>CM032336.1:8195266-8930504 GCA_019022515.1 Quercus aquifolioides | reverse complement strand
TATTGAATATATATAATAAAGTGAGTATTGTATACAATGTAAAAAGTGCTAATGAGTAAAGGAACAATGCATTTGGTTTATTCAAGTGGCATGATTCTTGTTCCGCTAGCTTCTTCTTCTTCTTCTTCTTCTTTTTTTTCTTTTTTTTTTCTTTTTTTTTTAATATCACCGGTTCAACTCTATTAAAACAACAAATTTTCACAGTTTTCACAATTGTTAAAAGTGTTAAGTCTTTATAAGTCAAAATAAAATAACAAAAATATCATACTGAGACTAACCATAACTAAAAATAAAGGTATTGTGGAAAAAAAAAAAAAAGTGCTACATCTACAACATTTTCATAATAAATCATAGTGATAAATTGTTATTAGTTCTCATTTAAATTTCTATATATAAAAAGTGTATATATAAAAAGTGTAAATGAGTAAAGCAACCATGCATTTGATTTGTTCAAGTGACACTATTCTGCTGGCCCTTTTTTTTTCTTTTTTTTTTTGTTAATATCGCATGTTGAACTCTATTAAAACAAAAAATTATCACTATATTTTCACAATTGTTAGAGGTGTTAAGTCCTTATAGGTCAAAATAAAATAATAAAAATATCATGTTGGGACCAACCACAACTAAAAATAAAGGTATTGTAGAAAAAGAAGGGTTACATTTACAATATTTTTCACAACATTTTCATAATAAATCATAGTGGTAAATTGTTATTGGTTCTAATTTAAATTTTTATATATAGAAAGTGTAAATGAGTAAAGCAACCGTGCATTTGGTTTGTTCAATTAGTGGCACTGTTTTGTTGGCCCTTTCTTTCTTTTTTTCTTTTTTGTTAACATCGCCTGTTGAACTCTATTAAAACAACAAATTGTCACAATATTTTCACAATTGTTAGAGGTGTTAAGTCCTTATAAGTCAAAATAAAATTAAAAAAAAAAATCATATTGGGACTAACCACAACTAAAAATAAAGGTATTGTGGAAAAAGAAGTGCTACATCTACAACATTTTTCACAACATTTCCATAACAAATCATAGTGGTAAATTGTTATTAGTTTTAATTTAAATTTCTATAGATAGAAAGTGTAAATGAGTAAAGCAACCGTGCATTTGGTTTGTTCAAGTGGCATTATTCCACTAGCCTTTTTTTTGTTAATGTTAGGACATATGTAGATATTGTTAGAGACATATGTTATGTAAATTGGCTAATCCTTTGACAAAATGCACTTTACTTGTAATTGGGTAGATTTAGGATGGGTTTATTACTTCAAAGAACAAGAGTTCAAGTTTAGTATTGAAGCCATGCAAATCTTTCCAAGAAACAAGTGAAGAAGTGTTGTTCATTATAACTCGACAGATCCATATCCATCGAGGTTTAATGCTGATGCTCGACAGTAGCTCGATAGAAGCTGTATTTATTGAGAATTACGAAATTCAGATTTCTAGATCTGATTTCACGCATATCCATGTGTATTTGTGTAGAGTTTCTTTTCTCACAACCTTAAACATATATAAGGATTATTTTAAGGGCTGTCAAAGGTGATGCAACTCAATGCAAATTGATTATGTATGCAAATTGTGACCGGAGATAGAATTTGCCCTGGTTCATCATATTCCTTGTAGAAGCTACTGCGTCTTTGCGCCAAGGGTTTTGTAACCAATGAGCTTCTTGATTTTCATCGTTGGATGAACTGAAGAACTTTGCAACCAACATCTTCCCCAAGTTGGTATGCTAGTCACGTACTTGGATCCGTGCATCAATTGGTTAGTCATATACTAGGAGCCGTGCATTGAAAGAAGAGATTATTACTACATTACAAGTCCAATTAGGTATTGGGGTAAGGGTTCAACTATAGGTTGGTATTAGGTACTAGGATTCTTTTTACTTGTAACCGCTTGTTTTGATAATAGTGAATTCTCGGGAGTGGTGACCTTAAATTCACCCGGTGGGGTTTTGCCTCGGTGGTTTTCTCCATTCGTAAACAAATCACCTGTGCCAAATTTATTTTCTACTGCATTTAACTTAGTTGGTGATTTGTTTGTGCTACCATGCTTATTGCATGTAATTGAATCTAATTAATTTCACTTGGCTAAATTAATTGATTAAGTTACCAAAGGGGTCAATATATTCTTGGCCTATCAAGTGGTACCAGAGCGGGCACACTCTAATTAGGGTTAATCTTTACTGTGTGATCCATTGACCCCTGATTGTCATGGATAGAGGACAGTCTCTAATTATACATCCTTTATTTTATGGCACTAATTATGCATACTGAAAAGTACGCATGAGAGCTTTCTTGCATGCAGTCTTTAGATGAGAGTGTGTGGCAAGCTGTGGAGATTGACTGGTCTAAGCCAAAGGAAGTGCCGGCTAATTAGGCTAATGCCAAGATCAAAGCGGCAAATTTCAACAGTAGAGCATTAAATGCTTTATTTAATACGGTCACAAATGAGGAGTTCAAGAAGATATACTCTACCGAAACTGCTAAGGAAGCATGAGCTACCTCCATACAACCTATGAAGGGACTAAGGCTGTCAAGGATTCAAAACTTCAATGGCTTACCATGAACTTTGAAGAGATTAAGATGGAGGAGGATGAGTCGTTTGACGAGTTCTATGCCAAGCTAAAAGACATAGTTAACTCTGCCTTTAATCTTAGAGAAACTATTCCCGAACTCAAGGTTGTAAGAAAGGTGCTCAGATCTCCACCGGAGAGATTCCATGCCAAGATCACAGCCATTGAAGAATCAAAGGACATTGACAAAATTCCTTTGACAGAGCTGGTTGGCAACTTGCAAACCTATGAATTGGGTTTGACTAGAATCGGGAAGCCGAGCAAAAGTAAAAGCATGGCACTGAAGGCCAAAAGCAATGAGACCAATAAGTCTTCTGATGATGAAGATTCCAAGATGAAATCCTACATCACCAAATAATTCAAGAATTTTATGAAGAATGCTAATGCAAAAGGATTCAATAAGGACCGAAAGCAATCCAATTCTTCTCAATTCAAGAGCCAAGACAGAGGAAAGAAGGATGCTTAGGAAGGTGGTCAGTACACTGTTCCCTCCAGACCAAAGTGTTTCAGATGTCAAGGTTTTGGACATATGAAACAAGAATGTCCAACATATCTCAAGACTATTGGAAAAAGCAAGGCCCTTGCTACTACCATGAGTGACACCGAGCCTGAGGATGATTTAGATGACAATGAAGACAAGGGAATCTTAAATGCCTTCACTACCACAGTGAATCCTACTGAGGGGATTGTTAAAGACGTAGATGAAGAAGAGGACTTGGTGGAGTCTAAGTTTGAGAAAATGGATGACCAAGATAACATCCATATAGCCTATGCTAAGTTGTACAAAGTTTCCGAGAAGCATGAGAAACTTTATAGGTTGGCCACCAAGAAGCTGAGTGATGTGGAGCTAGATCGAGGGGAGCTCTCTACAAAGGTTGATAAAGCAAATCAAACCATTGGAGCTTTGTGGTTTGAGAACAACTTCCTTGCTAAAATGACAAAGAAGCTTGAAGCAGAATTGTTACAAGTTAGAGCTCAACTGGAGAGGACTTCTAGTGCAAAGCTCGATGAGATGCTTAGCTTTCAGAAATCTGCTTTTGATAGAATTGGTTTGGGGTATGATTTCTCTTCTCCTAATATTGCCTCTTCTAGTACTATTGTGTTTGTCTCACCTGCTAATAATGTTAATTCTGAGAACAATGAATGTAAAACTGATATAGCTAGTGAGAACATAGACAAGAGCAAATCTATTTTAGGTGCACCCCCTAAGCTTGAAAAGAAAAAAAACTAGAAACCCTAGGACTAAGAAGTCTCAACTGAAGAAGCCGCATCTCTGTCATCACTGTGGAGCTTCAGGGCATACTCGTCCAAATTCCAACAAGTGGTTAGCCACTCAACAAAGTAACAGTATGATCTCGTCCGGAAACCAGAATCAGTTTCCATCCTTTTTTGCTCCTTTTAGAGATCTTCTTAAGGCCCTCATGTTCCTTTCGAACTTGAACGATTTCAACTCTTCTCCCTCACCACCGGATCAAAGGTTCACTCAAAGGAAAGGTTCTTCCAAGGTGTGGAAGGAAAAAGACTCTAAGTGATTTAGTCACTTTTTTTTTCTCTCTCCCCTTACAGTTTTTGCATTACTTGTGTGTTTTGCTTTCTTGTTTTTGAGTCAATTTAGTTTTATTCTTTGCTTTGTTTAACATGTTTTTGTTTGTTTGTTTTTCAGTTTTTGCTTTATTTTGTTTTTCATAAAAATTTAAAAAAAAATTGAAAAATTAGAAAAATACAAAAACAGTATATGTTTTGTGTACATTGGTACTTGTGTATCTTGGATGGCCATTTAAACAAAGTTTTCTAAACTTTGTATCTTTTGTAACTTAGATGAGCATCTCAATGCACAACTAAGCAAGTGAGCTTTGTGGCTCGTGTTTGTGATGAGAAAGATTAAGTAATCTCTTGTACTTAACACTCATATCACTCTTTTTGACGGGAATGACTAAAAAATCCTAAGAGAAAGGCATAGATAATCATCTTACCACTAAAGCCCACCAATCATGTATAACATCTGTATGCTTCGGCATAGCAAAATTGTTATGTTTAAGCTTACATAATTGGGTATTTCTTCTCTCTTTCTTATATGCTCATGCCTGATATGCTCCCAAAAAAAAAAAAAATGGGAAGAATATAAAAGCAAAAGGAATCAAAATGCTTTTAAATATGGTTACAAGCATGTTTCTAGGAGATGTGGGAGTTATAAGATGTACCTCGAAGGTGATAGTCCCCATCAAGTAGTTATGATTGTGTATGAGTTAAATTGATTTTCTCATATCTCAAATCGTCATAATATGAGACACTTATGTACTCTTGCTATGTTTTCACATACAACACGCAAATTCTTTGCTACTTTTGATACATGTAGGTACAATGTGATACAATGTTGTTAGGACATATGTGAATCATGTTAGGAACATATGTCAACATAGAATTGGCTAATCCTTTGACAAAACACACTTTACTTGTAATTGGGTAAATCTAGGATGTGTTTAATGCTTCAAGGAACAAGGTTTCAAGTTCAAGTATTAAAGCCATGAAAGTCTGTCCAAGAGACAAGTGAAGAAGTGCTGGATTTTAAATCTCGACAGCTAGCTCAACAACTAGTATCTATCGAGGTTTAAAAGGTCGTTTAAACCCGATACTCGACAACTGCTTGATAGATAGGGTATCTATTGAGATTTAAGAAAATCATTTTTTCAGATCTAATTTTCATCCAATCATTGTATAGATGTTTGGGCTTTCTTTTCTCACAACCTTAAACATATATAAGGATTGTTTTAAGGGCCGTCACAGCTGATGCACCTCAATGCAAAAGTTTTTCACAAGCATGTTGTAAACCGAAGACATATGCTCTAGTTCATCTTTCTATTCAAGAAGCTACTGTGTTTGTACACCGTAGGATTTTGTAACCAAGGAGCTTCGTGATCTTCATCGTGTGGATGAACTGAAGAACTTTGCAGCCAACATCCTTCTTAAGTTGGTGTGTAAGCCGCGTACTGGGATCCGCACATCGAATTGGTTAGTCACGTACTAGGAGCCATGCATTGAAAGGAGAGATTGTCACTACAGAACAAGTTCAATTGGGAATTGGGGTAAGGGTTCAACTGTAGGTTGGTATAAGGTACTGAGATTCCTTACTTGTAACCATTTGTTGTGATAATAGTGAATTCTCAGGAGTGGTGACCTTAAAATCACCCAGTGGAGTTTTTGCCGTGTAGGTTTTCTCCATTCGTAAATAAATCACCGTGTCAATTTATTTTCCGTTGCATTTTAACTTAGTTGGTGATTTGTTTGTGCTACCACGCTTATAGCATGCAAATTGAATTAATTAATTAACTTGGCTAATTAATTGGTTAATTCATCACAAGGGGTCAATACATTCTTGGCCTATCACATGTGTTATTGTATGCTCACTAAACTGTCTTAACTTTTTTTTGAAATATAAAATTGGTTAGACTTGTTTAGTGTGTGTGTTTTGAATCTATGAATGCTTTGCATTGTTTTTGTTGAGAGATGTTTTTGAGAGCTTAACATGTTGATTGGATTTATGTTTGAGTAGCTTGCTTGTTGCATTCATCTCTTTGTGTTTTTCCTCTCTTTGAAAAACCCTTTTTTATCAAGCTCGACAGCTTCTCGACAGATCCTCAATAGATTCCTATCTATCGAACCCCTTGGACTTCTTTTCTCGATAGATCTTATCGCCTATTCAATCCATCAAGCTTTCTAGACTTTGTCTCGATAGCTTCTCGATCCATCGAGAAACTTTTTGTCTAGCCGATAAATTCTTGACAAAATCTCAATCCATCGAGGAACTTTTGCCGTCGACAGATTCTCGACGGCACCTCGACAGATTAATATATGTTAGTGCTCAACAGATCTCGACAGCTCCTCAATCCACCGAGCCGCGATTTATATATATATGTTCAACGTGAAATCAGATTTGCTTTTTCACTTCTCTCTCGACAGAAAAGCTTTCTCTCTTCCTCCAAACACCTTTCCCTCACTCCAATCACCTTACCCATTTGCATTTCGGCCTAGATCCTGCATTTCTCCTTTGGTAAGTGTCCTAAGTCCCCCTTTTCTCATGCATTTCACGCATTAGACCTAGGTTTTTAGGTTTTCTTTGAAACTTTTGAGGTTTTTGAAATTTTTTGAGTTTTTTTTTTTTGTGAAAGTTTTGGGTTGGATGTTGTTTATTTAATGTTATATGATCATGCATTGCATTCCATTAGCATTTTCACAATGTTTCATGCATTTAGATGTGTGTTTGATTGTTGAAAATTGTGTGCTGCTAGGTTTGGATTGGGTTGAACCCATGATGCAATTATTTTTAGCAGGTCACATGTTCATGCATATTTCATGCATACGTACCCTTTATTTTCTATATATTTGTTCTCGGTTGTGATTGTGTGTTCTGTCTCTCTCTCTCTCTCGGATAGATTGCGCATGGTACTCAAGCGCAAATCTACTCCGACTCGGAACCCTTTTTGTTCTGGGTCATCTTCTTCTATTGATATTCCCCCTTTCACGTTCGGTTTCATGATGAGAAGGCCCATCAGGACTTCTCTGAGAACTTTTCTAAACGTGGCGTTCATCCGGAGCACCATGTGATTCTATCGGATTTTGCCGACACTGCTCTACCTGATGTCATTCACACTCGGGGATGGGAATCTCTTTATGAGATACCCTTGAGGTGTCCCATCATGTTCATACAATAGTTTTACTCCAATATCCACAGTATCAATACCTTTGTACCTCAGTTTACTACGGTACTCCGAGGTACACGTATCGTAGTCACTCTGGATCTTGTATCTGAGATACTACACGTCCCGCGGGTAGCGCATCCTGACTACCTTGCCTGTCAGCATTTGAGGACTGTGTCCAAAGACAAGCTTCTATCTCAATTCTGTGATACACCCTCCATATGGAGTGAACGTCAAAACACCCCATGCTCGGGCTTTGCAAAAAGTCCAAGATTCCTTAATATGGTGATGACATTTGTTCTTACTCCACTGTCTCACTATAACTCCATTACTAAGCCTCGTGCTCGATTTTTGCTATCCCTCTTAGAGGATCTTTCCATAGACTTTCCCTCTCATTTCATTATCTCTATCATAAATATCTATAGGGATACGGCGACCCGTGATAAGCTCATTTTTCCTTCGGCTATCACACAAATCCTTTGCCATTTTTCTATCCCTATTCCTGATTCTCCTCTCTACACTGTCATGGGTGCCATCAGCGCAGCGTCTGTTCGGCGAAGCGAGGCCCAGCTTCGAATGAAGCAGCCGCGGACCGAGACGACGGATCCTTCAGCCCTTACCATTCCTTCCACCTTCGCTCCTTCTTCTTCGGCAGGTGGTGTGACTCTTGAGGCAGTCATGGCGCAGTTTCAGCGCATGGATGCTCACCTTGATACTTTCACTACTGAGTTGTATTAGGTGAACACTCGTGTTGGTCATATTACACGACGACAGACTCGCCTTCTTCCACCTCTGCTCCTTCTTCTTCGGCGGGTGGTGTGACTTTTGAGGTGGTCATGGCGCAGCTTCTGCGCATGGATGCTCGCCTTGATACTCTCACTACTGAGTTGTATCAGGTGAACATCCGTGTTGGTCGTATTGCATGACGACAGGCTCGCCTTGGATGCTTCGTTGGTTCTCCATCTCCTTCACTAGAGGCTTCTAAGGATGAGGATGCCACTGATGGTGATGATGAGGTTGAGGATGCTAGCTCTTCTAGTGATGATGAGACGACCTCTCAGTGATTTACCCTTTGTCATTCATGACAAAAAAGGGGAGTAGTTTTGAGATGATGAGAGTAGTCATGTATTTAGGGTGAGAGTTAGCATAGGACATTTTTTGTTAGGGGGAGTGTCTATATTTTTGAGGGACGTAGTGAGGATTTTATGTACTTTTCTTTTCCTTATCTTTTAGTTACATTATCCTCTTGTACACCGGTCTTGAGACCATTTATTTATGACATACATTGTATTTATTTCTCTTTTATATATATGATGATGTATGTTGTTATTCACTTATCTCTCCATGTGTTGTTTCTTTTCTATCTTTATACACATGTTTCTTTATGTATGCAATCCTTTATTTCTGTTTCACACTAAGATGCCTTGATGAGTTTTGTTTAAAGTGTTTCAGAAAGACAGGTTGTCAAAATCTATCATGCCATGAACTCTCTTCTTGCAAAGTTTTTCAAGATTTTGTGATAGGATTAGATTTTATTGTATTTAACAAGTGATTATGAGTTTAGTAATTTAAGACTCTCTCATACTTCATTTGTTTGTTGTGGTTTTGTCACAGATTGCCAAAGGGGAAAATTGTTAGGACATATGTAGTTATTGTTAGAGACATATGTTATGTAAATTGGCTAATCCTTTGACAAAACGCACTTTACTTGTAATTAGGTAGATCCAGGATGGGTTTATTACTTCAAGGAACAAGTGTTCAAGTTTAGTATTGAAGCCATGCAAATCTATCCAAGAAACAAGTGAAGAAGTGTTGTTCATTAAAGCTCAACAGATAGCTCGACAAATCCATATCCATCGAGGTTTAATGTTGATGCTCGATAGTAACTTGACAGAAGCTGTATCTGTCGAGAATTACAAAATTTAGATTTCCAAATTTGATTTCACGCATATCCATATGTATTTGTGCAGGGTTTCTTTTCTCACAACCCTAGACATATATAAGGATTATTTTAAGGGCCGTCAAAGGTGATGCAACTTAATGCAAATTGATTTGCATGCAAATTGTGACCGGAGACAGAATTTGCCCTAGTTCATCATATTCCTTGTATAAGCTGCTGCGTCTTTGCGCCAAGGGTTTTGTAACCAATGAGCTTCTTGATCTTCATCGTTGGATGAACTGAAGAACTTTGCAACCAACATCTTCCTCAAGTTGGTGTGTTAGTCACATACTTGGATCCATGCATTGATTGGTTAATTACGTACTAGGAGCCGTGTATTGAAAGGAGAGATTTTCACTACATTACAAGTCCAACTGGGTATTGGGGTAAGGGTTTAACTGTAGGTTGGTATTAGGTACTAGGATTCATTTTACTTGTAACCGTTTGTTTTGATAATAGTGGATTCTTGGGAGTGGTGACCTTAAATTCACCTGGGGGGTTTTGCCTCGGTGGTTTTCCCCATTCGTAAACAATTCACCTATGTCAAATTTATTTGTGATACCATGCTTAGTTGGTGATTTGTTTGTGCTACCTTGCTTATTGCATGTAATTGAATCTAATTAATTTCACTTGGCTAAATTAATTGATTAAGTTACCAAAGGAGTTAATACATTCTTGGCCTATCAATTAACGTCGCCTGTTGAACTCTATTAAAATAACAAATTGTTATAATATTTTCACAATTGTTAGAGGTGTTAAGTCCTTATAGGTAAAAATAAAATTATAAAAATATCATATTGGGACTAACCACAACTAAAAATAAAGGTATTGTGGAAAATGAAATGCTATATCTACAACATTTTTTACATCATTTCCATAACAAATTATAGGTGGTAAATTGTTATTGGTTCTAATTTAAACTTCTATATATAAAAAAGCTACAATTTAAACTTCTATATATAAATGAAATGCTATATCTACAGTAGCTTTTTTATATATGAAAAAAGCTACAATTTAAACTTCTATATATATATGAAATGCTATACCTTTATTTTTAGTTGTGGTTGGTTCTAGTATGCTATATTTTTTTTTTAGCTTATAAAGAATTAATACCTCAAAAATTGTGAAAATATTGTGGCAATTTTTTTTGTTGATATTTTATTCTTTTAGGGTAATAGCTCATATGCAGATAAATAAAATAAAATAAAATAAAAAACGTGTTCAATAGGCAATATTTCCAATAAAGAAAAAAGAAAACCAGTGAAACAGTTTGGATTGCAACAAGCTATAATAGTTTGGGTTTATTCAATCCAAACTGTTTCACTGGTTTTCTTTTTTCTTTATTGGAAATATTACCTATTGAACACGTTTTTTATTTTATTTTATTTTATTTATCTGCATATGAGCTATTACCCTAAAAGAATAAAATATCAACAAAAAAAATTGCCACAATATTTTCACAATTTTTGAGGTATTAATTCTTTATAAGCTAAAAAAAAATATAGCATACTAGAACCAACCACAACTAAAAATAAAGGTATTGTGAAAAAAAAAAAGTGCAACATCTACAACATTTTTATAATAAATTATAGCTGATAAATTGTTATTAGTTCTAATTTAAACTTACCAATGAAAATATTTTTTTGCCTACCAATAACAACCTATTACTTTATGTTTTGTTGTGAAAATGTTGTGAGCATAGCATCTCTCTTGTGAAAACTAGCTTTTTTTTGGGGAGGGGGGGGGGGGGGGGGAGGAATATCGCCTATTGAACATGCGATATTATCACAATACTTTCATAACAAATCATAGGTGGTAAATTCTTATTAGTTCTAATTTAAACTTACCAATGAAATTACTTTTTTTCCTACCAACAACAACCTGTAACAAGCTACTACTTTATGATTTGTTATGAAAATATTGTAAATATAACATTTCTCTTGTAAAAATATTAAGACATTACGAAAATGTTGTACCATTATGTTGTGTTTCTAGAAATGTTTTTTTGGTTTAGTCAACTTTATTGAGCCAAAATTCACTATTTTACATACAGTTTCCTTGGGTTGATTTTTTGTATTTTTTATTGTATTTTTATCTTTACACACCATTTTAAGTAAAAACACATAGTTTTACACCAAAAAAAAAAAAAAAATTAAAACTTAGGATAAAAACACTTTTCATCCTTTATGTTTGGGGTAATTCACAATTCCTCCTTAAACTTTAGAATCAAACAATTTTCCCTTTAATATTTTGGAAAATAACAAATATGTCATATGATTATTCTCACAGTTAAACCCAAATCAAAGTTTATGATTCTTAAAATATTACACTGTATAATGTCTAAAACACTCCCACTAAATTTTAACATTTCAAAATTTTCTTCATGTATTTTGAGTTTCAGATGGTAGTAATGCTTAAAAAGTTGGAATGGTGATATAAGGTGTTTTATTTATTACCTAAAGAACATTGATTTTCTAGGTTTAAATCTTCAAAAATTATAATTTATCTAATGGAAAATTCGATGACAAATGCCTTTTGTTATCCTTTTTTTTTTTTTTTTCTTGCCTAAAATGGGTGTTCATTAAAAACTATGTAAACTAAATATTGCACCTAGACTCATATAGAATGATAAAGAAGAAAGTACGAATGACAAAATTTTCATTGTGTATGGTTGAAGGTATTTTATGAAAAAACTTCAATTGTAGCATATTACATAATTCATTATGAAAGTTTAAATATTGTGACAATGTCTTAGCAAAAATCAGTTGCTTATTGTTGGAAAATGATGATATTCGTTATCATTCTTAGAAGTTTTTAGTGAGTGGATATTGCCTTTATCAAATAAGTACTAAAAAACTATTATAGTAAAATAGATATTCATATGTTAAATAGCTACCATAACTTTAATTTATTTGTGATTAGCTATTAAAATTATTATAAGAATAAAATTAACTTTGTATGACATATATTTTTTATGTATATAGTTTCATACTTCTTCAAATAGAAATTTTATTTTAATTTTCTCACTCAAGAGCTAGCTCGTGCCTTGCACATGCCACCCTACCTAGTAAAAGTAGAAGGGTCATCACAATAAATAATAAAAAATAATTAGAGAAAAAAAATACATGTTACTTTTTATTGATTTATTCAAACAATTAATATATAGGTGAAATGGGTGAGTTTACAGTTTAGCTTCATATATAATTTTGAAAGGACAAGACTATAAAGGAATCACAAAAGTAGGTGAAGAAAAAGGACAAACATTGCATTTAAGTTGGCCACTCTTATAGTTGTAGGAAACCTAGGCTGCAACCCAGGGGGTTGATTGAGTTGGTTGAGCACTCAGTTTGAAGGTGTTTGTACCGGGTTCAATTGGGTATGCTTCCTAGTTCGAGTTTGGCTACCTACACTTTGAAAAATTTCTCTGGGCCAATGATTTACCCCACTATGGGCCCACCCGTCACGAACAGTGATTAGAAACTTTTGAGGTTATACTGTGCAAGCAAAAAAAAAAAAAAAACCTTGGCTGCATAAGTAGGTGTCAGCTAAATGGTTGGTGTGCAATTATTATTATTATTTTTGTTCTTCCTGTTGATGTGAACCTCATAAATGGTTGGTTGATCTTGTTGGAAGTTGGAACCAATATTTTTCATTGAACAAGAAGGACAACCACTCAGCCGAATGAAGCTTGAATGAAATGGGGTACAGTTTTCAAAATTTTATATGTGAACGTGAGAACTTATTAGATGCCATACCCATGAGCGTTGATGCTAATTAATATTGAAGTTGCATTCAATTTTGAATAGGCCTGACAAGTTTGACTCATTAAATTACGCGAAATAGACTCATATTTTTGGTAGAATTGTTCATGTGAAAAGGGAAGTTTATGGGTTGATCCATGTCTTTTTCTTCTAATTCCTCTTCCTATTTCTCTCATTTTTTTTTTTTTTTTTTGTTGAGAATTACTTCATTTGTTACTTTTTTTTTTTTTAATTGACACCAAAAAAAGAATTGATTTTTTTTTTTTTTTTTGAGTTATCTATCAACTCCAAAGATATGTCTAGTTATAATAGAAAATGTTCATCGATGAACATTTTCTATTATAAGTGAACGATTTTATTATTATTATTATAAGTGAATTCTTCGAAAAGCAGGCATGCTTGAAAAGACCGTAACTCATAAAAGTGATATATAATTCATTTAATTGTGGCAGAATTTTTTAATCCTTCTCCCCTAATTTTGTGTATTCCTTTGGATTCTAATTCTAAGAAACTTCTTAGCTCTTGCCTGTGATCAATCATTACTTTTCATATAGAGTGAATTGATCTTCATTATAAAATGTGTATGAAAACAAAAGGTACCCTTAAGAAACAGTGATGAGAATCAACAAGCATTAAAGGATCCACTGCATGTTCCTGTTGGGCCTATTACAAGAGCAAGATCCAAGAAGATTAAAAAAGAATTTAATGGGCTAATTCAAGAGATTTTGGCTGATTCTAACGTAGGTCGTGTCAAGCTTAGCCCAAAGAAAGATGAAGGCATAATAAATTTAATCTAAGATATTGAGGACTGATTTGGCTTAATTTGGCGTGATTTATGGTGTACATTAATGGCTAATTGACTTTCTAGCTCCATATCAATTAATAGATATTTTTCCTATTCTGGAGCTACTAATTTCAAACCAAATCTACCTTGATTTTAGGCTTCTATTATTTAGAACGTTTTTTTAGCTATTTTCCTATTTTGGAGCTGCTAATTTCAGACCAAATCAACTTTAATTTAGGCTTTTATTATTTTGTACATTTTTTATATTTTCTATTTTCAGTCATGTCTTATATAAATAGCATGCACTCATTGTAATAGAGGATTATGGAATAAAATTTAGAAAAAAAACGTGAGGTTTTGCTTCTTCTTTTGGTTCTTCAAGAACTGTGAACTTATCAGGAATTCTTCCTTGTAGCATTTAAATTTTATACCTTCGGTTCGTGATTCAATTATAATCATTAGGTCGAGGTCTATTACCTATACCTCTGGTTTGCGTTTCATTTACAAACTTTGGGTTGGGGTTTCTATCTGAAAGCTCGAAAACGTGTTGAAAACACAAGAGCAATTTAGACCCCCAATTAAAATTACGGCTTGGTTGTTTTTACACTAACTTAATACTAAGTGCGGAATAGTGTAAACCCAAGCGTATAAGCAATACAACTACTCTAATCCATATTTAAAGCAACATAGCAGTAAAAATGAAATGAACAAGAGTAGGGAAGAGAGATGCAAACACAGAAAATACCGAGACGTGTTTTCGAAGAGGAAACCGAAGAACTCGGCGAAAAACCTCTCCGCCGCCCTCCAAGCGGAAATCGATCCACTAAACAATCAGTTGGGATACATGAGTTAGCAAGAGACCCTCCAAGCCTAATCTACCCGATGTACCTAAGCCCTCCAAGCTCCTACTCCAACAAGGCTTCTCGGAACCGTGTCTTGTCCTAGTTCTTCGGATCCCGCAACAAGCTCCATGTTGCATCTGCCATCCTTGGCTTCTTCCAATGCTTCCCAGCAACTCCAAAACACTCTCTACACTCTGAATAGGTGTGGGTTGTGTTTGGGTACAAATCTCCTCTCAAGGTATGATAATGGGAGAGGGATGGAGAAGAGGCTACAATGATTTCTCACTAAGGAGGAGTAGCTCTCTCTCAAAAGATGGGTGTGTGTGTTGTAGAAAACCTATCTAGGGTTTTTCTCTCTGAATAGCCTCTCCTACATTTGTGGGTAATGAGGGTATATATAGCATGGGTGAAGGGTAAGAAAGTCACTCTTAAAAAACCTCCAGGCAGAATGTTTCGTGACTAATTCGCGGGAAGGCCTTACCCGCGAGACACTCGCGAAAATGATAGCCTGGCATGACTCTTCAGCTTCCAGTCATGTGCTTCTCACATGGCTCTTTCGCGGGTTAGCTTCCAACGACACACCCGCGAGATCCACTGATCTTCAATAAAGCTTGAGTCTTCACCAACTTGATACTAAACCCAATACAATTAAATCCCACAAAATACAAGGAAATGAATTAAAGTAATTACAACACATTTTGTCATGGAATAAAGCCAATATAAAACATAGTTGTAAATCACAACTTTACAATCTCCCCCTTTGGCTATTCCGTGACAAAACACCCTATAACAGACTCTAGACTTAAACGTGAGTTTGGGAACAAAGGCAAAACTCACTCACACATAATTCTAGATTCTGATAAGCTCTTGAAACATATGGACAAGTATCTCCTGAAACACAACAACACAATAACATCATTGTATGCAAAAAAACTTGAAAAACATATGGAGCAATAATATAATGTGATCAAGCAAAATGGAATAAAAACATTAGACCATGGCAAGATCAAACAAGCAATCACTATACAAAAATGATCACTATGCTCATTCACACAAGGAATGAACATCCGAACATGCAAGATGATAAGCTCATTTGAAGAGTATCATTTGCAAATCCAACACTCAACCAATGCAAACTACACGAAGTATTTGCACCTAGGAACAATCCTACTAGGGCACAAGAGTGTTCATCACTCAACCAATGCATAGAACATATATGCATCTAGGAACAATCCTACAAGGGCACAAGAGTGTTCATCACTCAACCAATGCATAGAACGTATATGCATCTAGGAACAATCCTACACGGGCACAAGAGTGATGTACTGAAGTAAATGTATGACATTAAACTTCAATAGCACAAGCATAAAGGCTGCATAAGCAAAGTACTGCATATGCATGGCACAAACCATAAAAGCCTACAAAAATGCAATTAAACAAACCCTTAAAGCTTACAAAAGCAACATGGGTACAAAATATAAAGTACTTCCCTATCATATCACTCCCCCTATCATGAATCATAGGAGCTGTGATGAACTTGGAACATATATACCTGTAACCTGAAACACTTGCACAAAACACATTAGACCCTCAAGGTAAATCAGGTGATAAAAAGACAAGTATAATGTAACAAGTAGAATGCGATCAAGTAAACATGTTGTGAAACATATGAGCAACTTGATCAAATACATGACAGTCATATGGAAATGACTACAATGATCATATAGCAAAGCAAATGATCATCCGAACATGCAACCAATAAAGCACAATAGCATAAGGGTAAAAGCATGTCCAACACATAAGCACGATGCAATGAGAGCAATAAAGCATATCAAAGCACCATAAAGTAACGAGAAAACAAGCAAAAAGTAAATCAAGGTTTTCTCAAAAAAAAATATCTTCTCCCCCTTGCTATATGCATCTCCCCTATGGCTTTCTCCCCCTACGAATGTGCACAAGGTAGAATTTCTCCCCCTAAGAGTGTGCACATGAGTCATATAGAAATGACGAAACACACCGGAATACTCTCCGGAATATTCTCCCCCTTTTTGTCACGAATAGACAAATGAATCAAGAGGAAGGAGGGAAAGAAGAAAATATGAAGATGATGCATGAGGGGTGCAAGATGAATGAGAAAATGAAACTCAAACAATAGACAAAAACATTTTAAAACAATGCTACAAAGCATAAAGAACATGACGTGTTAAGGATAATGGAACATGATGTGAACCTAGGCATGACATAGACACAAGAACATGTTAAATGTGTTAGAAGGTCTAAAAAGACTTAACAAGCATGAGTGAATGCAAAAACATGTCAAGTGTTCAAGTGTGTGCAGCAAAAATGCAACTAGTGTGCATCTAGTGTGCATGTGAGATGCGTGACCAATGCATGAGCAAGGCACTCAAGGGGCAAAGTGTACAAAACACACCACCAATGATCAAAACATGATAAACATGAATAATTATGGTGATCCCCAAAATTTGGTACTTATCGAAGTCCAAAACAACGAGAAAATGCCATTTGGGCATTTTATCAAACACTTGGAGTGCACACACTACACAAGTATGATAAACAATGCAAGAACATATGAAAAACTTGCCTAAATACATGATATTTTTGCCACAAGGGGCCACCATCCAAAGCAAATTATCATTTAAAACAAATCCCAATCAAAAAAATTGACAGAAAATAAGTTTTCCAACTCCCATTTGAGAAAATCCCAACTATGAACATAAAACCCCAAAAACGTACTCTAAGGATCAAAATCAATGAAAAGAGTTAAAGATTACCTTAGAGATGTTTATGGAATGTAAAACACTTGAAATTAGTTGGGTTTTGATGCGGAAACATTAAAACAGGGGTTTGGGAGAAGATGGGAGAAGTTTAAAACAAAAGACCCACGAAAAGCCCTTTAAAAAGCTGATCTGGAAATTTTCGCTGGTATCTCGCTACTTAGAATCCCACGAGAATTTCGCTGGTATCTCGCAGGTGTCTCGCAGGTAAGCTTTACTCACGAAACAGCCGCGAAACAGTTGCGAAACTCTCTGTCCAAAACTGAAAAACTTGAGAATTGGACCCTTTCACTCGTGACTGAACTTAAACATGAAATAAGTTACGAAAATACCCAGAAAACATGTTTTTCACACAAAAACAATTTGAAAACTTTGAAAAACATGGGTGATACAAATCACTTCCAAAAGCAAACAAAAAGAACAAAAATCTTTTTAGTTTGAACCACATATGGTTGAGCACACACACACCACATTTGAACATGTACAATCACACAAATGAAATAGACATTCATTGAACAAAAGTCTTGTGTGTTGTGTGTGAGGATCAAGTGTGGAATAGTCCTTAAACTAGAGTGAAGCTTCAATGATCAATTCAATCGAGTCATACACAACTGATACGAAATCAAGTGGACAATCTCCATTATAGAAATGAGTATATATGACCTCCCACACATTGAATACATAACTTAGAAGCTTTTCATTTGGCTTCTGCATAAGGCATAACAATTGGTCCATTTTATTTTGTTTGGACAAAAACATCTCATTTTGAGATTGGTGCTTGAAATTTATGATATTTCAACATTGATGATTAGCCTTTGGCTTTTTGAGCACCATACAAAACATATTAAAAAGAGTCGCTTTCCCTTTTTCCTAGTCAAATACTAGTATGTGCGACAGGCTTTTGCAGCTCAATATCTCTTTTCATTTGGAGATTTACATTTGGTGAGCTCTATTTGCAAAAACAAAAAAAATAAAGTGGGAAGAGATATAGACACAAGTCTATGCAAGTATCAAGACCAACAAGACTCATTCATGACAAGCTTGAAGATCTATTTACAACAGTCACACATAGTTTTCAAGATTTCTCCCACAAAGAACTAGGTGCATACAAAACAAGCTAAGCTCGTAAATGCACAATGCCATTAGTACGAAGGTACTAGGCCAAACTCACATGTGAAATGTGCTCAAACATATACGATCAAACTTTTTGAATTTTTCACTTTTTATGTGGTTTTGGATTTTTTACACACACAAAACAAAGACATAAAAGTAAGATCAAAACAAAAGTAATGCATACAAATAAATGCAAAATGCACAAATGCATGAAGATATGACATTTAATGCATGAAAGGTCCAACAAAGATCGAAAGAATTAGATCAAGGACCAAAAGAGCAAAAGCTCAACCATAAGAACCCTTCCTCATCCAAACGGAATGATTGCTTGGAATGAGTGTCTCAAGAGCAATGAGACGAGGGTTGGGAGAATGAGAACCGGAGATGCACATAGTCAAGGAGTTAAGAGCATTAAACACTTTCTTTAACAACATGCTATTTTCACTCAAATCCGGTTTATCATTTTTAGCACAATTTGCAGGAAGCTCAAGTTTCTCTTTTCTTTTGATTCTTTTAAAAGCTTGAAACTGAGAGCAATGAGGTCTAAGATGACCAAGGGCACCACAATGGTGACAAACAATGTGTTTAGGTCCATTAGGCTTTTTGAGAATGGATCTAGCAACTTGAGTTTGTTCTCTCTTCAACTTAGAACATTGAGGCCTTATATGACCAATCACACCGCAATGGTGGCAAGTTGGAACAAACTTAGATCCACTCAATTCCCTAGGATTGGACCTAACCAAAGGCTTAGGCTTAAGAGCCTTTCTCTCCACTTTTTGATTTCTTTTATATGGAGGAATGTACACCGATTTGTCCTTTGAGGCAAAACACACATTAGGCACAAAATCGGGTACCACAACATGATTGTAACATACATTTTCATCATTTTTAACAGTAGGTTCAGCAATCAAACACTTGGCATGCATCTTAAGAGATTCATTTTCAGATTTAAGATCATCAACAAGTTTGTTAGACAAAACAAGTTTAGCATCCAAGTCCATATTCAAACACTCAAACTCTTTCAGCTTTTCAAGAGAATTTTTAGCAAGTTTCTTATAATTTTCAACCAATTTGATGGATTCATTGAGCTTAGCAATCAAATCATCCTTTTCACAAAATAACTTGCTTAAACTCTTTTGAAACTTCTTAGCATTTTTCTTTAAGAGTTTGGTGCTAGGAATATCAACAACACCCAAGGATTCATGTAACATGGCATCACAATCATGAGGATAAACACTCATAGAGGCATTTTCACAAACACATGACATGTTACAATCAATAACATCCATACAAGCATGTAAAGCATTATCCATGGCAAAACACACAAGGGGTCAAGGATCACACTTAGGTAATGAAACCAAAACAAGTGTACCCGCTCTGATACCAATTGAAAGCTCGAAAACGTGTTGAAAACACAAGAGCAATTTAGACCCCCAATTAAAATTACGGCTTGGTTGTTTTTACACTAACTTAATACTAAATGCGGAATAGTGTAAACCCAAGTGTATAAGCAATACAACTACTCTAATCCATATTTAAAGCAACACAGCAGTAAAAATGAAATGAACAAGAGTAGGGAAGAGAGATGCAAACACAGAAAACACTGAGACGTGTTTTCGAAGAGGAAACTGAAGAACTCGGCGAAAAACCTCTCCGCCGCCCTCCAAGCGGAAATCGATCCACTAGACAATCAGTTGGGATACATGAGTTAGCAAGAGACCCTCCAAGCCTAATCTACCCGATGTACCTAAGCCCTCCAAGCCCCTACTCCAACAAGGCTTCTCGGAACCGTGTCTTGTCCTAGTTCTCCGGATCCCGCAACAAGCTCCATGTTGCATCTGCCATCCTTGGCTTCTTCCAATGCTTCCCAGCAACTCCAAAACACTCTCTACACTCTGAATAGGTGTGGGTTGTGTTTGGGTACAAATCTCCTCTCAAGGTATGATAATGGGAGAGGGATGGAGAAGAGGCTACAATGATTTCTCACTAAGGAGGAGTAGCTCTCTCTCAAAAGATGGGTGTGTGTGTTGTAGAAAACCTATCTAGGGTTTTTCTCTCTGAATAGCCTCTCCTACATTTGTGGGTAATGAGGGTATATATAGCATGGGTGAAGGGTAAGAAAGTCACTCTTAAAAAACCTCCAGGCAGAATGTTTCGTGACTAATTCGCGGGAAGGCCTTACCCGCGAGACACTCGCGAAAATGATAGCCTGGCATGACTCTTCAGCTTCCAGTCATGTGCTTCTCACATGGCTCTTTCGCGGGTTAGCTTCCAGCGACACACCCGCGAGATCCACTGATCTTCAATAAAGCTTGAGTCTTCACCAACTTGATACTAAACCCAATACAATTAAATCCCACAAAATACAAGGAAATGAATTAAAGTAATTACAACACATTTTGTCATGGAATAAAGCCAATATAAAACATAGTTGTAAATCACAAATTTACACTATCAAAATCTGAATTTTAGCTTTCTTGGGCAAATATTCCAATATTTTTTATTAGGCCTCAAAGCGTGCCAATTGAGGTTTGCATCAAATAGTAAATAGACACTCTTAAATAGTTGTTCTCGTGAAGAAAAAACGTGTGTGTATATATATATATATATATATATATATAAGAATTCTAATTCTAATATACTTGTTGCTTGTGATCAATCATCTATTTTCATATGGAGTTGAATTGATGAGAATCAACAAGCATTAAAGGATCCATTGCATGTATTAGTTGGACCTATTACTAGAGCAAGATCCAAGAAGATCAAAGAAGCATTTAATGGGCTGATTCAAGGGATTTGGGCTGATTCTAACACAGGCCATACTAAGCTTGGCCAAAGGAAGATGAAGGCATAATAAATTTAATCCAAGTTATTGAGGGCTGATCTGGCTTAATTTGGCATAATTTATCGTGTGCATTAATGGCTAATTGACTTTCCATCTCCATATCAATTAATAGATTAGAGTTGCTAATTTCAGACCGAATCTACCTTAATTTTAGGCTTCTACTATTTAGAACGTTTTTTAGCTATTTTCCTATTTTGGAGTTGCTAATTTCAGACCAAATCAACTTTAATTTAGGCTTTTATTATTTAGTATGTTTTTTATATTTTCTATTTTCAGTCATGTCTTATATAAATAGCATGCACTCATTGTAATAGAGGATTATTGAATAAAATTCAAAAAAAAAAAAAAAAACGTGAGGTTTTGCTTCTTCTTTTGGTTCTCCAAGAACTGTGAACTTATCAAGAATTCTTCCTTGTGGCATTCAAATTTTATACCTTCAGTTCGTGATTCAATTATAATTATTGGGTCGAGGTCTATTACTTATACCTTTGGTTTACGTTTCATTTATAAACGTTGGGTCGGGATTTCCATCAAAATCTGAATTTTAGCTTTCTTGGCCAAATATTCCAATATTTTTTGTTGGGACTTAAAGCGTGTTGATTGAGGTTTGCATCATTTGGTATCAGAGCATAGGTTCTAAAATCAGTTTTACTATCTGTTGTGCAGATAGCACCCTAGGACTCAAATCAATAACAGTAAATAAACAGAAATTAAATAACAAGCACACACAAAGAACACAAGAATTTACGTGGTTTGGCAAATTGCCTACCTCCACGGGGATGACGGAGAAATTTAACTATAAAATTAGGGGGATACAATAGTGCACAAGAACACTCTCAAGAAACCCAAATCCCAATACACCCTAACTCTCTTTCACCCACAAGACAAGAAAACACTATTCTTTCTTCTTATGCGGCTGTTGCTAGTTTTTTAGAAATCTGTACGTTTTTAGACCCCTTAAACACAAACAGATTAACCTAGTTATTTAGCCAAGTGATTAACTTAGGTAAATTATTCAGATCTAGGTTAACACAGATAAATCATATCATTGAAACAGTGCGGAAAATAAATAACACAACGATAGCTAACCCAGGAAAGCCAAACCGGTAAAAAACCTAGGGAGGATTTAATCTAGCTATCCTCAAGGTAAAACAAATCCACTATGAAGGAATTGAAATTTACACAATAGTGACTTAGACTACTAACATCCTATTGCTACCTCGAGTAGGAAAATTACTACTACGACCACGTGACAACTCCGAGTCCATGGACTGCTTCTTTCTTGGATTCATAGCAACCACAAGTACTCCCACTTGTGTTTTCTTTAAGCTTTTTATGCAGCAACTGAAGCGATCACCAAGCTGTTGACATCAATCTTGAGATTGGAAACCCTAAATATGTATGAAGACAAACACCTCTAGATCTCACAAGAGATTCATACACACAGCATAAACAACAACTTTAGAGAGCTTTTAGGTACAAAACCCTAGATCTACAAAAGAGGCACAAGATGCACTCTAATCTCTCTAAAAACTTATAAAAACGTTCTTAGGGTTTCCTTTATATACTATGAGTGTTTTACTTGAAACTCAATACATTTAAGTAGAGTTTGGGCTGAATTGGAATTTTGCAAAAAAATAAATCTGCATGTGGTTCGATTGATTGAGTCTAATTTTCGATCGATCGAGTCTTGCAGATTTAGTCCAATAAATTTTGCAATCACTCGATTCCAATTTTACAAATAAACATACTTTGAGCAAGCCTAAACCTAGACTCTATGTTTTGATCATGGTTTGCCAACATAATACAAATTAAAGTTCTAATACATTAGTTCCTAAAGTCTTAAAACCTAATAGAATAGTCTCTCAAATTCTCTATTTCCATACAACACAAACCTAATATATATATTATATATATATATATATGTCATAGGTCGGCTGTACTAGGATTTATATTCCTAGTTGTATTCGGTTTAGAAGACCCATATATATATATATATATATGTGTGTGTGTGTGTGTGTCATAGGTCAGCTGTACTAGGATTTATATTCCTAGTTGTATTCGGTTTAGAAGACCAAATTGGGCTTGGTAATTCAAGCCACATGGGGCCTAATATCAACAAATCTCCACCTTGGCTTGAATTGATCAAGCTACACTAGCAAACTCCTTCATCGCTTCCACCTTAGCCCTTAAAGGCTTACAAGCTGCAAACATCAACCAAGTCCAAATAGCCCTTGAACTTGTCTGTTGGAATTAGCTTTGTCAACGTACTAGAGGATTCCCAAGTCTTATTCTTCTGTAGTGACCCCATCTCCTCTACATCCCTGTAAGACAATGGATCTCCACTACTAGTTATGAGAGCAAAGCTAACCATGTCTTCAAAGCCATATCTCTGTGGTGCTTTATGAACCCGCTTCTCTCTACCTTTAGCAATTGAATAAGGCTCTTCTTGTTGCTGCTATGGATCAATCTCAACATCACCCTTATCACTGGGTGAACTATTTTCGTCTAACTCCATCTCAACAGTTAATTTCTCCTGTGCAGTATCATCACAAGTCTTTGTTTCATTTTGTTTCAACATAAAGGCTTCATCAAATATGACATCTCTGCTAGTCACCGTTTTCTTTGAAATTGGATCCCAAAGCCTGTAGCCTTTAACACCTTTTTCAAAACCAAGAAATAACCATTTTCTTAACTTCAAATCCAATTTAGAACGCTTTCCACTCTGCACATGAACATAAGCTGGACAACTAAATATTTTTAGATTCAAATAATCAACTGGTCTACCTGACCAAACCTTTTCTGGAATCTTGAAATCAATGGCTGATGATGGAGATCTATTAATAATGAAGCTTGTCATGTTAAATGTCTCTGCCCAGAACACCTTAGGCAACCATGCATTCAATCTCATGCATCTGGCTTTTTCTGCTAAGGTTCTGTTCATTCTCTCTACAACCCCATTCTGTTTTAGAGTTCCTTTAACTGTGAAGTGACGAATAATGCCTTCCAATTCACAAAATCTTATGAATTCTTTATCTTTATACACTAGTCCATTATATGTTTTAAGGTATTTTATTTTCCTGCCAGTTTGATTCTCAAGCTGTGCTTTCCACTTTTTAAATATGCCAAACACATCAGACTTATGCTTCATAAAATAAATCCATACCTTTCTAGAGTAATCATCAATGAAACTGACGAAATACTTAGCACCACTATGAGAAGAAACTGATACTGGACCCCAAACATTTGAATGAATGTAATCAAGAACACTCATACTTGTATGAGAGCCTGTCTTGAAACTGACTCTATGTTGCTTCTCATACACACAATACTTGCAGAAGTCTAGCTTACATGTCTTCACCCCCTTCAATAAATTTCTTTTGTGCAACTTTAACATACCACGTTCACCAATATGACCAAGTCGCATATGCCATAATTTTGTGTCGTCAGTTCTGGACTCAACCTGAGTGGTGACTGCAAGTCTTCCAACAATTGTGTTCCCAATCAATCTATAAAGCGTGCTTACTTTCTATCCCTTCATCACCATCAAAGCACCTTTGGTAATCTTCATGATTCCACCCTTTGATGAGTATGAATAGCCCAAATCATCCAATACTCCTAAAGAAATTAAATTCTTTCTAAGATCTAGAACATGTCTGACATTACTAAGAACTCTCACAACTCCATCAAACATCTTGATCTTCACGATACCAATTCCAATAACCAGGCACGTAGCGTCATTACCCATTTGGACCATACCATCGTTGTAAGGCTTATACATGTCAAACCAATCTTTCTTTGGAGTCATATGATATGAGCATGCTGAATCTAAAACCCAAGATTCCAATAGAACATTGTTACTTGATGAAACTGAAAGTAAATCTGCACCAACTTCACTATCATCTGATGTTTCTTCAGCAACACTAGCTGATTCTAGGGGCTTCTTTCCATTCTTCTTCTCCTCTAAATGCTCTTTCAACTCTTTACAGTGATTCTTGTATTGCCTTTTCTTGTGACAATAAAAGCACTCTACATCTTTCTTTGCATGTGATTTAGACTGTGATCTATTCCTGTTGGAGTTTCGTCCTCTTGACTTGCTTCTACCCCTATTGCTTGACTCAGACTTTACAATAAGTCCATCAGCCTGAGAACCATCACCATCTTGTTTCATCTTTATGTGTGACAAGATAGCCCTAGTCACCTCCTCGAGTACTATAGTCTCTTTCTCGTACTTCAACGTAGTCACTAGATGATCAAAAGAAGTAGGAAGCGACGCTAATAAGAGTAATGCTTTATCTTCGTCCTCATAATTCACCCCAAAACTTGACAGTTGGGTGTTCAACATGTTAAACATGTTGAGATGCTCTAACAGATCTAAACCTTCCTTCATATGCAAACTATATAGTTGCTTCTTCACATACAACTTGTTCGTCAGATTCTTTCTCATATAAAGACCTTCTAGTTTTTCCCAAACCTCTTTTGAGGTCTTTGCTTCTAGGATGCTGTGAATGACCTCATCACCTAGGTTAAGACGAATAGCACTAGTTACTTTCTCATCCATCTCTACCCATTCTACATCCTTCATCGTTTTCGGTTTCTTCTCCTTCCCAAGCAAGGCTTTATGAACTCCTTGTTGAATTAGGAGATCCTTCATTCGCCTTTGCCAAAGTGAAAAATTTCCCTTACCACAAAACTTCTCTACATCATACTTTGTGCTTGACATCTTTACTGTATATAAAGGATTGAATCCTAACCTGGCTCTGATACCACTTGTTGTACAGATAGCACCCTAGGACTCAAATCAATAATAGTAAATAAGCGGAAATTAAATAACAAGCACACACAAAAAACACAAGAATTTACGTGGTTCGGCAAACTGCCTACCTCCACGGGGACGACGAAGAAATTTCACTATAAAAATAGGGAGATACAATAGTGCACAAGAACACTCTCAAGAAACCCAAATCCCAATACACCCTAACTTGCTCTCACCCACAAGGCAAGAAAACACTATTCTTTCTTCTTACGCAACTGCTGCTAGTTTTTTAGGAATTGTCTCCCAAATTCTCTATTTCTGTACAACACAAACCTAATATATATATATATATATATATATATATATATATATATGTCATAGGTCGACTATACTAGGATTTATATTCCTAGTTGTATTCGGTTTAGAAGACTGAATTGGGCTTGGTAATTCAAGCCACACGAGGCCTAATATCAACACTATCCCTTTATCTTTTGTTTCCTGTTATCATCCTATCTTGTTCATTTTGTGTTCTTTATTCCTTGTTCTTATTTTGTGACTGCACCAGGTTAAAATCGTGCACCAAGCTCAAAAAAAAAAAAAAAGGAAAAAAGGAAAAAAAAGAGACTTCAAAAAAAAAAAAAAATTGTTTGTAGTTTCAGTTCTCTCATACCAAAATATTGTTTTCTTCTATCCTCTTCCTTTGATTTATTGTTTCTGTAATATTTTCTTATCGTCGGTATTAGTTTAAATACTACAAGTTGAATTTCTTGATCAAGTTTCTTAGTTTAATGCAGAACTGAAAAAGGTAAGGCTTTGCTTTTCTTTTGGTTCTTCAAGAACTGTAAACTTATCAGGGATTCTTCCTTGTGGCGTTCAAATTTTATACCTTCTATTCGTGATTCAATTATAATCATTGGGTTGAGGGCTGTTACTTATACCTCTGGTTCGCGTTTCACTTATGAACGTTGGGTCAGGGTTTCTATCAAAGTATGAATTTTAGCATTCTTGGGCAAGTATTCCAAAATTATTTGTTGGGTTTCAAAGCGTGTCGATTGAGGTTCGCATCATAAATTCATCTTCATTATAAAATTGTGTTTGAAAACAAAAAAGTACTCTTAAGAAGCCATAAATGGACACTTTTAAATAGTTGTTATCATGAAGATAAGACGTGTGAGTATATATATTCCTTTGGACCCCACTACGAATTCTAATTTTGATCAAGGTTTTCAGACCCGGACCGTTCATTGAACCGTAAAAGGGAGAGGTTCAAGGGTTTTAAGGTCGAACCGTGATGACGTCATAATTAATTTAATAATTATTTTAAATATATATAAAAACATTAAATTAATAAAAAAAATAGAAAAATTAACTAAAATAGTCTAATTCATTTAGAGAAGCTTATTTCTAAAAAATACATAAAACTTACAAAAATATAGTACACAACTACACATTGTTACACATTGTGCATAAACT
Source organism: Quercus aquifolioides (assembly GCA_019022515.1). NCBI lineage: Eukaryota > Viridiplantae > Streptophyta > Magnoliopsida > Fagales > Fagaceae > Quercus > Quercus aquifolioides. The sequence continues at coordinate 8,902,928 of CM032336.1, read as the reverse complement.
ATACATTGTTTCTCATAACTACACACTCTGTGCATAAACTGTATGCATAAATTGTGTGCATAAAACAATGTTAATTCAAACATAAACTGTGCATAAAACAATGTTAATCCCCGCAAGGTGTTTTTTCATCCTATTAATACCCCCACCTTTATATGTGTGCCTACAATACACACATGTAAATGTATTCCGTCCCTTCTCATCCGTCCTAAGGCTAAAATGTTCCCAAGCCGAATCAACCTTTTCCCTTACTCTTGAGCTAGACTCCACTACATTGGAATCAACTTCATGTGATGGAGTAGACCCGGTTTTTGTTTCCATTTTAATCTAAAAGACTAAACAACCAATCAAACACGCATAGAGCCATCAATTTTTGAAATACAGATAGTCAAAGGATCACAACTTCATACACAGAGTCAAATCAACAAACTAATATACACAGAGTTATAGAGTCCATAATCAATAATATAGCATACAAGCATTAAACCAGAATGCGTGTTTACACAGAGTCATAGAGTCCACAGTTTACAATGTACACTATAATTGTTTCTATGACTCAGTTTACAATGTACACTATTTGACAGTTTACATTGTACATTGTACACAGAGTCATAGAGTCCACAGTTTAATTGTTTCTATGACACTATAAATTGTGGACTCTATGACTCTGTGTACAAGGTAAACTGTAAACAATTATAGTTTACAATGGGAACTCAGCATTAAAAAGAAACAATTACAGTGTACAATGTAGCCACAATCAACAATATAGCATACAAGGGAACTCAGCATTAAACCCAAATTCATCAAAAAACACCTAAACTGAGCTAAGAATATGATCAAATAAATGAGTACTCTTAAAGAATATAATCAAATCCACAGAAATCTCAGTAAGCTTAAATACATAAATCTCAGTAAGCTCAAATCTCAGATAAATCTCTATAGTTGATCAAGCTGAATTCACAATGATAAATCGCAATTCTCTAGTACCTCCAGAACACAACATAAAACAAAATATAAATTGACAAAAAAATTTATGGTACCTCCAGAACACAACATAAAACAAAATATAAATTGACACAACCAAATTTTATGGTACCTCCAATCTAACACTCACCAAATAAAGTCAAGCACAACCAAACGACGGCGACGGCGACGGTGACGAGGGAGAGCTGCGACGGCTGAGCTGCGATGAGCGTGAGAGGGAGAGCTGGAGCTGAGATAAGCGTGAGAGGGAAAGCTGGAGCTGCGATCTGCGACGGCTGCGATCTGCGATGAGCGTGAGCTGCGATCTGCGACGGCGATGAGGGAGAGAGGCAGAGACGAGAGATTGAGGAAGAGGCAGAGGCAGAGAGTGATTAAGATTTGAGAGGGTGAGGGACTGAGGGTTTCGTTTCAGGGCTATTCAATCAGAATGCCCAAAACGACACCGTATTAGAGAAAAGAAAAAAAAAAAAAAAAAAAAAAAAACAGAGGCTGAACGACGCCGTTTTAGGCTAAAACAAGGCAACCCGTTTGAACCGTGTGAACCGGTCACGGTTCACAGAACCGGACGGTCGGACCGCGGTTCAGACGGTTCCATGCTTTTTTCGCATGGAACGGTTCTTCACCTTAAATGGACCGCAAATGTGAATGGTTCGCGGGTTTTCCGGTCCGACCGTACCGTCCGGTCCGGGTTTAACAACCTTGATTTTGATAGACTTCTTGCCTCTGATCAATCATCTCTTTTTATGTGGAGTTGAATTCATCTTCATTATAAAATTGTGTTTGAAAATAAAAAGTACTCTTAAAAAACAGTAAATTTTTCACTAAGTTCTTCACACAGCTACATTTTTTTTTTATCTGCAAAACCTCTCTCTAGAAGCTACTATCATAAAGAAAACGTTTTCAAAAACTTTTGAAAATTGCTTGTTATTTATGTTGTGATTACTAAGATTCTATTATGTTTTTGGTGTGAGATGCGAAAGCATCAAAGAGTAGAACATACTTACTTTTAGAAAAAATAAAATAAAACCCAATTACTTCTAAAAATAACCTCGAATCCACGAGGGTTCTTTGAATCCACTAGGAGAAAGGTATTGGAATCCACCAGGAAAAAACGTTTAGAGACTTGGGGACCTATTTAAGGGCTCCATAAAACTTGACAAACAAGAAAATATATTCTAAAATAACTCCTAATTAATACCTAACCATAACAGAAACCAAATTTGATCTTAAAAACATTAAAATCACCTAAAAATAAGGAAATAAATCACCTAAACCTAAAATAACTTTTTTTTTTTACATAAAAAATACCAAAATTAAATTATAGATTTTGTCCTACATCGGACCCCTCTACTTGAAACAAACTCGTCCTCGAGTTCATCTTTGAAATTTGAAATCTTCTCCTCCAAATAAAAAAAATACTTCGAATGCTTGAGCACCTTTGAACTACTTTCCATACTTGGAACCCATCAATGAAATAAAAAAATCAACTTGAAATATTTTTTTTTCCTTAGTCTTCATGTAATTGTAGAGATTTACCAAATAAGAATTGACAATTGAATCAAATCTATGAACCCCAATAAAATCAATAAATTTCAGTGTATTGCTTACCACCAAAATAAAAGGATCTTGAGATTGACAATCATATTATTTGATTTCATTGAGATCCTTGAAACTTTCCTCTTCAATTTCTTCCTCATTGGTCTCTACCATCTCGACTCCAAGATATTTCTCTATAATAGGATCTTCATTATTCTCCTCCACAATAATCTTGATTTTAGGATTTTCTTCCATAACAAGGCCTTCATTAATTTCCTCAGAAGTCTCTATATTTTATTCTTTAACTTCTGCATAATCTTCATGTCGGACCGTGTGCCTTACCAATCCATCCAACCACCAATTGGTGAAGGATGAGGGGGCACAAATCTTTTATAGCATTCGATCGCAGACCAAGCCCATTGGTATTGGAGCGAATTGTGAAATCCCTCACACTTCAAGAACAATATTTTCTTCAACATGTAATTCTTCTTTTAATGGTGAAATATATGGCTCTTCAAAATAATTCAAGTACAAGCTTCTTGGCCAATAATAATCTTGTTTTGTATAAGACAAATGCTCATCACAATCCAAAGAATAAAAGTTGGTAGCAAACATCTTTTTCATCTTTGGCCATGAAGGAATTTTGTCTTTATCTTGTCTAATTCTATCAGACTGCATGTATTCGTTCCTACCAACGTAATGCATATTCACTAAGTTTATTCAAAGCAAGTTTAACTTTTCTCTCATAATAAATATTCTCAAAGTCAAATAAATCATCTAGATCAAGTAACCAATTAAGAAAATCTTCTTTTAAAAAATAACCATTAAAACTTTCTATTCTTCTATAAGGCCTATATGAAATTTGTTTACCAATAGGTTGCTCGTGAGTTATGTCTCCGCGGCGGCAATTATCCCTATTGTTTCCATACTCCAATGATAGAATCCTAGCAAAGATATTTGTGAGTGCTAGCTGTACATCATGTAATATTTACAAAGTTTTTTGTCATTGGAATTGCTATCATCACATATGTTAGCCACCAGACTAGGATAAGTCAAGGCTTTAATACATTGCTATGTCAAGAAGCACAACATGTCTACTTCTAGAAAACAAGAAACAAAACATGTTTGCTTCTGAAAATAATCTCGAATCAACGAGGGTTCCTTAAATCCACAAGTATCCTTGAATCCGTAAGGAGAAAGGATCCTAGAATCCACCAAAGAAATAATAGACAAAAGTCTAAATTTTTTATTAATATCAATAATACTCTAAAAAAAGGTTTACAGACTTAGAGGCCTATTTAAGGGCTCTGTAAAACTTGACAGACAAGAAAACATATTCTAAAATAACTCTTAATTAATACCTAACCATAATAGGAACCAAATTTGACCTAAAAAACATTAAAATTTCCTAAAAACAAGGAAATAAATAACCTAAACCTAAAATAACTTTTTTTTACATAAAAATACCAAAATGAAATAATTACAAAATTTAAATTGTAGATTCTATCCTACATCATTTTTCAATTGGCTTGATTCTTAATTCAAGTTTGCTATTGTAAGCACTACGGGGTCAGTTAAAAGCTCCAAAGAATTAATCCATGAGCAAAGTGAGATAATGATTTCTTGCTTCGCTATATAGAAACCACATGCGTAAGAGTCATTTTTTGTATTGGCATCTCCAAAATCAAAATGCACTTTTTATGCAATTAAGTCAAAGTTTAAGTTTATCCTAATGTTACATACAAGTGGGATTAATGAAAACTCAAGACTTCCCAAAAAAGTGCTCAAGAAAAGCTGAATGTGAATGTTAAATTCTGTTTTTCAACTCATGATGACTTGACCGTCTAGAAATTCATGCATTAGGTTCCAAAGTATATAAAAGACATATTTTATAACTGTCATTTGAGTGAGAGAGAAAGACACATGCATAACAATAGTTGCTACGATGCTTGTGCATCTAGGGTTTTATGTCAAGTTACTTCCAGTTCATCCAAGCTTAAATTGAAAAACTCTACAAAGCTACAACAATTAATAGGGTTGCTATGGAGTTAGAATTGGAAAAAGTAGCGTATGCCACTTGAAACAACACAATAATTGCATCCAACTTTAGTATCATATAAAATTAACTGCATAAGACACTAAAATCAGACATTTCTCGGTAAAAAGGCCATGCGCAAATGGCTTGGACAAACCATTTCTAGGCGACCCTCAAAAAAAAAAAACCATTTCTAGGCATATATAATGAATAGGCTTCCATGTACATATTTAATTATGTAAATTTTTGGTGTTGGACCCTAAGCCCTTTATAGAAAATTGTAATTCCCTTTAACTGTTAATGTTAGGACATATATGTTTTAACTTGTTTAAGAACATATGTCACTTAGTTATGTAAATTGGCTAATCCTTTGACAAAACGCACTCTGCTTGTAATTGGGTAGATCTAGGTGTTTTTAATACTTCAAGAAACAATGTTTCAAGGTCAAGTGTTGAAGTCATCAAGTCTGTCCAAGAAAAAGCAAGCTGAAGTGCGAAGTTTTTAAAGCTCGACACCTCTCGATAGCTACCTCGACACCTGCTATTTGTCGAGATTTAAAAAATCAGAATTCCAAATCTGATTTTCTTGGGATCCGTGAATATGTTTTTGGGACTTCTTTTCTCCTAACCCTAAACATATAAAATGATTATTTTAAGAGCCGTTTTGGGTGACACAAGTTGCATTATCATTGAGCAATCTCTGTTTAAGCAAATTGTGATCAACAGACGAAGTTCTTGACCTAGTTCATCCTTCATCAAGAAGTTGCTGTGTATTTGCACCATAGGGTTTTGTAACTAAGCATCTTCCTGCTATTCATCAAGTGGATGAACTGAAGAACTTTGCAGCCAACCATTCTTCCTCAGTTGGTGTTCTGAAGTCGCGTACTTGGATCCGTGCATTGGTTAGTCACGTACTTGGGAGCCGTGCATCAAAGGTGGAGACTGTCACTACAGATCAAGTCCAATTGGGTATTGGGGTAAGGGTTCAACTGTAGGTTGGTAAGGTACTTGAGATTCCTTTACTTGTAACCGCTTGATTTGATAATAGTGGAGTTTCGGGAGTGGTGACCTGAAAATCACCCGGTGGGGTTTTTGCCATTAGGGTTTTCCCCATTCGTAAACAAATCACCGTGTTATTTATTTTCCGCTGCATATTTAGTTGATTGGTGATTTGTTTGTGCTTCCATAAAATTGCATGATTAATTGATTAATTAATTACTTGGCTAAATTAATTAATTAGGGTTAATCACAAGGGGTCATTCAGATTGTGACCTAACAGTTAAAAAAAATAAATACAAACGCAAATAAACATACAAAATGAAGTTTTGGTGCTGGAACAAAAGTAGTGTACCCAGGGGCCGCGTTACCTTTGTAAGGTTGAATTTAATCAACCATCTTGTTGGCTTTATTCTGTGCCAAATTTACTTGTAATTTAGCAATTAGTAACCCTGTATTTAGGTGGGAATCATGTAAGGGTAGTGAGTGAGAGAGTGTGAAGAAATGCTCAAGATTGTGCAAGGATGCAGAGACTCGCGGCTGGGACTCGGGGGTGACTCACGACTGGCAAGCCGCCAACTGCAGCACACGAGTGAAGCGTGCGAGAAGATGAATAGTCACACCAGCACGAGTACTACAGGACAAAAAGTCCAGCCTAGCCTTTTTGTTATCTCGCGGCTTGAACTCGCGACTCAGTCAAGTCGCGGTTAAGCCGCCAACCAGCCCTGTTTTGAAAAACCTGACTCTTCGCATTCCTTTCTCACCCTAGTATAAATACCCCTTATACCCACGAAATGTAGAGAGCTTCCAGAGAGAATTTTGAGACAGAAACCCTAGAGAAAAACAAGATTGATTCATCCACAATCTTCACATAGAGTCTCTTCAAATTCCTCTACTCTCACCCTCTCCATTGTTACATCCTTGAGAGGTTCTTACCCAAATCCTTTTCTCACTATACCTATATCTGTGAGAAGGCTATTTGGTGCTCTGGGAAGTAGTTAGGAAGGAACCCATGATTATTGGTTGATGCTATGGGTTATAGCGGAATCCGGTAAGCTAAAGAAGAAATAGGTTCGGCGTAACCTCGTTGGAGCAAGAAGCTTGGAGGGTTTAGGTACACTGGGTAGATTAGGCTTGGAGGGTTTTCTGCTGTTCATGTATCCCAACTATATTCTTTAGTGGATTATTTACCGCTTGGAGGGCGGCGGAGAGGTTTTACGCCGAGGGCTTCGGTTTCCTGTTTGATAACACATCGTTGTGTTGTCCTTGTGTTTGCATCTCTCTTCCCTTAATCTTTGCCATTTAATTTCTGCTGTGGATGTGATTTTATTTGGTTTAGATTGTTTATCAATTCTGTTATATGCTTATGTTCATATTCTGCACATCAATTGTTTGATAATAAGCTTGAATTAATAATTTGTAATTGAGGGTCTAAACGTTCATAATGTTTTACACGCTATTTGAACATTCAATTGGTATTAGAGCGGGTGCACTCTTTGTGGTTTAAACACCTTAGTGCGATCCTTGACCCCTTATTGAGATGGACCGGTCTCAATCTTTAAATGCACCCCCATATTTTGATGGTAGCAATTATGCCTTTTGGAAAGTTAGGATGGGGGCATTTTTGTGTTCAGTGGATGAAACCGTTTGGGATGCGGTGGACATTGGATGGACTAGGCTGGAGGCTGCCAAATCCACGTGGGATAAGGCAACCCTTACGGCAGCTAATGCTAATAGTAAAGCCTTGAATGCTATTTTCTGTGGTGTCTCTCTAGAAGAATTTCACAGGATTTCACACATCACAATTGCTAAGGAAGCATGGGAGATACTGGAGACCACTTATGTAGGAACAAAGAAAGTGAAAGACACCAAGCTGCAGATGCTGACCATTCGTTTTGAGGAGCTGAAAATGAGTGAGGATGAGTCTTTTGACTCTTTCTATAGCAAGCTGAATGAAGTAGTCATCGGCAAGTTCAACTTGGGGGAGAAAACGGAGGACTCTAAAGTTGTGAGGAAAATCCTTCGTTCATTGCCGGAGAGTTTCCATGCCAAGGTGACAGCGATTGAAGAGAGCAAGAACCTTGATGATATCAAAGTCCAAGAGCTGATTGGCTCACTTCAGACCTATGAATTGTCATTGCCCACACAAATGAAGAGCAAATCACTTGCTTTTAAGACGGTTGAGGAAAGGGTCGAAGCTCACGACTCATCGGATGAGGATGTTGTCAATAAAGATGTGGCATATTTGGTGAAAAACTTTCGAAAGTTCTTAAAATTCAAGAACAATGGAAAATTTGGCGGTAAAGGGAAATTCCAAAATTCCGGGAAGGAGAAAAAGGAATTCAAAAGGAAAGATGGAAAGGAATCCCAATCCATATAAGGAATCACCTGCTTCGAGTGCAACAGACATGGACATTTCAAGAAAGAGTGTCCCAACTATTTGAAATCGAAGGGCAAGGCGTATGCCACAACTCTTAGTGACTCGGATTCATGTAATTCTAATTCTAAGGAAAGCTGTGACAGAGAAGGGAATTACTCTGCTTTTATGACTATTGCTCATGTTGAGTCTTCGGAGGACTTGAATTTGCTTGTACAAGAGCTTGGGGAGCATAGTGATGAGGAATCAATGGGAATTATAGATGAATCGGATGTTGAAGAAGATGCGAGTCTAGAGGGTCTTTAAGAGGACTTCAACTCACTCCTTGAAAAATCAGGAGAATATGCACGTGTGGCAAAGGCAGCTGTGAAGAAGATGAAGAAGGCAGAGGAGGACTATAGAAGTCTCTTAGTGCGACATAAGGAGGCTAAGTGTGAGATAGAGACTCTAAATGGAGAGCTGACCGAAGCCTACTCAAAGATAAAATTTCTTGAGCAGGAGGTGGTTCAAGTCAATGCTAAAGTAGACCGTGTCTCCTCCAAGAAGCTAATGAAATGCTTGCTCATCAAAAACCATCCTCAGACAAATTCGGGTTGGGATATACCAGTGAAGGTAGTTCAACTATCAAAATCACCAAGGAAGTGAAATTTGTGCAAGCCAAAGAACCTGTAGTGGCTGACTTTATACCTAAGAAAGTTGAGGATGAAAAGATGAAGAATGTGGCTGACCAACGGGTGTTGAATAAGCCCCGTAACCAATTAGTGATCAAACCTGAAGCTAGAGGAAGATCTCTTCCAAGATCACAAAGAGGTCCGAGAATGAACTATTTTTGCCATCATTGTGGACTTCAAGGACGCACCAAACCGAATTGCCATAAGCTTAGAGCATTGAAGAATGCAACTGATCAAAGGTCAAGAGGACCAAGAAATGACAAGAGGACTTGGGTTGTTGAGTCATCAAGAGGTCGAAATTGTGATCCCGATGTGATGGACATGATGAAGATGATTGGTGCATTCACCACTTGCTTGGAGAGCTTCACTAGAAGGTTTGAAAGTCCTAACTCTCATACCCAATCCTATAGGGATATCACCCCAAACGCACGTGACGTGTGGGTGAAGAGGGGTACTCATGCATAAGCATTACAACATGTCCATGCATTAATACTGCCTATGCTTTGTGAATATGCTTGGTTGTGTGCTTTTTGCTTGTTTAAGTTGAAAATTGTTTGGCTGTTTATTTGTTTGTTTTTAAATGTTTTTACATTTTTGTTTTTTATCAATCTTTTCATACTTTTATGTCAAAAATCCAAAAACACATAAAAGTAGAAAATCTAAAAAGTTTGATCGACTTTGTTGAGTTTTGTCTCAAAACATGTTTTGTCTTGTACCTTTGTACCAATGGCTTTGTGCATCTACGAGCTTAGCTTGTTCCCTATGCACTCATATCATTGTGGAAGAAATCTTGAAATCTATATGACTGTTGTAAATAAATCTTCAAACTTGCCATGAATGATTAGTGAATGGTCTTGTTGATCTTGAGACATGCATAGACTTGTGTCTATATATCTTCCCACTCCTTTATTTTATTGCTTTACTTAAAGAGCTCATCAAATGTAAATCTCCAAATGAAAAAAGATATTGAGCTACAAAAGTCTGTCTCACATACTAGTATTTGACTAGGAAAAAGGGAAAGCGACCTAAATTAAAATGTTTGATGCCCAAAAAGCCAAAGGCTAACATCAAAGTGAAATATCAAAAATTGCAAGCATCGATCTCACAATGAGATGTGTTGATTCATAAAGATCAAAAGATATGTTGAACATGGAGCCAAATGAAAAGCTTCAAAGATATTGCACTCAAGTTTATGTGGGAGGTCATATATCCATCTTTCTATAACTGAGATGGGTCACATTATCTAGTACTAATTGTGTATGTCTTGGTTGAATTGATCATTGAAGCTTCACATTAGACTAAGGACTATCTCATTTCTGATATCTACACACATCACACATGTCTATATTCAATGAATTCCATATTCATTTGTGTGATTGTACTTGATTAATTGTGTTTTCACATGCTCAATCTTTGTTGATCAAACACAAAAAGATTTTTGAGTGTTTTAGCTGTCTTTGGAAAGTATTTTGTTTTCACAAAAGTTGTCAAAATTTCAAAAACAGTGTTGCCCTGTTCTGGCAACTCAGCCTCGGGTTGACCCAGCCGTATGCCCCAATCGCGAACTTTATTCAGAAGGTTTTCGCGACTCACTGGCGACTCATTGGCAGGTAAATGCCCTAGTCGTGAAAAATACTTAGAATATTTTTCAAAATTTGAGTTTTTTTATGATTCTCGCGGCTCAGTGTGGCAACTTGTTTGTGGGTAGAAGGTCCAGTCGCGATGGGTACACAGAGATTTTCGTGGCTCACCTCGCGACTCTCTCGCGGGTAGACCTTCCAGTCACAAAAAACACTTAGAAATTTTTTCAAGAATCTTGTTTTCAAAGTGTTTCGCGGCTTACCCTGGCGACTGGTTGGCAACTTGACTTAGTCGCAAAAATTGCGTGTTTTGCGCTTTAAAGACAGTTTTTCAAAACTTTTTAGTTTTCCCTCGAATTTGTGTGACTGTTCATTGTCTTCCCCATTTCTACCTTTGTCAAACTCACCGTGTCACTCTCAAAAACCTCCACCTTTGCATCATTTCAACCACCAATCTTCAAGAAAAAGGTATGGTTTTTCTCACTCTCACTTGATTGTTCATGATTATGGCTTTTTTTTCTTGAATCTGTGGTTTGTGGTTATGATTTTTGATATATGCTATTTCAGATATGAGTTTGGTTCATGTTTGTGAATTTGGGTATTTAGTGGTGTTTGGTAAATCTCATACCCATGTTGATGTGTCTTATTGTCACATTCTATTTGATTGGTTCTTTTGTGATTTAATCTGCTGGTGTGTATAATTTGAGTCAAAATGGTTGAGGTATATTCTATAGTTGCTTTTGTCCTTCATCATATGTTCTATTTCTGCCTTGAGGATATTGTATGTCCTGTGTTGATTTGAACATTTCATACTCAGTTTGGTATGTCTCATAGACATATTTTTGCATTTACTGCTTCAATACGGTTTATTACTACTTACTGTAATCTGTGCTTAGGTTTGTACCCAAGAATGTTCTTGCTTAGGTTGTTGTGCTCAATGTCAATATGTTATGTATAACTATTGGTGTTAAGTCATTCTATCTTCTAGTTGAGATGTCCCTCTCAATGTTTGAATCTCAACTGAATATGGCATTAATGGTGGTATAGCTCTATGCTCTTCTCAGTTATACTAACCTGTTACTAATGGTTGAATCTCCATCTATTGTGCTTTGTGTTGTGGCCTCTTCTGCTTACTTACAGATGGCTCCCACACCTACAAAGAAGAAGACTCCTGCTAAGAAGGCTGACAAAAGGCTGAAAATGGATCATAACCTGTTTAGGTCTGTTCAACACTTTGAGAGATACAGAGATTCCTTCTTGAAGGGAACCATTATTCAGGAAAGGTTTGTAGACTTAAGGGAATTGAAGGACACCTTCATTCTAGATTTTTTTGAGGGAAGAGGATGGGATAAGTTGCTGAGTGACCTACTTGCAGTTTGTGAGCCTTTAATAAGGGAATTCTATGCAAATGCTGTCATAAGGGGGATGAGCTAAATTGCTGGACCAGAGGACATGAGTTCACCCTTGATGCACATGATATTGATGAGGTACTAGGGCTTGAGGGTTTAAAGGATCATGATTTCACCAATTACAAGGACAGAATGCTATCTATAGAAACTGTCTAGAATAGGATTGGTGGTGTTAAAGAGGAGAGATGTCTCAACACTAATGCCTTCCCTGCTGACATGAGGTGTTTGACCACCATCATGATGTTCAACCTGTATCCAGTAAGGAAGTTGACTACAATCAACAATGCTAGAGCTATCTTCCTCATGGAGCTCAAGGAGAAAACCTTCATTGACATCAGCTCACACATATTTGACACAATTGTGGATGAGACTAAAATCACCTCTAGGCCCAAACTGATCTTTCCTCTACTCTCACCCTCTCCATTGTTACATCCTTGAGAGGTTCTTACCCAAATCCTTTTCTCACCATAACCATATCTGTGAGAGGGCTATTTGGTGCTTTGGGAAGCAGTTAGGAAGGAACCAATGATTATTGGTTGATGCTATGGGCTATAGCGAAATCTGGTAAGCTAAAGAAGAAATAGGTTCGGCGCAACCTCTTTGGAGCAAGAAGCTTGGAGGACTTAGGTATATTGGGTAGATTAGGCTTGGAGGGTCTTCTGCTGTTCATGTATCCCAACTACATTCTTCAGTGGATTATTTACCGCTTGGAGGGCGGTGAAGAGGTTTTACGCCGAGGGCTTCGGTTTTCTCTTCGATAACACATCGTTGTGTTGTCCTTGTGTTTGCATCTCTCTTCCCTTAATCTTTGCCATTTAATTTCTGCTGTGGATGTGATTTTATTTGGTTTAGATTGTTTATCAATTATGTTATATGCTTATGTTCATATTCCGCACATCAATTGTTTAATAATAAGCTTGAATTGATAATTTGTAATTTGGGGTCTAAACGTTCATAGTGTTTTACACGCTATTTAAACATTCAACCTTAAAGGTCAAGGGGTTCAAATCAACCCCCCGACATTCTCAATTATTATTTTTTTTAAATATATATATATATATATATATATATAATTTTTAACAACTTTTATGAGCCCCTTAAATTTTTTTTTTGAACCCCTTAACCTTAAATTTTGTTTAAACCCAACTAGCAGCTGATATAAGTTTGAATATGATCATCTTAATGCTACTTTCACAATATTTTTACAATAATTTAACAATAAAGGTTAAGTGGCAAGTTGTAACTGGTTTTTATCACAATTCACAACTTAAATCACTTTTTTCCTACCATTAATAACTTGCTACTTAGGTTTTGTTGTAAAAGTGTTATGTCAATAGTACTACTCTTAATATATTTAATTTTATAAAAAAGAAAAAAAAAATGTTTCAAATTTTTGTTCATTCGTTTAAAAATAATTTAAAAAAAAAAAAAAAAAAAAAAAAAACCCTTTTTTTCTAGGACTTTGGCTTACTTTTCCCTTGATAGCTGAATAAAATTATTTTTCCCTCTTTTATTTTTATTTTTTTTTAAAAAGGTTGTTTTTACTTGTACTTTTCTTTTTCATCAACAAAAAAAGTATATTATTGTTACAATCAACAAATTTGCATCTATATATGTGATTCTTTTCTCATTCTCTCTATCTTTCTTTTCCCTTAATCAAGTAGTTTGATAAATGTTCTATACATTTCCAAATCCAAAAAGTCTTTTAGTGCTTACTTTAATTCCAAGAGTCTGACCACATGTATGGTTAAGGAGTCATACACCACAAAAATAAAAACTTATATCAGTTACTATTTTTTTTCTTAGTTTCACATTTACTGTTAGTCCAACTCCAAGAAACTAACCACGTGTATGATTAGTTATTTAATTATATTTGTTTATGCATTCAGTAGTTGTTGTCTTATCTATATTTATATTAAATTATATTTAGAATACTATTATAGATTATTGTATAATGTATATAATATGGAAGTTGTACATATAAAAAAATAAATTTTTTTTTTTTCTTGCCCCTGATGACAAATTCCTAACTCCACCACTACTAACCCCCTTAGAAAAAAAATTCTTGAGCCGCCACTAAGTGTACCCTTAAACCTGACAGGTTAAGCCTACCCGATGAAGATCAAAACAGTGTTATGCTCGGATGTTTGTGTATCATATTCAGATATGCAAGATCAAGATGGATGGAAATTTTGAAAGAAGGAAAATAAAATAAAATAAAACAACAAAGACTTAGCGGACCACAAAGAGAGAAAGAGACACCGGGCAAATCCCTGTGCGATTTCTCTCTCAAAACACAATATTAATGTTAGATTTTATGAGAGTGGAGAGAGAAAGAGAGTATAGAGAGAAGACAGATAACACAAGATTTAATAATTAGGGTCTGTTTAGGATCCGCTTACTTTGTTGAAAGTACTGTAGATAAAGGTAAAAATTAGTTAAAATAATACAGTGAGACCCATGAATAGTACAAAAAGTGCAGTGAGACCTTTAATAGTAGTAAAAATAAGTTAAATAGTAAAATAAGCTAACAAAATTAAGTCATGCCAAGCACACACTTAATAGGGTTTAAATAGGGAGAGAGAGCAAGGGTTAGGCAGACATGGGTTTACAATAGAATTGGGCCTCCTGGACCTACACACATAAACCTAATACCTTTAACACACAAAAATCAAAATTTTTATTAAGAGATGGGGTGACCTGCCAGGCTGCCATGCAAAGGTCGAAATAATATAAATCTATCGATCAATCAGGGACTTAGGTCCCCTGAAATTAGGTCTTCCCCGATTACTTACACATAGTATAGGGACTTTCCACTTTGAGATTTATAGCCTTTTATACATCACAAAGCCTTGTTTAATCATGCCCAATTGCAAAAAGAGAGACTGCACTAAACAAAAATGATGGAACTTATATTCATTGTATCTTAAAATACAACTTATGTCCTTCAAATGGATGGCTTGTTTCCCTTGTGGAAATAACCCTTGCCCAGATCCTGCATACACTACCTTCCTTAAAATTCAATTGAAGGAATAAAACCAATTATGTAACAAGTTTATTGTGTTTCTGTTAGTTTAGATGTTAAAAAAAAAATATATATATATATATATATATATAGCTACTTCTCTCTCTCGTGCATACGAGTATTCTCCCTCCCTTGACCTAGGTCTAGGGTATTTTTCTTTTTTAGTGCTTGGCCGTGTGTGTGCTACTAGTTTACCATGGCTGACGATGTTATTAACAGCATGGAAAACATGAAGTTGGCTACGGAGGAGGAGGAAGTGATTGCCATCTCTGATGAGGGAAGATTGGGAGCCATTGAGGATTGCACTCTAAGCTTGATGGGTAAGTTTTTGACGTGTAAACCCTTTAACAAGAGAGCAGCGAAGAATACTATGAGAAGGGCTTGGGGGTTGGACGACAGACTACGCATAACGGAGGTAGGGCCGAATCTTTTTCAGTTCAAATTCACATCTGAATTTGATCTAAACAAAATTTGGAGAGGAGGTCCATGGTCCTTTGACAATCAATTATTGATGCTTAAACGATGGAGGAAAGGTATGACAGTTGGGAATATTAGAATGGAGACGGCCACTCTCTGGGTTCAGATCTGGGGGGCGCCGTTGGATATGTTTTCTTCACAGGTTGCTAAGGAAGTGGGGAGTAGACTTGGGGTTGTTGAGGAAGTAGAGCAGAGAAGAAGACAGGATGAGTTAAACTACTTTATGAGGGTTATGGTTGCTTTACCTATCTCAAAGCCTATTCGCAGAGGAAGTTTTATTGCAGGGTCTGACGGGGAAAGACATTGGGTGATGTTTAAATACGAACGTTTGCCGTTGTTTTGTTATTATTGTGGAATACTTGGACATGATGTCAAGAACTGTGCTGCACACTTTGCTGTGACTAAGAATGGAGGTCAGGCGGAATGCCAATATGGAGATTCCCTTAAAGCAATGGGGGGACGCCCAAGAGTGGACCCATTTGTAGGGAAACAAGGAGGGTCGGAAGATAGCTCAGCGGCTGGTGGAGACAAGTACGTGGCTGGCGTATACAGGTCTGAGGAGGGTCCGATCAAGACTGAAGATTGGATGCAATGGAACAGGGCTGTGACGGCGGAGGAAGGACAGTGTAGAAACCCTAGTGTTGATGATGAAGGGGAGTCTGTGTCTTCAGGAAACACGCCACAAGTTCAGGAACGTGATGGGGAGAATCTAGGCCATGCAGATTACGTGGTGAGGTGTACTGATGATGTACGCAATTCAGCTTCTGACGTGCAGGAAAAATTGAAACAAAAGGATGATGTGTTACCTGGTGGGCTGGACGGTAAGGCAAGTATGAGCCACGTGATGGGTGAAAGTGTCACTGGTACAATTAAAGGAGCAACTACAAATGGGCCGATTGTTACAAAGCCCAAGTCATCCTGGACTAGATTCAATAGGATGGATTTTGGGCTAGGAGGATTGCACAAGGCCTTGTTGCCGTCCATGGGTAAAAGGAATCTTCCATCAGACTTTGAAAATAACCAGAATAGTCAGGGAGAGGAGGGAAGAGTTAAGAGAGGGAAATTAGAAAATGAGGAAGCTAATGGTTTTGAGAGAGCGGCGGGGGTGGATGACCACCCTTGCCGGGAGCAATGAGGCTATTATGTTGGAACTGCCAAGGGCTTGGGAACCCTTGGACAGGTAGAAGCCTTCGCAAACTTGTGAGGGAACAAGCTCCCACTGTGTGTTTTCTTATGGAAACACGACTAGACAGAGAAGGATTTGAGAGTTTGTATGGGGATTTGCAATTTTAGAATAAAATTATAGTAAAACAGCCAAATGCAGGAGGCGGTTTAGCTTTGTTATGGAAGAATGATGTGGTGATGGATTTGATTAATTATTCACCTAATCATATTTTGATGAAGGTGACTGAAGAGGATGGTTATGTCTGGTTTTTTACTGGATTTTATGGATGGCCTGAAGCTCAGCATAAAGAAAAGTCTTGGAAGTTGCTTGATCATTTGAGAACCTTTGTTAATGGGGCATGCCTTTGTGCGGGAGATTTTAATGCAATTCTAAATAGTGCAGAGAAGTTAAGTTTAAGGCCATCTAATCCAGTGGAGATTGATGCCTTCAGAAGTGTGTTAGACTCCTGTAATTTTAAGGATTTAGGGTACAGAGGTTATACCTACACGTGGTCTAATAAGAGGCCTGGTGAGGCTAATACTAAATTGAGACTTGATAGGGGTATGGCAACTATGGAATGGCGGGCTATATTTCAGATGACAACAGTGTCTCATCTCCCACCCCATGCCTCAGATCACCTGCCAATCATGGTGCATGTGAAGAGTGTTCAGAGGTATCAGCAGAAATTTAAAAAGGGGTTTAAATTTGAAGAAGCCTGGCTGTTATGGGAGGATTGTGATGCGGTGATTAAAGATGCTTGGGATATGGTGGGAGGGGGGGAGTCGGGTCTGGCTTCAATTAAGGAGAAGATCAAGTTCTGTGGTGAGGAATTGCAAGCATGGGGTTCTTCAAAATCAGAGCCAAATGAAGCAGCCATGAAAAGTCTTCAAAACCGGATGGAGGTGCTAAACAGTGCTGTAGTGGTGACTGAGGAATCCAAGGTTGAATACTTGAGTGTCAGCAAACAGTTAGATGACTTGCTTTTAAAGCAGGAAATTTACTGGGCACAACGGTCTCGGATCCCGTGGCTTAAACATGGTGATAAGAATACTAAATACTTTCACTCAAAAGCCTCCCAAAGAAGAAGGCAAAACTTTATTAAGGGGATTCAATGTGCTCAAGGAAATTGGGTGGAGGAGGTGGAAGATATAGTAAATGTGGCTACAAGTTACTTTGACAATTTATTTTGTGCAGGTACATGTGATCAGATGGAGGAATGTCTTAATGCAGTTCCAAGGAAGGTGACACCTGATATGCAGGATACCCTGTCCAGTGAGTTTAGTGCTGAAGAAGTTAAAATAGCGTTGTTCCAAATGGGACCAACAAAGGCACCTGGACCTGATGGTATGAATGCTCTTTTCTACCAAAGATTTTGGCATGTTGTGGGTGATACTGTAGTTGATGCTGTGTTAGATTTCCTGAATAATGGTCATATGTTGCCTGATATTAATCATACTTACATTGTGCTGATTCCTAAAGTGAAGAACCCGGAGAAAATGTCTGATTTTAGACCCATAAGCCTTTGTAATGTGATTTACAAAATAATTTCTAAAGTACTAGCTAATAGACTGAAGCAAGTGTTACCTAATATTATATCTCCCACTCAGAGTGCTTTTGTTCCAGGCCGTCTTATTACTGATAATGTGTTGCTAGCATATGAAACTTTGCATACTATGCACTGCAGAAAGAAAGGGAAGAAAGGGTATATGGCTTTGAAACTTGATGTTAGTAAAGCATATGATAGGGTGGAATGGCCTTTTCTTCAGGGGGTTATGCAGAGGCTAGGTTTTCCTGAAACATGGATCGAACGAGTGATGAGTTGTGTCACTACAACTTCATTCTCTATTCTTGTGAATGGGAGACCGTATGGTAATGTATTGCCTTCCAGGGGAATTCGTCAGGGTGATCCTCTTTCACCATACTTGTTTCTGTTATGCACAGAAGGGTTCACTTCATTACTGGACAGGGCGGAGATAGGAGGGACTTTGCATGGGGTGTCTATTTGTAGAAATGCACCAAAGATTACTAATCTTCTCTTTGCAGATGATTCGTTGATTTTTAGTAGGGCTTCCCCAGTTGCAATTCATACTATTGTAGAGATTCTTCAAGTTTATGCTAAAGCTTCTGGGCAGTGCATAAATTTGGAGAAGTCTTCAGTTTATTTCAGTGAGAACACCACGGACCGCCAGAAACAGGAGGCTTTGGGGATTCTTGGAGTGCAGGAAGTGTCTCGGTTTGAATCATATTTGGGATTGCCTACTTTAATTGGAAGGGCAAAATACCATACTTTCTCTTTCATTAAAGATAGGGTGTGGAAAAAATTACAGGGTTGGAAGGGGATGATGCTTTCTAGAGCTGGGAAAGAAGTTCTCATCAAGGCCGTTGCTCAGTCTATACCGACGTATACAATGAGTGTTTTTCAGCTCCCATCGAGATTATGTGATGAACTGGATGCTTTATGTGCTAGATTTTGGTGGGAACAAGTTGGGAATGAAAGGAAAATTCATTGGAAAAGTTGGGATAAACTGACGTTGTCAAAGAAGGAGGGTGGAATGGGATTTCGGGACCTGAGATCATTTAATTTAGCCATGTTGGCCAAGCAAGGGTGGAGGCTGTTAAAAAACACAAATTCTCTTCTCTATCAGTGCTTTAAAGCAAGGTATTTCCCTAGATCTTCTATACTTGAGGCCGTTGTGTCACCTAATTGTTCATTTGTGTGGCGGAGTTTGGTGGCGGCACTACCTATTTTAAGTATGGGACATTGTTGGCGTGTGGGTGATGGTGTTTCTATTAATGCCTATCGGGATAGGTGGATTCCAAATTATCCCTCAAATATGCCTCTATGTTCGGCAAGGGCTGAAGAGGAGGAAGTTTGGGTGTCAAGTTTGATTAACCAAGACCTCCATGTGTGGAGAAGAGATTTTATTATGGCTAACTTCAATAGGGAAGAGGGGGAAGCTATATGTGCTATTCCTCTTAGTCGGAGGCAAGTACCTGACGTAGTTTATTGGAAGCATAGTAAGGATGGCAACTTCACAGTAAAGTCTGCTTACAAGGTCGCAAGGTATCTGTTGAAGAAGGAAGATTGGGCTGAAACATCATCGGGAGGTGGGGTTAGTAAGGTGTGGAATGCTATATGGAGGTTAAGGATCCCTAACAAGATGAAGGTGTTTGGGTGGAGAGCATGTCACGATATTCTCCCAACCAGAAGGAACCTCAAGAAGAAACGTGTTTTGTTGGATGAGGTGTGTCCGTTCTGCTCCAGGTTTCAAGAATCAACCATTCATGTTTTATGGGAATGTACAGCTGCTCAAGATATTTGGCATGGTAGTTCTAGGGCCTTGCAGAAGTGTGGAACGGGGCAAACTGATTTCGTAGCTCTGTTGGAGTATCTGCTGGATCGGCTGGAAAAAACAGAGGTTGAACTAATGCTAGTGCAGGCATGGCTGATTTGGAATCAGCGGAACAGAGTGGTGCATGGTGGTAAATTTTTGGAACCGGACTGGTTGAACAAGCGAGCTGCTGAATTGCTAGAGGAGTTCCAGCGATCACAGGACAGTCTACAAGATGATTTTATGCAGGAAGCAACTCCCCAGGTTCTGCAGAACGTTGACACCAGCTGGCAACCGCCGCCTCAGTCCGTGGTTAAGCTGAATTACGATGCAGCTGTGTTCGCAGATAACGCCAGCTCTGGTTTTGGTGTGGTAATCAGAAACTCAAGGGGAGAAATTATGGCAGCGATGACAGCCAAGGGTCCAGCAGTCCAGAGCAGTGAAGAGGCAGAATTGCTTGCGTGTCGTAAGGCGATGGAGTTTGCAACAGACGTTGGCTTCACAAGCTTGATAGTGGAAGGGGATAGTGTAAATGCTACGAGGAGTATTGTTTCAAGCAAGGACAACCAGTCAGCACTTGGGCACGTTGTGGGTGATATTCGACATCTGATGGGAGCATTGGAGAGGATTTCTGTTAGCTGTACTAAGAGAAATGGTAATAGGGTGGCACATGGGCTTGCTAGATATGCTCAACATGTTAATTCTGATTTATTTTGGATGGAAGAGGTTCCATCATTTGTGTTAGATTCTGTAAACTTTGATGCTGCTTTGATTTAAATGAAAGTTGATTTCAGTTTCAAAAAAAAAGATGTTATATCATGAATTTTTTGGAAGGACTTCGTAGGTAAATATATTTTGTGGTGGTTAAAAATAATTTCTGTCTATAACGACGCTTTTTCTATATTGGCAGCACTTTAATACACCACAAAAGGTTAAGGATAAATTGATTGGTACTATGCCAATGTATTCCAGCAACTATTGTTATTTTGGCAAATTAAAATAATTAATTTTATGCCTTATAATGTGAGAGCAGATCATATTTAGAAATATCATTTTTTTTATTGACTAGTTTGTAGGTAATATTATAAGTTTATAATACTTCTACTAAATGGAAGTATGGAACAATACTGGAATTTGAAGAAAATAAAGAACAAGTAAAATACAAATACTCCCCCTCTACCTATCTTCCCATGTACTGGAATCCTAAAGCATTGCTTTCGGCATCTATGAAAGAAGAAAGGCCTGCATAATTCATACTCATTCTAGCTGTAAGAACAACAGCAACAAAAGCAAGAAACATGACTCAAATGAAGACTTTAGATTTAAAAATGAGTCAAATGCACTATACGAGAAAATATTATTTTTCTCTCACCAAAAAAAAAAAGTTGACCCATTTATTAAAAATATTATTTTTGATTTTTTTTTTTTTAAGATAAGTGGGATGAATTTAGGATAGGGGGTCTAAAATTTAATTGGGAATTTAATGAATTTGGGATTAATATTTTTTAATAAATTCAAATTATTATAATAATAAAAAAAGAAGGTTTCTCACTATTTTCTTAATAAAACAAATATATAATTTTACAATACAAATATATATATATATATATATATATGAAAGCTCTAAAATGTGTTGAAAAAAACACAAGAGCTGTTTAGACCCCCAATTAAAATTACGGCTTGGTTGATTTTACACAAACTTAATACTAAGTGCGGAAACGTGTAAACACAAGCGTATAATCAATAAGCTACTCTAATCCATAAACTAAGCAACACAGCAGTATAATGGAATATAAAAGAGTAGGGAAGAAAAATGCAAACACAGAAAACACCAAGACGTGTTTTCGAAGAGGAAATCGAAGAACTCGGCGAAAAACCTCTCTGCCGCCCTCCAAGCGGAAATCGATCCACTAGACAATCAGTTGGGATACATGAGTGAGCAAAAGACCCTCCAAGCCTAATCTACCCGATGCACCTAAGCCCTCCAAGCTCCTACTCCAACAAGGCTTCTCGGAACCGTGTCTTGTCTAGTTCTCCGGATCCCGCAACAAGCTCCATGTTGCATCTGCCATCCTTGGCTTCTTCCAATGCTTCCCAGCAGCACCAAAACGTCACTCAACACTCTCAAAAGGTGTGGTAAGTGTTTGGGCTATCAACCTCTCAATGGTGTGGAAATGGAGAGGGAAGGGTTGAGGAGATACCACAAGCAAGTGTATAGAGAAAGGTGGGGATGACAATCTCTAATTGCAAATGTGTTTGGCTAGGGTTTTCTCTCTGAAGCATTCCTTAACATTTGTGGGTAATGGGGGTTTATATAGGATAGGTGCAGAATGTGTGAGTCAGTCAGTACAGGCTGGCAGAACAGCATGTCTCGCGGGTGTCTCGCGGGAAGGCCTTACCCGCGAGATACTCACGAGAGACAGCTGTCTCCACCTGGCCTGACTCTTCGCATTCCAGCATGTGCAGGGCACATGCTTCACTTCGCGGGAAGCTTAGTCGCAACATACCCGCGAGATTCCATCAGCTTCCACTTTCCTTGAGTCTTCACACACTCTCTATCACACACCCCTTACATCAATTCCCACAACAAATACAGGGTATAAACAATTGAAAGTAATTACAATCAAATTTGGCACGGAATAAAAGCCAACAAAACACATAGTTGTAAATCACAACTTTACAATATACCTTTTTGTTTTTTGTTTTTTCCTTAACCCAGATTTCTCTTTCTCTCTTTCTCTCTCTTTAGTCTCAATTTTCAATTGGTTAGGCAATGGGCGGGTGGGGTTTCTATTCTTGTTCTTCAGATGGGGAGGGGCGAGTCGTTTGTTATTTTAATTTTTGGTTTTTTTAATTAATTTTTTTTAAATTAAGAA
This sequence comes from Quercus aquifolioides, assembly GCA_019022515.1. NCBI lineage: Eukaryota > Viridiplantae > Streptophyta > Magnoliopsida > Fagales > Fagaceae > Quercus > Quercus aquifolioides. The sequence continues at coordinate 8,880,469 of CM032336.1, read as the reverse complement.
ATAAATAATAAGATAAAAATTAAATATTAAATTAAGGGCAACTTAATGACAAGAATGGGTGGAATGTTAACAGATGACTAAATTGAGTAGGATTGAAACTTAGATGACTAAAATGATAGAATGCAAACTTAAAAGACTGAAATGAAAAATAGTGAAATTTAAAGGGTGGGTCTTGCGTTTCGGCCTAAAAAAAAAAGGTTTCTCACTATTTTCTTAATAAAACATATAGATAATTTTACAAAATAAGAGGGATGAGATAGGAGTATTCAGACCCCAATTCGCCCTATGAAATGAATAATATAATGTGAATTAATTATTGAGAAGGCTCTTGGAAATGTCTTTCCTTTTTTTATTTTTTTGATTGGATGTCTTACCAAGCTTTGATGAATTTTTTTTTTTTTTTTTTTTTTACAAGATAAAAATTCTACTCTAACCAAATCTATATATGTATATGTGTGTGTATGTGAAGCTCTCTTCTGAAGACTTGAATCTCGGTTCTTGCCTCTCACACCCCACAAGCATTTATACTTGTGAAGTGACCATCTTACCAAAGATGTCCGGTGGTATCTTTGATGAAGTGTTATCATAGCATAGTTTTCTTCTATTTTCATTAATATAAAAAATAGTAAAAGTAACATCCTTAGTTATTTTAGGTGATAAATTTATTGGTAATATGCTGATGTAAAGGATAATTCGGCAGTGTCTTGTACCGGCTTGTTCCGAAGTCTCACTACAAAAAAACTGGCCTATTGCGGCGGTTTTTAAAGGTCCATTTGGCCTATAGCGGCGGGGGCTATTGCGGCGGTTCTACCCGCCAGCCTTGCGGCGCCGCAATAGCTCTATTGCGGCGGTAACAAAAACCGCCGCAATAGATCTGCCATTTAGCGGCGTTTTTTATCTATTGCGGCGGGCTAAGAACTGCCGCTATATGAGGTTGTCATCGGGTCAAGTGGCCTTTTAGCGGCGGGATAGGTCCGCCGCTATAGGGCTTCATGGACAAGATACCCTATGTAGCCGCTATATGTTTGAAGCTTTAGCGGCGAATGATAAACGCCACTATAGGTCTTCAATTATTTCATAATTTTAGTCTTTCAGCGGCAGTTTTTGCCCGCCGCTATACGTTTTTTTTTTTTTTTTTTTTTTTTTTTTTTTTACCTCTCCTGCGTTCTAGAATTTCTATTACAAATAACCTGTAATAATTTTAGCTCCACTACGACATTATCACAAATGTAACTAGATAACACCACAAATGTCTCCAAACTAACATTATATTATCAAATAAATAACATTAAGCCAATACTATAATCAAAGTTTCAAAGTGTTTAAAAATATCCTCCAACACCTGCAAAAAATGCAGTTGTTCAAATGTAGTTCTTTGTACACAAAGTCCTTAAACACCAATAACTTGAAAAAACTCATAATAAGACCTTGTGGATGACTCCAGCCTATTTCAGTAATCTATAAAAGAAGCCATTAACTCATAAATTTAACTAAAACTTTCTAATATGCATAGAAACATCTGATGTTCTTCTTGCACCTTTATATGTGAGATGACTCCGTTGAAAGTGAATGGGTGATTTAGGCTCAGAGCTCCTCCTAAAAGTAATTCATACCAATGATGCTCTCCAGAGATCCTCAAAAGAAATAATATACCCATATAATATTGTCTCAAACTTGCTTGCTAACAATAATATTGGCTCAACCTTAGGAAAGAAGAATGACAGGCTAACCTTCATTTGCTTAGAAAAAACATTTGAATGGAAGCAAATGTGCCACGCAGAGACATACATACGGCCATGATACAAGAATGACCTCTCAAGTGCACAAGAATAATTGTGTTGAACAACCTGAAACAAGTACTCTGTTAATTAGGCCCACAACTGGAATTACCAGAGGGAGAACATAAAGAATCATATATACTTATAGTTATATATATGCAATTTGAAACTTCAGGAGATTAAAATTACCGCTAGAACAGAGTTTATGCAACTCACCTCTAGTAAAACGGTCAAATATTGTTTGAAGAGGCCCTGGCTTTTGATGAACGTGTTTATCTAAAGAAATCCTTCTTCGAGCATTAGCTCCAGCATAGCCATTCACATCCCTAATTGTAAATTATTAGTCATTACAACAGAAAATTTAAATTTATTAGAAATGAAATGATAATACTAACAATAACACAACAATATTTGAATTAAGGTTTCATCCTAGTAATAAAGAATGACACATATCTAAAAGGAAAATAAACTGGACTAGCACATGTGTATTCGTTCCATGAAAAGGAAAATAATGTCTACAAGAAGATTAAATTGTGTCACACAAAAGCCAAATTCTGAGCCCCTATCATGTGCCATCATCAAATTCATATACCTTTTTCCTATTATTATCTTGACTATTCTATCAAAATAAGAGGGCTCCACTGCCATGTGGACCCACAATGTAGACCTTTTCAGCATATTTATATATATATATATATATATTATAAGCTTAAACAGTGACTATATTTACCAAATGCTTCAGTCAAGCTAAGCCAAAGAATGTGAACTAAGTTTGTACACCACGTGACAAAGTTACATCAACCAGACAAAAAAAGGAAATGGCAGCAATCTGTATTAGTGTATTTTCCCAGCATAATCAAAGAATTATTCAGAAAAATATTTCACAATCATTACTCAGAGAGAGAGAAAGAGAGTCCCACTAGCATTGGTAAGCATTAGAAAACTAGCAATAAACTCTAAACCCTCTCCCTCACACACACACACATACATTATTTTGTGACTCTTTGCTTCACACACACACATGCATTCTGTTGTGACTCTTTGCTTCACATACACACACGCATACACACTGGTTTTTGTCTACAATACTTTAATCTACACACTTTTCAAACACCGAGCACACACACACAAACACGGACCCAGCACTTACTCCCACATGTGCATTAACAGTTGCAACATGCTGATACTGAGGTGATGATCAAAATCATGTTGGAGCTTAAGAGCATTCTTGATCATTGAAGGTTTCACACCTAAGCACTGCAAAAAGGTAAAGTCATCCATAATGTAATTTTTATTAAGGTTGCACTTTGGCTGCTGCAAGGTTTAGATTTAAATGGTTGAAGATTAGAACAAGTATTAACTGGACATTCAGCCATAATTATGCAATTTATAGACTTTGACATGAGTTGAATTTTGTATAAAGATTATCACCTAGTGTTGGTCCTGTAAGATCAGGGGACTTAGGAGGGGTGATGTGGATACAATCAATACTCAAGCTGCTCAATTGGAAGCCTGAGTTATACTGATTATTAAGATATAAATAGGTAACAAGGTTCAAAGCCCTGTACAGTTCCCCATGTAGACCACAAGACCTAATATCAATGTATTGGTCATATTCTATCAAAAAAAAAAAAAGTATTTGGTCATAGTTTTGAAAGCAATTCCCCATCCTAATACTGAAGTAAGATAGTCATAATGTCATATATATATATATATATATATATTTATAGACACACACACTTTGTATGACCAAGGGGCTATATATACTATTTTAACTGCTCTAAGTTTCAATTAGACATAGGCAGATGCCTAGGTGGAAGGGAACGTATATATTATGCATTATTTTGCTAGATTTATTAACTGAATTTCATGCCTCTTATCCATGCCATTGATTTGAATGAAAGTTAAACATACAAATTGATAACAACTGAATTTTCATATAGATTTCACCCAAGTGATAATAATTAAAAAAACAGTAATCTATAGATTTCATGCCTCTTATCCATGCCATTGGTTCTCAACCCACGTCCCAGTAATTATTTAATTTTAAATAATTAAAAAAAAAAAAAAAAAAAGAGTCCGAAACAAAAAGAATCAAAGTCTCACCTCTAAGTTCTCTAAAGAGTCCGCTGCTCTCCTTTACGGCTTGTACCACTACCAACAGGTATTAGATTGAGAATTTGGGTAATCTAAAGAAATCTAATATTATAATGAGAAAGTAAATCATCTAATATTATAATCTTCATGATGTGATTAGCTGCTGCCACAGTTGGATTGATAGGACCACACAGACAAGCAAATCATTTAAGGCCACACACACATTTAAAAAAAATTAAAAAAATATATAATGAAAAAGACAACAACGTGAGCTGTACCCGAACTGTTTACCTTACCTTAGTCAAAGGTGTTTATTTTAATAAAAATTAAAATTAAAAAAAAAAACCACGGAAGTTAATATTTTTCCCATCATTTTCCTTCGTTTTCTCTGCAGCCAAACAGGTACCAAAATAATTTATAAAAAATAAAAATAAAAAATACCTCATTCATCGGTAAAGGTAAATCCCAGCGACCTCAAACTCTCCGATCTGTAAGCTCAGACAATCTAAACCAAAAAAACACAAGAAAAATCACGATCAACCAAAAAGCAGAGTTAGAGAGAGAAAGAGATCTAACCTGTGAGTGAGCGATGGAGAGTCCGCTGCTTTTGGGAGGCGAAGAGTCGGCTGGGTTTGGGTTTGAGAGATGAGGGAAGGGCTGTGGTGTGCTCAGATCGGCGGCTGAATGAGAAAGAGATGTGCACGGCTTTGGGACTCAAAGGCTTTGGGAATCCTAGAAAGAGATGAGTGAAGAGGGAGAGAGGGGATGGGGAATGAGGAGGGCGGCTGAATGAGAAATAGATGGGTAGGGTTTTTTATGTTTAGTTTTAAATTGAACCAAAACGACGTAGTTTTGATAATAGTAACTTTAAAAATGAAAAGGAAAAAAAAAAAAGCTGTCATGGAGGTTAGAACCTTGGACGGAGACCTTGAAAAATATGCATGGCACGCGTGTTAACCACTAAGGCACCATACGTTTTAATTATTCATTATTATTATCTATATATGATATACAACTGAAATTTGTCACTTACTTTAGAATTAGGATTAAAAAAATAATTATAATTTTTTTTAATTAGACCTCACATTAGATTTTTTTTATATATAAAAAAAGGACTCACTTTAGGTTTCAATACAAAGAAAAAGAAAAAATAAAGACTCACGTAAAAAAAAAAAAAAAAAAAACTTTGGGATGAAGGAAAAGAGAGAGAGAGAGACTCTTGTTAGAACTCTCACACTATTTAGTTTACAAAATTAAAATGATGATAAATATATGAAGAATGAAAAATATATCAAGTTTCATCACCTTAAAATTTTGTAAGCATGAAAAATATATAAAGATAATGTAATCTAACGGTAGATTTGTCAAAATTCACATCGAATTAAGAAATATAGGGTTAGGTTCAAGTTACACTTGATGTAACTCTAAAAAATGTTACACCAACCAATAACTTATTGTTGAATTCATATTTTGAAACCGTTGGATCAAAATTTCCATATGTTCTTAACATGCATGCCAATTTTCATGCCAATCGGGTGTAATTTACCATTTGATCTTTAAACTCTAATTTTATGCGTTATTTTAAACTACAAAAACTTGAATTTAAACTATTGATTGATGACAAGGCTATTAATCTTTGATCACCTTGAAATTTTGTAGGCATGAAAAATATATGAAGATAATGTAATCTAACGGTAGATTTGGCAAAATTCACATCGAATTAAGAAATATAGGGTTGAGTTCAAGTTACACTTGATATAACTCTAAAAAATATTACACCAACCAATAACTTATTGTTGAATTCATATTTTGAAAATCCAATCGTTGGATTATAATTTCTATATGTTCTTAACATGCATGCCAATTTTCATGCCAATCGGGTGTAATTTACCATTTGATCTTTAAACTCTAATTTTATGCGTTATTTTAAACTTCAAAAACTTGAATTTAAACTATTGATTGATGACAAGGTTATTAATCTTTGATCACCTTGAAATTTTGTAAGCATGAAAAATATATGAAGATAATGTAATCTAACGGTAGATTTGTCAAAATTCACATCGAATTAAGAAATATAGGGTTGAGTTCAAGTTACACTTAATATAACTCTAAAAAATGTTACACCAACAAATAACTTATTGTTGAATTCATATTTTGAAAATCCAACCGTTGGATCACATGTTCTATATGTTCTTAACATGCATGCCAATTTTCATGTCAATCGGATGTAATTTACCATTTGATCTTTAAACTCATATTTTACGTGTTATTTTAAACTACAAAAACTTGAATTTAAACAATTGATTGATGACATGGCTATTAATCTTTAATCACCTTGAAATTTTGTAAGCATGAAATATATATGAAGATAATGTAATCTAACGGTAGATTTATCAAAATTCACATCAAATTAAGAAATATAGGGTTGGGTTCAAGTTACACTTGATGTAACTCTTAAAAATATTACACCAACCGATAACTTATTGTTGAATTCATATTTTGAAAATCCAACCGTTGGATCACATGTTCTATATGTTCTTAACATGCATGCCAATTTTCATGTCAATCGGGTGTAATTTACGATTTGATCTTTAAACTCATATTTTATGCGTTATTTTAAATTACAAAAACTTGAATTTAAACTATTGATTGATGACATGGCTATTAATCTTTGATCACCTTGAAATTTTGTAATCATGAAAAATATATGAAGATAATATAATCTAACGGTAGATTTATCAAAATTCTCATTGAATTAAGAAATATAGGTTTGGGTTCAAGTTACACTTGATATAACTCTAAAAACTGTTACGCCAACCAATAACTTATTGTTGAATTCATATTTTAAAAATCCAACCGTTAGATCACATTTTCTATATGTTCTTAACATGCATGCCAATTTTCATGCCAATCGGGTGTAATTTACCATTTGATCTTTAAACTCTAATTTTATGCGTTATTTTAAACTACAAAAACTTGAATTTAAACTATTAGTTGATGACAAGGCTATTAATCTTTGATCACCTTGAAATTTTGTAAGCATGAAAAATATATGAAGATAATGTAATCTAACGGTAGATTTGTCAAAATTCACATCGAATTAAGAAATATAAGGGTGAGTTCAAGTTACACTTGATATAACTCTAAAAAATGTTACACTAACCAATAACTTATTGTTGAATTCATATTTTGAAAATATAACCGTTGGATCACATGTTCTATATGTTCTTAACATGCATGCCAATTTTCATGTCAATCGGATGTAATTTACCATTTGATCTTTAAACTCATATTTTACGTGTTATTTTAAACTACAAAACCTTGAATTTAAACAATTGATTGATGACATGACTATTAATCTTTAATCACCTTGAAATTTTGTAAGCATGAAAAATATATGAAGATAATGTAATCTAATGGTAGATTTATCAAAATTCACATCAAATTAAGAAATATAGGGTTGGGTTCAAGTTACACTTGATGTAACTCTTAAAAATAATACACCAACCGATAACTTATTGTTAATTTCATATTTTGAAAATCCAACTGTTGGATCACATTTTCTATATGTTCTTGACATGCATGCCAATTTTCATGCCAATCGGATGTAATTTACCATTTGATCTTTAAACTCATCTTTTATGCGTTATTTTAAACTGCAAAAACTTGAATTTAAACAATTGATTGATGACATGACTATTAATCTTTGATCACCTTGAAATTTTGTAAGCAAGAAAAACATATGAAGATAATATAATCTAACGGTAGACTGATCAATATTCTCATTGAATTAAGAAATATAGGTTTGGGTTCAAGTTACACTTGATATAACTCTAAAAAATGTTACACCAACCAATAACTTATTGTTGAATTCATATTTTGAAAATCCAGCTGTTAGATCATATTTTCTATATGTTCTTAACATGTATGTCAATTTTCATGCCAATCGGATGTAATTTACCATTTGATCTTTAAATTCATCTTTTATGCGTTATTTTAAACTACAAAAAGTTGAATTTAAACAATTGATTGATGACATGACTATTAATCTTTGATCACCTTGAAATTTTGTAAGCATGAAAAATATATGAAGATAATGTAATCTAACAGTAAATTTGTCAAAATTTACATCGAATTAAGAAATATAGGGTTGAGTTCAAGTTATACTTAATGTAACTCTAGAAAATGTTACACCAACTAATAACTTATTGTTAAATTCATATTTTGAAAATCCAACCGTTGGATTACATTTTCTATATGTTCTTAACATGCATGCCAATTTTCATGCCAATCCGATGTAATTTACCATTTGATTTTCAAACTCATCTTTTATGCGTTATTTTAAACTACAAAAACTTGAATTTAAACAATTGATTGATGACATGACTATTAATCTTTGATCACCTTGAAATTTTGCAAGCATGAAAAATATATGAAGATAATGTAATCTAACAGTAAATTTGTCAAAATTCACATTGAATTAAGAAATATAGAGTTGGGTTCAATTTACACTTGACGTAACTCTAAAAAATGTTACACCAACCAATAACTTATTGTGAAATTCATATTTTTAAAATCCAATCGTTGGATCACATTTTCTATATGTTCTTAACATGCATGCCAATTTTCATGCTAATCGGATGTAATTTACCATTTGATCTTTAAGTGGGAAGGCGGAAAAAATATTAGGAAATTTAAAGGTCTATTGCGGCGGTCTAACCCGCCGCAAAAAGGAGTACATATTGCGGCGGGTCAATGACCCGCCGCTATATCTAAGCTTAACGCCGCTAAAATAGGTTTATTGCGGCGGGTCATTGGCCCGCCGCTGTAGTACGCCGCAAAAAGGAGTACATATTGCGGCGGGTCATTGGCCCGCCGCTGTAGTACGCCGCAAAAAGGAGTACATATTGCGGCGGGTCAATGACCCGCCGCTATATCTAAGCTTAACGCCACTAAAACAGGTTTATTGCGGCGGGTCATTGGCCCGCCGCTGTAGTACGCCGCAAAATACTAGAACTATAGCGGCGGGCGTATAAAACGCCGCAATAGATCTCATCTACAGCGGCGGGCCAAAAAAGCGCCGCAATAGGCGACATATAGCGGCAGTTTTTGCACCCGCCGCAATAGGCCCGCCGCAATAGCTCGTTTTTCTTGTAGTGTCTTTAGGTTTTGAATGCAATCTAATTTACCTATATATATATATATATATATGTTCGTATATTCCAACAACTATATATTGTTCAGTTGGCGATACAAAATACTTAATTTTATAGCCTATAACTTGGGAGAAAATCAAACTTAGAAATATGATTTTGTTTTTGTTGACTAGTTTTTGTAAGTAATATTATAACATGTAGCTCTTGCACCTTATGCCCGTCTGAAACTGAAACAAGAGTCAAGACTGAGGCATTTGAAGAAAATGAGGAACAACCAAAATTTACATATGTCACTTATTTATGTAAATTGGCTAATCCTTTGACAAAACGCACTCTACTTGTAATTGGGTAGTTCTAGGTGTTTTTAATACTTCAAGAAACAAGGTTTCAAGATCAAGTGTTGAAGTCATCAAGTCTGTCCAAGAAAAAAAAGCTGAAGTGCAAAATCATTAAAGCTCGACACCTGCTCGATAGCTCCTCGACACCTGCTATCTGTCGAGATTTATAAAATAAGATTTTCTGATCTGATTTCTTGGGATCCGTGAATGTGTCTTTGGGCCTTCTTTTCTCCTAACCCTAGACATATAAAAGGATTGTTTTAAGAGCCATCAAAGAGTACACAAGTTGCACAAGCATTGAGCAAACTCTGTTCAAGCAATTTCTGATCAAAGACGAAGTTCTTGACCTAGTTCATCTTCTTTGAAGAAGTTGCTGTGTATTTGCACCAAAGGGTTTTGTGACTGTTAGGACATATATGTTTTAACTTGTTTAAGAACATATGTCACTTAGTTATGTAAATTGGCTAATCCTTTGACAAAACGCACTCTGCTTGTAATTGGGTAGATCTAGGTGTTTTTAATACTTCAAGAAACAATGTTTCAAGGTCAAGTGTTGAAGTCATCAAGTCTGTCCAAGAAAAAGCAAGCTGAAGTGCAAAGTTTTTAAAGCTCGACACCTCTCGATAGCTACCTCGACACCTGCTATCTGTCGAGATTTAAAAAGTCAGAATTCCAATCTGATTTTCTTGGGATCCGTGAATATGTTTTTGGGACTTCTTTTCTTCTAACCCTAAACATATAAAAGGATTATTTTAAGAGCCGTTTTGGGTGACACAAGTTGCAAAAGCATTGAGCAATCTTTGTTCAAGCAAATTGTGATCAACAGACGAAGTTCTTGACCTAGTTCATCTTTCATCAAGAAGTTGCTGTGTATTTGCACCATAGGGTTTTGTAACCAAGCATCTTCCTGCTATTCATCAAGTGGATGAACTGAAGAACTTTGCAGCCAACCATTCTTCCTCAGTTGGTGTTCTGAAGTCACGTACTTGGATCCGCGCATTGGTTAGTCACGTACTTGGGAGCCGTGCATCAAAGGTGGAGACTGTCACTACAGATCAAGTCCAATTGGGTATTGGGGTAAGGGTTCAATTGTAGGTTGGTAAGGTACTTGAGATTCCTTTACTTGTAACCGCTTGATTTGATAATAGTGGAGTTTCGGGAGTGGTGACCTGAAAATCACCCGGTGGGGTTTTTGCCATTAGAGTTTTCCTCATTCGTAAACAAATCACCGGGTTTTTGCCATAATAGTTGATTGGTGATTTTTTTGTGTTTCCACGCAATTGCATTATTAATTGATTAATTAATTACTTGGCTAAATTAATTAATTAGGGTTAATCACAAGGGGTCATTCAGATTGTGACCTAACAGTGACCATGCATCTTCCTGATCTTCATCGTGTAGGATGAACTGAAGAACTTTGCAGCCAACCTCTCTTTCTAAGTTGGTGTTTGAAGTCGCGTACTGGGATCCGCACATTTGTTAGTCATGTACTTGGGAGCCGTGCATTAAAAAGGGGGAACTGTCACTACAAATCAAGTCCAATTGGGTATTGGGGTAAGGGTTCAACTGTAGGTTGGTAAGGTACTTGGGATTCTTTTACTTGTAACCACTTGATTTGATAATAGTGGAGTTTCGGGAGTGGTGACTTGAAAATCACCCGATGGGGTTTTTGCCGTAAGGGTTTTCCCCATTCGTAAACAAATCACCGTGTCATTTAATTTCCGCTGCATATTTAGTTATTTGATGATTTGTTTGTGCTTCCACGTATTTGCATGTTAAATTGATTAATTAATAACTTGGCTAATTAATTAATTGGTTTAATCACAAGGGGTCATTCAGTTTGTGGCCTATCATAACTATATTCCAATAAACTAAAATCCTAAAGCATTGCTTCCTCTATCTATAAAGGAAGAAAGAACTGCATCATTCATACTCATTCCAAATTCAATTAGTTGTATGAACAGCAAAATCAAAAGCAAGCAAACATGGCTCAGCTGAAGACTCAGATAGTTTCCAGAACTTGCATCAAACCTTTATCACCTACTCCTCACAACCTTAAAACTTTTAAACTCTCTCTTCTTGACCAGCTCTCTCTGCCCATCCATGGCAACACGACCTTCTTCTTCCCCACCGAAGCAGCCACCTCCGACCCTAATTTGGAATTCTCATGTAAATCCGAACTCCTCCAGCAATCTATAACTAATACCCTCACCCGCTTCTACCCCCTTGCTGGCCGCCTCCTTGATGCCTCCACAATCTACTACAATGACGATGGTGGGTTCTTCATCAAAGCCCGCTGTGATAGTCTGCTTTCCGACTTCCTTAGGAAACCAAACTTTGAGGCACTTGATCAATTCCTTCCCACCAATGACCCTGAATCCCTGGAATTGTCCGAGGGTTCCATGTGGCTTATCAAGTTCACCAAGTTGAGCTGCGGTGGCAACACTGTTAGTGTTTCCCTTTCACACAAGATTATCGATATCGGTTTCTACTAACACTATTAAAGAGCTGGATCGAGACATGTCGAGGTTTGAGTGAACCTATTCTCCCCAATTTAATCGGATTTTCTCTCTTGCCGCCTAAGGAGATTCCAGGAATGTCAGCGTTTATGAAAATTTCCGTCAATAAGGGTTTGTTTGTATACCGTTTATCGCTGAAAATTGAAAATTGAAAACTAAAAATACTGTAACAAAATAATTTTTAAATGTGTAAATAGTGTTGTGGGACCTAGTTTTAAAATTGTTTTTGCTGAAAAAAGTATTTGCGGGTCCTATGAACAGTACACAGGACCCACAAAAAAAAGCACCCGCCGAGAAATGCGCTTCCCAAACTCACACTAAGTGCACGTTTGGATTGCACTGAAAAGGAAAGCAGATGCGCGTTTGCGTTTTTTGTGTGGGTCCCGTGCAGGCAAGTACTTTTTTCAGTAAAAACAACTTTAAAATTGGGTCCTACGGTATTATTCACACATTTAAAAAATATTTTATTACAGTATTTTCAGTTTTCAGATTTTAGTAATAAACAGTATCTGAACAAACCCTAAGTTCAAAACAGAGAGGTTCATGATCGGTGACTCCAAAATTGTAGAGCTTAATGTAAAAGTTATAAGCATGATTGGATAAGAGCGGTACAATCCTTCACGTGTGGAACTAGTACTAGCAAATCTCTGGAAATGTGCAGCAACGGTTGTCAAATCAAAAACTTTCAAGCCCACCGTGTTGTTTCAAGCAATGAACCTCCGAGGTAGAATGGACCCACCTCTGCCTGACACAGTGTTCGGGAACTTTGTGTGGCCGTTTGCAGTGTTTGTTGAAGAAGAGAGCGACCTGGAACTACACAAGCTAGTGCAAAGCATGAGGGAGACAAAGAATGACTTCCTTAACAACAAGGCAAACAAGTTCAGAGGGGAGGGAGGTTTCTCAGCTTTAATGGAAGCTCTCAAAGAGAGGGTAGAGATCTTCAGGAATATGAAGGAATTGGTGGTATACAAATGCTCAAGTTGGTGCAAATTTCCATTGTATGAAACCGATTTCGGGTGGGGCAAGCCGGCATGGATGACAAGTATAAACAAGCTTGTAAGTAATACCATTTCTTTGCAGGACACGACTGACGGTGTAGTTGAAGTTCTTATGACCTCGGATGAGGAAGATGAATGGTTTTTAGACCCCTTAACACAACCAGATTAACCTAGTTAATTAACTAAGTGATTAACTTAGTCAAATTATGCAAATCTAGGTTATCACAATCAAACAATCATATCAAATATATAGCAGCGGAAAAGTATATAACACAAAGATATGATGACCTAGGAAACCACACGGTAAAAACCTGGGGAGGATTTGACCTAGCTATTCTCAAGGTAAACTTGAATCCTCTATCTTGAAAGAATCGAAGTTCAGACAATAAGACTTACAAGCCCCCACGCTCGACTTCTTATTACTACCCACCAGTAGAACTTATTGACACGACCACGTGCAAGCTCCGAATCCACGGACTCCTTCTTTCTTGGATTCACCACCAGTTACAAGCACCCACGCTTGTTTTTCTTTAAGCTTCAATGGCAGCAACTTAGTTGATCATCAAGGTGTAGATAACATCTCCTCCTTGAAAACCCTAAGCTTTGTGTAAAGGAAAGCTCCTCTAGATCTCACAAGAGATTTACACAAAACAGCAATCTGAGCAACCTCTAAAACGTGGCTAGGGTTTGCCTTATATACCTAGAGCAAAAACATAAAACCCTAAACGTTTTAGGAGTTAGGGCCGAGTTGGAATTCTGTATAAAAACACGTTCTGCCCGATATTCAATCGATCGAGTCTAAGCTTCGATTGATCGAGCTAGTCCGAAAGTCACTAATACTTTCTACAGCCACTCAATTCCAACTTTACATAAACGCACAACTTTAAGCAAGCCTAAACAAGACTAAACAACCTGTTTTGATCATGGTTTGCCAACAATACAAATTAGAGTTCTAAATACATAAATTCCTAAATCTTTAGAACCTAACAAACTCCCCCTTTGTCAATCCGTGACAAAACACAAACTAAAGCTCAAAGTTTACAAATAAAACAGCCCTTTACAAAACAAATCCAATCCTAACTACTATCCATCAGTTGCAAGTGTAGACAGCAGCTCAATTGAATCAACCTGTATTTCCTTAAATACTCAACAAATGCATAAACACATGTGTGGAAAATACAAGTAAACAAAATAAATTCTTGATTTCACCAAAACAAAAAATAGAGACATATATCAAATGAATAACTCACAAAACATAAGTCAATAAGCAGTGAAACAAGAAACAAAAATAAATGTATCTCCCCCTAACATGAATAGCCCACAAAAAATACATCTAGAGCCAAAAGAATGTAAATACAAAGTACAGCTCCTAGATACAATCTAATCACCACAGGCTCCAAAGAATCACAAAGCTCCCTCTATCAGCAAAAACTCTACAAGCAAATCCAGAATCTACTCCCCCTTTTTGTGACGGAATGCTAAAGGGCAATCACAATCCATCATCAAAAGGCGGTGGCGTAGGAGATCGTCTAGAATGCACCAACTTTGCACGCAAGGCACGGACCTCATCGACCAAGTCCACCAAAATCTGTCCATGAGCCGCCTGAACGGTCAAGACATGATCCAACGTACGTCAAATGTCGAAATCATCTGAAGTAGTCGGTGGAGGAACATCAGCATCAGCACCAGCACCAGCACCAGACGCCTCAGCCTGTGCAGTACCTGTAGAAGAGGAGGGAGGGGGTACAACACCAGCAGGCTCAACTCGAGGAGCTCTCATGTGAGCAGCCCTCTGCCTAAGGAAAGTGGCACCTATGGGACCAGTAATGTGAACAGGCTCAGACACGAGGAAACCATCTAAACCTAAAAACAGCAAAATCCTATGGATGAAGATAGGATAGACAAGTGCGTGACCAACAACGCTACTCCTATGAATCTCGTTCAAAGAACGAAGAAACAGATAAGGAAAAGAAATAGAAGCACCAGAAACAAGGGCAAACAGAAACACACATCTCTCAATAAGGATGGTGTGGAGATGAGAGATAGGCCACAAAGAATGACACGCTATCCTAAGAAAAAGATAGGTAGTCTCAGGAAGCTCAGCGGACGTGATCCGAGGATCAGAACCCCACTAGATAGAAGATCCAGTGATGTATGACATGACATCATCTAAGGGTGGAGACTCCTCGTAAGGATAGTCAGGTTGCCTAACGACCGGGACCCCAAGAGCCTCAGCCACTACCCTAGGGGTAATGGTGTACTCAACACCTCGTATCCAACTCCTAACAAGGGTGTTGGAATCATAGACGTGACAAGAGAGATTCGAAAAGAACACTCTAATGAGGGCAGTCGGAGGTGGATGATCTATCTCTAACAAGAATAACCAACCACGACTCTCAAAGTTAGCCCTAATGGCTGGATCAACCTCATTAAGGATAACAGAACGCTCAGCCCAAATTTTCCTTCTACTGTTCAACTTATCATAGGCCTCTTTGCATTTTGCATCCTTAAACAACTCAACCCTAGAGGGTGACTCAGACGAAGAGGGGGGAGTCTTATGAGCTCTAGTTTTCCTAGGCATGGTGCTAAGGAAAGGACAAGGACACATAGTAGAACCAAAAAATAACAAAAAGGAAAAACCAAGGGCAGATTGCAAGTTAGCACAAAACAGATATAGAACAAAAATCTATATGATGCATGAACAAATTAAGTGTCATGATGCATGCTCTAATGCAGTGAAATTAGGTTCAAATTAAGTTCAAATTCACAAAATTGGCTTGAGCATAGAGTTTCTAACAAAAAACCCAAAAATTTGAAAAACCACTTGAATGTTTTGAAATAAATTGACGAATTGATCATCACACAAGGTTGAAAACAGATTAGAATGATCAATTTCATCAAAACAACAAGCCAATTTCATCAATTTTAACCCAATTGAACAAAATCCCCAATTTGGATTCAATACAAGCCTTAGAAATTTTAAATTTTTCACAAAACCCCAAATTGATCAAAATAACCATCATAGATCATGAATATATCCATATAGCAACAAAACCCATTGATCAATTTCACAAAATAAGGCTTGATTAAACAAAAAACCCAAATTATGCATAGTCTGAAAATATACCCAAATACCATGAAATAATGCATGAAAACATGAAAAACAATGAAAAAGAAAGGGTATTATGGACATACCGGCTTATGGAGAGAGAAACCTTGCAAGAAATTAGGAGGAAAACGACAAAAAATTTGTTGTGGAGCCTTGCCGAGTCGGAGAGAGAGAAAAGGTTTTGAAAAGTTTTGAAAAAGTGGTTTGAACAAGTCAAAATTGAATTTTTAAAAAACCTGATTCACGACATTCGATTGATCAGAAAACAGTTTCGATCGATCGAGTCAGACAGAGGCTCACTGAAATTTTTAATCGCAATTTCAATTGATCGAAAAATAGACTCGATCGATCGAAATTGTAAAAAAATGAGTTTTTGAAAAACAAAAGAATTTTGATGCAACTCTCCTCAAAGCAATGAAAAAATGAAGATGACATGCATGAGTATGAGATGAAAATTTTTTCAAAATCCCAAGATTTAAACCCAATTCTTCCAAAGATTTAGGTTTCAAACAATCTCCCTTTTTAATTCTCAAGCAACAAATCAGTTGTGCATAAATCTTAAGGTATTTTTCAAACTTGGTTGGTCAGACCAAAAACACACACAATAACGTGTACAATGTTTAGCAAAGAGTAACTTGTGTAGTGTGTGCAACTAGCAAAAACTTGAGATACATGTGAGGTGATATGTGAATAGAAATCAACCACAAAGTCTAGAAAATCCATCACATAGAATTCAAAAAAGACTATCACCTAAAGAGTTACATCATATAACTCTCACATCTCCTAGAACATAAGCTTGCAATCATGTAAGTTTCTTGAATTTTGCCTCATATTGTACACACAGATTTTAGTTATGTGATTTGGCATCAAGCCTAATAGTACACACCAATTTTAATTATGTGATTTGGCATCAAGCCTAATAGTACACACCAATTTTAAGCATTAAGCAATTTAACCGAGGCTACACCTTGTGTTCTTTTTGTGCATGTGCTACACTTTCTTGAGCACAGAATCTTACGATGTGCACTAAGGTGTTCATGATTGGCTAGTGAGCAGTGGTGAGATGGTTATTTATGCCTTTCTCAAAAGGATCAAGTCCGACAGTCAAATAACATGTGACTTCAAGATTAAGACAAAGTGATAAACACCATAAACATCTTCCCCACTCAACATGCTCTACAAAGCTTCAACTAGTCAAGTGCAATAAATAAGCTCATCAAAGCTAAACAAGGTACAAGGACATGTTATGTGAAAATAAATTGACCAACCTTGTTTTCAAAAACCAAGAGAGAGAATACAAAACACAATTTGCTTCCTTTCCCCCCCCCCCCCCCATTTTTATTATTATTAAAAAGAAATCCTAGAACGAAATGCATGAATGTTATGCAATGCAAATCCTAGAAACAAAAAGGTAAAAAGAAACCAAAGAACAAAGGTCACAAAAGATAAAGCAATGAAGCACAAGGACCATATCAGAAAGACTCAATTTGATCGAGCCTTTTGTATCCAAAACCTTTTAGATGCACTACGAGCATTGGAGTTCTTATTCACATTAGAGTGATTTCCAACTCCAGGATTGGAATAAAGGTTTAGAGCCTTTACCAATTCACCAATGAGTGCCATAGGATCTTGTGCTTGAGGCACAGGCACTTTTGGCTTATTTGCTTGCTTAGCCGCTTGCAGCTTATAACAATTTGGACGAATGTGTCCAGACTTTCCACAAAAATGACAAATCCAAACAGGCTTACCATGCATCTTGTCCTTAGAAAGGGTAGACTCTTTAGGTTTAGACTCTTTTAGATCAACCCTAATCTTCCTAGGAGGTGTGACCTCTACAGGTTTGACAATCTCACTTACAACCTCACTCACAAGGGGTTCAGAGGAAGAAGAAGGAACAAAGTTTGTGGAATTTGGTGCAGTCACAGAGATGCTTTCAATAAAACCTAATCCAGATTTGTCAGAATGAGCCTTTTGAACACTTAGCATTTGATCAAGTTTAGAACTAGCAGATCTAGCAACAGATAAATCATGTTCCAAAGTTTTAACTTTATCAAGCAAGAGCATATTCTCAGATTTCACATGGTTCAAAAGATCATTAGCATCAAACAATTTAGCAAGCAAATTTTTCTTTTCAAGCTCAAGAGATGCAATTTTCTTTAAGCCTATTTCAACATTCATGGCATCCTTTGTAGCAACTTTGCAAAGTTTATTGTAGGCTTCTTGAAGATCTGCATCCTCAGAGAGTTCCCCATCAGAAGGGTTCTCTTCAACAGACACACTTTCATTGACTACAGTAGTAGCAGTGAAAGCAATGAAGTTTCCATCCTCGTCACATCCAGACTCATCATCAGAAACTTCATTATCACTAAGGGTTACAGCCATAGCCTTCCCCTTAGACCTCAAGTATGTGGGACATTCAGATTTCATATGACCATACCCTTGACATCCAAAACACTGAGAACCCATAGAATTGTTTGAAGATTGACCAACTTTTTCTCTAGGTTTTTCAAAGTTATTAACCTTAGTGGGATCATTCTTCCTAAAGTTTCTAGGTTCAGCAGTGTTTGTACCTCTTGCCTTTCTATTGTTATTCCTAAGAAAGTTTCTAAAGTTCTTGGCAAGGTAAGCAATCTCTGTAGCAGAGAGCTCATCATCAAATCCACCAACATCAACATCATCAACAGACTTAAGAGCCATTGATTTGGATTTGTTAGCTTTGGGTAGGTCTAACTCATAAGACTGAAGAAATCCTACAAGTTCATCAACAGGAATGGAGTCCACATCCTAGCTCTCAATGATGGCAGTCACTTTGGGTCTAAAGTCCTCAGTCAAGGATCTAAGAATCTTCCTAACAATTTTAGGTTGATCATAGATTTCACCCAGATTAAATGCAGAATTAACAATATCATTCAATTTAGCATAGAATTCATCAAAAGATTCATCATCAGACATCCTAATGATTTCAAATCTAGATGTTAACTGCTGAAACTTATTAATTTAAACTGTCTTAGTGACTTCACGCACAGTCTGGAGGATTTTCCAAGCAGTATGAGCTACCTCAACATTAGAGATTCTCTTAAATTCCTCCATGGAAACAGCGTTAAAGATGGCATTTATAGCTTTGCTATTGAAACCAGCTGCTTCTTTTTGAGAAGTTTGCCACTCACTCACAGGAGTAGTGGGCTTCTCCCATCCGTATTCAACGGAGTTCTAGACTCTCTCATCAATTGATTTCAAGAATGCTTTCATCCTTACTTTCCAATAAGCATAATTATTCCCATCAAAGTGAGGAGGAACAACCAGAGAGTGTCTGTGTTCCATGACAACAGGGGTCAAGGATCAGGTCAGAGATCATAAGATCTCAAACAAGAGAGCTACCTGCTCTGATACCACTTGAACGGTTTTTAGACCCCTTAACACAACCAGATTAACCTAGTTAATTAGCCAAGTGATTAACTTAGTCAAATTATGCAAATCTAGGTTATCACAATCAAACAATCATATCAAATATATAGCAGCAGAAAAGTAAATAACACAAAGATATGATGACCCAGGAAACCACACGGTAAAAACCAGGGGAGGATTTGACCTAGCTATCCTCAAGGTAAACTTGAATCCACTATCTTGAAAGAATCAAAGTTCATACAATAAGACTTACAAGCCCCCACGCTCGACTTCTTATTGCTACCCACCAGTAGAACTTACTGACACGACCACGTGCAAGCTCGGAATCCACGGACTCCTTCTTTCTTGGATTCACCACCAGTTACAAGCACCCACGCTTGTTTTTCTTTAAGCTTCAATGACAACAACTTAGTTGATCATCAAGGTGTAGATAACATCTCCTCCTTGAAAACCCTAAGCTTTGTGTAAAGGAAAGCTCCTCTAGATCTCACAAGAGATTTACACAAAACAGCAATCTAAGCAACCTCTAAAACGTGGCTAGGATTTGCCTTATATACCTAGGGCAAAAACATAAAACCCTAAACGTTTTAGGAGTTAGGGTTGAGTTGGAATTCTGCAGAAAAACACGTTATGCCCGATATTCGATCGATCAAGTCTAAGCTTCGATCGATCGAGCCAGGCCAAAAGTCACTAATACTTTTTGTAGCCACTCGATTCCAACTTTACATAAACGCACAACTTTGAGCAAGCCTAAACAAGACTAAACAACTTGTTTTGATCATGGTTTGCCAACAATAGAAATTAGAGTTCTAAATACATAAATTCCTAAATCTTTAGAACCTAACAGAAGAGATGTCCATATTTGAACGCCATGAGGAGCTCTTGGAATTCGTTTCAGTCAACCCCAGCATTGATGTTTGATTTCGTTCATTACTGCTTAAATTTAATGGTTTCAGGGTTTTCCAAGTGCTCATGAAACTTGTAATTGTCCTAGTATATACATGTCTTGGCTTTCATTCATGAACAAGTGATTATTTTTATTTATTTTTCTGGAGAAAATAATTATGAAATGTAAACTACAGGGTTGTGATGAAGCGTAAGTTCGTCAGTCAAGATTATCAGATGGAAGCAATCTCCGGCCTTCAAGGGTGGTCACCAGTGTGGTGCCTGCCACAATGTCTCCGATGCCAAAGTCAGTATAAGATGCTATTTGATAATGAGCAATGTAAAGTAATAGAGCAAAATAAGTCTTTTTGTGTGTATGTACCTTGTACTTGGCAATGTGTGGGCCTTATATATGCCTTCATGGCCTCTAACCGTTGGTGTAGTTATGGAGGTCTTAATGCTCCTCTTGGTAACGTTTGATTCTGTGTAATGTGGCTTCAATGTGCTCCAACGGTTCATACAGTTGGCCTTGTAACCGTTCTGGGTATAATTGTTCTGCATTGAATGGTCTTCCTGTCTTCGTCACTAATGAGGGACTCAATTTCCTCGTCCAGAGATATCTTCGTCTGTACTTCAGACGTCGTCCTTAGTGAGTGAATTCGTCAGTACCGTCAGTGAATTTATCAGTCCCGTCAGTTGCCCCTCGATTCTGTGGTCGTCATTATTCGTAGTGACGACCGAAGAATACGAAAGGTTTCTAGGCTATAAATGACTTTTGGGGTTTCGTTCTCTATTAAATGTGTGGTGTCGGCGCTCCACAGGTTGTGGCCTACGTGGCACATTCTGAATGGGGAGTTATTATTCCAATTTGTGCGACTATTGGGCTTCCCGCTGGTTTTCAGTTTCCTGGGCTTTTGCTTTAAAACTTCTCCCCTTTTCATTTTTCTTTTTCACTTTTGCAACTCTTCTCCGAACCGGTGTGTTTGTGTGGTGGTGCTTCCCTTGTCCGCCATCTTTAAGGTACGCCTTTTCTTTTTTTCTTGTTTTACCTCTTTTTCTTTTTGCGGTACAATCTCTGATTTCTTTTTTCTTTTTGTTTCCTTTTGTTTAACTTTGACTCCTTGGGGGTTTAGCTTGTAGAGTTTCCCTTTGTGTGTTTTTCTTTTGGATTTCTATGTTTAGTAGTTCTAAAATCAGGACAGTCTGCCCATCAATTTCCTTTCTCTTCGTGCGTTTGGGAGGGTCTTTAGGTGTTTTCCCCAATATTGAGGATTTCGGCTCTGAGGGAAACTGTTTAAGTGTCGCCTTGGCCGATTTGTTGCCTTTGCTTCGTCAGTCGTTAGATTGGTTTGAGAACGTGGTGAGGGAGCGAGGGGTGATGTCTGAGGTCAGATCTAGTGAGCTCGCGACTAGGTATCGTCCAACGGTGACCCAGTGGAGAGGGATACCACCGTCTCTACCCCTCGAGATGTTAGGCCTTTTCATGCCCTCAGGGAGGAGTGTGGATTGGATGCTGACATACTGGGGAGATTCAAGGATAGATTTCAATTCCCGGATCGGGTTAGGGTTCGTCTACCTAATGAGGAGGACCGGGTCTATCACTTCTTCCCAGGCGAGGTATGCTTTTACGAGTCTGCCTTCGTTTGTGGGTTGAGGTTTCCCATCCATCCTTTCCTCATGGAGCTATTAGACTACTTTGGTATTGCTCCCGAGCAGCTTATGCCGAACTCGTGGAGAATACTGGTCAGCTATATGGGAATATGGCTGGCTGCCACGGACGGAGGTATGCTCCGGGTTGACGAGCTCGTCTATTTGTATCGCTTAAAAGCGTCTAAGGAGCACGGATATTATGAATTGGTGCCTTGGGAAAGGAGAACTAGAATCGTCAGGGGGTTAGCTTCGTCATTCAGGTACTGGAAGTCCAGATTTTTCTTTGTGTCTGGGGACGATTTTGAGACCCCCACTGGCGAGGCTTGGGGTGAACTCCTGAGGTTGCATCGTCGGTGGGGAACCCCGACCTTAGGTGCGTCAATGTTCCTTCTTGTTACTTAAGTTCTGTCGTGTTTGCCTTTATTGCTACTGATCCTTTTGCTTCTTCTTTTGCGCAGTTAAAAGGAGGCCGAAATTGAAGAGCAGGTATAAGGAGCGAGTGCAAAAGGCAATTGAATACTCACAAACAATTGAAAGCTGGGACGATCTGGTGGACCCAAGAACTCTTGCCTTCTACTGCCTCGGACCAGATCCTTCCAGCCTCGTCCTGCGAAATCTTGAAATCGAAGGAAAAAAGAGTAAGTGTTGGGTTCGTCAATGCTGACTTATCTCTCCTTTTTTTTTTTTTTTTTTTACTAGTGTTTTCCTCTTGTAGAAATGACGACCAAATTCAATAAGGATATGTATGCGAAGATAAGGTCCAAGAAGGATGAGCCGTTGTCTAATATCGGGAAGAGAACGTTTCGCGTCACAGGGAAGGGCAGCTCCGTTGCTCCAGCTTCCTCCGTCAATCCTATCATTTCCGGAGCCGAGATGACGAGGACAGCCTCCTTCACAACTTCTGTGGAAGAGATTGGTGCTACTCCTGCATCTAAGAGGCCACGGTTGTCGGAGAGAGAGAAGGAGAAGGTCGATTCTCGTTCATCTACGCTTTGAAGTGACGAAAAGCTGGCGGTGGACAGAGCTCACGAGGTCGTGACTACTGTGGATTTGAAGGTTTTTTCTGGAATTCCTTTCAATGACGTTGCCGCGCGTCACGTCCATAAGCTAGTCCAGGTGCTGGGAGAAAGTCTCCATCTTACTTCTGAGTATTTTACTCAAGAGGCTAAGGTGGCGTCCCTCTCGTTCGAGATGGAGGCTTTGGGGGCGAAAAATTTGACTTTGAAGAAGAAACTTATCGACTCCATGGGCGAGGCTACTTCTTTGAAGGAAACAGTGAAGACCCTACAAAACGATCTCCGAGCGGAGCGTCAGTTGACACTGGAGAAGGACGAGCAGCTTCTTGGCGCCAAGGAGAGTCTCAAGACTATTGCTGCCAGGTCCGTTGAGGCATTTCAGACAATTGACGAATATAATACCGTTCTATTTAGCTGGTATTTCAAAGGTTTTGAGCTCCTGAGGAGATATCTCGCTAAGCACCCTTCTGGAGTAGACATGGAAAAGCTGGATTTGGAAGAGGTAGACTAGGAGATGGTTGCTGACGAGGCTGCCCAACTTTCTGCCACTGAGCCTGATGCCCCTGATAACGCTCCTGCCAACAATGCTCCTGCCGGTGGGGACGCTGCTGGTAATGACGCCAATGTTGAAGCCCGAACCTGACACTTAATAATAGTTTTCTATTTTTTCCTTTTAGGTGCCTATTATGTTTTGAGTTTTTTTTTTTTTTTTATATCCAATTTCTGAACAATTAATCTACTTTGGGAACAATATTTTTAGCCCAATGTTTATGGGTCTTTGGTTGTAGAAACGGTTGTAATTTGCCCGTTGTTTTTGGGCTTTAATCTAATTTACATTTGCGTACTTACTTGTACTTGTGATTGTATGATCTTTGGTTGGTGATATGCTGGTGTGATCTTTCAGTCGTCCATGTTGTGTACTCGTCTAGGCAGGGTTAGTCACTTAGCTTCTTTTTTGCAACTTACATCCTTTTAGGGATCGTCATTGTTAGTAACTTACATCCGTCTGTGCTGAATCTTGTTACTTAGCCATTTTTGGCTTGTGACTTTCACCCTTTCAGGGGGTTTTATAGTCGTCAGTAACTTACATCCATCTATGCGGAATCTTGTTACTTAGCCATGTTTGGCTTGTGACTTACACCCTTTCAGGGGTCTTATAGTCGTCAGTAACGTACATCCGTCTATGCAGAATCTTGTTACTTAGCCATGTTTGGCTTGTGACTTACACCCTTTCAGGGGTCTTATAGTCGTCAGTGACGTACATCCGTCTATATGGAATCTTGTTACTTCGCCATTTTTGGCTTGTGACTTACACCCTTCCAGGTGGTCTTATAGTCGTCAGTAACTTACATCCGTCTATGCGGAATCTTGTTACTTAGCCATTTTTGGCTTATGACTTACACCATTTCAGGGGGTCTTATAGTCGTCAGTAACTTACATCCGTCTATGCGGAATCTTGTTACTTTCTTGATTCACAATTGACCTGACCTGTTTGCATGGAGATATCAGCTGAATAATTTATTTATTAACTTCAGTAACGAATACATTTATCTGTTACATTTGTTGATGGTACTTCTTCAAATGCTCAATGTTCCATGGCCTCATTGTTGGTGGCTGGAAACTTCAGCTGAACTCCATACTTTAGTATTTCTCCATCGGGGGTGATTATGACTACCCCCACTCCCCCCCTCTTTTGGGCTGACGAACCGTCAGTCTGTATCGTCCATTGCTTGAGTTTGTTAGTGAGGTCGTCCTCGCCCGGGAGGGTGAACTTTGCGATGAAGTCTGCCAAAGCTTGCGCTTTTATGGCCGTCCTGGGATGATATTCAATATCAAATTGGCTAAGTTCAATTGCCCACTGGACCATTCTCCCAGCCACCTCGGGCTTGCTCATGGACTTCTTGATAGGTTGGTCCGTCATCACCAAGATAGGATTTGCCTGAAAGTATTGCCTGAGTTTGCGTGAGGCTACTATTAATGCGAACCTGATCTTTTCAATCTTAGGGTACTTGGACTCAGCTCCTTGGAAGGCTTGGCTGACATAATAAACTGGAAGCTGCTTCTTTTCCTCTTCTTGGATCAGGGCTCCCCTGACGGATGTAGCTGATACTGCTAAGTACAAATATAGGTTCTCACCTTCTTTGGACAAGCTTAGAATGGGTGGATTACTCAAGTAGCGTTTGAGCTCCTGGAAAGCTGCTTCGCATTCGTCAGTCCAGGCAAAAGCTTGCTTTAAGGTCTTGAAGAAGGGCAGGCATTTGTCCGTAGCCCTAGAGACGAACCTATTGAGGGCTACAATCCTTCCAGTGAGCTTCTAGACTTCCTTGACGGTCTTGGGTGATGCCATGTTGATTATGGCTTGTACCTTCTCCGGGTTTGCCTCTATTCCTCTCTGGGACACCATGAATCCCAGGAATTTCCCTGAGGCTACACCAAAAACACACTTACTAGGATTCATCTTCATTTTGTATTGCTTGAGGGTAGCAAATGTCTCATTGAGGTCGTCCAGATGGACAAGTTCTTCTTTACTCTTGACGAGCATATCATCCACGTACACCTCCATATTCCAGCCTATCTGCTTGCTGAACATTCTGTTCACCAACCTCTGATAAGTAGCACCTGCATTCTTCAGTCCAAAGGGCATTATTTTATAGCAATAGAGCCCTTGACTAGTGATGAAGGCTGTTTTCTCCAGATCTTCGTCAGCCATTTTTATCTGGTTGTATCCTGAGAAAGCATCCATAAACGTCAGAAGCTTGTGTCCAGCCGTAGAATCTACAAGCTGGTCTATTCTTGGAAGAGGGAAACTGTCCTTCGGGCAGGTTTTGTTCAGGTCTATGAAGTCCACGCACATTCTCCACTTCCCATTTGATTTCTTCACCAGGACGACGTTTGCTAGCCAGTCTGGATAGTATACTTCACGGATGAAACCTGCGGTCAGGAGCTAGTTAACCTCGTCAGTGATTGCTTGGTCTCTTTCTGGTGCAAAGACTCTTCACCTTTGCTTGACGGGTTTTTTCTCCGGGTCCACATTTAGTTTGTGTTGAATGACGTCTGGAGATATGTCTGGCATATCTTCGTGACTCCAGGCAAAGATGTCTAGGTTTTCTTTAAGGAACTGGACGAGCTTTGTTTTCATCTCAGGACTTAGAGTAGTCCCTATTCTGGTTGTCTTAATTGTTTCCCCTTCATCCAATTCCACTGTTTCCAGGGCTTCCACCTTCTCTTCCTCCTTCTCCTCTATTATCCATGTATGGTTCTCCTTTGCGGCCAAGATGGCCTGGTAGCATTCCCGAGCTAAAATTTGATCTCCTTTAACTTCGCCAACACCGTTCTCCGTCGGGAATTTTACCTTCAGGCAGTAGGTTGATGTAGATGCCTTCCATTTGTTGAGCGCTGGCCTTCCTGTGATTACGTTGTAAGATGATGGGCAATCTACCACCAAGAAGTCCAGTTGACGGGTCAACTGCTTCGGGTAGGCCCCCACGGTTACTGTCAGCGTCACTATGCCTTTAGGATATACCCTGTCGCCACTGAAACTGACGAGGGGGGAATCGAATGGACGCAGTCTCTTTAGATCCAGTTTCAATTGTTAAAATACAGGGAAGTAGATGATATCAGCGGAGCTACCATTGTCCACGAGGATCCTTTTGGTGTTGAATCCTTCTATAGTGAGCATTATGACTAAGGGGTCGTTGTGAGGCTGCTTCACTCCCCTAGCATCTCCTTCGTTGAAAGTCATGTCCTGCTCAGTTCGTCTCTGCTTCATCGGGGGTGTCATGTGGACACTGTTCACCTGTCGTTGATATGCTTTCTTAAGGGACCTAAATGATCCTCCGATGATGGGCCCCTCTATGATCGTCTGTATTTCCCCGATCATGTTCTGAGGAGGTTGGAATTGACGGCTATCGCCCCTGGACAAGGACTCATGCTAGTTCTTATTTCCGTCTTGAAATTTATTGTACTCTCCCTTCTTCACAAACTTTTGCAATTTTCCCTTCCGTATCAACTCCTCTATCTGTTCCTTTAGGTCCTGACAGTCTTCTGTGTAATGGCCATGATCCTTGTGAAATCGGCAATACTTATTCTTATCACGAACGTTGGGAGACGAATGCAGTGGCCACGACCATTTAAGGTAGTGTTCATCCTTAATCTGTGTTAAAATTTTGTCAACATGCATAGCAAGAGGGGTAAGTTTTACCGTACTTGGGGTTTTATCATCTCTCCTTCTGTTCCCATCACTGATCTGATGATCCTGACGATCCCTCTTTTGTCCCCTGCACTCGTCATCCTTCCTTCCTTTGTCTCCTGGTTTCTCAGTGTCCTTTATGGCTGCTAACGCGTCTTCGGCATTCATGTACTTCTGTGCTTTCAAGAGCATCTCTGCTAACGCGTCTTCGGCATTCCACGAGATCTCTGGACTTTAATCATGCTTTGAAAGTCGTCAGCTGCACCTTATCGTCAGCTTCGTCTACCTCCAGGGTTTCGCGAGTGAAGCGTTTTACGTATGACCTCAAGGTTTCCTTTTCTCCCTGTTTAATAGTGAGTAAGTGGTCTGCTGGCCTTTTTGGACGTTGTCCTCCAATGAAATGACGTAAAAAGGAGCTACTCAACTGTTCGAAGTTATCGATGGACGACGTTGGCAGCTTTGTGAACCATTCCCTTGCAGCTTCTTTGAGAGTGGTAGGGAATGAACGACATAATATCTCGTCTGGGGGCTGCTAAAGCCCTAGTGTCATCTTGAAGGTATTAAGATGATCTTGAGGATCCTTGAGCCCGTCGAACGGTTCGAGCTGTGGCAACAGAAATTTTGACGGCACGGGACATTCGAGGACTGCCGTGGTGAAAGACGAATCTGTTGCCCTGACTAGTCGATCCACACTCCGTTATGTTTTCTCTTTAGATCGATTATCCTCCTGTTGAAGCCGTAGCTTCATTTCCTGATTTTGCCTGGTAAGTTCTTCGACGGTAGCTGCAAGAGCCTGAACTTGCTGAGCTAAGGCTGCAGAATCTTGATTGGACTCCATCTGAAAGTATCAGTTGATTGGAAACTACTTTTTCGAGTAGGAGCACGAAAATGTCGTCCCCACAGACTGCGACAAACTGATGAAGCGTAAGTTCGTCAGTCAAGATTATCAGATAGAAGCAATCTCCGGCCTTCAAGGGTGGTCACCGGTGTGGTGCCTGCCACAACGTCTCCGATGCCAAAGTCAGTATAAGATGCTATTTGAGAATGAGCAATGTAAAGTAATAGAGCAAAATAAGTCTTTTTGTGTGTATGTACCTTGTACTTGGCAATGTGTGGGCCTTATATATGTCTTCATGGCCTCTAACCGTTGGTGTAGTTATGGAGGTCTTAATACTCCTCTTGGTAACGTTTGATTCTATGTAATGTGGCTTCAATGTGCTCTAACGGTTCATACAGTTGGCCTTGTAACCGTTCTGGGTATAATTGTTCTGCATTGAATGGTCTTCCTGTCTTCGTCACTGATGAGGGACTCAATTTCCTCGTCCAGAGATATCTTCGTCTGTACTTCAGATGTCGTCCTTAGTGAGTGAATTCGTCAGTACCGTCAGTGAATTCATTAG
Organism: Quercus aquifolioides; assembly: GCA_019022515.1. Classification (NCBI taxonomy): domain Eukaryota; kingdom Viridiplantae; phylum Streptophyta; class Magnoliopsida; order Fagales; family Fagaceae; genus Quercus; species Quercus aquifolioides. The sequence continues at coordinate 8,851,929 of CM032336.1, read as the reverse complement.
TCCCGTCAGGTTGGATTGTTTCGGGGCAATGATAAGCTCACGTATACTATTTTACATCTATTTCTTTTTCATTTACTTTAATGTTGTGAATGTGTGGACCTTGTTTTTTCTACTTTTAAAATGTGAACATTTCAACATCAATTCTGAATATTTATGTAAAATGGAGGATCTACACAGGGAAATAGTATGTTTTGCTATTGGGACGTTTGCCTCAAAATGTCTTTTGTTTAAACGAAAGTAAAATTTGGGTTTTCTTTTCAATACATGGATCCCGTCTCAAATTAAAATTGAAATCCGTCCCAGAAATATAAAGTTAACACGAAAGCAACTAATTAGACCTTGCAGAATCATTTAGCAAAAACAAAAAGTCCTTGCAGAGTCGAAGTTAGTTGAGACCGGTACCCTATCCCTGAAACCCATCTTTGCCTATTACAATTGAAATGAAATAAAGTATGACAATTTTTAAACTTATATAATAAGTAAGAAAGAAATTAATATTTTTTAAAGGAAATGGAGAAATGTGAGTAATATTTAATTAGAGTTCATAGAATTTTGATGTTTAAAAGAGAGTTGAATATCAAAATTTAAAAATATTTAATTTCTTGATTTGTAGTAGTTGGTAGGCACGTTGAGTAAGTCAAGTTTTGTTTTTGTTGTTTTTTTTTTTTTTTTTTTTTTCTTCCTTTTTTGACTCATCTTTAGGAAAAATGGTCTCATAGGAAACTCACCTACTGCCCAAGTAATCCTGATGTGGTCCAGCTGACAGTCAAAATGGGCAACTGCATATATTAGTAGGAATAAGAAACATCCAAAAGATGTTATTTCTTCCCAAAATGCCTTTTGATTCAGGCTTTGGGGTAGTAAGAACAATGGTAAAGATCGTAGCCAAAATAACACATCCCCTCTTAAGAGTACCCTAGACCATTGAGGTGTGATGCCCTTTTATAACAAGTGAACCAACTGGATACCTTTAGGTCGAAGCTCTTGCAAGAACTCTTCGATAACTTTGAGCTTAAATGATGGGTCAATGAGATGACAATGACAGTAGTGTTAGGGATGGTACCGCTCAAATGGAATCTTGGGAGGAAAGATCAAGACGAGCTTCTCAAATAGCCAAATCTTCAAAATAGAAACTAATAAAAAGTAAATAAAATAAAATAAAAAGGTGAGATAAGGTGCCTCTTGGTACTTGCAAATAAGAGTTTGAAAGGCGACAATAATTTCCATGGGTTGGGGGACTTCCCCTCATGCACCATTTGGGTCTGTGATTCCAAATTGTCCATAGGATAGTGAACAAGGATTGCAAATACAGCATCTTCCTCTGGTCCATCAATTTATAAAGCATATATATTGCAATCTACTATCCATACCAGGGATTTGGATCAAGTCTGATGTTTTAATCGATAAGGGAGACGCATGCCAGACTTCTCTAGCTAGAGGGAAGTGCATGAAAATGAGTGAGATAGATTCCTCATCCTCTTTACAAATATATAGGACAGGTGCTAATGGCTAGGATACCCCTGTTACACATGATCAAATTGACTGATATGCAATCTTATAGAACTTTCCACCTGTGAGTCACTGCCTCTCTTTGTAAACTTTAAACAAATCCTACTAACTTCCATTTTTATAAGATATTTTTTTTTGTCACCAATGCGTCATCTATGAACCTCTCTTACACCATCTACAGTAACCACGTGTCAACCTTACATATTCAACCCTGACAACCGGCTTGTACGTCCATATCCATGGAAACCTCACATCGCCTTTTTCCAGGATCATCTCTTTGTGGGCTCTATGGACTTGCCTTATGCAATAAATACTTGTTTGGGCTCCCAAGTACACACATCCCCAACCTTGCTTGAACTGCGATAGGGATCCGTAACACCTTGCTACCTTGCCACACACCACTATGAGTTTTGCCCCAACTATATTATATTAACCACTCGATCATGTTCAATGTGAGACTTTACTCACACATATATACCCAACATAAATAAATAAATAAGGCAAAAATTAGGGAACATTTATCATAAAGTAGTTCGAATAACATGCACTAAATTTAGTGTTAAGTACTAGCACTCATCATTCCTTCAATTGGAGTAAGTGCATGTATCTCGTAATATATATATATATATATATATATAATAATAATAATAATAATAATAATAATAAGTAAAGCTGAGAGAAAATCCAATTAGATTTCAAATTGAAATTCAAATAAAGTCTAATTTTGCGCTACGTGTCCTATCTAATCTAAGTTTTTAAATTTTTGTACCAAGTGAGTTAATTTAATATAAAAATAGGATTACAATTAGATTTTAATTTTGTGATATGTGTCCCCTTGAATCTAAGTTTTTTTTTTTTTTTTTTTTTTTTTTTTTTTTGTGCCAAATGAGTTAATTTAGTATAAAAAACGATAAGTCCAATATAAGTAAACCATAAAAAACATAAATTTTGAATGATTTTATATTTAATATAACTAAAAACAATTCAAGTTTATAAGTCATCTATATATATATATATATATATATATGTCCCATCTAAGCGAAAATTTTTAATTTTTTTGCCAAATTAGTTAATTTAGTGTAGAAAATGAGGAGTCCAATATAAATAAATCATAAAAAAACATAATCATATATCTAACACTATATATAAAATTAGAGGAAGAGAGAGTTTGAATGATTTTATATTTATGAGCCTTTTTTTTTTTGTATAAACTAAAACAATTCAAATTTATACGTCATCTATATATATATATATATATATATAGTTACAACTTATTTATGCAAAGACAACTAAGCCAACTGAGGCTATCCCACCATTTTACTAAGAACTCTCTATTTAACAGATTGTTGCTGATTGCATAGGACCACATGCTGATCCAATGAATTTTATACCTGATGGTCATATGCAAGATTGCTGGAAACTGGGAATTGTGATGTTAACTTGGAATCTTGAGTTGAAATATTTGAGGGCATCCTGGAGAGGTACTAGGAATATCTAAGGAACTGATCCGAACATTTCCCACCACTTAAGGAACCAAGTCGGTATTTGGCTATTAAAATTTTTGTCGAACATTAAGAACCATGAATGATCAAAGTTCTTATTCTATAAAATAAAATCTTTTCAAAGGCATCCATATAGTCATAGTAACTATATTGAATTCCTATGCCTTCTACTGTTCTGAGCAGGGAGGGGTGTTGGCTCCATTCTTTGCAACAGACAAACTTAGTGATGATGAGTTTGTGGTAGAGGACGACTGAGGTGTCCAATTTTGACTTGACGTCTTCTATTCGAGCAAACTTTTCCTAGGTGAGGATGCTCTTATAGAACTTGATAGATTTTTCTAGGACCTTTGGAAGACAAAGCCAATTTGGTGGCAGAACTTCCATTGCTAAGGCTAATGGATCTTTTATATGGATCATGTGTGGTTCAATATAAAAGATGTGCAAGATGTAAGGTTTCTTAATGTAAGGAGACTTATTCTTTCTGCTGGATGCCTGGGATGATCTTTGGGACTGTAAGGGGCCAAAGGGATCATCTACTGAGTATGGAGTCATTGCCCTAGGTGCTGGGGATACTAAGGCAGAACTAAAACTGGGCTGGGTTAGGAGTGGCCTTTCATAGTTTGGTTTCGGGATTATAGAAACCACATAGCGATTGGCCAAGGAAACTAGGGAAACTGGGACTATCTGGCCAGGGTTCTTTGCCTAACTAGTATTGCTAGAGGTGACTGTTTAGGTAGCTTTGGGGGTTGGGGCTGCTGTGCTGGCTTTTTCCTGGACATTTTAGGTTGGATTCTGCAAGAATTCACAGGTAAGGAAATCAGGGATACTGTTTTGGGTTCTTTCTATGAATTCTATATCAAAATTAAAAATTGAGAGAATGGCCTGCTATCGTGCAAAAATCTGTTTTGATGCAATGTTTTGGACATCTTTTTCTAAAACATGTTTTGCAGATTTGCAATCAATTCTGATTAAAAACTTTTGATTTAATAAACCACTTTGAAACTTTGAATTGCATAGTACTATAGATAAAATTTCTTTTTTAATTGTACTATAATTTAGCTGAGTAGGAGTCTAAATTCCTGAATGGAAATAGACTATTTGTTCAGGGGAATTAGGACTAGTACGTTGAAGGAGAATGCCACCATAATCAATGTTAGAGGCATCTGTCTAGACAATCTTAAAGGAATTTACTGAAGGAATTCCTAAACAAGGGAGAGTCTTAACATATTTTTTGATTTCCTGGACAACTGATGTATGGACTGGGGTCCAAGAAGGTGGATTGGTTCAAAGTCTATCAAAAAATGGTTTGCATTGCTACCTAAGATTTTGATATAGAAATCTAAAATGTAGTTGAGAGATCCTAAAAATCTTTGAAGCTGGGTCTTGTCTAGGATTTGATCTGGAAATTTGTCAGCAAACTGAATGGCTCTATCTATTGGTTTGATCAAACCATGATGGATGTCAAAACTTAAGAACCGAACATGTGTTTGGAAAAGTTTATTTTTGGGGCTGAAATCACAAGGCCATTCAGCTTGACTGTATTGAGAAACGATTGCAAATGTTTCCAATATTACTCAATGGATTCTGAAAATATGAGTACATCATCTATGTAAACAATAGAATGACTGGAGAATGGATTGAAAATCTCATTCATGATGTTTTGGAATTAACTGGGTGCATTCTTTAGACCAAAAGGCATTACATTCCATTCATAATGTCCAAAGGGTGTAGTGAAGGCTTTTTTATACCTATCAAACTCTTTGATCTGAATCCACCAAAAACCATTTTTCATGTCGAATTTACTGAAGATGACTGCCTTACTAAGCCTATTAACTAGGTCTCTTTTATTTGGGATAGGATATCTAACCCATTCTAGGACTTTGTTAAAGGGCTTGTAGTTGATGACTAATCTGGGTACAGCTTTCTCAATCTCAGCATTTTTCTGGACATAAAAGGCTGGACATGACCAAGGTGACTTAGAATTTCTAATGATTCCTTTGCTAAGGAGGTCATTTATCTCTGTTCTGCAAAATTCCATGAGTTCTTAGCTCATTTGGATAGGGTGAGCTTTGGTCAGGATATCCTTTTCCTTAAAGTCTTTGACATATGGGAGAGCCACTTCATGTCTCTTTCTATGCCAAAAGGCCGTGGGTAGATCAGAGCAAACTTCCTGCTTGAGTTTTTCCTCAAATTCTCTAATTTCTGCTTGGATAATCTTACAAGTTAATTGTTCATCAATTTTCTTGTGTCTTAAATCATCCTTAAGGTATTTAAGGTGTTGGGTTTTCCTATTGATTTGGTTAAGGGTTCTGGAGATGAAGACATCTTGAAGACTGCTAATCTCACGAGGTTCCGGGCTCCTAAGAAACTTGAACTTAACCGGTTGAGCAAACGGATGGGTAGTGATTCCTTCACTATCTGTAGTGAATGGGTATAATAGGCACATGAAAGGATTTCCTAAAATTACTATGTCTGTCATATTCTTAACTAAGACAAAGGCTGTTTGGAAGCATGTGTTGTCTTAGCACACATGGGCTTTTGGGATTCTGTATTTAATCTGCATTTGGCTTCCATTTGCTGAGGATAATCGTTCCTTAGTCTGCTAAAAATACTTGGAGGGAATGATTCTTTCTTGGATGCAGTTGAGATCTGCGCCTGAATCTATAAGGGTTATAACCTCAAATTCAAAATCGTTGCTAATGACAATCTTGACTTTAGAATACCATTTGTGGAAATCAATCCTGCTGATAGTATCTATGTATTTCTGGGCTGGTTCTTCTAAGACCATGTTTGTTGTAGGATTGGTTGACTCATCATAGACATTTTCTTCTTCACCATTTGAAGGGTTTTGGTATGTGGGGCCTGCCTCATTATGACCTTGATGAGAGGTATTATCTTGATGCTCAATTCTCTGATTAAGGAAATTGTGGTCAATCCTAAGAATGGTTAAAGCCTAGTCAAGCTTTTTAACTTCTTCCTTGCGGGTTCTAATCTCAGATTTGGTTTCCTTGATTTCATGTTGGAGGCCATTAATTGTGATTTCTTTCTTAGAATTGGTAAACCTATTGAAGATTTTTTCTAAGTTAATTGGAGGTTCGGGGTTTTTGGATTTGGTTTCTTTTGTTTCTTTGACTAAAGTGCTCTAAAACTTGCTAAGGTATTGGGCCTTAACAACTGGGTCTTCTACTTTATCTATTAGGGTGAGGAGAAGCTCCTCTTGTTGGCTAAGAACGTTAACTGATTTGTTTTTGCAACAACTGTGTTTACATCCTATTCTGATGTTTGGACTACTAGAGATACTGGATGACTCTCTAAAGGATGAGGATTGGTTTATCTGAAAGATTTCATTTTCACTAGAACTATTGAAGGGCTTATTGTCTGTGTGGTTGATTTCTAGGAGCTCGAAAATTTCATCTTTGTTGGTTTGGTCACCTTAGAGGGTGTTGATTAAAGCTTTAGCTTAGAATCTACACTCTTTCCTAAAATGACCTTTCTTGCCACACTTATAAAATTTGCTATTTTTCTTATCGAATGTTTTTGGTGCTGAATCTTTCCTTTTACCATTGACTTTATGGTAATCTTTGGATTTTTTGCTGTTCTTATAGAAATCATTTCTGCTGAAGTTACTGGGCTTCTTATGGCTTCTATAATACTTGGAGGCTGTTCTTTTCCTAGGGTATTCTTTCCCTCTAGATTTCCTTTTGGATGGGGCTATGGAAGGGAGACCATACTAAGTACAAAAGTTTCCTACTTCATACTTAGCTTTTCTCTTGTTCTTATTGGCCTGGTTCTGGATTTTCATGTCTGTGCACATTTTCGGGCCTTCTCTATGAATGACACTGGATATGTCTCCATAAATCAGGTCATCATAATCTATGACACCTGAGGAGTTACTGAGGGTAGGACACCTGAGGTTACTTAACTAGTTGTGTATCCTAGTCGTGACGTTGCTAGGGGTCCCTATGAAATGTCTTGTAATGGTATAGATTAAGGTGTTTACTCCATCTGGGACACCTTGACCTGTGGTTTCATCGAAGATTGGACATCCTTCCTCATCTTTTTGGACTGCACTTTTGATCTCTTCCTTTGATTCTTCTGTTAGGTAATGGTTCCACCATGATATAAGTTTTCTTGTGAAACCTAAGACCATAAGTTCAACTACTTCAGTATGAGGGCAACCTTCATTGAGGTAGTTATTGGCTACCATAGTCATGTGTTGAATTTTATTTATGATTTCTTGTTCTGATAATCCATCTATATTCCATTCATAGAGTTTATTAGAAGATACTGAGAACTGGTTGCTAACATTCTTTTCCTCAAACTGGAGGTCAGGGGGTGTTGGTCTGGGATACCAATTTTTGGTGAGACTGGTTGGGGTTACCCTACGATGGTAAAGTTTGTTCACCTGTAAATCTTGAAACTGGTTTTCTAATTATCTTATCTTCTCTTCAGATTCTGAAGAGGTGTTGTTGCTGCTACTGTTAGAAGCGATATGGATGTCTAGGGTGTTTAACCTGGGGTCTTTACTAGTCGAAGAGGCAGTTAGATCCTTTTTGACTAGTTCTTCTAACTTCTGGTTGACTATTTCTAATGCGGTTTTATCTTTGGACCTGAGACTAGTTTGTTGAGTTACTAGTAACTTGACTAAAGGTTTTCCTAAAGATGGGATGGGCTTAACAAGGTTTCCTGACTGGGGAACGACCTTGGCTTCTATCTTATCTTCTATTCTATATAGCTGTTTTCCTATGACATCTAAACACTGTCTTGTGCAACTTGTGTCCTTTTACGGCCCTTAAAATAATCCTTATATATATGTTTGGGGTTGTGAGAAAAGAAAGCCCAAACATACACTCATGGATTGGATGAAAATCAACTTGAAAAATTGAACTTCATAAATCTCGACAGATACTCTATCTATCGAGCTAGCTGTTGAGCCACAGGCTTCAACAGCTTTTAAACCTCGATAGATGCTAGCTGTCGAGCTCTAAAATCTAGCACTTCATTCCTTGATTCTTGGATAGACTTGCATAGCTTTAACACTTGAACTTGAAACAAGGTTTCTTGAAGCATTAAACATATCTTAGATCTACCCAATTACAAATAAAGTGCATTTTGCCAAAGGATTAGCCAACTACATAAAATAGTGACATATGTTCCTAACAATGAATCACATATGTCCTAACAATCTCCCCCTTTGGCAATCCGTGACAAAACCACAACAAACAAATGAGATATGAGAGAAGTCATAAATCACTTAACTCATATTCACTTGTTGAATGCAATAAAATCTATCTTAATACAAACTCTTGAAAAACTTTGCAAGAAGAGAGTTTATGGCAAGTAGACTTTGACAACCTGTATTTCTGAAACACTTTAAACAAAACTCATCAAGGTATCTTAGTGTGAAACAGAAATAATAGATTGCATACACCATATTAGAAACATGTGTATAAAGAAAGAAAAGAAACAACACATGGAGAGATAGGTGAAAGAACATACATCAATATATATAAACCAAATATAAGTACAATGTATGTCAAAAATGGTCATAAGACCAATATACAAGATATAATGTATCTGAAATAGAAAGAAAAGAAAAGATACAAGTATCCTTACTACATCCCTCAATATATGAACACTCCCCCTAACAAAAATCTCCTATGCTAACCCTCACACTATGAGTATGACTACTCTCATATCCAAAACTACTTCCCCTTTTTGTCACGAGTGACAAAGGGTAAGTATCAAGTAGACATCTCGTCATGGCTGGGTGAGCTAGCATCCTCATCCTTATCATCATCATCAGCGTCAAAGTCATCATCGTCGTCGGAGGCCACGGGAGGACGAGAGGGAGACTCTATGAAGCCACCAAGGTGAGCCTGCCGTCTGGCAATACGCCTGACATGGGTGTTCACCTGACACAACTCATTAGTGAAAGTGTCAAGATGAGCATCCATGTGCTGAAGCTGCGCTATGATCGCATCAAGAGTCACACCACCTATAGAAGAAGAGGGAGCGGAGGTGGATGGAGCTGAAGAGGTGCCGTACCAAACCGCCTTAAACGTAGCTACACCTTGCTCCGTTTAACGGTAGCGGCGTCTATGGCACACATAACATGGAAGTGGTCAGATGGGAAAGGGAACAGAAAAATGGCATAAAATCCTCATGATAGCTGAAGGGAAGATGAGCTTATCACAGGTCGCCATATCCCTATATACATCTATGATAGAAAGAATAAAATGAAAGGGAAAATCTATAGTAAGATGCTCTAAAAGAGAAAGCAAAAATCAAGCACGGGGCTCGGTAATAGAGTTAGAGTGCGAAAGAGGATGCAAAACAAAAGTCATAACCATGTTAAGAAAATGAGGACCTTTAGCAAAGGCCAAACAAGGAGTGAGCTGACGCTCACCCCAATCAGAGGGACGCTCACAAAAAGCGGACATAAGCTCGTCTTTGGACACAGTCCTCAGACGCTCACAACCGAGGTAGTCAGGATGCGCTACCCTCGGGACACGGAGCACGTCGGATACAATATCCGGTGTGACCACAATGCGTGTACCTCGAACGCGAGTAACAAAAAGAGGTACTGAATAATCAAATTCATGCATGTTGGACTAGAACTCCTGGATAAGCACAGATGGGCAAGTGACCGAGATATCACACAGTGACTCCCAACCCCTACTATGAATGACAGTGGGTAAGTCAGTGTCGGAGAAGTCCGACATAATGACTTGGTGTTTAGAATGAACACCTCGTAAAGAAAATTTCTCTGAAAAGTCCTATTGGGCTTTATCATCACGGAACCGAACATGTGAGGGAGTAGGATCAGAAGAGGTGGATGTTCCAGAACGAAGAGGGTTCCGAGATGGAATAGATTTTCGTTTAGGTGCCATAGAGCAACTAACCGAAAGAAGGAGGGAGAGAGAGAGAGATACAATCAGAAAAGTACCAACACAATCAATATATCAAAATATAAAGAATTGAAGGTACGTATGCATGAAAATGCATGATATGTGATATGCAATAGTAAAGACATCATGGGCTTAGCTCAATCCAATCCTACCAGCACACAATTATTTCAACAATGCAAACACACATCTAAAATGCATGAAGCAGTGTTATAATGCACATGTGATGCAATGCATGATGTTTTAAGATCAAATATACAAAACCCACCCCAAAAATTTCACAAAAACTGCATTAATTTTGAAAAACCCCAAAGTTTATCAAAAATCCCAAAAGTTAGGTCAGAAAACATGAAATGCATGATAGAATGAGTGAAAAAGATCATACCAGAGGAAAGAAGATGATCTTGAGGCCGAAAATATCTTGGGAAAGGAGTTTGAAGTGAGAAAAATGTGTTTGGGAGGTAAGAAGACACAGAAGTACCGAGAGAGATCGAGGAAAATGAGATTTGAATCACGAAGTGCATATTTATAGGAAACTCATAATTCTTGACAGATCGAGAGGTGTCGAGCTTTAAAGGCGTGAAGAGATACAACTATCGAGCAGTTGTCCAGAGGTGTCCACAGCAAAAACAAGCTCGATGGATCGAGGAGCTATTGAGGAGACAAAAACTTTCTCGATGGATCGAGGAGCTATCGAGAAGCTGTCGAGATTGCGATAAAAAGAAGCTGAAGAGCTCGATAGATAAGCCAGGTGTTGAAAGGTGTCGAGATTGCTTAAAAATAGTTTTTCAAGAAGAGAAAAACACAGACATGAATGCAATCAATTATGCAACTCAACCAAGGATCCAAACAACACTTTAATCTCTCAAAAACATCTCTCAATTAAGAAAAAATGTAAGCACATAGATCCCAAAAAACACACACACACACACTAAATAAGTCTAAACAATCTTATATTTCAAAAACAAGTTAAGACAGTTTAGTGAGCATACATTAACACATGTATTCCTTGTGATGGCCAAATCATATTGTACGTGCACATGCATCAAAAGTAGCAAAGAATATTGCGTGTTGTGTGTGAAAAACATCGCAAGATTGCACAAGTGTCTACACGTTATGACGATTTGAGATATGAGAAAATCACTTTAACTCACACACAATCATAACTATTTGATGGGGACTATCACCTTCGAGGTACATCCTATAACTCCCACATCTCCTAGAATACACGCTTGCAATCATATAAAGCATTTTGATCTTTTTGCTTTTATTTTTCTTTGCATATTTTTCTTTTGAGCAAATCATGCATAGGCATATAAGAGAGAGAAAAGAAATACCCAATGATGTTAAGCATTTGACATTGCACTTTTGCTATGCCAAAGCATACAGATGTCATTTCATGATTGGCGGGCAATAGTGGTGGGATGGCTATTTATGCATTTCTCTTAGAATTTTCTAGTCCTTCTCGTCAAAAAGAGTGATATGAGTGTTAAGTACAAGAGATTACTTAATCTTACTAATCACAAACACGAGTCACAAAGCTCACTTGCTTAGTTGTGCATAAAGATGCTCATCTAAGCTACGAAAGATACAAAGTTTAGAAAACTTTGTTTCAATGGCCATCCAAGGTACACAAGTACCAATGTACATAAACACACACTGTTTTTGTATTTTTCAATTTTTTTTTTATAAGAAAAAAAAATAAAACAAAACTGAAAACTAACCAAACAAAAACATGTTAAACAAAACACAGCAATGCATAAAACTAGACTGACTCAAACCAATAAAGCAAAACACACAAGTAATGCAAAAACAAAAACAAGAAGTGGAGAGAGAGAATAAGTGACAAAATCACTTGGAGCCCTTTTCCTTCAACACCTTGGAAGAACCTTTTCGTTTAGCAAACCCTTGATCTTGTGGTGAGGGGGAAGAGTTAAAACCGTTCAAGTTCGAAAGGAATATGAGGGCTTTGAGCAGATCTCCAAGAGGAGTGACAGAGGATGGAAGCTGATTATGATCTCCCGACGCAATCATGCTATTGCTCTTTTGAGTGGTTAACCACTTGTAGCAATTAGGTCGAGTATGTCTAGCTGCTCCATAGTGATGACAGAAATGCTACTTTTTCTGTTTAGGCTTTTGATTATTTCCTTTCTTAGCCCTAGGTTTTTTAGTCTCATTCTTAGCAAGTTTAAGGGGTGCTCCTAAGATAGACTTGCCCTTATCTATGTTCTCACTAGCTAATTTATTTTTAACTTCATTGTTCTCAGTTTCAACATTATTAGTAGGAGGAACAAAAATAGTAGCACTAGTAGAAGCAATACTAGGAGAAGAGAAATCATACCCTAAACTGGTTCAATCGGAAGCATATTTTTGAAAACTGAGCATCTCATCAAGCTTAGTGCTTAAAGTCCTTTCCAGCTGAGCTCTGACTTGGAACAATTCTGCCTCAAGTTTCTTGGTCTTCTCAGCCAAGAAATTATTCTCAAATCTTAGTGCTCCAATATTCTGATTTGCTTCATCAAACTTTGTAAAGATTTCTTCTCGCTCAAACTCCACATCACCAAGCTTCTTGGTGGCCAACCTATACAACTTCTCATGTTTTCTGAGACCTTGTATAACTTTGCATAGGCTGTGTGGATGTCGTCTTGTTCATCTATCTTTTCAAACTTGGACTCCACCAATTCCTCTTCTTCATCCATATCTTTAACAATCCATTTAGTAGGGCTTATAGTGGTAGTGAAGGCATTTAGGTTTCCATCATCCTCATTATCAGAATCATCCTCAAGCTCAGTGTCACTCAACGTAGCAGCAAGTGCCTTACTCTTCCCAATGGTCTTGAGATACGTAGGGCACTCTTGTTTCATATGACCGAAACCTTGACACCCAAAGCACTTTGGTCCTAAGGGAACAATGTACTGACCGCCATCCCTAGCATCCTTCTTCCCTTTGTCTTGGCTCTTAAATGTTAAGGACATATTTTATGTAAATTGGCAAATCCTTTTGACAAAACGCACTCTACTTGTAATTGGGTAGTTCTAGGTGTTTTTAATACTTCAAGAAACCTTGTTTCAAGATCAAGTGTTGAAGTCATCAAGTCTGTCCAAGAAAAAGCAAGCTGAAGTGCAAGTTCATTAAATCTCGACACCTCTCGATAGCTACCTCGACACCTGGCTATCTGTCGAGATCTTCAGCTGATTCTTATCGCAATCTCGATAGCTTCTCGATAGCTGGTCGATCGATCGAGAAAGTTTCTGTCTCCTCGACACCTTCTCGACACCTCTTCGATAGCTGCTATCTGTTGAGATTCATTAAACCTCGACACCTCTCGACACCTCTCGATCGATCGAGGTTACGGGAAATTAGAATTTTCAGCTTTTTGATTTTTGGGCCAGGCTTATGTATTTGAGTAGGGTTTCTTTTCTCACAACCCTAGACCTATATAAGGCTTATTTTAGAGGCCGTCACACAAAAGAATAAGAGAATACAAGGAGAACATATTCAAAAGGTTATTCTCTCTGAAAGAAGCTACTGCGTCTTTACGCCTTAGGGTTTTGTAACCAAGTGCTTCTTGATCTTCATTGTTGATGAAGTGAAGAACTTTGCAGCCAACATTCTTCTTCCTTAAGTTGGTGAGTAAGTCACGTACTGGGATTCGTGCAAAGGAGTTAGTCACGTATTGGGATTCGTGCATCAAAGGGTGGCGTTCATATATTGAAGAGTTCAGAGGTTCTGAAGCGGTAGAAGGTTTCTGCTGTGAGTTCATCTACGGGGATTGTAGAGTCTAGGGACAAAGGTTTTGTACTAGATCTGAAACTTCTCTTTACTATAGTGAATTGCTTTTCGGGAAGGTTTCCCCCCAGGTTTTTACTGTGAAACTGGTTGGTTTCATTGGTTTTCCTGGGTCATCATATCTTGTCTTATTTACTTTTCCGCTGCATTTATTTTTGACATGATATTGATGTTTGTTTGTTTTAACAAGTTTTAATCATAATAAATCTAATTAACAACTTGGGTTTAAAACTTGTTAATTCTATCAACCGGGGTCTAAATTTCCCAACAAGTGGTATCAGAGCGGGTTCACTTTGACTGGATTAATTTCCTGAGTGTGATCCATTGACCCCCGTTGTCATGGATATAGGACAATCTTTATTTATACCTCCTTTATTTGATGGAACTAATTATGCGTACTGGAAAGTTCGTATGAAAGTGTTCTTGCAGGCTCTAGGTGAACAGGTATGGCAAGCTGTTGAAATTGGCTGGATTAAGCCGAAGGAAGCACCTGTGGATTGGGATGATGCAACAATTGTAGCTGCAAATTTCAATAGTAGGGCCTTGAATGCTTTGTTTTGTGGGGTGACCAATGAAGAATTCAAGAAAATTTCATCCACTGAAGTTGCCAAGGAAGCATGGATTATTCTTGAGACCACCTATGAAGGTACCAAGGCAGTAAAGACTGTGAAGCTTCAACAACTCACAAGTAGTTTTGAAGAAATAAGGATGGAGGTTGATGAGACCTTTGATGAGTTCTATGCCAAACTCAAGGATATTGTGAATTCTGCTTTCAACCTTGGAGAATGTATTGCAGAATCCAAAATTGTTAGAAAAATCCTTAGGTCCTTACCTGAAAGATTCCATGCCAAGATCACTGCCATTGAAGAAGTCAAGGACATTGATCAAATTCCTTTGACTGAGCTTGTAGGGAACCTTCAAACCTATGAGATGGGATTAGGCTCAATGGGAAAAGGTGGAAAGAGCAAAAACTTGGCTCTCAAGGGTATAGAGGAAGAGACTGAGGACTCTGAAGATGAAGATCAAAGTGAAGATGAGGATGAGGATCTAACCTTCATAACTGATGAGATTATCAAGCTTCTTCAGTTTAAGAAAAAGGATAAGGGCAGACCTCTTAGGAAACCTAAATCCTCTAGGAAGGGCGAGAATGAAAAACCCCTTATTCAATGCCATGAGTGCAAAGGTTTTGGTCATATGAGGATAGAGTGTCCAAACTACCTCATGAAGGAAAAGACCGAGAAGCCAAAAGAGAAAGGGTTGGTTGCTACCTGGAGTGATACTGAGGATGACTCTTCTGATGAGTTTGTGGATGAATGTCGTCAAGTTATGGCCTTTGCTGCCACAACCGATAAGGTGATTGTGGAGAGTGCTAGTGACAGTAACGATTCTTCTGATGATGAAGTACCTAAGAAGATGACCCTTCAGGAAGCCTCTGATAAGACTGGCTTAGGATATGATGTTTCCTCCAGCCCCTCCTCATCCACAGCTTCTGGATCAAAGGTTGTCTTTGTGCCACAATCTGAGAAAGGTAATAAGGGTATGAAATCCAAAACTGATCTGGTTAATTCTAAATCCTTTATTAGACCTCATGTTTGTCACCATTGTGGTGTTGCTGGACATATTCGTCCTAATTGCTTTAAATTGTATCCTCACAAGCAATTGTCCAAACGGTCACAGGTTTCCTCTCAAGGACCTACACCTTTGTTTGGAGAGTTATTAAAAGCTTTGAGCTTTTTAACTCAATTTCAGGAGAATTCTAATTCTTCTATGTCCTTTAGTAGGCATACTCGGACACGTGCCTTTTCATCTTCACGGCCAAAGACTCGTGCTGTGTGGGTGAGAAAGGAGTCTAAGACTTAATTGTCTTTTCTGTTTGTCCTCTGCTTTAATTCTTTCTATCTAAAGTAGGACTCTCTTAGCTTGATTTCTTATCTGTTTTTGGAATCATGCTTTCATGCATCTGCATATTTCTATCATGTTTTCATGCATATGCATCTTTCTTTTTGATGTCATGTTGTTTATCTGTTTTTGTTTGGTTATTTAGTTTTTATTTCGTTTTGTTTTCAAAATAAAAATAAAATTTGAAAAATTGAAAAATACAAAAACAGTGTGTTTTGTGTACTTTGGTATTTGTGTACCTTGGATGGCCATTGAAACAAAGTTTCTAAACTTTGTATCTTTTGTAGCTTAGATGAGCATCTCTATGCACAACTAAGCAAGTGAGCTTTGTGGCTCTTGTTTGTGATGAGTAAGATTAGGTTATCTCTTAAAACTTAACACTCATATCACTCTTTTTGACGGGTAGGACTAGAAAATCCTAAGAGAAAGGCATAAATAACCATCTCACCACTGTTACCCCGCCAATCATAGTATGACACCTGTATGCTTCGGCATAGCAAAAGTGCAGTGTCAAAGACATTCGTATGCTTCGGCATAGCAAAATTGCGATGTCAAATGCTTAACATCTTGGGTATTTCTTTTCTCTCTTTTTATGCCCATGCATGATATGCTTAAAAGAAAAATATGCAAAGAAAATATAAAGCAAAAAGATTAAAGATGCTTTAAATATGATTGCAAGCGTGTTTTCTAGGAGATGTGGGAGTTATAGGATGTACCTTGAAGGTGATAGTCCCCATCAAACAGTTATGATTGTGTGTGAGTTAAAGTTATTTTCTCATATCTCAGATCGTCATAACATGTATACACATATGCAATCTTGCGATGTTTTTCACACACAACACGCAATATTCTTTGCTACTATTGATACATGTGCAGGTACAATGTGATTTGGCCATCACACAGGTTTTACATGTGCTAATGTATGCTCACTAAACTGTCTTGACTTGTTTTTGAAATATAAAATTGGTTAGACTTGTTTAGTGTGTGTGTGTGTTTTGGGATCCATGTGTTTTTCACATGTTTTGCATCTTTCTATTATCTTGTCATCCATAGCATCTTGTTTCATTACATTCATGCATTTATATGGATTTCTTTGTGCCTCCTTGATCATCCTTGATCATCTTTACGTTTCTCGGGCGAAGCTTTCTAACTTCTTGTACCCTTTGTCAATCATGACAAAAAGGGGGAGAGAAATTGTGGAGACTTTGTGGTTTCTTTTTAAGATTCTACAAGTTAGGGGGAGAAATACATTCCTTTGTAAGGGGGAGATGTGTTTCATCTTGTTAGGGGGAGTGCTTACTTCCTTGTTCTTGTACCTTGGGTCTTGTGACCATTGTTTACATACATTGTGCTTATCTTCTTTATATGCTGATGTATGTTTCTTTCACCTACCTCTTCATGTGTTGTTTCTTCTCTATCTTTATACACATGTTCTTTTATTGTATGCAATCTATTTATTTCTGTTTCACACAAGATGCCTTGATGAGTTTTGTTTAAAAGTGTTTCAGAAATACAGGTTGTCAAAGTCTACTTATCATAAGCTCTCTTCTTGCAAAGTTTTTCAAGAGTTTGTGTTAGGATAGATTTTATTGTATGTAACAAGTGAGTATGAGTTGAGTGATTTATGACTTCTCTCATATGTTCATTTGTTTGTTGTGGTTTTGTCACGGATTGCCAAAGGGGGAGATTGTTAAGGACATATTTTATGTAAATTGGCAAATCCTTTTGACAAAACGCACTCTACTTGTAATTGGGTAGTTCTAGGTGTTTTTAATACTTCAAGAAACCTTGTTTCAAGATCAAGTGTTGAAGTCATCAAGTCTGTCCAAGAAAAAGCAAGCTGAAGTGCAAGTTCATTAAATCTCGACACCTCTCGATAGCTACCTCGACACCTGGCTATCTGTCGAGATCTTCAGCTGATTCTTATCGCAATCTCGATAGCTTCTCGATAGCTGGTCGATCGATCGAGAAAGTTTCTGTCTCCTCGACACCTTCTCGACACCTCTTCGATAGCTGCTATCTGTTGAGATTCATTAAACCTCGACACCTCTCGACACCTCTCGATCGATCGAGGTTACGGGAAATTAGAATTTTCAGCTTTTTGATTTTTGGGCCAGGCTTATGTATTTGAGTAGGGTTTCTTTTCTCACAACCCTAGACCTATATAAGGCTTATTTTAGAGGCCGTCACACAAGAGAATAAGAGAATACAAGGAGAACATATTCAAAAGGTTATTCTCTCTGAAAGAAGCTACTGCGTCTTTACGCCTTAGGGTTTTGTAACCAAGTGCTTCTTGATCTTCATTGTTGATGAAGTGAAGAACTTTGCAGCCAACATTCTTCTTCCTTAAGTTGGTGAGTAAGTCACGTACTGGGATTCGTGCAAAGGAGTGAGTCACGTATTGGGATTCGTGCATCAAAGGGTGGCGTTCATATATTGAAGAGTTCAGAGGTTCTGAAGCGGTAGAAGGTTTCTGCTGTAAGTTCATCTACGGGGATTGTAGAGTCTAGGGACAAAGGTTTTGTACTAGATCTGAAACTTCTCTTTACTATAGTGAATTGCTTTTTCGGGAAGGTTTCCCCCCAGGTTTTTACTGTGAAACTGGTTGGTTTCATTGGTTTTCCTGGGTCATCATATCTTGTCTTATTTACTTTTCCGCTGCATTTATTTTTGACATGATATTGATGTTTGTTTGTTTTAACAAGTTTTAATCATAATAAATCTAATTAACAACTTGGGTTTAAAACTTGTTAATTCTATCAATCGGGGTCTAAATTTCCCAACAAGTGGTATCAGAGCGGGTTCACTCTGATTGGATTAATTTCCTGAGTGTGATCCATTGACCCCTGTTGTCATGGATAGAGGACAATCTTTATTTATACCTCCTTTATTTGATGGAACTAATTATGCGTACTGGAAAGTTCGTATGAAAGTGTTCTTGCAGGCTCTAGGTGAACAGGTATGGCAAGCTGTTGAAATTGGCTGGATTAAGCCGAAGGAAGCACCTGTGGATTGGGATGATGCAACAATTGTAGCTGCAAATTTCAATAGTAGGGCCTTGAATGCTTTGTTTTGTGGGGTGACCAATGAAGAATTTAAGAAAATTTCATCCACTGAAGTTGCCAAGGAAGCATGGACTATTCTTGAGACCACCTATGAAGGTACCAAGGCAGTAAAGACTGTGAAGCTTCAACAACTCACAAGTAGTTTTGAAGAAATAAGGATGGAGGTTGATGAGACCTTTGATGAGTTCTATGCCAAACTCAAGGATATTGTGAATTCTGCTTTCAACCTTGGAGAATGTATTGCAGAATCCAAAATTGTTAGAAAAATCCTTAGGTCCTTACCTGAAAGATTCCATGCCAAGATCACTGCCATTGAAGAAGTCAAGGACATTGATCAAATTCCTTTGACTGAGCTTGTAGGGAACCTTCAAACCTATGAGATGGGATTAGGCTCAATGGGAAAAGGTGGAAAGAGCAAAAACTTGGCTCTCAAGGGTATAGAGGAAGAGATTGAGGACTCTGAAGATGAAGATCAAAGTGAAGATGAGGATGAGGATCTAACCTTCATAACTGATGAGATTATCAAGCTTCTTCAGTTTAAGAAAAAGGATAAGGGCAGACCTCTTAGGAAACCTAAATCCTCTAGGAAGGGCGAGAATGAAAAACTCCTTATTCAATGCCATGAGTGCAAAGGTTTTGGTCATATGAGGATAGAGTGTCCAAACTACCTCATGAAGGAAAAGACCGAGAAGCCAAAAGAGAAAGGGTTGGTTGCTACCTGGAATGATACTGAGGATGACTCTTCTGATGAGTTTGTGGATGAATGTCGTCAAGTTATGGCCTTTGCTGCCACAACCGATAAGGTGATTGTGGAGAGTGCTAGTGACAGTAAGGATTCTTCTGATGATGAAGTACCTAAGAAGATGACCCTTCAGGAAGCCTCTGATAAGACTGGCTTAGGATATGATGTTTCCTCCAGCCCCTCCTCATCCACAGCTTCTGGATCAAAGGTTGTCTTTGTGCCACAATCTGAGAAAGGTAATAAGGGTATGAAATCCAAAACTGATCTGGTTAATTCTAAATCCTTTATTAGACCTCATGTTTGTCACCATTGTGGTGTTGCTGGACATATTCGTCCTAATTGCTTTAAATTGTATCCTCACAAGCAATTGTCCAAACGGTCACAGGTTTCCTCTCAAGGACCTACACCTTTGTTTGGAGAGTTATTAAAAGCTTTGAGCTTTTTAACTCAATTTCAGGAGAATTCTAATTCTTCTATGTCCTTTAGTAGGCATACTCGGACACGTGCCTTTTCATCTTCACGGCCAAAGACTCGTGCTGTGTGGGTGAGAAAGGAGTCTAAGACTTAATTGTCTTTTCTGTTTGTCCTCTGCTTTAATTCTTTCTATCTAAAGTAGGACTCTCTTAGCTTGATTTCTTATCTGTTTTTGGAATCATGCTTTCATGCATCTGCATATTTCTATCATGTTTTCATGCATATGCATCTTTCTTTTTGATGTCATGTTGTTTATCTGTTTTTGTTTGGTTATTTAGTTTTTATTTCGTTTTGTTTTCAAAATAAAAATAAAATTTGAAAAATTGAAAAATACAAAAACAGTGTGTTTTGTGTACTTTGGTATTTGTGTACCTTGGATGGCCATTGAAACAAAGTTTCTAAACTTTGTATCTTTTGTAGCTTAGATGAGCATCTCTATGCACAACTAAGCAAGTGAGCTTTGTGGCTCTTGTTTGTGATGAGTAAGATTAGGTTATCTCTTAAAACTTAACACTCATATCACTCTTTTTGACGGGTAGGACTAGAAAATCCTAAGAGAAAGGCATAAATAACCATCTCACCACTGTTACCCGCCAATCATAGTATGACACCTGTATGCTTCGGCATAGCAAAAGTGCAGTGTCAAAGACATTCGTATGCTTCGGCATAGCAAAATTGCGATGTCAAATGCTTAACATCTTGGGTATTTCTTTTCTCTCTTTTTATGCCCATGAATGATATGCTTAAAAGAAAAATATGCAAAGAAAATATAAAGCAAAAAGATTAAAGATGCTTTAAATATGATTGCAAGCGTGTTTTCTAGGAGATGTGGGAGTTATAGGATGTACCTTGAAGGTGATAGTCCCCATCAAACAGTTATGATTGTGTGTGAGTTAAAAGTTATTTACTCATATCTCAGATCGTCATAACATCTATACACATATGCAATCTTGCGATGTTTTTCACACACAACACGCAACATTCTTTGCTACTCTTGATACATGTGCAGGTACAATGTGATTTGGCCATCACAAGTGTTTACATATGCTAATGTATGCTCACTAAACTGTCTTGACTTGTTTTTGAAATATAAAATTGGTTAGACTTGTTTAGTGTGTGTGTGTGTTTTGGGATCCATGTGTTTTTCACATGTTTTGCATCTTTCTATTATCTTGTCATCCATAGCATCTTGTTTCATTACATTCATGCATTTATGTGGATTTCTTTGTGCCCCCTTGATCATCCTTGATCATCTTTACGTTTCTCGGGCGAAGCTTTCTAACTTCTTGTACCCTTTGTCAATCATGACAAAAAGGGGGAGAGAAATTATGGAGACTTTGTGGTTTCTTTTTAAGATTCTACAAGTTAGGGGGAGAAATACATTCCTTTGTAAGGGGGAGATGTGTTTTATCTTGTTAGGGGGAGTGCTTACTTCCTTCTTCTTGTACCTTGGGTCTTGTGACCATTGTTTACATACATTGTGCTTATCTTCTTTATATGCTGTTGTATGTTTCTTTCACCTACCTCTTCATGTGTTGTTTCTTCTCTATCTTTATACACATGTTCTTTATATTGTATGCAATCTATTAATTTCTGTTTCACACAAGATGCCTTGATGAGTTTTGTTTAAAGTGTTTCAGAAATACAGGTTGTCAAAGTCTACTTGCCATAAACTCTCTTCTTGCAAAGTTTTTCAAGAGTTTGTGTTAGGATAGATTTTATTGTATTTAACAAGTGAATATGAGTTGAGTGATTTATGACTTCTCTCATATGTTCATTTGTTTGTTGTGGTTTTGTCACGGATTGCCAAAGGGGGAGATTGTTAAGGACATATTTTATGTAAATTGGCAAATCCTTTTGACAAAACGCACTCTACTTGTAATTGGGTAGTTCTAGGTGTTTTTAATACTTCAAGAAACCTTGTTTCAAGATCAAGTGTTGAAGTCATCAAGTCTGTCCAAGAAAAAGCAAGCTGAAGTGCAAGTTCATTAAATCTCGACACCTCTCGATAGCTACCTCGACACCTGGCTATCTGTCGAGATCTTCAGCTGATTCTTATCGCAATCTCGATAGCTTCTCGATAGCTGGTCGATCGATCGAGAAAGTTTCTGTCTCCTCGACACCTTCTCGACACCTCTTCGATAGCTGCTATCTGTTGAGATTCATTAAACCTCGACACCTCTCGACACCTCTCGATCGATCGAGGTTACGGGAAATTAGAATTTTCAGCTTTTTGATTTTTGGGCCAGGCTTATGTATTTGAGTAGGGTTTCTTTTCTCACAACCCTAGACCTATATAAGGCTTATTTTAGAGGCCGTCACACAAGAGAATAAGAGAATACAAGGAGAACATATTCAAAAGGTTATTCTCTCTGAAAGAAGCTACTGCGTCTTTACGCCTTAGGGTTTTGTAACCAAGTGCTTCTTGATCTTCATTGTTGATGAAGTGAAGAACTTTGCAGCCAACATTCTTCTTCCTTAAGTTGGTGAGTAAGTCACGTACTGGGATTCGTGCAAAGGAGTGAGTCACGTATTGGGATTCGTGCATCAAAGGGTGGCGTTCATATATTGAAGAGTTCAGAGGTTCTGAAGCGGTAGAAGGTTTCTGCTGTAAGTTCATCTACGGGGATTGTAGAGTCTAGGGACAAAGGTTTTGTACTAGATCTGAAACTTCTCTTTACTATAGTGAATTGCTTTTTCGGGAAGGTTTCCCCCCAGGTTTTTACTGTGAAACTGGTTGGTTTCATTGGTTTTCCTGGGTCATCATATCTTGTCTTATTTACTTTTCCGCTGCATTTATTTTTGACATGATATTGATGTTTGTTTGTTTTAACAAGTTTTATTCATAATAAATCTAATTAACAACTTGGGTTTAAAACTTGTTAATTCTATCAACCGGGGTCTAAATTTCCCAACAAGTGGTATCAGAGCGGGTTCACTCTGATTGGATTAATTTCCTGAGTGTGATCCATTGACCCCTGTTGTCATGGATAGAGGACAATCTTTATTTATACCTCCTTTATTTGATGGAACTAATTATGCGTACTGGAAAGTTCGTATGAAAGTGTTCTTGCAGGCTCTAGGTGAACAGGTATGGCAAGCTGTTGAAATTGGCTGGATTAAGCCGAAGGAAGCACCTGTGGATTGGGATGATGCAACAATTGTAGCTGCAAATTTCAATAGTAGGGCCTTGAATGCTTTGTTTTGTGGGGTGACCAATGAAGAATTCAAGAAAATTTCATCCACTGAAGTTGCCAAGGAAGCATGGATTATTCTTGAGACCACCTATGAAGGTACCAAGGCAGTAAAGACTGTGAAGCTTCAACAACTCACAAGTAGTTTTGAAGAAATAAGGATGGAGGTTGATGAGACCTTTGATGAGTTCTATGCCAAACTCAAGGATATTGTGAATTCTGCTTTCAACCTTGGAGAATGTATTGCAGAATCCAAAATTGTTAGAAAAATCCTTAGGTCCTTACCTGAAAGATTCCATGCCAAGATCACTGCCATTGAAGAAGTCAAGGACATTGATCAAATTCCTTTGACTGAGCTTGTAGGGAACCTTCAAACCTATGAGATGGGATTAGGCTCAATGGGAAAAGGTGGAAAGAGCAAAAACTTGGCTCTCAAGGGTATAGAGGAAGAGACTGAGGACTCTGAAGATGAAGATCAAAGTGAAGATGAGGATGAGGATCTAACCTTCATAACTGATGAGATTATCAAGCTTCTTCAGTTTAAGAAAAAGGATAAGGGCAGACCTCTTAGGAAACCTAAATCCTCTAGGAAGGGCGAGAATGAAAAACCCCTTATTCAATGCCATGAGTGCAAAGGTTTTGGTCATATGAGGATAGAGTGTCCAAACTACCTCATGAAGGAAAAGACCGAGAAGCCAAAAGAGAAAGGGTTGGTTGCTACCTGGAGTGATACTGAGGATGACTCTTCTGATGAGTTTGTGGATGAATGTCGTCAAGTTATGGCCTTTGCTGCCACAACCGATAAGGTGATTGTGGAGAGTGCTAGTGACAGTAACGATTCTTCTGATGATGAAGTACCTAAGAAGATGACCCTTCAGGAAGCCTCTGATAAGACTGGCTTAGGATATGATGTTTCCTCCAGCCCCTCCTCATCCACAGCTTCTGGATCAAAGGTTGTCTTTGTGCCACAATCTGAGAAAGGTAATAAGGGTATGAAATCCAAAACTGATCTGGTTAATTCTAAATCCTTTATTAGACCTCATGTTTGTCACCATTGTGGTGTTGCTGGACATATTCGTCCTAATTGCTTTAAATTGTATCCTCACAAGCAATTGTCCAAACGGTCACAGGTTTCCTCTCAAGGACCTACACCTTTGTTTGGAGAGTTATTAAAAGCTTTGAGCTTTTTAACTCAATTTCAGGAGAATTCTAATTCTTCTATGTCCTTTAGTAGGCATACTCGGACACGTGCCTTTTCATCTTCACGGCCAAAGACTCGTGCTGTGTGGGTGAGAAAGGAGCCTAAGACTTAATTGTCTTTTCTGTTTGTCCTCTGCTTTAATTCTTTCTATCTAAAGTAGGACTCTCTTTGCTTGATTTCTTATCTGTTTTTGGAATCATGCTTTCATGCATCTGCATATTTCTATCATGTTTTCATGCATATGCATCTCTCTTTATGCTGTCATGTTGTTTATCTGTTTTTGTTTGGTTATTTAGTTTTTATTTTGTTTTGTTTTCAAAATAAAAATAAAATTTGAAAAATTGAAAAATACAAAAACAGTGTGTTTTGTGTACTTTGGTATTTGTGTACCTTGGATGGCCATTGAAACAAAGTTTCTAAACTTTGTATCGTTTGTAGCTTAGATGAGCATCTCTATGCACAACTAAGCAAGTGAGCTTTGTGGCTCTTGTTTGTGATGAGTAAGATTAGGTTATCTCTTTAAACTTAACACTCATATCACTCTTTTTGACGGGTAGGACTAGAAAATCCTAAGAGAAAGGCATAAATAACCATCTCACCACTGTTACCCGCCAATCATAGTATGACACCTGTATGCTTCGGCATAGCAAAAGTGCAGTGTCAAAGACATTCGTATGCTTCGGCATAGCAAAATTGCGATGTCAAATGCTTAACATCTTGGGTATTTCTTTTCTCTCTTTTTATGCCCATGAATGATATGCTTAAAAGAAAAATATGCAAAGAAAATATAAAGCAAAAAGATTAAAGATGCTTTAAATATGATTGCAAGCGTGTTTTCTAGGAGATGTGGGAGTTATAGGATGTACCTTGAAGGTGATAGTCCCCATCAAACAGTTATGATTGTGTGTGAGTTAAAAGTTATTTACTCATATCTCAGATCGTCATAACATGTATACACATATGCAATCTTGCGATGTTTTTCACACACAACACGCAATATTCTTTGCTACTTTTGATACATGTGCAGGTACAATGTGATTTGGCCATCACAAAGGTTTTACATATGCTAATGTATGCTCACTAAACTGTCTTGACTTGTTTTTGAAATATAAAATTGGTTAGACTTGTTTAGTGTGTGTGTGTGTTTTGGGATCCATGTGTTTTTCACATGTTTTGCATCTTTCTATTATCTTGTCATCCATAGCATCTTGTTTCATTACATTCATGCATTTATATGGATTTCTTTGTGCCTCCTTGATCATCCTTGATCATCTTTACGTTTCTCGGGCGAAGCTTTCTAACTTCTTGTACCCTTTGTCAATCATGACAAAAAGGGGGAGAGAAATTGTGGAGACTTTGTGGTTTCTTTTTAAGATTCTACAAGTTAGGGGGAGAAATACATTCCTTTGTAAGGGGGAGATGTGTTTCATCTTGTTAGGGGGAGTGCTTACTTCCTTGTTCTTGTACCTTGGGTCTTGTGACCATTGTTTACATACATTGTGCTTATCTTCTTTATATGCTGATGTATGTTTCTTTCACCTACCTCTTCATGTGTTGTTTCTTCTCTATCTTTATACACATGTTCTTTTATTGTATGCAATCTATTTATTTCTGTTTCACACAAGATGCCTTGATGAGTTTTGTTTAAAAGTGTTTCAGAAATACAGGTTGTCAAAGTCTACTTATCATAAGCTCTCTTCTTGCAAAGTTTTTCAAGAGTTTGTGTTAGGATAGATTTTATTGTATGTAACAAGTGAGTATGAGTTGAGTGATTTATGACTTCTCTCATATGTTCATTTGTTTGTTGTGGTTTTGTCACGGATTGCCAAAGGGGGAGATTGTTAAGGACATATTTTATGTAAATTGGCAAATCCTTTTGACAAAACGCACTCTACTTGTAATTGGGTAGTTCTAGGTGTTTTTAATACTTCAAGAAACCTTGTTTCAAGATCAAGTGTTGAAGTCATCAAGTCTGTCCAAGAAAAAGCAAGCTGAAGTGCAAGTTCATTAAATCTCGACACCTCTCGATAGCTACCTCGACACCTGGCTATCTGTCGAGATCTTCAGCTGATTCTTATCGCAATCTCGATAGCTTCTCGATAGCTGGTCGATCGATCGAGAAAGTTTCTGTCTCCTCGACACCTTCTCGACACCTCTTCGATAGCTGCTATCTGTTGAGATTCATTAAACCTCGACACCTCTCGACACCTCTCGATCGATCGAGGTTACGGGAAATTAGAATTTTCAGCTTTTTGATTTTTGGGCCAGGCTTATGTATTTGAGTAGGGTTTCTTTTCTCACAACCCTAGACCTATATAAGGCTTATTTTAGAGGCCGTCACACAAGAGAATAAGAGAATACAAGGAGAACATATTCAAAAGGTTATTCTCTCTGAAAGAAGCTACTGCGTCTTTACGCCTTAGGGTTTTGTAACCAAGTGCTTCTTGATCTTCATTGTTGATGAAGTGAAGAACTTTGCAGCCAACATTCTTCTTCCTTAAGTTGGTGAGTAAGTCACGTACTGGGATTCGTGCAAAGGAGTGAGTCACGTATTGGGATTCGTGCATCAAAGGGTGGCGTTCATATATTGAAGAGTTCAGAGGTTCTGAAGCGGTAGAAGGTTTCTGCTGTAAGTTCATCTACGGGGATTGTAGAGTCTAGGGACAAAGGTTTTGTACTAGATCTGAAACTTCTCTTTACTATAGTGAATTGCTTTTTCGGGAAGGTTTCCCCCCAGGTTTTTACTGTGAAACTGGTTGGTTTCATTGGTTTTCCTGGGTCATCATATCTTGTCTTATTTACTTTTCCGCTGCATTTATTTTTGACATGATATTGATGTTTGTTTGTTTTAACAAGTTTTAATCATAATAAATCTAATTAACAACTTGGGTTTAAAACTTGTTAATTCTATCAACCGGGGTCTAAATTTCCCAACATTAAACTGAAAAGAACTTGATTGTCTACGGTCCTTGTCGAAGCCCTTTGCATTGGCATTCTTCATGAATTTCTTGAATTTCCTGGTGATGTAGGACTTCATCTTAGAATCTTCATCATCAGAAGACTCATCAGTATCACTGCTCTTGGCCTTCAATGCCATGCTCTTGCTCTTGCTCGATTTCTCGATCCTTATCAAACCCAACTCATAGGTCTGCAAATTTCCAACCAACTCTGTCAAAGGAATTTTGTCAATATCCTTTGATTCCTCAATCGCAGTGATCTTGGCATGGAATCTCTCAGGTAGAGATCTGAGCACCTTTCTCACAATCTTGGGTTCAGGAATAGTTTCCCCAAGATTAAAAGCTGAGTTCACTATGTCCTTGAGCTTGGCATAGAACTCATCGAACGACTCATCCTCCTCCATCTTGATCTCTTCAAAGCTTGTAGTGAGCCTCTGAAGCTTTGAATCTTTGACAACCTTGGTTCCTTCATAGGATGTCTGGAGAATGGTCCATGCTTCCTTTGCAGTTTCAATAGAGGATATCTTCTTGAACTCCACATTCGTGACTTCACTGAATAGAGCATTCAATGCCCTGCTGTTAAAGTTTGCCACCTTGATCTTTGCATCATCCCAGTCAGCTGGCGCTTCTGTAGGCTTGGTCCAGCCTATCTCCACAGCTTGCCACACTTTCTCATCTAAAAACTGCAAGAAAGCTCTCATGCGTACTTTCTAGTATGCATAGTTAGTGCCATCAAATAAATGAGATATAATAACAGACTGTCCTCTATCCATGACAAACAGGGGTCAATGGATCACACAGCAAAGATTAAAACTTAATCAGTGTGCCTGCTCTGATACCACTTGATAGGCCAAAAAACGTATTGACCCCTTGTGATGAATTAATTGATTAATTAGCCAAGTTTATTAATTAATCAAATTAACATTCAATTGTACGTGGCAGCACAAAAAAATCACCAATTAACTAAATTATGCAACGGAAAATAAATTAACACAGTGATTTATTTACGAATGGGGAAAACCTACACGGCCCAAACCCCACTAGGTGATTTTATGGTCACCACTCCCGAAAATTCACTATTATCAAACACAAACGGTTACAAGTAAAGGAATCTTAGTACCTTATACCAACCTACAGTTGAACCCTTACCCCAATACCCAATTGGACTTGTTTTGTAGTGACAATCTCTCCTTTTCAATGCACGGCTCCCAGTATGTGACTAACCAATTGCGCGGATCCCAATACGCGACTTGATCACCAACTTGAGAAGGATGTTGGTTGCAAAGTTCTTCAGCTCATCCAGACGATGAAGATCATGAAGCTACTTGGTCACAAAATCCTACGGTGTACAAACATAGCAGCTTCTTCAAGAACTAGGGTAAACTAGGTTTCCGGTCACACTATTCTTCACACTTGTGGAATTATGCTCTTGTGTAACTTGTGTCCTTTTATGGCCCTTAAAATAATCCATATATAAGTTCAGGGTTGTGAGAAAAGAAAGCCCAAACATACACTCACGGATTGGATGAAAATTAGCTTGAAAAACTAAACTTCATAAACCTCGACAGATACCCTATCTATCGAGCTAGCTGTCGAGCCATAGGCTTCAGCAGCTTTTAAACCTTGATAGAGCTAGCTGTTGAGCTTTAAAATCCAGCACTTCATTCCTTGATTCTTAGACAGACTTGCATGGCTTTAACACTTGAACTTGAAACAAGGTTTCTTGAAGCATTAAACACGTCCTAGATCTACCCAATTACAAATAAAGTGCGTTTTGTCAAAGGATTAGCCAACTACATAAAATGGTGACATATGTTCCTAACAATGAATCACATATGTCCTAACACACTGGTTGGTGTAGTTGTTTTGCTCTATAATCTTTTTTACTAGTTTTTCCTCACTGGACGGTTTCCTAAAAGGAGTAGCAACTACTTCAAAACCTTGGTGTTTGATGGTTATATTATCTAGGGGAGGGTGACTAGATCGGACTACTTCCTTGTTTTCTTTGGTCCAGTTTGTTTTAGTGATGACACAAGACTTTCTGTGCTATTCAAAATAGTTCTCAAAATATTCAAAGAAAGGGACATTTGCTGATATCTCTTTCATGAACTCTTGCCATTTAGTGTACACTTCTATCTTCTTTTCCTTGGTATGATTTTCCTTATAGGCTTCTCTTTTGACTTTGTTTGACTCGGAGTCAAAATCATCACCTAAAGACTTGTGGTCTGGGGTGAAATCCTTTTTCATGACATTGAGGTGGTGGCCTACTAGGGGTTCAGTCTGCTCAAAGTCTAATTGAGTTGGAGAGGATTGATTGTGATTTTCTTCCTCATCTACGACTGACT
Organism: Quercus aquifolioides; assembly: GCA_019022515.1. NCBI lineage: Eukaryota > Viridiplantae > Streptophyta > Magnoliopsida > Fagales > Fagaceae > Quercus > Quercus aquifolioides. The sequence goes on along the minus strand of CM032336.1, from coordinate 8,822,344 downwards.
CTTGTTTGGCTGTGTAGCATGGTGTGCTAACTTAGGATCTAGTCTTGACTCCTTGAAGTTCTAGGTTTAAGTCTTTCCTAGGGAGTTGTGGTCTGGATGAGCTACACTGGGATGCAGGTCTGTCTCTGAGGAGGATAGGGGACTGCATTCTGGGTTGATGAAGATCTAAAGGAAATCTAAATCTAGACTCGTCAAAACTTTGCCTTACAGTTCCATCAGTTAGCTGCTGGACAAAGTCTAAATCTAGGGTTTGGGTAGGGTGTTGGACCTTAAAGGAATAATTTTCATTTTGCAAGGTCCAATCTTGTGGGAATGTGACTTCTGTCCATTTAAGGGTTCTGGGTACTTGAATCTGAGATCCAAGTGCTGTGGACTGGATAAGAGTGGTTTCTCCTTTTGGTTTCTTGTTAATGGCTTGAACATTTAGGTTTGTCCTGATACACTTGTAGTAAACTATGTATATTAAGGCTAATTGTTGGGTTCCTAGTACCATAAGGGTTCCTGAGGTCTTGATATTTAAGGTGAGGGCTTTCCTAATATGTGGGTCATGAAAGGAAACTATGAAGTTGGGAAAGCAATCGAAATGGACTGGTCCACTACTAAGATTGGTTTGGATGGTTCCTAAGAAACTATCTTCAAATCTGATGTGCCTTGTGTCTCTAAGGGCCATGAGGATTGAGCAATTCAATCTTTCTCTAATTAAGGGTTTGACTCCTACTTGGAAAATACCTATATGTAGAAAGTCGTGTCCTTTCCGGTGTGCAACTAGAGTTGATGGTGAAAACAAATAACAGGTTTCATATTCTTTGTTTATACCATAAACTTGTTCTATAGCCTTAACATGGTAGTCTGTCTTAAAAGCTTTTTTAAGGGACCAAGAAGACTTATAGATCTGATTAGTGGGGACCTTCAAGATATTCCAATCTCCTAAATTTAAATCTAAATCTGAAACTTCAAAAGACTCTGAATTGAGAATTCCAGTGTCTTCTGGAATCTCAGGGATGGACGATCGAGAGCTGGTGGAAGAGCTACTTCTAAACAACTTATTCATAATTCTGGATCAAAATGTATGTTAAACAATTAAAACCTAATCACCTTTATCTCCAAATTACTGTACCTAACCTTTGGTCTATTATAGGGGATGCTTTCCATGACTAATTGTCATTCCTAACTTTAAGCCTTAGACGCCTATTTCTGACTAAACGACCACTCGCTTAGGATTCCAGGACTTACAAGCCAAACTCATACCTCCCTGAAACAAATTATGGGGCTAGGCACAGAAACTAAAAGAAGCGGACAACTAGAAGATAACTGGTTAACATAAAACTAATAATATAGAATTTTTAAACAGGAGAAAAGAAAGAAGCTTACAACCAAAATAGTTCTAGAAAAGAGGAAATATATGCAAAGATGAGAATGGAGAAAATATAACAGATATAGAGATAAATGAAGGGGAAGGGGAGAGTTATCATAAAAGAGATGTAAAATAAGATATGGGGAATGGGTGACATTATGGTATGATATTGAAAATAAGGCAGTATAACCAGCCAAATGTATGAAAATAGTGCTGAATTTAATGTAACTTACCCATTGATTGCAAATCTGCAAAACATGTTTTAGAAAAAGATGTCCAAAACATTGCATCAAAACAAATTTTTGCATGATGGCAGGCCATTCTCTCAGTTTTTGATTTTGATATAGAATTCATAGAAGAAAGCCAAAACAGTATCCCTGATTTTCTTACCTTTGAATTCTTACAGAATCCAACCCAAAATGTCTAGGAAAAAGCTAGCACAGCAGCCCCAACCCCTGAAGCTACCTAAACAGTCACCTCCCAGCAATACTAGTCAAGTAAAGAACCCTAGCCAGATAGTCCTAGTTTCCCTAGTTTCCTTGGCCAATCGCTATGTGGTTTCTACAATCCCGAAACCAAACTATGAAAAGCCACTCCTAACCCAGCCTAATTTCAATTCTGCCTTAGTATCCCCAACACCTAAGGCAATAACTCCATACTCAGTAGATGATCCTTTTGGCCCCTTACAGTCCCAAAGATCATCCCAGCCATCCAGTAGAAAGAATAAGTCTCCATACATTAAGAAACCTTACATCAAGCACATCTTTTATATTGAACCACACATGATCCATATAAAAGATCCATTAGCCTTAGCAATGGAAGCTTTGCCACCAAATTGGCATTTTCTTCCAAAGGTCCCAGAAAAATCCATCAAGTTCTATAAGAGCATCCTCACCCAGGAAAGTCTGCTCGAATAGAAGACATCAAGTCAAAATTGGACACCTCAGTCGTCCTCTACCACAAACTCATCATCACCAAGTTTATCAGTTGCAAAGAATGGGGCCAACAACCCTCCCTACTCAGAACAATAGAAGGCACAAGAATTCAATATAGTTACTATGACTATATTGACGCCTTTGAAAAGATTTTATTTTATCAGAATAAGAACTTTGATCATTCATGGTTCTTATTGTTTAACATAAATTTCAATAGCCAAATATCGACTTGGTTCCTTAAGTGGTGGGAAATGTTCGGATCAATTCCTCAGATCTTCCCAGAACCTCTACAAGATGCCCGCAGATATTTCAACTCAAGATTCCAAGTTAACCATCACAATTCCCAATTTCCAGCAATCTTGCATATGACCATCAAGTATAAAATCCATTGGATTAGCATGTGGACCTATGCAATCAGCAACAATCTATTAAACAGAGATTTCTTAGTAAAATGGTGGGACAGCCTCAAGATAAATAAGGATTTCCCTCCTCTAGTCCACAGAGCCATTACCCAGAAGACAAGGTCCCAGTTTAGCCTAGAATCTATCTTAGTCACCGGAAAATCTAGCATAGAATTAAAAGATCTTGCCGACCAGTTGCTCCTCTAGGCTTCTCAGTTAGAATAAGAAGAAAAGACTTTTCCTGCCTCTTCTGAAGCATCTACCAGTCACCAACCATTTGACCCTTTCCAGGATTCTCAAGATCCCTACGAGGGCCATAATTTGGACAATCCCTAGATTATTTTGGTAGCACCAATCACTACTCAGAATAACTCCAAACAGCTCCAGATTCAATCACTATTTAGAACAGTACTAGCAAACAAGTTACTATTCATGAACAGTACCAACCGACACAAAAAGACAAAAACAGTACCAGCAGACACAAAAAGACAAAAATGAACAGTTGTGCAGCTTCGCTGTGCTTTCGAGGGTCTTGTCTACTTTCGATGGAAAAGGTTTTCACCCAAGGAAAAAGAAAATTACCCCCCCCCCCCTAGAATTTCAGGAATTTTCAGAGCTCTTTCCAGAGAATCCTAAATTCCTTCTAGTCTATATAAAGAAGCTTAAGTTTCATTCGGAGGCTGGCTTGGTTCAACATATCTTATTCTTACAATAATCCCTTAGTAATCTTGTATTAGTAATATCCAATCTTGTAACCAATCTGTAACCAAATGGCTTTTCTATTTTCTTGTAATCATATAACCTCAGTCGGCTTAGTTGTCTTTGCATAAATAATTTTTAACTTACCCATTGTGGTGTGTGTGTACATATATATATGTGTGTGTGTGTGTGTGTGTGTGTGTGTGTGTGTGTGTATGTGTGTGTGTGTGTGTAAAGTTTAGAGAAAAACCAATTAGATTCTACAATTGAAGTCTAATTTGCACCATGTGTCCTAAATTATTTATTTTTAAAGAGAGTTTTATTTCTTAATTTTTGAATCAAATGTGGGACCATATTATAAATATCCATTCAAGTGAGTTATTGTGTACAAAAACTAAATAGCCTAGAATTAATGAATATAAAAATATTTAAAAAATGGACAATTTACATTTTCTACCTAATAACATTCTTACAAGACTTTTTAAAGAGTTAAAAAAAAATATAAGAATGACTATCAATAATATTTAAATTATATATGTAAGAATTATACTATACATCTTAATGTGTATCTTTTAAGTATATCCATGCATATGCGTAAGGTTACAAGCTAGTGTTATATAAGATAAGGTTTCTATTAAAAACTCTTTATGTGGTCTAGTGGAATGTTAGATTTACAAGAGTATCCTTAATGTGACTATGGAAGTGGGACTGCTTCCTATAAGAATATGGCTAATTCTCTAAAATTGCTCATAAAAGTTGTGATTAAGCACAAAGCTGTAATATGTTGGCTTAGAAACTTGTTACGTACATGGCACTTGATTATTATGTGCATGAAGTAATGTTTTGTTTTCCAAATTAAAAGTCATAGTTCAAGACGTTGTTCACTATTGACTTTGGAACAACATTGCTAAAAAACATCAATTGATGGTTTAAGCTTTTTTTTTTTTTTTTTTTGAGAAGGAAGTCCATTCATTTAAAAATCAACAGAAGCTTCTGTCAAACAATACAAGATTGGTGGCATCATTATGGATGTCTTCTAACCAAATCCGTGGGAAATGAGATTGTATGGCTAGTTTAGCTAATCTATCAGCTACACTGTTCCCTTTACGTTTTACATGTGAGAATGTAACAGCTTGGAAACTAGTCACCAAGTGCCGAGAATCCTCAATCAGATGGCCAAAGGAGGCCATACACTCTTCATCTGAATTGAGGGAGTTTATTATGGTTTCAGAATCTCCTTCAAATACCACGGTCTGAAGACTGAAGTCCCTTGCAAACAAGATCGCCCTCCTACATGCTAGAGCCTCAACAACTTCAACAGATGGGGGTAAAGCAATTCTTTCCGAAAGTGCTCCATACTTTACCTTCATAGTCCCTGATAACTACCGCTATACCTGCTACTCCTAGCTCTTGAAAGATGGCACCATCAAAGTTAGCTTTACACCAGGAGTTAGGAGGTGGGCACCAATGGACTAGCGTTGGAGGCTGATGTGAGACCGTGTGCGTGTCTTGGACCTAATGGAACTCCTGGAGTCGTTCTATGGCATCAGCATGGATCTGTGAGTTGGGCAATGAAGGTGAACCAGTCCGGATAGCATTTCTTTTGTACCAAATACTCCAAGAAATAAATGCAAATCTCTCCGCTAAATGATGGTCTTGCTTGTTAAGGATTCCCAAAAGGAGGTCCTGAAAATTCACGAATCGTTCTGAGATTTGAGGCTTGCATAACTCTTCCTGCCACCAAATTTCTTTAACCATATAGCAATCCCACAGAGCATGTATGACATCTTCAGGGTGATCACGGTAGAAATCACAAGTGGCGTTGGTGATTATTTTTCTGCGACATAGGTTCCTCTTTGTTGGTAATGATTCAGAGCAAGCTCTCCATAGGAAGTGCTTAATCTTATTTGGAATATTAAGCATCCAAACGTTGGTCCAAAACTTCTTGTGCACCAAAGAACTCGATGGACCTGGTTGGTTATTGCTTGCTAACTTAGCCAAGAGTCGATATGCTGATTTCATGGAGTATATCCCTTTTTTTGTTTCCTTCCATATTCTGACATCAGTCAACTGACGAGAGCTTAATGGGATGCTAAGAATCTCCCTAGCCACAAAAGGTAAGAATTCTCCTCTGACCCGATCTTCATCCCAACTTGTACCATTTTATATCAACAAAGCGCAGACCTTGGTGTTCATTGGGAAGAATTTTTGGGGGGAAAGGACTTTGCTGGATTGCAAACCGGGCAGCCACCTATCTCCTCTGATCAGAATACTATGGCCATCTTCAATGTGCCATGAAGACCCCAAGTCAATTACATGGCGCACCTTAAGTATGCTCTGCCACGCATAGGACCCCATGGTTTTGACCCCCTCATCCATGATTGAGCAAGAAGGAAAGAACCTAGCTTTAAACACATTGTAGAACAAGGAGTCCTTGTTATGAATCAACCTCCATACCTGCTTCCCAAGGAGTGCAAGGTTGAAATTTTCGATATCTCAAAATCCCAAACCACCTTGACATTTAGGAAGGCAAAGCTTATACCAAGCCATCCAGTGTGTTTTGCGCTGGTCACCTCTATACCCCCACCAAAACTTGTGTATGATCGACTCTATATCTTTGCACAAGCTCTTTGGTAACTTAAAGCAGTTCATAGTGAAGGTGGGCATGGCTTGCAAGATAGATTTGATCAATACCTCTCTGCCTGCCTGTGAAAATAGTTTCTCCTTCCATCCCTGGATTTTCTGCCAAACCCTTTCACGAATGTAACTGAAGCTTTGTTTCTTCCCTCTTCCCACAAAGGACAATAGTCCTAGATATTTTTCAATCTGATGAGAATCTGTCACCCCCAATCTGTCTTTTATGGAATTTCGGACCTGCTGCCCTGTGTTGGTACTAAAGAAGAGTTGAGTTTTCTCACAATTGATCCGTTGCTCCAATGCCTTTTCATACGTTTCCAATAATTCCAAAACAGTGGATCAGTCACGGTTGTTTGCTCTACAGAACAGCAAGCTGTCATTCGCAAAAAATAAGTGAGTCACCTTGGGTCCCTCTCGACATAAGGAGACACCGGTGATTGCTCCATTGTTCGCGGCTTGCTATATGAAAGTGTGTAGTCCTTCTGCGCACAAAAGGAAAAGATAAGGTGACAACGGGTCCCCTTGCTAGAGACCTCGTTGGGGGTGGATTAGGCCATGGGGTACTCCATTAATCAAAATCAAAAAAGAAATAGTACTGATACAAGAATTAATCAAATCAATTCATTTCCTATCGAATCCTAATTTATCCATCAATTTTTCTAGAAATTGCCAGTCAACCCAGTTATATGCCTTACTCATGTCGAGTTTTAAGGCCATAGAACATGTTTTCCTTGTCCTCTTATGTTTGGGGTGGTGTAAGGTTTCAAAGGCTACCAGTATGTAATCTGTGATGAGGCGATTGGACAGAAATGCGCTTTGGGATTCAGACACTAGTTTTGGGAGACATTTCTTGAGGCAATTGGCTATGGTTTTCGATATAAGTTTATAGATGACATTGCAAAGGCTTATGGGTCGAAAGTCTTTGGCTGTTTCTAGGGATTTGATTTTGGGAATAAGTTGATAAAGGTATGGTTTACGTTTGGTGGAATGGTTCCTGAGTTTAGGACAAAAAGAGTAGCAGAGAGTACATCATGACCAACAGTATTCCAATAATGTTTAAAGAATATAGGGGACATACCGTCAAGACCGGGTGCTAAAATGGATTTCATTTGTTTAAAGGCTACCTCTACCTCCTCTGCTGTGTATTCCTTGGTCAACTCCAAGTTCATCTGCGGCGTCACTTTTCTATCAATCCCTTGAAGGATGGAATCAAAGTTGGAGGGAGCTATTGAAGTGAACAACTCACTGAAATAAGAGACCATCATCAGCCTAATCTTCTGTTCATCCTCAATGACACGACCATCCTCACAAGTCAACTTGGAGATAAAGTTTCTCCGATTTCGTTGGCTTGCTCAGCTATGAAAATAGCTAGTATTGAGATCCCTAGCCTTAAGCCAATCCACCCTTAACCGTTGATGCCACGTACAGTCCTCTTTAACCATTAAATCATAAACTTCCTGATAACGCCTTAAAATGTGTACTTGTTATATATTTATGTGGGCGTTATCTCCTTATTACTTTGCTTAATTTGTATAATTAAGCCATGATTTGTATTAGTCCCTATTATTTATCTTTACATAATTTCTTGAATAAGATGCTATTCATTGTGTGTAATTTTCTACTTTCAGGAAATCATGTGAGAAAGATGAGTTTACAGGAATTTGTGAGAGAATGGAGGCCAAACTAGAATTAAAGTGGAGCTAAAGGACCATGCCTAAATGTCTAAGGAGGTGCAGTTGGAGTGCTTGGATCATCTAACATGATTGGAAGCTTCAAATAAGGAAAGAAATCAAAGAGGCAGAATCTGAAAAGGAAAAATTTGATTTGAGTACTGATCAGTATTTTGGGCGTATCTCTCTCCTCAAAAATCCAATTGACACAAGGTCAGATGGTTTGGAACCGTGACTTAAATATCTACAACTTTTCAGTTTTGAGTTTTTCCAAATTCTCAACTTTGGAAGGCCGAAATTAACTCACAAGTTACCGCTGTAAACCTGGACGGAAATTAAAATAGGAAAAGTTTTATTTTCTTAGGACTGAGACATTAGGGTTTTAAAAGGGAGGCTGTGAGAACGAATTTTAGAGAGAGAAAAACTTGTATTTTCCTTTCTCTAATGGCAGCCTAAACTCTTTGCTAGGGCTAGGGGTATGTTTCATCTATGCGGTATGAATATTCAATGTGATTCTTTTTAAGATTTTATCAATAACATATTTGATTGTTCAATTAGAATTCTTTTGATGTATTAGTTCTTCCATGCTTTCAATAAGTTCAATCATGTTTTTCTTATTGTTTAGAGGAATTTCTAATAGTTTCAAGTAGAAATCAGGTTTTAAAGTGAATGGGTTTTTCTGAAAACTTTTCTAACCGCATTATTAATCGAGGTTATCATGCGTTCTTGAATTGTCTCAGTTCAACCGAATCATAAGTTTTTAATTGTATAAGAACAATCAATTATGAAATAGATATTTTCTTAGATCACAAAGAATTTCATATCGATATAGGGAAACACCCCGATGCCCTAGTATTTACATTATTGATTTAATCAGTTTTTATTATTATTCTTGTTAACAATCACCAAGCAAAAGTATTTTTCTTCTTCACCCAAATTGTTATTTAATTATATTGTCTTTGAATTTACTCTGCTCCTTGTGGTTCGACCTCGGTACTCCAAGAATTATATTGCTACGATCTCCTGCACTTGGGAGTGAGCAAGCAATTTTGGCGCCGTTGCCGGGGAGCTGTTGCATGTTTAGAGGCAATTTTTAGGAGCAAAGCACAACCGGTGGAAATTCTTCTATTGGTAACTTCGTTCCAATTTTTTTCCCTTTTTTTTGTTTTTATTTTTCTATTTGTTTTTATTTTATTTTATTGTGGATTCGTTGTTACATGAGCATTTGGGTTAGAAACAAGAGAGGCAGATTAGAAATTTTTGAAACTTATTTTGGTAATCTTTTTGACGCACCTTTGCCTTCACCTTCTTCATCAATCATGGGTGATGAAACACGTAATAATCATGAGGAGAATAGAAGAACTATGTATGAATTGTTGCATCCCACACAAAATTCTGTTCCTTCATGCATCATGTTTCCACCTAATGCACCACATGTAGAATTGAAACAAGGTTTACTAGCAATACTTCCTGAGTTTAGGGGACAAGAAAATGAAAATCCTTATGTCCATGTTAGAGCTTTTGAAGAGGTAATTAGTAGTTTCTATGCACAAAATGTTATTGAGACTGCTAAGTTACGTTTCTTTCCTTTTTCTCTTAAGGATAAGGCAAGAAGTTGGCTTTACACTTTGAAACCTAGGTCTATAGGTAGTTGGGGGGAGATGGCCAAAGAGTTTTTTAAGAAACACTTTCCTCCCCACAAAGTCCAGCAAGTAAAAAGAAGGATAGCTAGTTTTGTCCAAGGCGAAAATGAGACTTTATACCAAGCTTGGGAAAGGTACAAAGATCTTTTCAATTTCTGCCCAAATCATGGGTATGAAGATTGGAGATTAGTTAGCTATTTTTATGAAGGACTTACACCTAGGGACCGACAATTTATTCAACTCTCATGCGGAGGGGACTTTTTAGAGAAAGAACCCGAAGATGCAATGGATTATCTTGATGAGATTGCTGAAAACTCTAACACATGGACTGGACCTTGCCCTATGGACTCCACTGATAGGACTAGAACTAACACTACCACTTCTAGTGGAAGTGTTTTCAAGTTGAGGGAAGATGATAACATGAGTGCAAAAATTAGCATGTTAACTAAAGAAATTGAAGCACTCGAAATGAAAGGAAGTAGGAGTGTTAGTGCTACCTTTAGAGAGGACCCAATGGAGGTGTGTAAAATCTGTCATGAGATAAACCATGCTACAAATGAATGTGCATCACTTTCATCATTCTTAAATGTGCCAGAAGAACAAGTACATGCATTTAATTCATATTGGCCAAATAATTCTTCATATTCTAACAATTATAACCCAAATATGCGAAACCATCCGTATTTGAGTTATAAGAGTGACAATGTGTTGAATCCTCCTGCTCCAAGGAATTTTAATTCACCACATGCATCATCATCATCTAGAACTTCCTTGGAGGATGCACTTAGTACTTTCATCCAAAGGCAAAGTGAACAAAATCAAAAGTTTGAATCCATGCTCATTAGGCTAGATGAAGAGGTAAGAGAGACGAAAAGTCATATAACTAGGCTTACAAATTCATTGAGTGGGATAGAGAGAGGGAAGCTTCCTTCCCAAACTCAACCCAATCCCATCAATCAAAATCTAAAAATTGGCTCTAAGGATAAACATGAGGAAGTAAAAGCTGTGACCATTTTGAGGAGTGGTAAAGAGATTGATAAAAGTTCTCCTTTAGTAACTAAGAAATCTAAGGAGACCCCAGTTGAAAAAGAGAAGGATGAAACTGAGTCACTTGAATTTGGTGAAATTGAAGAATGCCCAATCCCTCCACCATTTCCACAAGCCTTAAAATTACCTAGGAAATTGGACACCGCATCTGAGATATTAGAGCATTTGCATCAAGTCAAGATAAATTTGCCATTATTGCATGTTATCAAGCAAGTGCCTGCATATGCCAAGGTAATTAAGGATCTATGCACCATCAAGAGAAAGCATCATGTGAAGAAGACCGAATTCCTAACAGAACAGGTAAGTGCAGTTATTCAACATAAGACCCCACCAAAGTATAAGGATCCAGGTTGTCCTACGATCTCTTATACTATTGGAGATTACATCATGGAGCATGCATTGCTAGATCTTGGGGCAAGTGTTAATTTGATCCCTTTCAGTGTATATCAAAAACTTGGACTTGGTGAGTTGAAACCTACTTCAATAACTTTACAGTTGGCTGATCGCTCTGTAAGGGAACCGAGAGGGATTCTTGAGGATGTGTTGGTGAAAATTGAACAATTTTATTATCCTGTTGATTTTATTGTTCTAGATTACCAACCTGTTTTACATCCTAGTGTTCATACCCCTATTATTTTGGGTAGACCTTTTCTTGCCACAGCTAATGCTTTAATTAATTGCAGGAATGGAAGGATGCAACTCACTTTTGGTTCCATGACTTTGGAGCTAAACATATTTCATGTGGCTAAACAACCACATGAGAATGATGATTGTGCTTATGTGAACCTCATTGAGGCGGTGGTTCAAGAAGAGTTTAATAAGAATTGTTTTTCTGATCCTCTTGAAGCTCTTCTTAATAATTCTGTTGATTCTTATGATTTAGAATGTGATATTCATGTATCTGAAAATTTTTCTTTGTTGGATTCCTCACAGGTTTTGGAAGAACAACAAATGATGGCAATTAATAAAGGATGGAAGCCTTACTTTGAGGAGCTACTAGAAAATGAAAAAAAGCTCGTGCATTCAAGTGAAGAGGCACCACAGCTGGAGTTTAAGCCACTGCCCGGTGGTCTTAAATATGCATATTTAGGCCCAGGTAAGTTAAAACCTAGGTGGGATGGCCCTTTAATTGTAAGGGAAGTGTTTAACCATGAAACTGTAGTAGTTGAGGACCCTAAGGATGGTAGGATTTTGAAAGTAAATGGACAAAGGGTAAAACCATTCTTAGGGGGAGTTATACCAGAGGAGAAGTCTATGTCACTGGAGATCCCTGCCTATTGGGATGCTACGTGAACTCTGAAAGAGCCTTATGAAGTTGTACCATATTTGTTTTAATTTTTTTTTTCTTTCTTTTCTTTTTGCCTTTTGTTTTTGTTTATGCTTTTTGTTTTTTTGTTTTGTTATTATTTTTCTTTTGTGAGCTAACATTTGCAGGTGTGAAAGACATTTCAAAAAAAAAAAAAATTCAAATGCTTAAGGTAACTTCTTCCCTTTATACTTGAATGTAATTTGGCTTTGATACATTGAGGACAATGCCATATTTTAGTTGGGGGGAGAGGTCTACACATTTTGCTACACCTTGCATGATTTTTTTTTCCTTTCTTTTTGGTTGCAACTTTTCAATTATTATTAAAAAAATAAAAAAAAATAAAAAAAATAAAAAAAAAAACCTTGAATTTGAATGCAGAAGAGTTATAAACTTTATTTTTATATCATGCGATGGAATAAGTAATGCTGAGTTGGTTATACTATTTGTTATATTAAGACTCTTTCATGAAGAGCACAATTGGAAACTTTTGAGCACAATAGCCAGGTTAGCGGACGGTTGGATGTTGGATATGCATGGATCATGAACAAGCTAGATATAAGCTGAAACTCAACCCATAGGAGAGTTTTTGAGCCTTTCTTTTCTTTGTGAGAGTATATCTTTGTTTGAACTCTTAAATTTCTCTCATATGCTTCAGTTTTTGTAAAAGATCTCTATATTTTTTGGTTGACTACTAGAAACTTATGGGGAGAAATACCATGATCCTACTTATTTTTGTCCTTAGGCATGCTGGTTTATGTGAAATTTTAGGAGATGAGAGCCTAAGACCACCAATTTTTTGTCACCAGCTAAACAAATATTCAGCCTACCTTTACATTAACCATTGTCACCATCATTTGAGTCATGAGAAATATTTTCACAATACCACAAAACATTTTTGTTTATGGGTGTTCTCTTGGGGGTTCAAGTTTTGAGCAATTGACGTGTTTAGATACCACCATTGTTTCTCTTTACTTCATAAAAAAAAAAAAAAAAAATCAAAAAATCAAAAAATCAAAAAGAAAAAAAAAAAGAGAAAAGAAAAAAAAAAAGAGAAAAGAAAGAAAAATAAAGAGAAGACATACATATAAATCATTGGTGTCTTACACATCTTTCATGTATTTCAGAAGGGTTATATGGTTGAGTAAAGGTTGTTTTGATTCAAGTTGGTTGTTACTGCTATGAGTTGGGTTTGGCTTGAATTTGAATTTTCTGCATTTGATTCATATACCTCATATTTCAAAGAGAGCAATTTGCCTTTACCTAGCCATAAGATTATACTACCATCGAGCTTAAAGTCCTACTTGATCCTAAAGGTGCATGGCTGGTATGTATTTGGGATAAAAACTAGGGATGAGAATGGTATTAACCTCACGTTTCCAGGAATTCAACATCCTTTCCAAGAGATCTTTTTCGGTTGTATTAGCGGCTGTTTTTGTATACACATGTGATATTCTTAAAACTTCTTCTTTCCTTTTTGTTCACATGTGATTTGAAGAGAGAAACCATTACTTCTATGTGTGTTCTTTCAGAGTGTTGATGACCTAAGAGAGGTTTTGGAGTAGAGGCTCTAATCTAGATTATTCTTGGTCTATGCATGTTTGGAAAAGCTGGTTTGACTGGATGGGCTATGCACACACACACTCCAAAAGTGAAGCTAGTGAAAGCTCTTTAATATGATGAATAGTATCCCAACTCAAAAATTGAAAGTTCATTTGTATGATATAATGATAAAGTAGACTAACATTTGTTGCAGGAATTTTCAAGGAACCTTTGACTTTTGTGGGTAGAGTCACTGCAAACCCTCACGAGAGTAAACTCGTCCACTAGGGTGACCTAGAGGTTCAAAGACTTGCTGCACATGGGAAGTGCAGTCGTGTAGCCTACGAAAGTGGCTTGTATTTTAGTTTTAATTTTTCACTTTTAGTAGACATGGGTGCTTTGTGGATTGCGAGGGACTAGCAAGATTTAAGTTGGGGGGTGTGATAACGCCTTAAAATGTGTACTTGTTATATATTTATGTGGGCGTTATCTCCTTATTACTTTGCTTAATTTGTATAATTAAGCCATGATTTGTATTAGTCCCTATTATTTATCTTTACATAATTTCTTGAATAAGATGCTATTCATTGTGTGTAATTTTCTACTTTCAGGAAATCATGTGAGAAAGATGAGTTTACAGGAATTTGTGAGAGAATGGAGGCCAAACTAGAATTAAAGTGGAGCTATAGGACCATGCCTAAATGTCTAAGGAGGTGCAGCTGGAGTGCTTGGATCATCTAACATGATTGGAAGCTTCAAATAAGGAAAGAAATCAAAGAGGCAGAATCTGAAAAGGAAAAATTTGATTTGAGTACTGATCCGTATTTTGGGCGTATCTCTCTCCTCAAAAATCCAATTGACACAAGGCCAGATGGGTTGGAACCGTGACTTAAATATCTACAACTTTTCAGTTTTGAGTTTTTCCAAATTCTCAACTTTGGAAGGCCGAAATTAACTCACAAGTTACCGCTGTAAACCTGGACGGAAATTAAAATAGGAAAAGTTTTATTTTCTTAGGACTGAGACATTAGGGTTTTAAAAGAGAGGCTGTGAGAACGAATTTTAGAGAGAGAAAAACTTGTATTTTCCTTTCTCTAATGGCAGCCTAAACTCTTTGCTAGGGCTAGGGGTATGTTTCATCTATGCGGTATGAATATTCAATGTGATTCTTTTTAAGATTTTATCAATAACATATTTGATTGTTCAATTAGAATTCTTTTGATGTATTAGTTCTTCCATGCTTTCAATAAGCTCAATCATGTTTTTCTTATTGTTTAGAGGAATTTCTAATAGTTTCAAATAGAAATCAGGTTTTAAAGTGAATGGGTTTTTCTGAAAACTTTTCTAACCGCATTATTAATCGAGGTTATCATGCGTTCTTGAATTGTCTCAGTTCAACCGAATCATAAGTTTTTAATTGTATAAGAACAATCAATTATGAAATAGATATTTTCTTAGATCACAAAGAATTTCATATCGATATAGGGAAACACCCCGATGCCCTAGTATTTACACTATTGATTTAATCAGTTTTTATTATTATTCTTGTTAACAATCACCAAGCAAAAGTATTTTTCTTCTTCACCCAAATTGTTATTTAATTATATTGTCTTTAAATTTACTCTGCTCCTTGTGGTTCGACCTCGGTACTCCAAGAATTATATTGCTACGATCTCCTGCACTTGGGAGTGAGCAAGCACTTCCCCCTTTAAAATCCTTACTTGCTCATTATTTTTTCCTGCCATTGACAAAGCTTTTGCCTATGCTAGCAATTTCCTTTTCTTCTCCAAAAGACTTTGAATGTGCCCAAATGTAAGTCTGTTCCAAGTTTTAAGTTTTGTGACGCATGCCTTTACCTTGGAAACAAGCTTGTTCATGGGGTTGCCCATGAATTGGTCATCCTACGCATTTTTGATCACCCCTTCACACCTGTCATCCTTCATCCACATCACCTTGAATCGGAATGGCCTGCCTCGCTTATAGAAACGCACATTTTCATCATCAGAGCAGATCCACAAAGGGCAATGATCAGATAGAGAGCCCAAGATGTGATGTACCCAAACCGAAGGGAACCTTTGCATCCACGAAGCTTTTGCCACTCCCCTGTCCAATCTGATCCAAGTCACTACCCCATCAAATTGATTGTTACACCATGTAAATGGTGAACCCACATAACCCAAATCCTTGAACCCACAGAAGTCTAATGCTCCTCTAAACTCCACCATTTGACGCTCACACCGCGGCGCTCCACCTATTTTTTCCCCTGCCTTCACTGTCTCATTGAAGTCACCTACATAGAGCCAAGGTAGATTCATTTGGAGACAGAGATGCTTGAGTAGCGCCTAGGAGTGTTCCCGGTTGGCTATTATTGGATTTTCGTAGAAACTGGTAAGTCGCCAGGCATCACCCACTCCTGGGTCGACTATTGCATCGATATGTGATGGAGATGAGCTCTGCACCTTCAAATTGAGGCCATCTTTCCAGTACAAAGCTAAACCCCCACCTGTATTATGTCTGGGAACAATAAACAGATTTTTCAAGTCAAGTTTACGGCAAAGGTTTTTGAGGAACTTATCTTTTGCTCTAGTCTCCATCAAGAAAACGAACCATGAGGAGTGCTTCTGCACCATTTCGGTAAGCTCCAAGACTACTCATGACCTCCCCAAGCCACGGCAGTTCCAACTGATGCCGTTCATGGCGTCCGACGTGGCTAGACATTAGCCACCGCTGCTAGGAGTGAACAGAGGACTTCATCTTGTGAGGCATTTAGGCGTTTGCTAGGTCGCGGGTTTGTAATTTGTACTGGGTCTCTTCTAATTTCAGCAACACGAACATCTGCCCCCTTATTTGAGGTTTTAGTTGCACATGGTAGTCTCACCCATGTGCCTTGTTCTTTGGGCTTGGGTCTAGTTACTTTGCCTTTCTTTTCTGCTTGTGAGCTTCCCACTGAATCAAGTAGTAAAAGAGGCCCAATGGGCTGGGCCTTTCCATCAAGCTTAACCAATTGGGCAGAGACTAAGTGTGAGACAGAATCCCACGCTATAGGAATTTCAAATGGGGCATAAACGGGTACAGGTATGGAAACTGAATCTTTAGCTACAGAGTTTAAGCCTAATTCCTCGTCTATTTTCTGTAGGATTTCCTCAAAATCCGTCATCATTGAATTTCCTTGGACGCTTTCCTTATGGGTTAGATTTGAATTTGGACCTAAGTTTTCTGGCGTCGTCGCTACCTAATTCGTCGTGGATTGCTTCGTGCTATTTTTCTTCACTTCGTTGTTTTCACCATATTTTCTAGGATGATGGAAGGCATCATTACGTGGTTTTGGACCAAGATAGTTTTGACTACTACCCAGGACATAAATTGAAGTTTGCCTCACCGAAAACTTATTTTCTGCGCGAAGCCACTCTCAGTATTGTTGGTCCTCTTTCCATAGTGAACCTTTGCTTCCAAGCCATTAATCACAGTTGCGTTTGTCATGAGAGACCAGTCCGCACTAGTAGCAGAAGTTAGGGAGGCGTTCATATTTCAAGGTAGCCCAACCAATAACCCTATCCTCCGACCATATTTTTTGAACTCTGCTAAGGGGTTTGATAATATCCACTCATACTCGGACCTAAAGATAGCTACCTCTACTCCCTTCCTCTTCAGTTTCAGTCGTATGGAGAAGAGACCCAATTGAGCTTCCAATCAAATCCCATACTTCAGATGTCATGCAATTCACTTTAAGGTTATGTATTTGAATCCAGAACAATACAAAGCGAAATGGAATGGCTGAGATGGGGATGTTGTCCACCACCCTTTCCATAATCACCAAGTGTGTCGTAAGTCCATGGTTCATGTTCCAGGACCCTTTCTAGGTCATATTCATTGTCAAATTCAAAGAAAAGCTTGTTATCTCCCATGTCTTGAATCTGAAATTCTTTCTGAGTCCTCCAAAGAGATTTGAAGGTGCGGGCTACTGATTCAATATTCACCATTCTCCTTGTTAAGAACTTCGCCGCCAGAATAATGCATAAGGAGAGCGAATCTTTAGGGCACGCAACCCCCATTTCCTCATCTTCATCTAGAGTAAGGTTGTGCTAGAGCCTCTCTTAAATATCTAATGATGCCGAAAAATCACCAATAAGTCACACGATACTCGCACACTCGAAATGTCACCTGCACAACAAAAAAGAGAAGACCTACAAAGAGCACCGGTGTGGTGCCGGCCAAGTACCCTCCGAAGGTCAAGTTAGAACTTCTCACAACTCTAGAGTGCTAGAGAGGGGTTAAGTATGCGTACCTTGAATTGTGAGGGTATTGGGGCTTTTATAGTAGTCGAAGATTGACCTCCTTTCCTTGGAGTAGAAGTCCTTTCCTTATAGGAATCCTCGTACATAGTCCTAAACGTGATGGACAAGTCTTTTCCTTGCAGAGAGAATCTTCATTAATGCGCGCAGCTTTTAGAATCCTCTTTGTGCTAGGATTCTATTTACCTTGGAATTCTATAGTGACTAAGTGTGCGTCGCAAGTATTTCCCATCTAGGGTTTCTGGCAACCACTTGGATACTTGATCCGTCTGTGTTGCTTCCGTCCATGAAGGATCCATCCACGACAGGCCTTGCACATAATGGGCCCATCCTTCATCGGCCCCCGAATGAGGAATTGTCAGGCCCACTTCATGGAGTTCCATCAACCTATATTTTTTCCTCTTCAGTTGCCCCCTCACCCTATGGGTTCATCATCTTTGAGCAAAAGGACCCGTGGGGTGACTGTTTTAAGGCTGGGATGACGGTTCAGAGTCCTGTGGGTCAACAGTTTCAATACAAACTTTGTGAACTGTGCTCAAACCCTGACAAGATGTCTGGAAGTCATTTATGGCGCATGACCCGTGTTGCTCTTCTAATGGGTGTTGTCTCAGATCGAAGCGTTGCTTCGTCTTCCGTGCACTCCCTCTATAAATATCACTCCCTTCTCCTCTCATTTCTCTATTTCCTGTTGAAACACATTGTCAGAGCACATCCGTCATAACTGTCAGGGACCACTCCGTTCAATCATCGAATCTGTCATCAACGTCGTTCCTCCGTTCTCTTACTAACTTGGTAAGTACTTTCTTTTCACAACTCTCTTCTACCTTCACATATACTCTTTATTCTTTTAGTCTTTATACACCCGTCACCCCTTCTAGACCTATCAGAGTCTTAGGTTTTGTTGTGATGTGTAGGCAATGCCTAGTGCGTCAAGTAACCAGTCAGTTTTCCGTGACGAGGCAGATTACGAAGAAGTATACCCGTCAGGTCACAAAGACCAGGACGGTCTAAGCGGGGAGAGGAGTTCGTTTTCCTCTTCCCCGTCCTCAACAAATGAGGATATAGAGATGGCTGACCTAGAGGAGGGTTTTGATGACGACGAGGAACAACAAATAAAGCCCGTCGTCGGTATTGATGGACTAAGGGAGTTCATCATGCTATCGAAGTGGACGGTGAACGCTTTCACGTCTACCATCAAGGAGAAACACTTCAACACACTTAGGGCCAACTACCAAATCCCAAACAACATCCCCATCCGTCTACCCTATAAGTTAGAAAAATGCTACTATGAAGGGGTAGAAGGTGTCAGAGTGTACGAGCAGATGTTCAAGGCCGGCCTTAGGTTTCCACTAAACTCCCTGCGCTGTGAACTCCTCAAATATCTAGGTTTTTCCGTTAACCAAGTATCCCCAAACGCCTAGAGGGTCTTCATAACAATGGAGGTCATGTACGGTGCCATGTCAAATGGCTCTAGAAGGCTGACGATGCGGGAATTCCTTCACTGCTACCTTCCAGATGAAATAGACAAATTAAGGGGGATGTATAGTTTTGTACCTAGGATTCCATTGTTGAAGGTCATATATGAAACCCCAGACTCCAATAAGGACTAGAAGATCTGTTATTTCTTCCTAAAGGGCGATGGGTGGATGTGTCGTCCAGGGGATACGGAACACATGCCCGTCGACACAACATGGGGAATATTATCTTCGTCTAGTACGCACCCGTCCTAGTGTGTGAACCCTTTTACATAACCGTTCAATTTATCATGATTATTTCGATACTTTTAACCGTCTACCTCTTTTGCAGTTCGACGGTGTCCATAAATTGACCTTGAGGAATTCAGCTTCCTTGAAAATTTTTTTGCAAAGTCCAAGAAAGAGGAAAGGACTTGGGCCAAGCTAGTTACACTGAACACCATCCATTGGTATTATGATGGTCCTGAACCAACGCCAGCAGCCATCAAATACGATGCCCGGATTCGTCAACGTAAGTCCGTCGCCACTATCTTGTTTGAATGGTTTTGATCTTTATCTTATTAATGAACTTCATCCGTTCACATCTGCAGAAATGGATGATGCTAAGAGGAGAGCATTGATTAAGGCACAAGCTGCTAGGAAAAAAGAGTCCGATGAGGAAGATCCGAAAGGGACAGGCTCAAGCAATCCGTCCATAAAAAGGAAGCAGCAGTCCAAGGGGGACCGTCCTTCAAAGAAACCCAAGGTTCCTTTGGATCCCGTCATAAGGTTAATGGCTGGGGGTGCAAAGACGGTCACCCCAATAAAGCATGGGGCTGGCAAAGGCCTTATGACAGCTCCGTCCAATAGTCAGAAGAAGCCACTCGTCCTTCTTAGGGAAGACTCCAAACACGTCTTGGAGAGGATGTCCTCCATCATGACTTCTGAGGATTACGAGGACTTATGTAATCATTCGACGGAGGCTATAGGGGAGACGGGTCTTTTTAGTATTGCTCAGGTAACATACCATCATTTTTTCTTCCGTCCATATCTCTTTGTTTAAAACTAATTTATTCTCGTCTTTTAGGCCATGGTTATGATGAAGGGTTTGATGGGAAGGTGTCTAAATCACGAGACGACGCTTGGCCGTGTTCGTGAGAAGGCACAGATGACCGAGGATGAGCTTATTGAACTTAAGGCCTAGAAGGTGACCCAGGAGAAAAAACTCGAAATGGCGGAGGAAACTAGGGACGAGTACTACAAGCTGGCGGAGGGTCTGAAGAAGGTCCTAGAAGACAAGGAAAAAGAGATCCGTCTGGCGAAGGAGGTTGCAATACGAGAGTACTGTGACTCCGACGCCTTTATTAAGGAGCTCGCTGATTCCTACTCAAATGGATTTGATAACGCTGTCCATTAGGCTAAGATTACTTATCCTGAGCTTGACTTTTCCATGTTGAATATTGACGACCAAGCTCAGACCACTGCACAGCCCGTCGCCTTTGACAGCGCGGAAGGCCTCTTTGCAAACGACGCGGTTGGTGACGGAGAGTCAGCTCCTCAAGTCCAAGTTCAGACCGTCCAGGAAGAAACCCGTCAGCCGATGATTGTTGTTAACGCAATAGAGAAAAATGACAACCCCTCAAAAGAGTAGCTTTTTTTTTTTTTTTTTTGCTATGTAAGAATATTTGGAGAACAATTTATGATTCCTCCGTCATATTTTTTGGATTATGTAGAAATTTCCCTTCGAGTGCTTTTATTATTTCTCTGTTTAACTCTTTATATTTTGGCTTAGTCCATCTACTATAACGTCCTGTTTGACATTTTGTTCGTGGAATGCATCCGTTCACTGTATTGAACATTATTTTGTATATGTCTGTTATTGGATCTTTATGTTTCCCTTTTTAGGACTTGATAAGGATTTTCATGCTCTATGGATGATCCATCCGCTTAACTTTCTGGACATTTAGAATTCATCCTCCTGGGATGATCCGCCCAGTTTATGGACCTCATAGCTTTTAATGAATAGTTTCATCTTCCTTGAGGACTAAAGTTTTCCTCGTATCAATGATAGACTCCGTCTATTTGTAATTTAGTCTATTTTATGATTGATGCCGTCCACCTTGTGGACTTTAGATTCTGTCAATTCTATGATAGACTCCGTCCAGTTTGTGGATGGTCGATTATACACGTCCATTTTTGGGACTTTATAACTTCATCTATACAATGATAGATGAAATCCTTTTCGTGGACCATAAATTCTCCTATACAATGATATTCTCCTATACAATGATAGACGCCGTCCACTTTGTGGACTTCTAGTTGATACCCGTCCATTTTTTGGACTTAGAATTTCATCTTTTGGGAATGACCCGTCGGGTCTGTGGACTTAACTTTCACCCGTCCACTTTTGGACTTAGAATTTCATCCCCTTGGGATAATCCGTCCATTTTGTGGACTTAGCTCATACCTGTCCACTTTTTGGACTTGTAATTCCATCCTCTTGGGATGATCTGTCCATTTGGTGGACTTAGTTTATATCCGTCCACTTTTGGACTTGTAATTTCATCATCTTGGGATGATCCGTCCGTTTGTGGACTTAGTTTATACCCGTCCACTTTTTGGACTTGGAATTTCATCCTCTTAGGATGATCCGTCCATTTGGTGGACTTAGTTTATACCTGTCCACTCTTTGGACTTGTAATTTCATCCTCTTGGGATGATCCGTCCGTTTTGTGGACTTAGTTTATACCCGTCCACTTTTTGGACTTGGAAGAATCAAGGTAAACATAGTCGTGTTTGAATATTCCACTTATTAATTAAAAACCACGCGTTTGTAGAAAAGTACCTGCCCCTTTGGGCTTAAAAAGATACATATTGTAGAAAAAATTGTTCAAAGTAAAAACTAGTAATTGAATTAAAACTAAATAAACTGGGAAATTGGGGAGAATCGGTGCTCTTTCTATGGTCTCTACTGATAGTATTTTCGTAGGTGCTCCGTATTTCATGGGTGCTGCAACTTTCGTTCGTCCAGAGTCTCGAGGTGGTAGGTGCCCTTCCTCTGCCATGATGCGATCTTGTAGGGTCCTTCCCAGTTGGGTCCGAGCTTTCCTTGCGAAGGATCTCTAGCAGCGCCCATTACCTTCCGCAGTACAAGATCTCCAATCTGAAAGTCTCTATAGTTGACATTGGAGTTGTAATGTTTCGCCATGAGATTCTGATACCGTGCCAACCTCTGCTCTATTGTCGCCCGAACTTCATCCACAAGGTCGAGCTAAAGGCGTATGGACTCTTCGTTCTTATCCTCGTCGTAGTTCTCCACCCGATAGCTTGTGAGCCCTACTTCCGCTGGGATGACAGCATCACTTCGGTATGCTAGTCGAAACGGCGTTTCTCCAGTGGGTGTTCTTGCTATGGTACAGTATACCCATAGGATGCTTGGTAGTTCGTCAAGCCAGATGCCCTTTGCCCCCTCGAGCCGGGTCTTGATGATCTTGAGCAAGGACCGGTTCGTAACTTCGACTTGCCCATTGGCCTGTGGGTGTGCAGGCGACGGATCTTACGAAGGATCTCTAGCAACGCCCATTACCTTCCGCAATACAAGATCTCCAATCTGAAAGTCTCTATACTTGACATTGGAGTTGTAGTGTTTCGCCATGAGATTTTGATACCGCGCCAACCTCTGCTCTGTTGTCGCTCGGACTTCATCCACAAGGTCGAGCTAAAGGTGCATGGACTCTTCGTTTTTATCCTCGTCGTAGTTCTCCACCTGATAGCTTGTGAGCCCTACTTCCGCTGGGATGACAGCATCACTTCCGTATGCTAGTCGAAACGGCGTTTCTCCAGTGGGTGTTCTTGCTGTGGTACAGTATGCCCAGAGGACGCTTGGTAGTTCGTCAGGCCAGATGCCCTTTGCCCCCTCGAGCCGGGTCTTGATGATCTTGAGTAAGGACCGGTTCGTGACTTCGACTTGCCCATTGGGCTGTGGGTGTGCGAGCGACGAGTAGTGATTCTTAATACCTAGCTCCAAACAGAAGTCCCTGAATGCGCTGTTGTCGAATTACTTTCCGTTGTCGAAAACGAGCACTCTGGGTATTCCGTACCTGCAGATGATATTTCTCCATACAAAACTTCAGATGTTCTTCTCCGTGATAGTGGCTAGGGCTTCTGCTTCCACCCACTTAGTGAAGTAATCAATACCAACTACTAGAAATTTTAGCTGACTTACTGTCGTTAGGAAGGAGCCCATGATATCTAGTCCCCATTAGGCGAATGGCCAAGGGGCCGTCATGGGGGTTAGCTCTTCGGATGGTTGCCTGATCAGATTACTGAATCTTTGACACTTGTCACAGGTCTTGACGTAAGCTTGTGCGTCCTTCAACATAGTAGGCCAATAGTATCCTGCTCGGATCAACTTATGCACTAATGACCGTGCCCCTGAGTGGTTTCCACAAATACCTTCGTGGACTTCTCTCATTACGTAATCTGCTTTCTCGATGCTTAAACACCTTAGATATGGCCTAAAGAATCCTCTTTTGTATAAGACATTATTTATCAGCACAAATCGTGATGCTTGGACTTTCAACTTCCTAGCGGCATCTTTCTCGTCTGGTACCTTGCCAGTTCTCAAGTGGGATATCAACGGCGTAGTCCAATTCTTTTCGAAATCTACTTCCTACACATTCGATCTGTCATCAATAAGTGAGGAGGCTTGAACAAATGACAATACCTGTTCGGGGACGATCATAAATTCTGGTGAGGCAGCTTTTGCAAGCAGGTCGGCACATTCGTTTTCCTCCCTTGGGATTTGAACGAATCTGACTTCGAGGCTGCTGATTCGATTCTTCACCTCCTCTAGGTACCTCTTTATCCTTTCATTCTTGCACTCGTAGCCGCCATTTATTTGACTTGTTACCACTTGGGAGCCGCAATGTACGACCATGTTTTCAGCGCCCGCTGCCTTGGCGAGGTCTAACCCTACCACCAATGCTTCATACTCGGCCTCGTTGTTGGTTGTGGGGAAGTCTAGTCGGATCATGCACTCGATCTTATCTCCATCTGGGGTATGGATGACCACACCGGCCCCTCCGGCTCGTCTGTTTAAAGATCCGTCCGTGTAGATGCTCCACTGTGTGGCAATTTCCTTCCCCTTGCCTTCCGATTGAGCAAACTCGACGATGAAGTCAGCCGCAGCCTGCCCTTTTATCACAGTTTGCGGCTGGTACTGTATATCAAATTCACTTAACTCAACTGCCCATAAAGCCATTCGTCTAGCAGTATCAGGGCTACTCATGGCTTTTCTCAGGGGCCTATCCGTTAAGACTACGATGGTATGTTCCTGGAAGTACTGCTTAAGTTTTCATGCTGCCATTACTAGTGCGAAAGCCAATTTCTCCATTTGAATGTACCTCTCTTCCGCTCCTCGGAACGCCCAGCTCACAAAGTAGACGGGTCTTTAAGATCCATCTTCCTTTTTTATTAAGGCCACGCTGACCACTACTTGCAAAACTACTAAGTAGAGGTAGAGTTCTTCCCCTGGTTTGGACGGGCTGAGCAATGGCGAAGACGAAAGGTATTTCTTCAACTCTTCAAAGGCCTTCTGGCATTCATTCGTCCACTCGAAGGATTTTCTCAGAGTGCAGAAGAAAGGTAGACATTTGTCTGTTGCTTTCGAGACAAACCTGTTTAGCGCTGCAATTTTTCCATTCAAGCTTTGCACCTCTTTAAATGTCCTTGGCGGTTCTAACTCCATTATTGCCCGTATCTTCTCTGAGTTAACCTCTATACCTCTTTAGGATACCATGAAGCCCAAAAATTTCCCTGTCGTTACTCCGAACGCGCACTTGTTCAGATTCAGCTTCATGTTGTATGAGAGGAGGGTGTCGAACGTCTCTCGGAGGTTGTCTAGGTGATCATCTTCTCGCAAGCTCTTTACTAACATGTCATCAACGTAGACTTGCACATTCCTTCCAATCTGGTGCGCGAACATTTTGTTCATTAGACTCTAGTACATTGCCCCCGCATTCTTGAGCCCAAACGGCATCACCTTGTAACAAAAGAGTCCTTGGCTGGTGACAAAGGAAGTTTTCTCTTGATCAGCCTCCTCCATATTGATTCAATTGTAGCTAGAAAAGGCATCCATGAAGCTTAGCAGCTAGTGTCTAGCAGTCGAGTCTACTAAGGTATCTATCCGAGGGAGTGGGTAGCTGTCCTTCGGGCACGCCCTATTGAGGTCCATGAAATCAACACACATTCGCCACTTCCCATTAGCCTTCTTGACCATGACTACGTTTGCTAACCAGTCAGGGTAGTATACTTCTCGAATAAAGTTTGCTTCCAGTAGCTTCCTAACTTCTTCTGCTATCGCTCTGTCTCGCTCTTGAGTGAACACTCGCTTTTTCTGTCGGACGGGCAAGGATGCGAGGTTCACATTCAGCCTATGAACTACGACTGAAGGATCGATCCCAAGCATGTCCTCATGGCTCCACATGAACACGTCTTGATTCATCCTAAGGAAAGCTGTGAAGGCTTGATGCATTGGCTGGCTGGCCAACGTCCCCATTCTTGTCGTCCATTTGGGTCTTGATTCATCAAGGGTTATCTCTTCTAGTTCTTCAACCGACTCCGCAATGGTCCATTGCTCTTCTATGCACATGGTCTACTGGTGATCTTCCATCTTTAGCATGGCAATGTAGCATTCTCGTGCGGCCACCTGATTTCCTTGTAACTCGCCGACCCCATAATCCGTAGGGAACTTGATCATTAGGTGGTACGTCGATATCGCTTCCTTCCATGAGTTAAGGGTGGGTCGTTCGAGGATAGCATTATAAGCGGACGAACAGTCGACCATGAGGAATGTCACATCCTTTGTGATCTGCTTAGGATAGTCGCCTACTGTTACCGAAAGCGTGACCGTGCCCAATGGGAATACCCTTGTTCCACCAAAACTAACCAGCGGAGTGTTCGTTGGTATCAACCGTTCTCTGTCAATTCTCATTTGCTGAAACGCTGGGTAGTATAAGATGTCTATCGAGCTGCCATTGTTGACCAACACCCGGTGTATGTTGTAGTCTCCCACACGTGTGCTGACAACAAGCGTATCGTCGTGCGGGTGGTGAAGACGTCGTGCATCTTCTTCTGAGAACCCGATGATGGGGCTTTCTCTCCATGCTATCTTCGGCATAGACCCTATCAACTGAGCGTTCTGGACCATCCTCAGGTAAGTCTTCCAGGCCTTTCTAGATGACCCAGTGGTTGTTGTTCCCCCTACAATCATCCTTATGTCTCCGACGAGGGGTCTAAGACGCTCATTATCCCATCGGGGGGGCTGCTCTTGAGGAGGTGGATTCGCACTCTCCTTATTGATGAACTTCTGCAATTTCCCTTGTCTGGTAAGGGCCTCAATCTGTTGCTTCAAGTCGTAGCAATCGGTCGTGTCATGACCGTGGTCACGGTGGAAGCGGCAATATTTGTCTCTAGGTCGCTTGTTGGGATCTCCCTTCAGCTTACCAGGAAAGGTTAGGGCCCCCTCATCCTTAATTTGCATTAGGACTTGGTCTATCGGGGCAGTTAATGGGGTGAAGCTTGTAAACCTCCCTCCCAGGGGCTTGAAGCGCCTTTCATCTCTTTTGTCTTCTCTTCTTAACTTCTTCCGCCCTTGGTCCTGCCTTATGTCTAGTCACGGTGGAAGCGGCAATATTTGTCTCTAGGTCGCTTGTTGGGATCTCCCTTCAGCTTACCAGGAAAGGTTAGGGCCCCCTCATCCTTAATTTGCATTAGGACTTGGTCTATCGGGGCAGTTAATGGGGTGAAGCTTGTAAACCTCCCTCCCAGGGGCTTGAAGCGCCTTTCATCTCTTTTGTCTTCTCTTCTTAACTTCTTCCGCCCTTGGTCCTGCCTTATGTCTTCCTGTCGCTCCCTTTTCCTGGGTTTTTCTTCCTGAGCCAATAGTGCGTCTTCAGCATTCATGTACTTGGTGGCCCTGTAGAGGACTTCTAACATGGTCTTTGGGTCATTCTTGTATAAAGAGAACAAAAACTTACCCTTCTGCAACCCATTCGTGAAGGCTGCTACAAGTATCTTGTCGTCGGCTTCATCGATCGAGAGCACTTCCTTATTGAACCGGGTTATGTAGGATCTTAGCATCTCGTCCTCTCGCTGGCTGATGCTTATCAAGCACGCCGTGGACTTCTTATACCTATGTCCCCCAATAAAGTGTGTGGTAAATTGAGCGCTTAGCTCCTTGAAAGTGTTGATGGAGTTCGGCGTCAGTCGACTGAACCATACCCTTGCAAGGCCCTTCAGCGTCGTAGGGAAGGCCCTACAAATGATTTAGTCTGCTACCCCTTGAAGGTGCATCAAGGTTTTGAAGGTCTCTAGGTGATCTAGAGGGTCCTTGACTCCGTCGTAACTATCTATGTGCAGCATGCGAAATTTATGTGGTAGGAGGAAGGAATTGACGGTTGCGGTGAACAATGAGTCTGTTCGGTTGACTAGGTCGTCAAGATCGCTGGACACTCGTCCCTTGAGGGCGTTCATCATTACTTCCATCTGTTCCTTCATCGTCTGCATCTCCGCGACAAATGGAGGCGGTGTTGTATCCATGAGGGATGGGAGGCTCATATTTTTTCTTTTCGGTCTGCTTGGGGCGTTACTGCCTTCGGGCCCCTCTCGGTCTCTTCGCTCGACACTAGTACCTTCTTGGTCCTCCCTTTGATTATTTGGTGCTACATTTTTCTGGTGCAGCTGTTCTTCTAGGTCGCAGTTTTGTTTGGTGAGGCATTCCACAGTAGCAACGAGAGTTTGGACCTGTCTCTCGATGGCAGTCGTGGGTCGTTCCTTCTCTTGGATGTTGTTGGTGGTTGCCATCGAACGAGTTAGCACCACGCAACTCTTTTGTCCAGGATGCGATAATATGGCTTACAAATCGCAAAAGATTTCCCACAAACGGCGCCAACTGATGATGTTGAAAAATCACCAGTGAGTCACACGATACTCGCACACTTGAAATGTCACCTGCACAACAAAAAAGAGAAGACCTACAGAGAGCACCGGTGTGGTGCCGATCAAGTACCCTCCGAAGGTCAAGTTAGAACTTCTCACAACTCTAGAGTGCTAGAGAGGGGTTAAGTATGCGTACCTTGAATTGTGAGGGTATTGGGGCTTTTATAGTAGTCGAAGATTGACCTCCTTTCCTTGGAGTAGAAGTCCTTTCCTTATAGGAATCCTCGTAAATAGTCCTAAACGTGATGGACAAGTCTTTTCCTTGTAGAGAGGATCTTCATTAATGCGCGCAGCTTCTAGAATCCTCTTTGTGCTAGGATTCTATTTACCTTGGGATTCTATAGTGACTAAGTGTGCGTCGCAAGTATTTCCCATCTAGGGTTTCTGGCAGCCACGTGGATACTTGATCCGTCTATGTTACTTCCGTCCATGAAGTATCCGTCCACAACAGGCCTCGCACATAATGGGCCCGTCCTTCATTGGCCCACGAATGAGGAATCGTCAGGCCCACTTTATGGAGTTCCGTCAACCTATATTTTTTCCTCTTCAATATCCATTCTCGTACTAGAAGGGAGATGAGAAGAAAGAGCCCTACTAAGTGGACCAACACTCGAGGGGACGAGTAACCTGTACGAAGACAAGGACTGAAAAGCTCCACTGCTTTAGGTTTGCACAGAGGGAAACTTAGAGAAGCAGAGAGCGACTGATGGTTTAAGCTATTAGCATCCTCATTATGCATAATATTCTATGTGAACCCAAAAAAGTTTTATATCTATTAAATTTTTATAAAAATAAGTAGGGAACTGTTAGAATATTTTTAATAAAATTAATATTTTTTCTAAATATTGAATAAAAGATTATTAACGTATTTTTAGCACTTCAGTTTTACATTTGAAAATGAAATTCAACTATAATAATAACATATTACATAGTCATGCGTTACTTGTCATTTGACTTTTCTTATGAGTTGGCGAGCTTTGTGAACGTTAGTGGCTAATGGTTTTAAACCTGTCATTGATTTCCATGAATTTCTGTTAGTATTCAATTTTGTTCTAACTGTTTCTTTAGTTGGAAAATTTTAATGTCATTGAAATCAATTCTTCAATATTATATTACGGTTAGATATGGAATTAGAGTTATTATACATCCACAATATTACAACAAATTCTAGTTTTTAGATATCAGTGGTGGGTTTAGATTATAACCAGTAATAACAAATACTAGTTGCTAGGTTATTATTGGTTTTAATCTAGACCCACTATGAACATAACTTTTTTACTCACCAATAATATACTTTCAATTAGAATTTATTATGAAATTGTTGTAAAAGTATTGTTGACATAAGATTGCTCATTGAATTTATATGTGAAAGCTCATCCTAACCAATAAAAATTTGTGGTTAACCAAGTAGTTAAAAGAGGAAGAGACAATATATTTTCTCTAGCTCTCTCACTTTAACAACAAATTCCTACTCTCTTCATCCATTTTCTTAATTATATACTTATATATACATATACCAATCTTAAGCCTCAAATAAAATACTACTATTTTTATATATACATTTATGGGTAAAAATAGAAATACTATTTGAGAGCTTCTCACCTTATAAATAGTGTAGACTTGTGAAGGCATACAAATTGGTGACTGGACTAGTTGTATCTTGGGAACAACGTGCAAAATTGTTGGTCTACTACACTAAAAAATTTCGTAAATGGTGTGTGTATCGTCATCAAAAGAACGACCTAATTCGACCTCAAGTCCACCAACTTTAAATTTATGGAATTGATGGTAATAATTTATTTCTCATGTTATGAGATATGTTCTAGCACCAACTAGGTAATATCTCTCAACTCATTCTCTATTTTATGATGAAATACAGTGTATGTAGAATAACATTATAATAATAATAATAATCTTGTAAATTACGAAATGCATTTTATTTATTAATTTATGTTCATAGGAATAGTATATAGTTGGCAACTTCAATTCTCCACTACTACCACCGCGCATCCTTGGTGTGGTGGTCACTCCACAAATATAAGTGTTTTTGGGGTGTGGGGGGTAAGGGACAAGGTTCAAGTCTCCAAGAGGGAACTTCACACACATATACACTTAAATTAGGCTAGAGTAAAAATTTTATCTTGTATATAAAAAAAAAAAAAAATTTAAAAAAAATTTCTCTACTACCCCAACCCTGGAGTAAGTAACGTAAACATTAAGCAACACCTAGCCCTAACAAGTTTCATGGAAAAACCTAAAGGCGATCTTTCGAAAAGAGGTTTGCGATGGTATGTGGGAAAATTATATAACAAGCATTTAATGGTAGTAAAACATATTATTTTAATTACTTGTTTGGAATAATTTATTCTTTATCTTTTTAAAAATAAAAAGAATAATTAAAAAGTTTATTTTGAAAAGAAAACTAAACAAGAAGAAAGTTTTACTTGAAAACAACGTGAACATGGTGTTAATGCGAAGGAGAAAATGAGTAACGTCTCGGGTGTTGATGCATTGACTGTTTGTGATGTAAAATAGACAATACATGCCTTCCTAGAGTAATAGGGGCGCCAGAAGCCACAATATAAGATCAAGGGAGTGCCAGTAGAGGCCATCAAGGCGACAATGTCGGAATTGCATAAAATTTGAGCATCGCTTAAATTTAGGCAAATTCTTTTGTTAAGGCCCTAAAAACAGTGTTTTTACTATTTATAGTAATTTTTTTTTTCCTTAATAACTTTTAGTTTAAAAGTCAGAATAAGTTCTTGTCTATTTTGGGACGACCCTTAAGATTAGTAGTTTATGATTTTGCATTTAACTCAATTTTTATATTTTTGGTAAATTTCAGTATTTTGTCACTTAATCACGTAATTAGTACAAATTAGGGTTTCAGACGTTTCTTAATCATCGTAGGGTTTTACTTTCTTAGTATTTATATGCTTTGTAGTCATCAAAGGCAAATCATATATTATTAATAAAATACATATTTTTTGTCAAGTTCTTTTTCTGGTGAATTCTAGTTTATCATATTGTGGATTCAAGAAATCTCTCGTGGATTTAAGGTTTACTACCCAGAAACTAACAGTTTAATTTCTGTCTATCAAATAGAGTATCGTGTGTGTTTTCTTCAGGCTTCCGCAACATCAATTTGATGATAATTATGGAAAAAACCAAAAATTAAAAAGACTCAAGCAATTGAATATATAATTTACCTCAAATAATATATATATATATATATATATATATATATATATATATTCAAGCTAGATCGTATCATAAGCAGTGTGGGTGATACCGTATCGTACCGGTCGATACAGCCAGTATATACTGATGGTGCAAGAAAAATATCAAGTCAAATCAGTCGTCCATAGCGCCGTCCATAGCATGTACAAAACGGGGAACGAGTGGTTAGTACACTCGTCCGTGATCGTTCACTTTTGTCCTCCATTCGCTCGTCCATACGAGGACGAGCAAGCAGTGAACCTCGTCCGTCATTGAAGAGGGACGAGGCAGGTTCACCAAGAGTGAGCACACTTCCAACCAAGAATCATGATTGAAGAGTCACACTGTTTGAATCTCAACGCAGGTCCCGAAGAGGTGACTCCTATGACAGTTATGGAAGTTACCCTCTGAACCCTCCAAACTCTACGACGATTGGAAAGAATAACTGATTTCTGATCACTATATAAAGACCCTTGTACGCAGAGGTAAGGGGACTTCTTCTCTTTTTTAGAAATTCCAGAGATAGAATTATTGAAGTATTTGGAGTTTTCTTCTTTCACTTCAAATCACTAACTTTACCATCGGAGGACCCTAGACCGGCCTCCACCGGTCTTTCCCTGATTGAATTTGGTGTTTTCAGGACTTGGCCTTCAAGATCAGCAGCATCCGAGGACTTTTCAGCCCACTGATCCTTTAGAACTTATCAGTTGGCGCCGTCTGTGGGAAAGAAATTGTTTGTCACGTTTAAACTTTATTTGTTGAATTCGTGATTTCTTTCTCAGACAAAGGGCTGAAATGGTTCGGACCAGATCAAGAGTTACCAGTCCAGGCCCCCAGGAGAGTAGAGACGCTTCCAGCAACCCCCATCGTGCCCAACAATCTGCACCAGCCATGCAACCCCCTCCTGGCCAGCACGTGCAAGCAATGGCTGCCGCTATGGCAGAGTTGACTCGCCAGAATCAAGAATTGAGAAGGGAGATTACCCTTAAGAGCCAACGGCATGAGGCCTATGAAGAAGACCCCGGACAGAGTCAAGGGGATGGGAGACATGCAGAACTGGGGAGTCAATCAAGGGGTACCGTTCCTAGAAGGGTACCACACTTGGAAAAGGAAGTGGATCAGATGAGGAAAGTTATGGATGAGATGAGGGAGAACATGAGGAGGACTAACCCCGTGGAAGACCTAGTTCATCGAACAGACTCTCCCTTCACAGCCTCTATCAACGGCCATCCCTTGCCTCCGAAGTTCAGGATGCCTTCCTTGGACTCGTATGATGGAACACGAGACCCTTTTGACCACATTGCCACCTTCAAGACTACCATGCATCTTCAAGGAGTTCCTGATGAGATAATGTGTAGAGCCTTCCCCACCACCCTCAAGGGATCCGCACGAGTGTGGTTCAGCAAAATACCTCCCAATACAGTGGCGT
This sequence comes from Quercus aquifolioides, assembly GCA_019022515.1. Taxonomy (NCBI): domain Eukaryota; kingdom Viridiplantae; phylum Streptophyta; class Magnoliopsida; order Fagales; family Fagaceae; genus Quercus; species Quercus aquifolioides. The sequence goes on along the minus strand of CM032336.1, from coordinate 8,789,716 downwards.
CCTTCGAGGAATTAAGCAAGTTGTTCGTCAACAACTTTATTGGAGGGCAGAGGCATAAACGCTCTTCGTCTAGCTTGCTAGCCATAGAGCAAGGAGAAAATGAGAGTTTACGGTCTTTCATCACGCGGTTCAACAGGGACGCCTTGGCAGTGGACGAGGTGGATGATAAGCTCCTTCTGGCGGCGTTCCACAATGGGGTCCACTCTGACCTGTTTATTCACAAGTTATATGAACAGGCGCCTCAGACCATGGCTGAACTCGTTCATTCAGCCCAGAACTTTATGAACGCAGAGGACGCTATCATAGCCAAAAAGAGGAAGAGAGTTGAGAGAGTGGAAGCCAACACAATGCGCCAGTCAGAACAAGGCCCTCGTCCCAAGAAGGGACGAACAGAAGATAAGAAAGACCGAGAGAAGAAAGCAGGTCCTTCAGCGCGGAATCAACAGTACACCCCTTTGAATGTGCCACTCGAGCAAGTCCTTATGCAAATCAAGGACGAGCCTTCTTTGAAGTGGCCGGAGAAGCTGAAGGGAGATCCCAACAAGCGCAATAGAAACAAGTACTGCCGCTTCCATAGAGACCATGGCCATGATACGGACGAGTGTTTTGACTTGAAGCAGCAAATAGAGAACCTTATTAGGCAAGGGAAGCTGAGAAATTTCCTTGGACGAGATCATAAGGACGAGAAATTGAAGGGGAAGGTAGAGGAATCATCGCGACCGCCGCTCGGAGAAATAAGAGTCATCCTGGGGGGAAGTATACCCGGACAATCGTCCAAAACAAAGAAGGCATACCTGAAGGAAGTGCAGAACGTCCAACTTTCTGGACGGTCGCCGAGAGCTAAGCCCATGGACGAGCAGGCGATGACCTTCACGGACGAGGAAGCTGAGAGAATCCACCATCCTCACGATGACGCTATTGTTATCACTTTGCTTATTGCTGATTACACAACCAGAAGAGTGCTGGTAGACAATGGAAGTTCAGCAGACATTCTGTATTATCCAGCCTTTCAGCAGATGAGGGTTGGACGAGATCAGCTACGTCCAGTGCACTCGCCTTTAGTAGGTTTTGGAGGAACGAAGGTACAGCCTGTAGGAACTGTCACGTTGCCAGTGGTGGTGGGAGCATACCCACAACAGTTGACTACCGATGTGAATTTCATAGTAGTAGATTGCTCGTCCTCTTACAATGCCATAGTTGGAAGGCCGACCCTAAACAGGTGGAAGGCAGTTACATCTACATACCATCTGTCATTGAAGTTCCCGACGGAGCATGGGGTAGGGCAAGTACAGGGAGACCAACTAGCAGCAAGAGAGTGTTATCTGGCCATGTTGGCTACAGACGAGCAATTTCAAGCAATGAATATAGAAGAGGGGAGAATTGTGGCAGAGCCCATAGAAGCATTGGAAGATATTTCCTTAGATGAAAATAACCCTGAGAGGTGTACTAGGGTTGGAGCAGATTTGGATGCGAAAATTAAGAAGGATCTCACTTGTTTTTTAATAAGAAACAGGGATGTGTTTGCTTGGGGTCACGAAGACATGCCGGGTATAGATCCTAGCGTCATTACCCACCGTCTGAGTGTTTGCCCTTCCTCCAAGCCAGTGCGACAAAAGAAGAGGGTGTTCGCCCCTGAGAGGGATAATGCTGTTAAGGAGGAAGTTCAGAAGTTAATTGTGGCGAAGTTTATTCGAGAGGTATACTATCCTGACTGGTTAGCCAATGTAGTCATGGTCAAGAAGGCAAACGGCAAGTGGAGAATGTGTGTTGATTTCACAGACTTAAACAAAGCTTGCCCCAAGGATAGTTACCCGTTGCCGCGTATTGATCAGTTGGTAGATTCTACTGCCGGCCACAAGTTGCTCAGTTTCCTGGATGCTTTCTCTGGTTATAATTAGATTAGGATGGATGAAGCAGACCAAGAGAAGACGTCCTTCATCACCAGTCAAGGACTATTTTGTTATGAAGTGATGCCTTTCGGTCTGAAAAATGCAGGAGCAACATACCAACGACTGGTCAATCACATGTTTCGTCCACAGATCGGGCGGAATATGGAAGTCTACATAGACGATATGTTGGTAAAAACCCAAGACGAGAAGAGGCATTTGGACGACCTGCAGGAAACATTCGACACACTGCGGCAGTATCACATGAAGTTGAACCCTAACAAATGTGTTTTTGGAGTATCATCAGGGAAATTTTTAGGATTTATGGTCTCCTACAGAGGAATCGAAGCAAACCCTGATAAAATTCGGGCAATATTGGATATGAAGCCTCCGAGCAATGTTAAAGAAGTCCAGTCCCTCACCGGACGAGTTGCCGCCCTCAACAGGTTTGTTTCCAAAGCTACTGACAAATGTTTGCCATTTTTTAAGGTTCTTAAAAAAGCATTTGAATGGACCGACGAATGTCAAAAAGCTTTTGAAGACTTGAAGATATATCTCACCAAAGCCCCGTTATTAAGCCCGTCCGTGCAAGGAGAAGAGTTGTACTTATATTTGGCAGTCACCCCACACGCAGTAAGTTCGGCTCTAGTGAGGGAAGAGGGCAAGGTACAAAGACCTGTGTATTACACTAGCAAAGCATTGAGGGGAGCAGAGGGACGATACCCGTTAATGGAGAAATTGGCTTTTGCATTGATAACAGCCTCCAGAAAACTCAGGCATTATTTTCAGGCTCACGTCATTAACGTCATGACAGATCACCCACTCAAGAAGGCAATGAACAAATTAGAGGCTGCAGGACGTTTGATTCAATGGGCCGTCGAGCTCAGTGAGTTTGATATAAAGTACCAACCAAGGCACGCCATAAAAGCTCAAGCTCTGGCAGATTTCATTGCTGAGTTTACGTTAAGCTGTGATGATGACGGTGAAGATGAAAAGAGCAAGAAATGGGTCGTCCATGTGGATGGCTCATCTACACTGTACGCAGGAGGAATAGGCGTGGTTTTACAATCTCCAGAGGGGGACAAACTAAGACACAGAGTTCGTTTGCAGTATCAGACAACTAATAACGAAGTTGAGTACGAAGCTCTTCTAAAAGGCCTGGAATTGGCTAAGTCTGTAGAAGCGAAGTCACTCCTCGTCTTGGGAGATTCCCAATTAATTATGGGCCAAGTGAGTGGGATGTATGAGGCTAAGGAGGAACGAATGAGGAAGTACCTTAACAGGGTAATGCGCCTTATAAAAAAGTTTGAGGACGCCAATTTTGTTCAAATCCCAAGGGAGGAGAACATGGAAGCTGATGCCTTAGCAAAAGAAGCTTCAGCGAGTGAAGCCGTGGGTAAGTTCGATGAGATTCAATACATACCGAGCATAGACATCCCAGAAGTACAGCAGGTGGAAAGTAGAGGAAATTGGATGGCCCCAATCGTGTCATACCTAAGAGACGGACGACTTCCAGGAGAAAAAGATGAAGCAAGGAAGTTGAGGGTAAGAGCAGCCAGGTACGTTCTTATGGACGAGATTCTCTACAAACGAGGTTTTTCCCAGCCATATCTCAGGTGTTTGGCTCCAGACGAAGCAAACTATATATTGAGGGAAATTCATGAAGGAGCCTGTGGAAATCACTCAGGAGCCAGGTCACTCATCCACAAAGTCGTCCGTGCAGGATATTATTGGCCAAACATGCAAGCTGATGCTAAGGCCTACGTCAAGGCCTGCGATCAATGCCAAAGGTTTAGCAACGTCCCCAGGCAACCATCAGAGTATTTAACTCCAATGACGGCCCCATGGCCTTTTGCGCAGTGGGGACTAGACATCCTGGGTCCTTTTCCACTAGGTGTAAGGCAAATGAAGTTCCTCGTCGTTGGAATTGATTATTTTACCAAGTGGGTAGAAGCAGAACCCTTAGCTAACATCACACAACAGAACGTCAAAAACTTCGTATGGAAGAACATTGTGTGCAGGTTTGGGGTGCCCAGGGTGCTGATATCTGACAACGGACGACAGTTTGACAATGCTTTGTTCAAAGATTTTTGCCTACACTTTGGGATTCAAAATCATTACTCCTCGCCAGCCCACCCACAAGCTAATGGACAGGCTGAAGTTGCAAACCGATCCTTGCTAAAGATAATCAAGACTCGGCTTGAGGGGGCAAAGGGAGTGTGGCCAGATGAGCTACCAGGTGTTCTTTGGGCATATAGGACCACAGCGAGAACCCCCACAGGAGAGACTCCTTTTAAACTAGCCTATGGAACTGAAGCAGTCATACCTGCAGAAGTGCACATGGCCAGTCACAGGGTGGCAACCTATCAGGATGAAGCTAATGAGGAGCAACTCCGTGTGAACCTCGATTTGATAGACGAGGTAAGGACGGACGCTGAACAAAGGATGGCGAGGTATAAGAACCTGATGGCAAGGCAATATGACGCAATGGTGAAGCCAAGGCGATTCAGCATAGGGGACCTCGTCCTGAAGAGGGTTTCCTTAGCAACCAAGAACCCAGCTCATGGGAAGCTAGGACCTAACTGGGAAGGCCCCTACAGAGTTATAAACTTCAAAAGGCAGGGATCCTATTACTTGGAAGCCCTTGATGGGAGGAAGCTGGAGCATCCTTGGAATGTGGAGCACTTGAGGAGATACTATCAGTAAATTGCCGGCCTAAGGGAGCATGACTCTCGACGAGCCCAGGGATTACATAAAAACTTGTTTATTTATATGTTTTCAGTGTGGTTTTGTTATGTTAAACATATGGACGAAATTATGGTTTGGTTTGTATTTGTTCTAATAAAGGCATTAGCCTCTAAAGTGCATGCCTCGTCTATGAACAATATCTATGTTATGAACTATGTTTGTGGAATGTACATAATGTTGTGTAAATTTATGTTTTCCATCGATTCTTGTTCATATTGACTCATGAAAAAAAAGCTTAAAAGCTCAAGACGAGAAAATTCTCTGGACGCGGAGATGTGATCTCAAGCTTTCCTAGAAAGCGAAATCAAGGCACACTCGTCCAAATAGAAGGACGGAGTAAAACTAATGCCTAAGCGAGTTGCAAAGTCCAAGGCGTTCTCGTCCATAGGGTGGGCAAGGTAAAACTTTATACCTAATCAAGCCATGGACGAAGAAATGCTTGGCTGTATTTCAATCTTTTTAAGGCCTTTATTAAAACGATCCAGTCCATGGACGAGAAAAATGTAAGGCCTTCACTTCATAAACATGAAGATCAGCCAAGTCCACGGACGAGTAATGCTCACCTTTATCAGTTCTCAACAAAAAGCCCATGGACGAGTAATGGTAACTTCTATCATCTCACAAGTCCATGGACAAGGAATGTTGATTATCACCTTTTTATATGGACGAAGTTGAGTTAAAAAATAATAATGATAATATATATATGAAACTCGTCCGTACACATACAAAAGAAAAACGACATTCATTAAGAAAAGGGTGGATCTCATACGTCCAAAAAACCCTTGGTAAATAAACTGATGATTGTTTAAAACCTCGTCCAAAAACCTTGGACGAAGTAAATGTATTGAAGTTACATAAAAAGGTCTCAAAACGGACCAAATAAAAAAAATATATTAAGTAGAGGGAGCGACGTTGGAGGCGTCCTGAGGAGGCAAAGTTGTAGCATCGTCTTCAACATTGACGTCGTCAGAGCCAGTCTGAAGGAGAGAACTAGTGGCAGCAGCACTCAGATTAAGTAAAATGGGGCTGAAGTCTACGCTAGGGAACTTTTCCATAGCCTCCATTCTGAAATCTTCAAACCCTGCTGCATAATTAGTGTCCAACACATCAGTATATTGTTTGGACGCCTTAAATTCAGCCACTGCGTCTTCCTTCGCTTTGGAAAGGAGAGTGCCATATTCATCATTCTTTTTCTTGAGCTCCTCAAGACGAGCGTCCTTCTCCGCAGCACTGGCTTTTGACTCCTCAACCAAAGTCCTCAACTCCTTCACCTCCTCCGTAGTTTTGGCAGCCACTTCAGCCCATTGTTTCGCCTCCTTCTTCAAATCCTCGATCCTCGTCTCTAATAGGATCCTCGTCTTGTCCAACCCTGTGGCCTGCCTAGACGCCGCTATGAACTTTGACATGCCCTACAAAAGAAAGGGGGAAAAACACAACCACAAATCAAAGTTAAAAAGAGATACAAAGAAGGAAAGTTAGAATTTTGGTCAAGACGAGATATGAGTGTTACCTTGAAAAGGTCGTGAACACCAGAGTGTTCAAATTCCTTAAGGGACATATCATAGCAGACATGTATATCCTCGTCGGTCACAGCCTTTTTGAAACGTTCCCAAGCCAGGTCCTCGTTTTCAATAATATTCGAAGCCGTTTTAGAAGGCTGAGACGGAGTGGACTTGGACGGAGTGGTTTGGGATGGAGTGCTCTCAGTTGGAATGGACGAGTCCACGTCGAATACAGGTACAGGCTGCTGGGACGAAGGAAGGGTAGGCTTGACCACCTGGGACGAGCTAGATTTGGACTTTTTGCCTCTTCGACTGGGGAGATTTCCTAAGTCCAAGCTCTTTGGCAATGTCTTCCTTTTTTCCCCTGTCACAGGACGAGCTTGTGTTTCAATCTCAAGACGGTCCCCCTCAGCAGACACCTCTTTTCCCTTGTTCCCTTTCAATGTCGCCATTCCTAAAAAAAAAAAAAAGAGAAGAAAGGAAGGGTGAAAATACTTGAGTTGAAACGAAGTAAATGTACAAAGACACATAGAACTTGGGACTTACTTCTTCTTACTGTGACCTCGTGTGCAATTGCTTCGTCAGATGGGTTAGGGCCCAAACTCCACTTGGCAAGTCGTCTGAGCGAGACCAGAGAATGGAAGTCCCTATCCGCGTGTAGACGAGCCCTGTGGACGCGGTCACGGTGGAGTTTGCTCAAGGACGGTCGTTTAACAGCTGAAATGGAACAAGTAAAAATTTTCTTAATTAATTAGTTATTAATAAAAAAAAAAAAAAGAGGAGAAGGGAAAATCAGAAGAAAAAGGGGAGCAACTTACCCTCAGGACGAAGGTTTCCTAGGTCCCCGGTATAACGACCAAACGTGTCCCGGCCAACGTCTACAGGATTTCCAGCCCAGAAGCCGGAGACGAAGAAGAATTCCGTCTTCCATCTTCTGTCAGACGAGGCCAGGGACTTGATCAATCTACAATCTCTACCCCTGGCTGTGAATTGATGAAAGCCAGGGGATTGGTGTATCTCTGAAGGTTTGTAACAATAGAGGAACTCGTCCACAGTGAGAGGACGGTTCTTTCCAAATACTTCACCCCACAAAATTTGCATTGAGATGATTAATCTCCATGCATTTGGGTTGAATTGGCATATCCCTAAACCTAACTTAATTAACAACTCTCTAGTAAAGGCGTTTAAAGGAAATCTTAAACCCCCTAAAAGATAAGCCTCATAGACGCCTATCCCAAAGTGGGGGTTGCAACACCATTCCCCCCGGACGGGCAACCTAGGGCTAAACTCGTCTGGAATTTGGTACCACTCCTTAAGATTTTTCAATCTTTGCTCGTCCGTCCTAGAAGGAATATCTATGGCACAACTATAAACAGTTATCTCCTCGTCCAAAGGACCAGAAGGAGGGGCAGTGGACGAGGTACCAGCTTGGGACCCTGAGGCCTTCCTAAGCTGCTCCTGTACAACCTCTATAGGAAGCCCAGGAACGCCAGAAACATACCCCTCGTCCGTGGTGTTCCCTCCGCTACTGTCACTACTACTACTAGAACTGTTGTAGCTACTCTCATCATTGTACTCGTCTATGGCCTCATCTACACTATCGCTAGACGAGGAAATGACAACCTCAGCCATCTTGACAAAAAAAAAAAAAAAAAACTAAACTAAGGACGAGAATTAGAGAAGTACCTGGGTCTAGGACGAAGGGAAGCTATGGACGCGAGAAGCTTCTAGACGAAGATCTAGGACGAGGAAGGACAAGGAGGAAAATTGCAGGAATGTGAAGGGTATCGGAGGAATTCCCCTATTTATAGGCAATTAACCTGGGCATTTGAATCGACGCCACCAATACGAGGCTGACACGTGGCACCTGCCTCGAAAAACTGAATCGACGAGACTTGTCGCCAATGAGAGACCGACACGTGGCATCTTTGAACTTTAGGAAAGCTCGTCCATCCAGAGGAGTAAATTATTATATTTCCTTGGACGACACATGGACAAGGGGGCAACTGATGGTGCAAGAAAAATATCAAGTCAAATCAGTCGTCCATAGCGCCGTCCATAGCATGTACAAAACGGGGAACGAGTGGTTAGTACACTCGTCCGTGATCGTTCACTTTCGTCCTCCATTCGCTCGTCCATACGAGGACGAGCAAGCAGTGAACCTCGTCCGTCATTGAAGAGGGACGAGGCAGGTTCACCAAGAGTGAGCACACTTCCAACCAAGAATCATGATTGAAGAGTCACACTGTTTGAATCTCAACGCAGGTCCCGAAGAGGTGACTCCTATGACAGTTATGGAAGTTACCCTCTGAACCCTCCAAACTCTACGACGATTGGAAAGAATAACTGATTTCTGATCACTATATAAAGACCCTTGTACGCAGAGGTAAGGGGACTTCTTCTCTTTTTTAGAAATTCCAGAGATAGAATTATTGAAGTATTTGGAGTTTTCTTCTTTCACTTCAAATCACTAACTTTACCATCGGAGGACCCTAGACCGGCCTCCACCGGTCTTTCCCTGATTGAATTTGGTGTTTTCAGGACTTGGCCTTCAAGATCAGCAGCATCCGAGGACTTTTCAGCCCACTGATCCTTTAGAACTTATCATATACCATACTAGCCAGTGCATCGGTACAGGTACACCCCCTGTTTTGTAATGGAAAAAATACCGGCCATATTGGTGAAATTCGGCTGTTTTAGTTGGTAAATGGATACTGGGCCGAAAAACGTAATGCTTTTTTTTTTTTTTTGGGTAATTTTGGTAGTTTTTTAAGGGCAAGATGGTAATTTAAAAATCCTAATTCTAACCCTAACACTACACCGACACAAAAAATCCTTAACAAGGTGGTGCAAATTTGAGTAAGCCAAAAAAACCCGGCAGAAAGAAGGAGAAAACTGCACGCAAAATGAAGTTAGAATCATCTCTTCTTCTAGACTTCGACTTCATTATTCTTCACATTTTTCTTTTACCATCTTCTTCTGACTTAACGATGACTGATTTGCTTCTTCTGTTTTGTAACTTTGTTCTTTACACTCCACTCTTCCCTGGTCTTACCTTTTGCTTTTTCAATGTAAATATTGTGTAACTTGTATGCTTGGTCAAAAGAGTACACTTGCCTTTTGATTTTCTCAAAGCATTAGATGATATTTTGAATTGGTCACCAATCTTTTGACACGTAAGACTGACATTTAGTGAGTTTGGTGTGTGTTTAATTATTTAATAGTTTTCACTTTTATATGTTTATGTTGATAACTCCATCAAAAAAATATAAAAAGTTTCCAAAGTGATATATTGAGTTATTAGAAATATAACTTAGTATATTATATAAAATAGTAAAAAATAGTGATAAATTTAAAATTATATACCTATATTAACTGGTATCTAAAATATATCGTATTGCTAATCAAATCAGTACTGCCATCAGTTCAATATTGTCTTTCTTAATCATAAGGGTAGGTGAGCCGTATACTACATATACTTGGCAAATATGTGGATAGAGATTCGTGCACAACCTCTCAAAAGACGTGCATGAAAAATAGAGACATGAATGCCATAACCCTAATGGACAGGATCCAGTACATTAACATGGCAACTGATATTTCCAAGAAAAGAAAGAAAAAGGTATAAAAAAAGAAAGGTTTTGCCTATATTCATTAGTAAAACTAAATTCGAAAGGACTAAAAATAAAACAAAAGAAAAAGAAAAGTTTGACCCTAAAAACGCTCGATTCAAAATCAAAACAAATGTGATATAGCATGGCTTTCTTGCAAAGTTGAAAAAAAAAAAAAAACTTGTGGCGCGTCGTGGATGAGTCAGTCAAATAATTGTGAATAGGATTAAAAATTTAAGGATCACATCAAAGTAGGTGAGCCGTAAATCCCAAGTATTTTCGTAGGGAATCACGAAACTGATTTTCAAATTCCCAATGGCCCTGTTAGAATGAAAATAAAACAAAAGAAAAAGAAAAGTTTGACCCTAAAAACACTCGATTCAAAATCAAAACAAATGTGATATAACATGGCTTTCTTGCAAAGTTGAAAAAAAAAATACTTGTGGCGCGTCGTGGATGAGTCAGTCAAATAATTGTGGATAGGATTAAAAATTTAAGGATCACATCAAAGTAGGTGAGCCGTAAACCCCAAGTATTTTCGTAGGGAATCGCGAAACTGATTTTCAAATTCCCTATGGTCCTGTTAGAATGATCACCACGACTAAGCTAGTCATTTAAAAATTTTAGATTTTTTTTTTTTTTGAGAAGATATCTTATTTTATAATCTTTTTTTTTTTTTTGGTTAACCTTATTTTATAATCGTATAACTTATAAGTACAACCAAGAATCAATTATCACCAAATTCTCAAAAAAGAAAAAAAAAAAAGAATCAATTATCACCAACCTTGTATAGATTCCACTTAAATGGCGATTCATAGTTCCAAGAGGCGGAATGATTAAAAAAAAGGAAAAAATTAAACAAATATCAGGTACTTGCTAGTGAATCATTTTAGAAAAGATATTTGGGAAATTTTTTTATAAAATAATTATGAATCATGCTAACAAATACTTTTTGGACATTAGTTAACAATTCATTTTAGGAAAATTTAACATAATTTTTATAGAAAGTAAAAAAAGCTGTTAAAACATTAATTATTTTTTTTTTTCTCATAAAAATTTTCTTTAAATGAATTGTTAACTAATGCTCTAAAAGCATTCGTTAACATTTCCCAATAATTATTATTATTTTGTTAACTCTTTGTATTTTTCATAAAAATAGTATAAAAAGTATCCTAAAATAATTCATTATAAATGTATTAAGGACGTCCATTAACTAGGTCTAGAAAAATAATAATAAAATAAAATAAAAGGTCTACCACTACCTACATTCATTGGCTAGAAATTAAAAATGGCCTCACCTACTTCATACAATTACGGATTATAACTACTCTAACTGTGAAGTCATACCAATTAAATTCATATCTAAAGATTCTAAAGAACAAGTGAAGCTGTTTCTGTGACAATATAATATGAAATTGAATTCATGAAGCACGAACTGGTTAATGGAAAATGTATAGTTTTTCATCAAGAAAAGAGAAAAAAATAAAAAAATAAAAATAATGATAATAATAATATGTATAATGTAGTTCATGAAGGTGAAGATAGAACATTAAAAAGTGAACATATGAAGAATTTATCCCCCAAGAACAAACCAAGATCGAAACAGATCAGTTAAAGCAGTTAACTACGTATTTCCTATTACTGTTGCCTTACAATGGTGTCAATACTCAAATATATATATTTCTCCTTATATCACGGTATAATCGCAAGTCAGCAGATCTTAATTAATCAAAAATATATGTTAGGTTCTAAGAATTTAGGATATAAATGTATTAGAACTTCAATGTGTAATGTTGGCAAACCATGATCAAAACTTAGAGTCTAGAATTAGGCTGCTCAAAGTGTGTTTATGTGTAAAGTTGGAATCGAGTGTATTGCAGAATTTATTGTGTAAATCTGCAAAGTTCGATCAATCGAAAATTAGACTCAATTAATCGAAACTCGTGCAGATTGTTTTTCTACAGAATTTTCTAGCTCAACCTAAGCCCGTATTATGTGTAGGGTTTTATGTTTTGCCTTAAGTATAAAAGGAAAAACCCTAGCCATGTTTTATTGTTGTTGTTTATGCTGTGTGTATGAATCTCTTGTGAGATCTAGAGGTGTTTGCCTTCATACACACTTAGGGTTTCCAATCTCAAGATTGATGTTGAGAGTTTGATGATCGTTTCAGTTGCTGCATAAAGAGCTTAAAGAAAAACACAAGTGGGAGTACTTGTGGATGCTGTGAATCCAAGATAAAGAAGTAGTCTGTGGACTCAAAGCTGTCACGTGGTCGTGGCAGTAAGTTTCCAACTCGAGGTAACAATAGGATGTTAGTGGTCTAAGTCACTATTGTGTAAACTTCAATTCTTTCATAGTGGATCTGTTTTACCTTGAGGATAACTAGGTTAAATCCTCCCCAGGTTTTTTACCGGTTTGGTTTTCTTGGGTTATCATATCGTTGTGTTATTTATTTTCTGCACTATTTCAATGATATGATTTATTTGTGTTAACCTAGATCTGAATAATTTACCTAAGTTAATCACTTGGCTAAATAACTAGATTAATCTGTTTGTGTTTAAGGGGTCTAAAAACGTACAAGTGGTATCAGAGTATGTTAGCTCTAGTATCTAGATCTTTGGATCTAAGAGTTGATCCTTGACCCCTACTGTCATGGAACACGATCACTCTCTTGTGATCTCATCTCACTTTAATGGGAACAACTATGCCTACTAGAAAGTAAGGATGAAAGCATTCCTGAAATCTATTGATGAGAGAGTCTGGAACTCTGTTGAATACGGATGGGAGAAGCCCACTACTCCAGTTAGTGAGTGGAAAACTTCTTAGAAAGAAGCAGCTGCTTTTAATAGCAAAGTCATGAATGCTATTTTTAATGCTGTTTTTATGGAGGAATTCAAGAGAATCTCTAATGTTAAGGTTGCTCATACTGCATGAAATTTTCTCCAAATTATGCATGAAGGCACAATGGCAATTAAGATTAACAAACTGCAGCAGTTAACTACTAGATTTGAAAGCATTAAAAATGTCTGATGATGAATGTTTTGATGAATTCTATGCTAAATTGAATGATATTGTTAACTCTGCATATAATTTGGGTGAAATCTATAATCAACCTAAAATTGTTAGGAAGATACTTAGATCTTTGACTGAGGACTTTAGACCCAGAGTGACTGCCATCACTGAAAGCAAGGATGTGGACTCCATCCCTGTTGATGAACTTGTAGGATCTCTTCAGTCCTATGAGTTGGACCTACCTATGACAAGCAAATCCAAATCAATGGCTCTTAAACCTATTGACGATGTTGTTGTGAATGGATTTGATGATGAACTCTCTGCTATAGAGATTGCTTACCTTGCTAAGAACTTTAGAAATTTTCATAGAAACAATAACAGAAGGGCAAGAGGTAAAAACAATGCTGAACCTAGAAATTTTAGGAGGAATGAACCCACTAAGGTGAACAATAATGAAAAACCTAAAGAATAAGTTGGTCAAACCTCTAATAATTCTATGGGTCAACAATGTTTTGGTTGTCAAGGGTATGGTCATGTGAAATCAGAATGTCCTACATTCTTGAGATCAAAGGGTAAAACTATGGCTGTAACCCTTAGTAATGATGAAGTTTCTGATCATGAGTTTGGTAGTAATGAGGATGGAAACTTCATTGCTTTCACAGCTACTGCTGTAGTTGATGAAAGTGTTGTGGTTGATGAGAACCCTTCTGATGGGGAACTCTCTGAGAATGCTGATTTACAAGAAGCCTATAATAAGTTTTGCAAGGTTGCTACAAAGGATGCTATGAATGTTGATTTAGACTTACAGAAAACTGCTTCTCTTGAACTTGATAAGAAGAATTTGCTCTTGAAATTGTTTGATGCTAATGAATTGCTTGATAAGGTGAAGATTGAGAACATGTTATTGCTTGATAAAGTTAAAAATTTGGAACTTGAATTATCCATTGCTAGAGAACAAACAAATAGGTCTGCTAGTTCCAAACTTGAACACATGTTGAGTATTCAGAAGTCTCTCTTAGACAAAACTGGTTTAGGTTTTGAAGATAGCATCTTTGTGCCTAAAAATCATTCCACAAACTTTGTTTCTTCTTCTGAGCCTCCTATGAGTGAGATTGTCAAACCAGCTAAAGTTACACCTCCTAGGAAGATTAGGGTTGATCTTCAAGAGTCTAAACCTAAGACTTCTAACCCTCCTAAAGACAAGTTGCATGATAGACCTGTATGGGTTTGTCATTTTTGTGGAAAGTCTGGACACATTCTTTCAAACTGTTTCAAGTTGCAAGCTGCCAATCGAGCAAATAAACCAAAAGTACCTGTGCCTCAAGCACAAGATCCCATGGTACTTATTGGTGAGTTGGTAAAGGCTTTAAACCTTTATTCCAATCCTGGAGTTGCTTAACATTCTAATATGAATAATAACTCCAATGCAAGAGTTGCATCTAAAAAGTTTTTGATGCAAAAGGCTCAATCTAATTGAGTCTTTCTGACATGGTTCTTATGCTTCAACTCTCTATTCTTTGTGACCATTCCTCGTTGTTTTTTTTTTTTTTTTTTTTTTTTTCTAGGATTCGCATTACATAAAATTCATGCATTTCATACTAGGTTGTTTTTGTTTTTCATTTCAAAAATTAAAAAAAAAAAAAAAAAAAAAGAGGAAAATGGAAGGAAAATGTGTTTTGCATTATTTTTCTTGGATTTGAAATCAAGGTTGGCCATATTATCTTTACATAACATGTTTATGTACCTTGTTTAGCTTGGATGAGCTTATTTTATTATACTTTACTAGTTTGAGCTTTGTAGTGCATGTTGTGTGGGAGTTGTTTATAGTTTTTAATCACATGATCTTGATCTTGAAGTCACATGCCTTTGATTATTGGACTTGAACTTAATGAGAAAGGCATAAATAACCATCTCACCACTATTTACTAGCCAATCATGAAAACCTTAGTGTATATTATAAGATTTTGTGCTTGAGAAAGTGTAGCACATGCACAAAAAAAACATAAGGTGTAGCATCGGATTAAATGCTAAATTGGTGTGTACATTATTGGGCTATAATAACTTCATAATCAAATAAATTTGATGTGTACATTATCTTGGCTATTTTAATAAATTTCAAATCAAATAAAATTGGTGTGTACATTATGAGGTAAATCAAGAAACTTACATGATTGCAAGCTTTTAATCTAGGAGATGTGAGAGTTATATGTGTACGTTTTTAGACTCTTTAAACACAACCAGATTAACCTAGTTAATTAGCCAAGTGATTACTTAGTCAAATTATCAGATCTAGGTTAACACAAATATATCATATCAATGTAAAGTGCGAAAAATAAAGAATGCAAAGATATGATGACCCAGGAAAACTAAACCGGTAAAAAACCTGGGGAGGATTTAACCTAGCTATCCTTAAGGTAAACTGAATCCACTATGAAAGAATTGAAGTTTACACCATAGCGACTTAGACCACTAATATCCTATTGCTACCTCGAGTAGGAAACTTACTACCACGACCACGCGACAACTGCAAGTCCACAGACTACTTCTTTCTTGGATTCTCAGCAAGTACAAGCAATCCCGCTTGTGTATCTTTAAGCTCTTGAATCTGCAACTAAAACGATCACCAAGATCTTGACATAGTCTTGATTCTTGATAACCCTAAGTATGTGAGAAGTCAAACACCTCTAGATCTCACAAAAGATTCACACACACAGCATAAAGAGCACCCTTTTATACTTGGGGCAAAATATAAAACCCTACACATCATACGGGCTTGGGCTGAGTTGAAAATTCTGCAAAAAAAAAACAATCTGCACGACTTTCGATCGATCGAGTCTAATTCTCGATCGATTAAGCCAGGCAAATTTACACAGTAAATCTTGCAGTAACTCGATTCCAACTTTACATAAAAACACATACTTTGAGCAAGTTTAAACACGACTAAAGCATTTTGATCATGGTTTGCCAACATTACAAAATGAAGTTCCAATACATTAGTTCCTAATTCCTTAAAGCCTAACAATATGATGTAACTCTTTAGGTGATAGTCTCTTTCAAAACTATGTGATGAATTTTGTAGAAATTGTGATTGGTCACTATTTACTTATTACCTCACATGTATTTCAAGTTTTTGCTAGTTGCACACACTATACAAGTTACTATTTGCTAAACTTGGTACATTATATTGTGTGTGATCTTGTTGTGGCTATCCAAGATTGAAAGTTCCTTGATTTTAATGCAAAATATGTTTAAACTTTGAGATTTGAGGACAATTTGATTGAAAATTTTGTTTTTGGGAGATCTGGGTTAAATACAAGTGTTTTTGAAAAACTTTTAATCTCATACTCATGCATTTCATTCATGAAATACTATACTTTGAGGAATTTCTGCACAAAATTGCTTTGTTTTTCAAAAATTTAATTTTTTCAGATTTTCGATCGATCGAACCTGTTGCTCGACTGATCGAAATTGCAATTAAAATTTTGGTTTGAATCTACCTGGCTCGATCGATGCCCGATCGCTGCTGGATCAATCGACTGTAATTTTCGATCGATCGAATCTGTTTTTCGATCAATCAAAAATCGTTCAGAGATTTTTTTAAAACTTGAGATTTTCACTGTTATTCACTTTTTCAAAAAGTTTCAAAAAGCTATTCTCTCTCTCTTCGACCTTTCCAGATTCAAAGCCAATTTTTTTGTCATTTTCTCTCAATTTTTCTTCAAGTTTTTTGTCGTCTAGCACCGGTAAGACCCTTTTACCCTTTCTTTTTTGGTTTATTTCATTTTTCTTGCATTTTAGGGAATATTTCGAACCTATAGAGATTTTGGGGTTTTTGGTGTTTTCAATGATTTATTTCAAAATTGATCAATGGGTTTTTATTGTTGGATGATATTAACATGATCTTCATGGTTTAATTTGATTAATTGTTGAATTAGGAATAATTGGAATTTCTAGGGCTTGAAACTAACTGATTTGGGGATTTTGTTCAATTAAGCTAAATTTGATGAAATTGGCTTGTGCTATTGATTAATCTTATCATTATATACTGTTATCTAACTTGTGTAATGATAAACTGATCAATTTGATTGGATTTTTGAAAGTGGGTTTTCAAAATTTGGGGTTTTTGATATAAACTCTATGTTCAAGCCAAATTTTGTGTTTTTAAAGTGTAATTGAACTATTCTCACTACATTAAAGCATGCATCAGGTGTTAATACTGTTCATGCATCATATAGATTGTTATTTTCTATATTGTTTTTACTCTAACTGTGTCTGATGCAGTCTGCCCTTAGTTTTTTTTCTTGTTCTATTTTGTCTCTTTTCTGTCTATCCTTTTTGATCTTTAGCATCATGGTTAGGAAGACTAGAGCTCATAGGACATCCACCTCTTCTTCTGCTCCTTCTTTTGATAGTGAGAGATTTTTGAATGAGAAAAACCAAGAGACGTATGAGAAGTTGAACATTCTTAGGAATGTGTGGGCTGAGCTAAAGGTAGTTTTAGATGAGCTTGATCCAAAGATTAGGCGAAACTTTGAGCGTAGGGGTTGGTTGCCTTTGTTGGATGTTGACCATCCTCCTCCGGCTACCTTGATCAGAGAGTTCTACTCGAACCTCTTTGTCCACTCCAATGATTCCAACACTCCGTTTGTGAGAAGTTGGATAAAGGGTGAAAAGTATACCATTACTCCTACGATAGTGGCCTCTGCTCTTGGGGTGCCTAAGATCCATCATCCCGTCTATCCTTATGACGAGTCTCCTCCCCTTAATGACATTATGTCATATCTTACTGGTACTTCTATCCAGTGGGGTACTGATCCTCAGATCACTTCTCACGAGTTGACCAAGATTCATTATCTCTTTTTTTGGATTTCTTGTCATTCTATCTGGCCCATCTCTCATTTGCATACTATTCCTATCAAGAGATGTGCATTTTTTTATGCTCTTGTCACAGATGCTCCTATGAGTTTTCCTCATCTTTTCATTCATTCTTTGGTTGAGGTTCATAGGAGTAGTTCTTCTGCTCATGCTCTTTTCTTTCCGGTTTTTATTCATCGTATTTTGTTGCATCTAGGATTAGATGAGTTTCTGGCTTCTGAGACCGTACATATCATAGCTCCCATAGGTGCCACCTTCCTTCGGCAGAAGACTGCTTAGATGCGAGCTAGTTCTAAACGCCTTAGAGTAGATTCGTCCTCTTCGGGTGTTGCACCTCCTCCTCTTCCTCCTCCTTCTATAGGTGATCCGGCTGTTGGTGCGTTTGTAGATCCAACTACTGTTGCTGCTCCTCCACCTTCTACTTTGGATGATTCCAGCATTCGTCGTATGTTGGACACTGTCATGACCATTCAGGCGGCTCATGGTCATCTTTTGGTGGACGTTCTCACGGAGCTTCAAGCTTTGCGTGTAGAGTTGGCGAGTTTTAGACGATCACCTCCACCACCTCCTTTTGATGATGAGTCTTGATCGCCCTTTGGCAATTCATCACAAAAAGGGGGAGTACATATGGATGGAGATAGGGGGAGATTTTTGTTATTTTGGAACTTTGGAGCTTTAGATTGTATCTAGGTGCTTCACTTTGTACTTATTTTTTCTGGCTCATGATGTAGTTATTTTTTATGTCTTTATTCTTTTATTAGTTGTATATGATAGGGGGAGACATCTTGTTTTTATTTCTGTTTCTTGTTTCACATTGTGCTACATTGATTATTGATTTATATTTATAAGGTTATTCATGATATATGTCTTTTATTTTATTTATGTAAAATCAAGAATTTATTTTGTTTTACTTATATTTTCTACACATGCGTTTATGTGTTTGTTAAGTGTTACAAGAATATACGGTTGATTCAGTCGTGCTGTTGTCTACACTTGCAACTGATAGATAGTAGTTAAGGTGAATTATTTTTGCTGGGCAATTTTTGTAACTTTGAGCATTTTGTTTTATTATGTGTTTTGTCACGGATTGCCAAAGGGGGAATCTGTTAGGTTCTAAGAATTTAGGATCTAAATGTAATAGAACTTCAATGTGTAATGTTGGCAAACCATGATCAAGACTTAGAGTCTAGAATTAGGCTGCTCAAAGTGTGTTTATATGTCAAGTTGGAATCGAGTGTATTGCAGGATTTATTGTGTAAATCTGCAAAGCTTGATCAATCGAAAATTAGACTCGATAGATCGAAGCTCGTGTAGATTGTTTTTTCTGCAGAATTTTCCAACTCAGCCCAAGCCCGTATGACGTGTAGGGTTTTATATTTTGCCTTAAGTATAAAAGGAAAACCTCTAGCCATGTTTTATTGTTGTTGTTTATGCTATGTGTATGAATCTCTTGTGAGATCTAGAGGTGTTTGCCTTCATACATACTTAGGGTTTCCAATCTCAAGATTGATGTCGAGAGCTTAATGATCGTTTCAATTGCTGCATAAAGAGCTTAAAGAAAAACACAAGTGGGAGTACTTGTGGATGCTGTGAATCTAGGAAAGAAGTAGTCCGTGGACTCGGAGCTGTCACGTGGTCGTAGTATTAAGTTTCCTACTCGAGGTAGAAATAGGATATTAGTGGTCTAAGTCACTATTGTGTAAACTTTAATTCTTTCATAGTGGATCTGTTTTACCTTGAGGATAGTTAGATTAAATTCTCTCTAGGTTTTTTACCGGTTTGATTTTCCGGGATTATCATATCGTTGTATTATTTATTTTCCGCATTGTTTCAATGATATGATTTATCTGTGTTAATCTAGATTTGAATAATTTATCTAAGTTAATCACTTGGCTAAATAACTAGGTTAATCTGTTTGTGTTTAAGGGGTCTAAAAACGTACAATATATATAAAAAAATACATTTGAACTAAGAACAAAGCAATTTCAGTGAAAGTGGAGCACATGAACAGCATTTCCTCGAAACTTAACATATTTTATCGTAAGGAATGAGAGAGACAGAGAGATGTGTACCACCAATATTAACGATTTGCTAATTTGCAACCGACTCAACTTTCATTCATTATAAACTAGATAAATATTCCTTGTAGAAGTTGTAGTATCAAGTCTCAACAATCTCTTTTACCAAAAGAAGAAAGTCTCAACAATCTCTTGTATAGATTCAAATGGCGATTCGCAGTTCCAAGAAACAGAATCATAATAGAAAAATAAAAAGCCTAACAGTACTATTACTACCTAAATTCATTATAAAGGGATTAAAAATGACCCTACTGAGTCTTTACTGAATGTTGTAAAAAAAAAAGTTTATTTGTAATATGAGTACTGGTCAAACTTATTTAGGAAAATAACGAGAGAAAAAAATTTCGGCAACACCATTGCCGAAATTCTAAGAAAAACTAGGAGAGAGAGAGAGAGAGAAAAAGAAATTTCAGCAATGATAGTGGCAAAACATGTGCCCAAAAAAAACCAGCTAACAAAATTGGAGACTAACCTGACCGAAATTATAAAAATAAAAAATAAATAAAAAAATAAAAAAACTAAATTGTGGCAACTGAATTGCCAAAATTGGAGGATTAAGAAAAAAACCTGAGTTATGGCAAGAGTAATGCTACAGCTACAACTATTTTATAATACTTTTACAAATTGTTTTTATGGCCAACTTCTTACTGATTCTCATCAAGGCCCACCAATAACATCATTTTTTTTTATTTTTTTTTTTATGAATAACATCACTTTTTTATTTATCAATAATCACTTACCACATCAACTGTTTGTGAAAGTTTGTGTAAAAAAATTTGCACCTCTAGCATTTTGCCAAAAGTGGATGATTTCAAAAAAAAAAAAAAAAAAAATCAATTGTGGCAATTGAATTGCCAAAATTGGAGTAATAATAAAACCTGAATTGTGGCAAGAGTAATGCTACAATCACACTTGCCACAATTCAGTTTTTTTTTTTTTTTTTTAGTCCTCCAAAAGTGTGGCTGTACCATAATCTTTTTTTTTTCCCTCCGATTTCGGCAATTCAATTGCCACAATTGAGTTTATTTATTTATTTATTTTTATTTTTTATATTTAATCCTCCACTTTTGGCAAAATGCTAGAGATACAAACTTTTTTACCAAAAACTTTCATAAACTGTTGATGTGATGAGTGATTATTGGTAAATAAAAAAAGTGATATTATTGGTGGGCCCTGATGAGAACCAGTAAGAAGTTGGTTATAACAATAGTTTGTAAAAAAATGGTAAAATAGTTTGTGGCCGTAGCATTACTCTTGCCACAGTTCAGTTTTCTTTTTAATCCTCAAATTTCAGCAATTCAATTGCCACAATTCAGTTTTTTTTTTTTTTCTTTTTTTTGTCAGATCAATCTCCAATTTCTGGCAAGTCAGCTGGGTATTTTTGGACATATATTTTGGCAATATCATTGCCAAAATTCCATTTTCTCTCTCCCACTTCCGTCACATCACTTCTCTCTCCTCTCTCCTACTTTTTTTCAGAATTTCGGCAATAGTGATGCTAAAATTCGCTTCTCTCCTCATTTTCTCAAGTAAGTATTAACAGTACCCATATCACAAATAAACTTCATTTTTTACCATACTAACCAAAAGACTCCTACCTAATGGCAATTCGCAGTTCCAAGAAACAGAATCATAATACAAAAATAAAAAGTCTAACAGTACTAGTACTACCTAAATTCATTATAAAGGAGTTGAAAATGACCCTACCTAGTTCAATTCATGCTACTATGGATTACTACTCCAACTGTGAACTCAGACCAATAAAATAAATAGCTAAAAACCAAGTGAAGCTGTCTCTGTGACAATATAATATATTTAATGAAACTGAAAGGAAGAAGCTTAAAAAGGTCGATGGAATATGTATAGTTAATGAAGGTGAAGATAGAACATGAAATAGTGGGGAAACCGGTGCCAGGGCATTGGTTTATAAACTATTTTAATAAATTTTTTATAGAAAAAATTAATTTTTTGACCTTTTTTTATATTTTCCATGAAAGTAGTGTCAATTTTTTTTTTAAAATAGTTTATAAATAATTGTCTTAAATGCACCCATTAACAAGAACCAAAAGGTGAACACATGAAAAATTTATTCCCAAACAACAAACCAAGATCGAAATAAAAGTCAAAGTGAACTGCTTATTTCCTATTAGTGTTGCCTTACAATGGTGTCAATAGTCAATACTCAAATATATATATATATATATATATATATATATATATCTTTCTCCTTATTTCACAGTCGAATTGCAGGTCAACAGATCTTAATTAATCAGAAAAATAAATAGATTTGAACGAAGATCAAAGCAATTTCAGCGAAAGTGGGGCACATGCACAGACAGCATTACCTCGAAACTTATCATCAATACCTCCATTGTCATGGATAACATATTTTATCATAATAAGAGAGAGACGTGTTTAACACCAATATTAACAATTTGCTAATTACCACCACACACCCTTGGTGCGATAGTCATTCCACAAGTATAAGTGTTTGTGAGGTGTGGGGAGCAAGGGTCGAGATTCAAGTTCTCAGGAGAAAAAAACGATTTGCTAATTTGCAACCAACTCAACTTATGTACTAGCGCTTGTATTTTGATTTTTACAAATTCAGCCCTGGCACTCCCTCACATCCATCACTTTCATCAAAATAATATTTTAATAAAAGAGCAAGAAATATCTACCCCCAACATATTGCAAATTCTAAGTTTATTTGTGTGAAATCTAGTTAGTTCAACCAGTGAAAACTAAATTATTTTTATAATAATAAATGGATCCCACATTAGTTGGGGTAATTACAACCTAAATTACAACCTAAATTACACCATAAATTACACTTTGCGCCTTAAACTTTGAGAATACATAGTTAGTACCTTAAACTATAACTTATTTTATACTTTGCACATCGCCGTCAATTCTGCTATTATCTTGAATGAAAAATCAAGGTTTAGGATGTAAAATGTAAGTGGAAGTATAATTTAGGGTGGTAAAATGTAATTTCTCCTTTATTTTGAAGGGAATGAGAAGATGTGCAATTGAGTCTTTTCACGTGATGTTGTCTAAGATAACGGAAAAATTGATGGTGGAGTGCAAAGTGTAACATGAGTCATAGTTTAGGGTGCTAACCATGCATCCTAAAAGTTTATGGTGTAAATTGTAATTTTGAGTATAGTTTAGGGTAATAAAGTGTAACTTCCCCCACATTAAGTTCCTCGTCAATGGGTGTGTGTACTTGTGAGATGTAAGGCTCAATGAAATATATCTGCAAAATTGCTAAGTAAAGAATTGTGTTATATGCCAATTCCTTGTGGAGTGCTTCAAAGGAACCATCCTAATTTGATAAATAGACAACTTCAAGAGAGTTTATACCTTCAAAGTGAAATTTCACTCATTAACAATATTTTTTAATCTTCTTTATTGTAAAGTTATTATTTACAACTATATGTTTTGTTGGCTTATATTCCATGCCAAATTTGATTGTAATTATATTCAATCTGTTGTACCCTGTATTTGTTGTGGGATTTCATTGTAAGGGTTGTGTGTTAGAGAGAGTGTGAAGACTCAAGCATTTGAAGACTAAAGATTTCTCGCGGGTATCTCGCGACGTAGCTTCTCGCAAAGTGATACATGTGCCCTGCACATGCTAGAATGCGAAGAGTCAGGCCAGGTGGAGACAGCTGTGTCTCGCGAGTATCTTGCGGGTAAGGCCTTCCAGCGAGTATCTTGCGGGTAAGGCCTTCCAGCGAGTATCTTGCGGGTAAGGCCTTCCAGCGAGACACCCGCGAGGCACTCTGTTGTGCCAGCCTGTCCAGTCTGATTCACACTTTCTGTACCCACACTATTTATACCCACATTACCCACAATTGAAAGGAGAGCCTCTGAGAGAAAACCCTAGACAAGCACCTTGAGAGTTAGAGATTGTTATACCCACAATCCTCTACACATTTGTTTTGGAAATTTTCTCATCTCCTACCTCTCCATTTCCATACCATTGAGAGGTTGATAGCCCAAACACTTACCATACCCTTTCAGAGTGTGAAGTAACGTTTTGGTGCTACTGGGAAGCATTGGAAGAAGCCGATGATGGCAGATGCAACATGGAGCTTGTTGCGGGATCCGGAGAACTAAGACAGGACATGGTTCCGAGAAGCCTTGTTAGAGTAGGAGCTTGGAGGGCTTAGGTACATCGGATAGATTAGGCTTGAAGGGTCTCTTGCTAACCCATGTATCCCAACTGATTGTCTAGTGGATCGATTTCCGCTTGGAGGGCGGCGGAGAGGTTTTTCGCTGAGTTCTTCGGTTTCCTCTTCGATAACACGTCTCGGTGTTATCTGTGTTTGCATCTCTCTTCCTTACTCTTGTTCATTTCATTTTTACTACTGTGTTGCTTTAAATATGGATTAGAGTAGTTGTCTTGCTTATACGCTTGTGTTTACACTATTCCGCACTTAGTATTAAGTTAGTGTAAAATCAACCAAGCCGTAACTTTAATTTGGGGGTCTAAACTGCTCGTGTGTTTTCTACACATTTCCGAGCTTTCAATTGGTATCAGAGCGGGTACACTCGCTGTGGTTTAAATACCTGAGTGTGATCCTTGACCCTTTTTGAGATGGATAGGTCTCAATCCCTAAATGTTCCACCATTTTTTGATGGTAACAATTATGCTTTCTAGAAAGTCAGAATGAGGGCATTTTTATACTCTATTGAGGATACCGTTTGGGATGCGATTGAAGTAGGTTGGACTAGGCTGGAGGCTGCAAAATCCACTTGGGATAAGGCAGCTCTTGTGACGGCTAATGCTAATAGTAAAGCTTTAAATGCTATTTTCTGTGGTGTGTCTCCAGATGAATTCCACAGGATATCTCACATGACAGTTGCCAAGGAAGCTTAGGAGATTTTGGAGACTACCTATGAAAGTACAAAGAAAGTTAAGGACACAAAACTCCAAATGCTTATCACCAAATTTGAAGAGCTCAAGATGGGTGATGATGAATCTTTCGATTCGTTCTATGGGAAGCTCAACGAAATTGTAATTGCTAAGCTCAATCTTGGTGAGAAGATTGAAGATACTAAGGTGGTGAGTAAAATCTTGAGGTCCTTACCTGAAAGCTTTAGAGCAAAAGTCACAGCCATAGAAGAGAGTAAAGACTTGGATGAGATCAAAATCCAAGAGCTAATTGGGTCTCTCCAAACATATGAGCTAGGACTGCCTTCCCATAAGACGAGTAAATTGCTTGCTCTTAAAACCATCACCGAAAGAATGGATGATTCCTCCGAAGAAGATGGAGTGGAGAAGGAAGTAGCATTTTTTGCGAAGAACTTCCGCAAATTTCTGAAGGTGAAGAACAGTGGGAAACCATTCAACAGAGGGAAGTTTTCATCTTCAAGAGGTGGTAGGAAAGAGTTTAAGAGGAAAGAGGGGAAGGATTCTCAATCTCCTTCAGACATTGTGTGTTATGAATGCAATGGCCATGGACATCTCAAGAAGGAGTGTCCAAATTATCTAAGAGGAAAGGGTAAGGCGTATGCCACAACGCTGAGTGATTCGGATTCTTCAAATTCTGATTCTGAAGAGAGCTGTGACAGAGAAGGAAACTACTCCGCATTTATGACCATTGCTCATGTGGATTCCTCAGATGATTTTGGTGCACTTGTGAAGGAGCTTGGTGAGCACTCTGATTTGGAATCAATTGGAATAGTTGAGGAATCTAAAGATGAGGTAGATGGAGAAGAAGTGGGTCTGCAAGAGACTTCTAATTCCCTCCTTGAGAAGACCGGTGGATATGCAAAGGTGGCTAACACAGCCATTAAAATGATGAAGAGGGCTAAAGAGGACTACAAAAGCCTTCTTGTGCGATATAAAGAGGCGAAGTGTGAGATTGAAACACTAAACTGTGAGCTATCGAAAGCTTACACAAAAGTGAGATTTCTTGAGCAAGAGGTAATGCAAGCACATGCCAAGATAGAAAGGGTCTCCTCCAAGAAGCTAGATGATGTTATTTCATCTCAAAAACATGCCTCAGACAAGTCCAGACTGTGATACATTGGAGGGAGCAGCTCATCAGCCAATGTCACCAAAGTGGTGAAGTTTGTGAAGGCCAAAGATACGGTTGTAGAAGAGCCAACTCCTGAGAAAGTTAAGGCTGAAAAGAAGAAGAATGTAGCTGATCAACTGGTGTTTAATAAGTCCCGTAATCAATCAGAAGCCAGATTTGGATCCAGAGGAAGATCACTTCCAAGATCACAACAGGGTCCTAGAACGAATCATTTGTGTCACTTTTGTGGATTACAAGGACATACAAGACCCAACTGTCATAAGCTGAGAGCATTGAACAATGCAAGCGCTCCTCGGTCACAAGGAAGGAGAAATGACGAAAGGTCTTGGCGTGGTGAGCAAACAAGAAGTCAAAATTGTGATCCCAGAATGATGGACGTGATGAAGATGATTGGTGCCTTCACCAATTGTTTGGAAAGCTTCACACGAAGGTTTGAAAGTCCCAACTCTCGTACCCAATCCGTCAAGGATATCACCCCAAACGCACGTGACGTGTGGGTGAAGATGGGTACTCATGCATAAGCATTATAACATGTCCATGCACTAATTCTTCCAATGCTTAGGGACATTTGTTGTTGCATCTTATCATGCATTGCCTTCTTTTTATAGCATGTTTCTTTTTCTTGTTTGGCTTGTGCCTGTTTTGTTTTGTTGATCTTACTTTATTTCGATTTGTTTTTTAGTGTGTTCAAAAAATTCAAAAACCCATAAAAATTGAAAAATCTTCATAAAAGTTTGATCGCTCGTTTTGTGCATATCTCATGTGAGTTTGACCTAGTACCTTTGTACTAATGGCGTAGTGCATTTATGAGCTTAGCTTGTTATGTATGCACATTGATCTTTGTGGAAGAAATCTTGAAAATTATGTATGATTGTTGTAAATAGATCTTCAAGCTTGTCATGAATGATTGGTCAATAGTCTTGATGGTCTTGATACATGCATAGACTTGTGTCTATATCTCTTCCCACTTTATTTTTTTTTTTGTTTTTGCAAAAGAGCTCACTAAATGTAAATTTCCAAATGAAAAGAGATATCGAGCTGCAAAAGCCTGTCGCACATACTAGTATTTGACTAGGAAAAAGGGAAAGCGACTTGTGTTTTGAAATGTATGGTGCTCAAAAAAAAAAAAAAAAAAAAAAAAAAACCAAAGGCTAATCCTAAATGTTGATATATCAAAAATATCAAGCACCGATCTCAAAAAGGAGATGTATCATCCAAAATGGATCAAATGTAATCAGTTCATGATTTATACAGAAGCCAAATGAAAAGCTTCTATGCCATGTAATCAATTTGTGGGAGGTCATATATACTCATTTCTATAATTGAGATAGTCCACTTGATTTCGTATCAGTTGTGTATGACTCGATTGGATTGATCAATGAAGCTTCACTCTGATCTAAGGACTATTTCACACTTGATACTCACCCACAACACACAAGACTTTGATTCAATGAATGCTTATCTCATTTGTGTGATTGTATATGTTCAAATGTGATGTGTATGCTCAAATACTTGATGATCAAACCCAAAAAGATTTTTGAGTGTTTTATTTGTTTTTGAAAGTGATTTTATACTTTCGTGTTCTTTGTTTTTGTTCAAAAAGCACTTTTGTGTTTTTCTTCAAAAACTGGTTCAGAGGTTTTCTCGCGAGAAGCTCGCGACTTAGAGCTTCTCGCGAAAAGAGCTTGAGGGAAATAATTTTTTCATCAAAGTCACACAGAAACTATCGCGACTGTCTCGCGACTGTATCGCGACCAACAGCTTCTCGCGAAATGCTGTTTGGCAAAAACTGGATTTTTCCAAATTCAGACAGAGGGTATCGCGACTGTCTCACGACTGTATCCCGACCTAGAGCTTCTCGCGAAATTTCATGTGCTTCAGTGGCCATTCTTGCGACTGTCTCGCTACTCTCTAACCCGCGAAAAACACGTGTTTTCAGTTTATATGTAACAGATGTGACAGTTTTTCAAAATCTCTCATTTCCCTCGCTAAGCCTCTCTCGAACCATTTTCAACCCAAATCACTATTTCATTCAAACCCCATCATTTTCAAGCAAAATTTCTGCACAATCCTTTCAAGGTATGTACCTATTACACTTTTCTCAACTTTTATTTTCGGATTATGCAGATTTTATGCTTAGGGTTTGAAAATTGGGGATTTTCGAAAAATTGGGTTGGGTTTCCTTTTAAAGTGAAATTTTTTCAATTTCTTTGATTGGGCTGAGTCCCATTTGTCTTTTGTGCATCTGTGTTGGCCCCTTGAGGCATTTTAACATGTCTTTAGGCATGATTTCATCATGTTCATGCATTAATCATGTGTTTTTTGCTTTGTTGCATGTTAGGTGTTTGACAAAATGTCTAAGTGACATTTGTGTGTTGAATTGGACTAAACTTAGTTCCAATCATGTTTCTAGATCTTATTTGTCATGTTTTTCATGCTTTTGTCAATGGCTATGTGTTTTACACACTTTGCCCATTTTGTGCCTCAATGCCATGCCATGCACACACTAGGCACACACCTAGGCACCCCTCATGCATCTCATGCTGCACACACATGCATCAGCACATGCACACAGACGCCCACACATGCACAGTTCCTTGTTTTCATGCATTGTGTTTATTTATTTATTTTTTTTTAGCATGTTGTTTAGAGTTGATTATTCTCTGTTTTAGGCTAATTTTACCTCTGTTTTGGAACTAACTTGAATCTAATCAAGTTTTGTGTTCTGGTTTGTGTTTGTGCACTTGTTTTCTGTCCGCTTTGTGAAATTTGTGCAGATGTCTCCTTTCAAACGCTCCGCAGTGAAAGGAAGCAGTAGCAAAGGGAAAGAGCCAATTATTGATGTTGATGAACCATCACCAAGGTAAAAAAGGCCTCGTTTTTCAACTGAAGT
The DNA here is from genome assembly GCA_019022515.1 of Quercus aquifolioides. Taxonomy (NCBI): domain Eukaryota; kingdom Viridiplantae; phylum Streptophyta; class Magnoliopsida; order Fagales; family Fagaceae; genus Quercus; species Quercus aquifolioides. The sequence goes on along the minus strand of CM032336.1, from coordinate 8,761,058 downwards.
TTATGACCCTGATCTATTTAGATCTTATGCTGCTTTTCAGAACTATTGGAACTATTTTCGAGGCGCTCCTTTGCTAGTTGAAAGGGGCGTTGATCAGCCATCACTCCATGACACAAATATACCCATTTGGTTTGCCATGAAAGATTGGAACTTTCTGCTTTCAACTCTCCAGGATGCATACGAGAACATGGTTAATGAATTCTATGCCAATGCCATTGTCGTCGGAGAAGATATAAAATGTTGGGTTAGAGGAAAGATTTTCTCTGTAACACCACTGTACTTGGCGAAAATTCTACACATTAACCGGCCAATACTCCCCATACCGCCGATATATGATGAGTTGAACCCAGATGAAGAGTTTCTCAAAAAGTCTTTAGGAGCTAATTTGGAATTCTCTTCCAATAAGAAGTCAATCAATGTTGCATCCCTTTCTCCCGAATTAAGACTTCTCTCAATGATCATGTGTAGCAATCTCTATCCCTTGTCCAGCACCGGATATATGAATCTTGGTCGAGCATTATTCTTGAATGATCTGATCACTGACGTAAAGATTGATGTGTGCTCTCATATTTTTCACATCTTGGAAAAAACAGTTGACCAAACTGCTTCATGGAATTGTATTCCTTTCTGTCGCCTTATTTCAAGAATTTTGAAGCTCAAAGGTGTCCGTCCATTGGAGGATGAGCGTCCATACACAAGGCCAAGTCCAATTAACATTCATACTCTCCATGCAAGTATGAGCCACACCAAGAAGACCACCAAGCAAGAAAGTCATGCACCGCCGGGAACCTCGAGCTCTACACCCCATACCTATGATGAAAAGTTCGACAATATCTCCACTGCTCTTCAAGAGATCAGTACCAAGATGTCCAGGCTGGCATCTATCATGTACTCTCACCACAATCGTTTTGATTCACAGTTCACATCACTCCAAACTCAATTGGACGAAATTCAACGGAAGCTAGAAGAAAATGACTAGCTATTCCATGACAAAAAGGGGGAGATGATCTCATTGATAGGGGGAGTATGGTGACCTTTGATAGGGGGAGTATGGTGATAAGGGGAGAAGAAGCTACTATTTCTTGTGTTTGATGTTTTATGCTTACTGTTTTTACTGCTTATGTTTTAAACTTAAATACTCTGGTTTAATCTCAGTTTTATTTCTGTTTAATTTGTGATTCTCTCAATGCTTTTGTAGCATTTCTTTTGTACTTTTAAGATATTGCTATTATGTCTTAAGTACCTCACTCTTGTGCCCATGTAGGATTGTTCCTAGATGCATATATGTTTTTATGCATTGGTTGAGTGTTGGACATGCAAATGATAGTTTGCAATTAAGTTTATTAGCTTGCATGTCCGGATGTTCATTCCTTGTGTGAATGAGCATTGTGATCACTATTGTATAGTGATTGCGTGTTTGGTCAAGCCATGGTCTATTGTTTTATTTCATTTTGCTTGATCGCTTTGTGCTTGTTCCATTTTTCATTACAAGTTTTCTGCATAACAATGAACTTATTGTGTTGTTGTGTTTCAGGAGATACTTGTCACTATGGTTCAAGAGCTTCACCGTTTCTAGATTAGGTGTGAGTGAGTTTTGCCAATGTTCCCAAACTCACGTTTAAGTCTAGAGTCTGTTTTAGGGGTTTTGTCACGGAATAGCCAAAGGGGGAGATTGTAAAATTATTATTTACAACTATATGTTTTGTTGGCTTATATTCCGTGCCAAATTTGATTGTAATTATATTCAATCTGTTGTACCCTGTATTTGTTGTGGGATTTCATTGTAAGGGTTGTGTGTTAAAGAGAGAGAGTGTGAAGACTCAAGCATTTGAAGACTGAAGATTTCTACCGGATATCTTGCGACTTAGCTTCCCGCGAAGTGATACATGTGCCCTGCACATGCTGAAATGTGAAGAGTCAGGCCAGGTGGAGACAGCTGTGTCTCGCGAGTATCTCGCGGGTAAAGCCTTCCCGCGAGACACTCACGAGGCATTCTGTTCTGCCAGCTTGTCCAGTATGATTCACACTTTCTGTACCCACACAATTTATACCCACATTACCCACAATTAAAAGGAGAGCCTCTAAGAGAAAACCCTAGCCAAACACCTTGAGAGTTAGAGATTGTTATACCCACAATCCTTTACACATTTGTTTTGGGAATTTTCTCATCTCCTATCTCTCCATTTTCATACCATTAAGAGGTTGATAGCCCAAACACTTACCATACCATTTCAGAGTGTGAAGTGACGTTTTGGTGCTACTGGGAAGCATTAGAAGAAGCCAATGATGGCAGATGCAACATGGAGCTTGTTGCGGGATCCGAAGAACTAAGACAAGACAGTTCCGAGAAGCCTTGTTGGAGTAGGAGCTTGGAGGGCTTAGGTACATCGGGTAGATTAGGCTTGGAGGGTCTCTTGCTAACCCATGTATCCCAACTGATTGTCTAGTGGATCGATTTCCGCTTGGAGGGTGGCGGAGAGGTTTTTCGCCTAGTTCTTCGGTTTCCTCTTTGATAACACGTCTCGGTGTTATCTGTGTTTGCATCTCTCTTCCCTACTCTTGGTCATTTCATTTTTACTGCTATGTTGCTTTAAATATGGATTAAAGTAGTTGTCTTGCTTATACGCTTGTGTTTACATTATTCCGCACTTAGTATTAAGTTAGTGTAAAATCAACCAAGCCGTAACTTTAATTTGGGGGTCTAAACTGCTCGTGTGTTTTTGACACATTTCCGAGCTTTCATTTTTTATTCATCATCAAGCCATATAAATAGATGACAACTTTAGAAGATGAACATAAATCAAAATTAAAAAAAAAAAAAAAAAACAATTTTTTATCTATTACAAGTAGATTGGATTTATTGAAAAATTAATATAACAATTTATCTCACCCTTATCTATTTACCCATCATTTAAGAATTACCACTTTGAAAAATGATAAAAATTGATAAGATAAAAAGCACATACCAAATATCATGGAAATTGAAGAATTAATACGAATAGAAGAAAAATTAAAATTCTGGAAGGCAGGAAGCATATCATGTAAGGCCAATTTTTAGTATACTACTTGAAGGCCTATGCGTAGTATATATAGTTTTTGTCATGAATTTAAACAATATACTGTATACTTTTATTGGGCAATGATAATTTCTGTTACATAGATTGAACAAAAGAAGTGCATTACAAAAATCTTAAGAAAAAATTAATGGTAAATTTGTTATTAAAAGCAGTACATATGGAAATTAAATAAAGTCTCCACTTTCTTTTTCTTTTTTTTCTTTTTTTTTTGAGAAGAAAGTACCCACTTGGTATAACTACGAATTCCCATTAACTAATATTTATTTTATAGAACATGGATGAGAGAGAGAGAGATTGGTTCAAGTTACACATTTTTTAAACCATAGTATTTAAGTAGATCCAACGGTTAAAAAAATACCTTCATTAATGCTAATATTCTAATTGATCTCATTTATTATCCCTTATTTAATACATTTTATACTTGTTTTTAAACCCAAAAAAATTTATAAGTTCTCTCTCCACTACACATCTCTCTCTCTCTTTCTCTTTGCATGGCTAGAAAAAAGAAAAAGAAAAAGCACAGCCTGTCATTTTATCCTATCAAATGATTATATTGGAGAATCGGTAGTTTCTTCTATTTGATGAGTAATATAACAAAAAGGTGCTATAAAGGTCACAGCCTAAGTACAAGGAGAGAGTATAGTTTTGTAACCAATTGCTATAACTCAAACTAAAAAAAGAAAAAGAAAAAAAAATTAACATGATTATATATTTTTTACATTCTTATCACGGATTCTAATTTTATTTGCTATATATACAATCCGTAAACTTATGCAGTGCAATTTTGTTCTGCGGCTTCTGCCCTCCCACCAAAAAAATCCATAAACGTATTTTTTAAGTATAATGTTTTAGTACAAAATCTTGAAATTTAAATATTTAATTGATGACATAGCTATTAATTGTTTATGTTCTGCAAATTTTGCAAGTATAGAAAATATAAGAAGAAAATGTAATCCAATAATGGATTTGTCAAAATTTAAATCCAATAAAAAGATATTGGGGGAGTTAAAGTCATTGGCTACAAACTAGTTTGTAGCCAAACTTTTTCCTACCTATTGTCTTCTATCATATAAAAAATTAATAGAAAATGAAGGCACTCTAAATAAATAATAAGAAAGCATCAAAGTAATGCTTAACAAAAAGAATCTTGTAAAAGAACTCATCGTTGACAAATGAATCAAATAAACATTCAGAAATAAAAACTTATTCATAGAAGATTTGAAATATATTGGATAAGAATGGAATTATAGTTACTTCAGAACATGTTATAGAATTCATATTTTGAAAATCTCACCATTAAATTACATGTTCTATATGTTCTTAACATTCATGCCAATTGTCATATCAATTGGATGTTGTTTACCATTCAATCTATAAACTCATATTTTATGCATTATCTTAAACTACAAAAACTTAAATTTAAACAATTGATTGATAACATGACTATTAATCTTTGATCAACTTAAACTTTTTCAAGCATAAAGAATATACAAAGATAATGAAATCTAACAGTGGATTTATCAAAATTCGCGTCCAATTAAAAAATATTGAGTGATGTAAAATTACTTCATATTTTAAAAATCCAACCGTTGAATTACATGTTTTATATGTTCCTAACATTTATGCCAATTTTCATGTCAATTGGATGTTATTTACCATTCCATTCACAAACTCATCTTTTATGTATTATTTTAAACTACAAAACTTGAATTTAAAAAATTGATTGATGATATGACTATTAATCTTTGATCACCTTGAAATTTTGCACGCGTGGAGAATATTCAAATATAATGTAATCTAAAAGTGAATTTGTCAAAATTCGCATCCAATTAAAAAATATTGAGTGGTGTAATATTGCTTAAAATTACACAATGTGTAACTTGAATCTAACCCTTCTATATGGTTAGGTTCAAATTATATGCTATGTAACTCTAATCAATGTTACATCGGCCAGTAAGTTGTTATAGAATTTATATTTTGAATATCCTATCACTAAATTACATGTTCTATATGTTCTTAACATTTATGCCAATTTTCTTGTCAATTGGATGTTATTTACTATTCGATCTATAAACTCATATTTTATGCATCATTTTAAACTACAGAAACTTGAATTTAAACAATTGATTGATGACATGAGTATTAATCTTTAATTACCTTTAAATTTAGCTAGAATGTACAATATACAAAGATAATGTAATCTAAAGGTAGATTTGTCATAATTCGCATCCAATTAAAAAATATTGAGTTGTGTAACATTGCTTAAAGTTATACTAGGTGTAACTTAAAGTTATATAGGGTTGGGTTCAAGTTATACGTGATGTAACTCTAAGTAATGTTATATCATCCAATAACTTGTTTTAGAATTCATATTTTGAAAATTTCACTGTTGAATTACATGTTCTATATGTTCTTAGCATTCATGTCAATTGGATGTTATTTACCATTCGATCCATAAAGTCATCTTTTATGCATTATTATAAACTACAAAAACTTGAATTTAAACAATTGGTTGATGACATGGCTATTAATCTCTAATCGCTTTGAAATTTTGCAAGCATGGAGAGTATACAAAGATAATGTAATCTAACGGTGGATTTGTCAAAATTCACATCCAATTAAAAAATATTTTGTAGTATAATATTGCTTAAAGTTACACCAAGTGTAACTTGAATCCAACCTTGTATGGAGTTGGGTTCAAGTTACACCTTAGTGTAACTCTAAATAATATTACACCACCTAATAACTTGTTATAGAATTGATATTTTGAAAATCACACCGTTGAATTTCATGTTCTATATGTTCTTAACATTCATGCCAATTGTCATGTCAATTGGATATTATTTACCATTCGGTCCATAAACTCATCTTTTATGCATTATTTTAAACTATAAAAACTTGAATTTACACAATTGATTGGTGACATGGCTATTAATCTTTGATCACCTTGAAATTTTGCAAGCATGAAGAATATACGAAGATAATGTAATTTAATTGTGGATTCGTCAAATTCCGTATCCAATTAAAAAATATTGAGTGATATAACATTGCTTAAAGTTACACCAGATGTAACTTGAACTCAAACCTATTTTATATATCAATAATTGAAGATATAATGGATTCTTGACCCCAAAAAAAAAAAAGATAAAGAAGATAGAGTGGATTTAATGGAAGATAGATAATTGCCTTCCATTGTGCAGCAAACTGGGCCAAGGAGGCTTCAACGTATTATAAACATTAAATTAAAAAAAAAAAAAGTTACCTATAATAAATTAGGGTTGTAAACAAGTTGAGTTGAGGCAAGCATTAAAAGTTTAGGTTTTTTTTTTTTTTTTTTTCAACATGAGTGGAGTTCGAGTTCATCACCAAAAAAATTTAAATGTATAAGCTTTGTTTATTTTCTCATTGACCAAGCGCGAGTTTGTTCATGAATTAATTAATTAATCATTTTTTTCATATATAGGGTCTGTTTGGGATCTGCTTATTTTGCTAAAACTGAAAATTTTTTACTAAAAGTACTGTAGATAAAGGTAAAAGTTAGCTAAAATAGTACAGTGAGACCCATGAATAGTATCAAAAAGTGCAATAGGGCCCATGAATAGTAGCAAAAATAAGCTGAATAGTAAAATAAGTTGGCAAAATTAATCATGCCAAACGGACACTTAGTAAGACTGTGATAAAAAAATTTTACCCCTTGAAAAATCTATGAATTTTCACTATTAATTAATCCATTCATATTGAAAATTCATGGATTGTATATATTGTTAGTGTAAACTATAAATAATAATTGATATTATATGAATTTATTTATATCGTAGTCTGCACAATTCAATCTCAAGTCTATATAAGTGTATATATAAAATATATATACTATATATAGTTAAATCAAGTCTCATGTTCACTAGGTTGTTCATGAACATACTATTATATTAGATCTTAGCTTGTTTAATATTCAAGTTTAAACTTGGACTTGAGTTTGACTTATTTGCTAAACAAATGAACATAAACAAGTATCTTCTCAAGTTAGGCTCGAGTTGTTCATAACCAGTTTGAGTTTTGATGAAGCTAAAGTCGTCAATCGTTGAAGTCGTCCAGATAGCCCTGGTGTAACCTGCAAGAACACAAGAGAAGGTAGCAAGAATGGGTCACTGGTGTGGTGCCTGCCATCAAACTTTCGATGATAAAGTCAGAACGAGAGGGTGAGAATTAGGATATTGTTGGTTGGTAAAAATAACTTAGTGTTTGTACCCTTTACCTTTGGTGGTTCGTGGTATTTATAGGTCCCCCTTCTCCTAGCCGTTGGAACCACCATTAATGGTGGTTTAATTCTGGGTAACGTGTTTGATATTTAATGTGGGGGAAATGGAATCTCTTGACACTTAATGCGTGAGTATAGGAGCCTCTGAGCTGTCATCTTGCTTTGTCTGAATCGTAACGGTTCTAGTAATAATGGTTGCATTTATGGACCAACCCTCGTCCTTAGCTGTGTTTGGGCGAACGATTTCATCGGGCTTATCAGTTGCCCCCCATTCCTTGGTCATCAAGTTTCTTGACGAACCTGGGAAACTAAAGAGTCGCCCAATGTTTCGTGTTCCCCTATTGATTCCGTTTCCATTGCATTTATGGTGACGTGACGGCGTGGCACGCTTGGTGGCCACATGTCACGCTTTGGTTGGCTGGACGTGGGCACATTCCTCGACGAGACCTTTGGTTTTCCTGCGTCTTAGTTTTTTGAAGAGGTTTTTAAAGCCCTTTTTCTTTCTTCTTTCCCTTCTTCATTTTGATTGCCTTCTTACCTCTGTATTATTTTCATTTTCTGCGATTTTTGTAACTCCTCCCTTCTCCAAGCTCTGGCCAGTCTGTTCTACCTTTTCCGAGCTCTAACCAGTCTGTTCTTCCTTCTCCAAGCTCCGGCCACTCTGTTCTTCAAGTACGGTACTCTTCCTTTCCTGATTTATCTTCGTTTTGTCTCAAATAGAAGCTTTTCCTCTATATTTTCTTTCCTTTCTTTTTGATTGTTAGGACATATGTAGAACATGTTAAGAATATATGTTATATAGACTTGGCTAACCCTTTGACAAAACGCACTTTATTTGTATTTAGGTAGATTTAGGATGTGTTTAATACTTCAAGGAATAAGAGTTCAAGTCTAGTATTGAAGTCTTGCAAGTCTGTCCAAGAATCAAGTGAAGAAGTATTGTTTATTAAAGCTCGACAGATGTATCTATCGAGATTTAATATTTGAAGCTCGACAGATAGCTCAACAGCTGTATCCATCGAGAATTACGAAATTCAGATTTTCATATCTGATTTCACCCATATCCATGTTTATTTGTGCAGGGTTTCTTTTCTCACAACCCTAGACATATAGATGGATTATTTTAAGGGCCATCTAAGAGGATGTAACTTGATGCAAAGTGACTATTCACTCAAATTGTGACTGAAGACAATTTTCCCTAGTTCATCTTTCTCTTGAAGAAGCTGCTGTGTTTGTGCGCCAAGGGTTTTGTAACCAAGGAGCTTCTTGATCTTCATTGTGTGGATGAATTGAAGAACTTTGCAGCCAACATCTTTCTCTAGTTGGTGTGTTAGTCACGTACTTGGATCCGTGCATCAATTGGTTAGTCACGTACTGGGAGCCGTGCATTGAAAGGAGAGATTGCCACTACATTACAAGTCCAATTGTGTATTAAGGTAAGGGTTCAACTATAGGTTGGTATAAGGTACTGTGATTCCTTTACTTGTAACCGCTTGTTTTGATAATAATGGATTCTCAAGAGTGGTGACCTTGAATTCACTCGGTGGGGTTTTGCCTCGGTGGTTTTCCCCATTCATAAACAAATCACCCGTGTTAAATTTAATTTCTGCTACATTTAGTTATTTGGTGATTTGTTTATGATAGCATGTGTATTTCATGTTAAATTGACTTAATTAATTCACTTAACTAATTAATTGGTTAATTTACCTAAAGTGTCAATACATTCTTGGCCTATCATTGACGTGTGAGTATTCTGAGGTTAGGCGCCACTGCCCCTCTGTTTCTTTTCTTTTCGCTCGTTTAGGGGCGCTTCTTGGGTCTGGTAGTGGCTGACCGAAGGTTGGGTCTTTTGCTTCTGAGGGTAATGCCCTAGGTTTAGTCTTAGCTGACCTTAGCCCCTTGTTGCGTTAGTCCTTGGATTGGTTTAAGTCTATGAGAGCAATGTCAATGAAAGTGAGATCAAGTGACTTGGATACAAGTTTGTCATCTAGCGACAAAGATGTAGAAGTTGATACCGCCGTCTCGGCACCCCTATCTTTAAACCCTTCATCTTCCTCACCCACTGTGTTGAGGGCTTTCCATGCCCTTAAGGAAGTGTGTTCTCTGGACGAGGATACACTTTTCATATTTAGGGATAGGTTTCAAATTCCTGACGAGATCAGGATCCGTCTCCCTTGTTCAAGTGAGAAGGCTTGTGCTTTCAATCCTGGGGAGGTATTATAAGGCTGCCCTTTTGAGCGACCTCAGATTCCCTGTCCATCCTTTCATCATGGAGCTCCTTCACCACCTAGGCATAGCACCGAGGCAACTTTTGTCAAATTCTTGGAGGATCGTCATTAGTTGCATGGAGATATGGATGATTGTAACGGAGGGAGATATGATTTGGTTGGACGAACTCCTACATTTGTACCGTCTGAAAGAGTCGAAGGAGTTCGGGTACTACGAGCTAGTGCCCTGGGATAGGAAGGCCCGTCTTATCACAATTCTACGCTCGCCATTTCGCTATTGGAAGTCTAGGTACTTCTTCGTTTATGGAGATGGCTGGGAAACCCTCTCGGATGATCTTTGGGGGGATGTACCTAGGTTGTTGCATAGGTGGGGGACACCCAAGCTTGGTGCATCTTCCTTCATTTTTGTTTTGTTTTTGTTGTCCTTTTTCCCTTCTTTTTTTTTTTTTTTTTTGAAAGTACTTACCTTTGGTTCATCTGACTTTAACACCTCGCATTTGTTTATTTCTTGCAGCCAAGGCTCGTCCAAAGTTGAAGAGCAGGTACAAGAACCGCGTCAAAAGTGCTATGGAGTACGTGAGGACTATTGACGATTTTGATGAATTGATTGACCCCAAGACGTTGGCTCGTCATTTCTTGGGTCCTGAACCTTCCCCCTACGCCTTGCGTGCAACAATAAAAGAAGAGAAAAGTAAGTGCTTGTTGTTTAGCACCCTCGTCCTTCCCTTTCCAACTTTATTGCTAACATCTTGTTTGTGGTGGTCTTTTACAGAAATGATGACCAAATTTAACCAGGAGTTATATGCTAAGCTAAGGGCCAAGAAGGACGAACCCCTATCCAGCCTTACTTAGAAACGTTCTAGGGCGGCAAATGAGGTCATGGAGACCACTGTGTCTACTCCCGTCACTTCTGACCCCAAGGCTACTTCTCCTGCTACCTCCATTGAGGAGATCACTACTCCAAAGAGGGCTCGTGGTAGCGACAAGGGAAAGAGCAAGGTTGACTCCAGTGTTTGGGACGATGCTGCCACTGCCATGGGGAGGGCTCACAACGTCATCACTCCTAAGGAACTGAAGGGTCTGAACTCTGTTCCTTCTCATGAGCTTGTGAGTCATCACATCCATAAGCTTGTCCAGGTATACTCTTGAACTTTATCCTTGTCATAAATATTTTCTTTTTTGGAATGATTTCTATTTGGTTCCTTATTGGAGCTACATTTTCTGTTTAAGGTCCTGGGAGAGGCCATCCATCTTACCACTGAGTACTTGACCAGCGAGGAGAAGGTCATCATGACCAACTCCAAGGTTAATGCCCTAGAAGCTGAAAGTTCCACCTTGAGGAAGGAGCTAAAAGCAACAATGGACGGCGGGAACCAGATGAAGGAACAGATCAAGGCCCTGACTGACGAGCTAAAGGTAAAGAAGCTACTAACGGAGCAGAAGGATGAAAAGCTCTAAGCAGCTAAGTGTGAGGCTTCTAAGGCTGGGGACGAGGCAATGCAGGCCTTTTAGTAAACGGACGAGTACAACAGCGTCCTTCTTGGCTGGTACTTCAAGGGTTTGAGCTGTTGATGAGGTACTTGGCCAAGCACAACCCTGGGATGGACTTGGACAATCTAGACCTTAAGGCCATGGAAAAAGAGATGGAAGTTGAGGAAGCTGCTGCTAGAGATACTGCTGACGAGGGGGCTGGTGGTGGTGGTGACGATCAAGCTGCTTGAGCTTTTCCAAAAAAAAGTTTACTCTATATATATATATATATATATATATATTGATTGCCCCTTCTATTTTGGGGCCCTTTACATTTATTTTTGGACACTTTAAGGTTTTGGGTGCCCTATTGTTTTTGGGCTTTTACTTCTGCACATTACGCTTTTGAACACTGTGTTCTATCTAATTCAAATAATTTCAACTTTACTTGGCCTTGCAAATTTTATTTTTCATTTCGTAGAAATTCTGCTTTGTTGTACTTACCTCAATGTTGTGATTTTCTCTGAGGGATTCACGTTTCTAAACTCGTCATTAGACATAAATCTTTCAGAGGACTTATGTTATTGATTTTGTCATTAGACTCGTATCCTTTGAAGGATTCATATCTTTGGCCTCGTCAATAAACTTATATCCTTTGAAGGATTTATGTCATTGGCCTCGTCATTTGACTTATATTCTTTGTAGGATTTACGTCATTGGCCTCGTCATTAGACTTATATTCTTTGAAGGATTTATACCTTTGGCCTAATCAGTAGACTTATATTCTTTGAAGGATATATGTTAGTGGCCTCGTCATTTGACTTATATCCTTTGAAGGATTTATGTCAGTGGCCTCGTCATTTGACTTATATCCTTTGTAGGATTTATGTCTTTGGCCTCGTCAGTAGCCTTATATCCTTTGAAGGATTTATGTCTTTGGCCTCGTCATTTGACTTATATCCTTTGAAGGATTTATGTCAGTGGCCTTGTCATTTGACTTATATCCTTCGTAGGATTTATGTCTTTGGCCTCATCACTAGACTTATATCCTTTGAAGGATTTATGTCTTTGGCCTCGTCATTTGACTTATATCCTTTGAAGGATTTATGTCAGTGTGAGTTGTTAGTGCTTTAGAGGAGACTTTATAGGCTGAATAACTTCTGAATGATTCCTTTATTGCAGTGCTTTTGCGTGAAACAGGAATTTAATCAATGATTACAAGTGATTAACCTCCTACTGGTGATACCGCTTCAAGTGTTCGACGTTCCAAGGACGATGTAACTTGTTGTCATTCAAAGACTCTAGGTGGTAGCTTCCTTGTCTTGAATAGTGGGTGACTTTGTAGGGGCCCTCCTAGGTAGGGCCCAGTTTTTCATGACCTGGGTTCTTCATTGCAGGCATAACTTTCCTTAGGACGAGGTCTCTTATGTTGAATCTCTTGAGTTTTACTCTCTAGTTGTAATATCCTGACATCTTCTGTTGGTACCTTGCCATTCTTCTAGACGCGTCATCTCTTATCTCGTCTAGGCAATCTAGGTTCGTCCTCAGTTGCTCATTGTTGGTTTCCTTGTTGAAAAATTCCCTCTATATGCTAGTGACCCCTACTTCAACGAGGATTACAGCTTCTGTGCCATACGTAAGGTTAAACGGCATCTCTCCCATTGGGGTTCTGGTCGTGGTTTTGTAGGCCCAAAGGACACTTGGCAGTTCTTCAGGCCATGCACCATTTGCCCCCTCCGATCGAACCTTGATGGCCTTTAGTAAGGTTCGATTGATTACTTCGGTCTGTCCATTGGCCTGTGGGTGTCATGGTGATGAGAACTAGTTTTTGATCCTGAGTCCCAAGCAGAAAGATCTGAACGCCTAGTTGTCAAATTGCCTGCCGTTGTCTAATATGATCATCCTCGGTATGCCGAACCCGCAAATAATGTTCTTCCACGCAAAGCTTTGTACTTTGACCTCCGTGATCGTTGCCAAAGCCTCTGCTTCTACCCACTTCGTAAAATAATCAATTGCCATGAGTAAAAATTTTACCTGTTTTTTACCTTAAGGTAGGGGCCCATTATGTCGATCCCCACCTACGCGAATGGCCATGGAGAGGTTATGATCATCATCTTTTCTCCTGGGGTTCTTTGGACGTTCCCATACTTTTGACACTTGCCACACCTCTTGACAAAGTCCTTCGCTTCTTTCCTCATTGTTGGCTAGAAGTATCCTACTCTGGTAATCTTGGATATTAGGGATCTTGGTCCCGAGTGATCTCTACAAATGCCTTCGTGGACTTCTTCCAGGTTGTATCTAGCTTCGTCTTCTTCAACACACTTTAAGTAAGGGAGAGAAAATCCCATTTTGTAGAGCGCGTCATTTAGGAGTGTGAATCTGGCAGCTTGCTTCTTTGCCTTCCTTGCCCCATCTGGATCTGATGGTAGGTAGCCACCCTTCAGGTAAGAGATGAGCGGTGTCGTCCAGCTCGCACTCCTTGTATAGCGAACGAATGAAACTCTTCTATACTGGGGAATTTCTGTACCCTTATGTTGATTCCCAGTGGGCCGTCCACAGCTTCTAACAATGCTTCTCTCGCCACTTCGTCTACTTCTTTGTTCAAACTCCTTCAAACTTGTCCATATTCTACTTGTTCCAAATCTCTGGTAAGCTAGTTTGTCAACTTTAAGTACTTCTGCATCTTCCTGCTCTTTTGCTTCATAATCCCTTTTAATTTTCCCGATTACTATCCTAGAGTCACTTTTTAGGAGTACTTTTTTGGCTTCCATGGACTTGGCTAATCTGAGCCCCGTCAGTATCGCTTCTTATTCAGCCTCGTTGTTGGTGGTTAGGAATTGGAGCTGGACCCCATACTTCAAGGCGTTCTTTCAGGTGAGGTTATGACGACTCCGACTCCAACCCTACCTTTGGCTGCCGATCCGTCAATTTGCACCATCCATGATTCTGCTTCATCCGTCGGACTATCCTCACGCATGGTGAATTCGGTGATGAAGTTCGCTAGTACTTGGGCCTTTATTGTTGTTCGTGGTCTATATTCAATGTCGAACTGGCTCAACTCGACTGCCCATTGCATCATTCGCATTACGGCATCAGGTTTGTTCATTGCCTTCTTAATTGACTGGTTTGTTATGACGAGTGTAAGGTTGAAATTTATCAACCATCTTGTTGGCTTTATTCCGCGCCAATTTGCTTGTAATTTAAGCACTTAGTAACCCTGTATTTAGGTGGGATTATTGTAAGGGTAGTGTGTGAGAAGATGTGAAGAAAAGCTCAAGTATGTGCAAAGAAGCAGAGCTTCGCGGCTAGAACTCGCGGGTGGCTTGCGGCTGCAAGTCTCCAACTTCAAGCACGTGAGATGCACACAGGGAAGCTGAAGGGTCGCGCCAGCTATCGCACTACAGGACAAAAGTCCCAGGCTGGCCAGGCCGTTACGTCGCGACTTGAACTCGCGACTTGGACAAGCCGCGAGACCAAGCCGCCAATTCACCATGTTTGGCAAAAAACTGTCTCTTCATATTCCTTTCTCACCCCACTATATATAGACCCTTATACCCACTAAATTTAGAGAGCTTCCAGAGAGAATTTTGTGAGAGAAAACCCTAGAGAAAAACAAGATTGCCTCATCCCCAATATTCATCTAAGAGACTCTACAAATTCCTCTACTCTCTTCCTCTCCATTGTCATACCCTTGAGAGGTCATTTACCAAATCCTTATCTCACCACACCCACGTCTGTGAGAAGTTTCATTTGGTGCTAAGGGAAGCAGTTTGGAAGGAACCAATATACATTGGTTGATGCTATGGTATAGTAGCGGAATTCGGGAAGCTAAAGAAGAAATAGGTTCGGCGTAACCTCGTTGGAGCAAGAAGCTTGGAGGGCTTAGGTACTTGGGTAGATTAGGCTTGGAGGGTCTTCTGCTGGTCATGTATCCCAACTACATTCTTTAGTGGATTATTTACCGCTTGGAGGGCGGCGGAGAGGTTTTATGCCGAGGACTTCGGTTTCCTCTTCAATAACACATCGTGTGTTGTCCGTGTGTTTGCATCTTCCTTCTCTTTATCTTTGCCTTATATTTACTGCTGTGGATGTGTTTATATTTGGCTTAGATTGTTTATCAATTCTGTTATAAGCTTATTATCATTTTCTGCACATACATTGTTTGATATAAAGCTTGAATTGGTAACTTTGTATTTGGTGGTCTAAACGTTCAAGGGTGTTTTATACACATTTTGAACTTTCTATTGGTATCAGAGCAGGTACACTTGTTGTGGTTTTAATACCTGAGTGTGATCCTTAACCCCTTGTTGAGATGGATAGGTCTCAATCTCTCAATGCTCCACCATTTTTTGATGGTAATAATTATGCATTTTGGAAAGTCCGAATGAGGGCATTTTTGTGTTCTATGGATGAGGCTGTGTGGGATGCAGTTGAAGTAGGATGGACAAGGCCAGAGGATGCCAAATCCACTTGGGACAAGGCAGCTCTTGCGGCGGCTAATGCAAACAGTAAAGCATTGAATGCTATTTTTTGTGGTGTCTCTCCAGAAGAATTTCACAGGATTTCACATATTACCGTTGCTAAGGAAGCATGGGAGATTCTAGAGACGACTTATGAAGGAACCAAGAAGGTGAAAGACACCAAACTTCAGATGTTGACCACTCGCTTTAAGCAGCTAAAGATGAGTGAGGATGAGTCTTTTGATTCATTTTACAGTAAGCTGAACGAAGTGGTCGTCGGCAAATTTAATTTGGGGGAAAAGACGGAGGATTCTAAGGTTGTAAGGAAAATCCTTCGGTCGCTACCAGAAAGTTTCCGAGCCAAAGTTACAACCATTGAAGAGAGCAAAGATCTTGACGACATTAAGGTTCAAGAGCTGGTTGGATCTCTGCAGACATATGAGTTGTCCCTGCCCTCACAGAAGAAGAGCAAATCCCTTGCTCTAAAAACAATTGATGAGGGAGTGGCATTTCATGATCCTTCAGAAGAGGATGTGGTAGACAAAGATGTGGCGTATATTGTAAAGAACTTCCGGAAATTCTTGAAATTCAAGAATGGTGGGAAATTTGGTGACAAAGGAAAATTTCAGAATTCCGGGAGGGAGAAGAAAGAATTCCGAAGGAAAGATGATAGAGATTTCCAATCATCTCAAGGAATTACTTGTTTCGAGTGTAATGGACACGAACACTTCAAAAAGGAATGTCCCAACTATTTGAAGTCCAAAGGAAAGGTCTATGCCACTACCCTGAGTGACTCGGATTCATCAAACTCTGACTCGGAAGAGAGCTGTGACGGAGAAGGAAATTACTCCGCATTCATGACCATTGCTCATGTGGAATCCTCAGATGATTTGGATACGCTTGTGAAGGAGCTCGGTGAGCATTCTGATTCGGAGTCTATTGGGATTGTTGAGGAATCAGATGCTGAAGAAGAGATAGATCCAGCTAATCTTCAAGAAAATTACACCCTACTTCTTGAGAAATCGGGAGAGTATACAAGGGTAGCGAAGGCGGCTGTGAAAAAGATGAAAAGGGCTGAGGAGGATTACAAAAGTCTCTTGATCAGATACAAAGAGGCTAAGTGTGAGATTGAGACACTAAATGGTGAGTTATTTGAAGCTTACACGAAAGTGAGGTTTCTTGAGCAAGAAGTTGTGCAAGCTCATGCCAAGGTAGATAGGGTCTCCTCCAGGAAGCTAGATGATGTTATTTCATCTCAAAAATGTGCCTCAGACAAGTCCAGGTTGGGATATACCGGAGGAAGTAGCTTATCAGCCAATGTCACCAAAGAAGTAAAGTTTGTGAAGACCAAAGAGACGACTGTTGATAAGCCTACTCTTGAGATAGTTGAAGCTGAGAAGAAGAAGAATGTGGCTAATCAACGGGTGCTTAACAAGTCCCGTAATAAATTAGAAGCCAGATTTAGAGCTAGAGGAAGATCACTCCCAAGACAGCAACAAGGTCCTAGAATGGAGCATGTTTGTCACTATTGTGGATTGCAAGGACATACCAGACCCAACTGTCAAAAGCTGAGAGTAGACAACAATGCAAGTGCACCTCGTTCACGAGGAAGAAGAAATGATATGAGGTCTTAGGGTGGTGAGCAACCAAGGAGTCAAAACCGTGATCCAGGAATGATGGACGTGATGAAGATGATCGGTGCGTTCACAAATTGCTTGGAAAGCTTCACGCGAAGGTATGACAGTCTTAACTCTCCTACCCGATCCGTCAAGGATATCACCCTAAACGCACATGACGTGTGGGTGACAAAGGGTACTCATGCATAAGCATTACAACATGTCCATGCATCAATACTTCCCATATTTGTGAATATGCTTGGTTGTGTGCTTCTTGCTAGTATTTAGGTTGTTATTGTCTGTGTGTGTTTGTCTTTGGTTCAAATGTTTTTACATTGTTCTTTATGTTTTGTTTTTGATCATTCTTTTACTGTTTTTGTGTCAAAAATCCAAAAACACATAAAAAGTAGAAAATCCAAAAAGTTTGATCACTTTGTTGAGTTTTGTCTCAAAGCATGTTTTGCCTTTGTACTTATGGCTTTGTGCATTTAACGAGCTTAGCTTGTCTCTCTTGCACTCATATCATTGTGGAAGAAATTCTGAAATCTATGTGACTGTTGTAAATAGATCTTCAACCGTGTCATGAATGATTAGTGAATGATTTTGTTGATCTTGAGACATGCATAGACTCATGCCTATATATCTTCCCACTTTTTATTTTTATGCTTAAAAGAGCTCTCTAAATGTAAATCTCCAAATGAAAAGAGATATAGAGCTGCAAAAGCCTATCGCACAAACTAGTATTCGACTAGGAAAAAAGGAAAGCGACTAAAATAAAATGTATGATGCCCAAAAAGCCAAAGGCTAACTCATCAATTGAAATATCAAAAAATTCAAGCATCTATCTCTCAATGAGATTTTCTTTGCTCAAAAGTTGCAAATGATATGTTGAATATGGAGCCAAATGAAAAGCTTCAAAGATTTGTTATGAAGTACATGTGGGAGGTCATATATGCATGTTTCTATAATTGAGATAGGTCACATTATCTAGTGCTAGTTGTGTATGACTTGATTGAATTGATCATTGAAGCTTCACATTAGACTAAGGACTATCCCATTTTTGATATCCACACACAACACACAAGTCTATGCTCAATGAATGTCATATTCATTTGTGTGATTGTACTTGATTAAATGTGTTTTCACAAGCTTAATCTTTGTTGATCAAACACAAAAAGATTTTTGAGTGTTTTGATTTGTTTTTGGAAAGTACTTTGTTTTTGCAAAAATGTCAAAAATTTCAAAAACAATGTTGCCCTGTTTTGGCGACTAAGTCGCGGGTTGGCCCAGTCGCATGCTCCAGTCGCGAGCTCACTCAGAGATTTTTCGCAGTTCACTGGCGAGTAAATGCTCTAATTGCGAAAAAGACTTAGAAAATTTTTCCAAAATTTGAGTCTCATGATTTTCGCGGCTCAATATGGCGACTTGTTCGCAGGTGGAAGGTCCAGTCGCGAGGGGTACTCAGGGATTTTCGCGGCTCATATCGCGACTATCTCGCGGGTAGACCTTCCAGTCGCGAAAAACACTTAGAGAAAATTTTCAAGTTTCTTTCCTTCACAGTGTTTCGCGGCTTACACTGGCGACTTGATCCAGTCGCGAAAAACGCGTGTTTTGCGTTTTAAAGACAATTTTAAAATTGTTTTTCATTTTTTCCCTCGAAGTTTTGTGACTGTTCATTGTCTTCCTCATTTCTCACTCAAACACTCCGTGTCTCACTGAGAAAGGATCCATTTTTGCATCATGTCTTCTTCAAACACCAAGAAAAAGGTATGGTTTTTCTTTCCCTCACTTCATTCTTACTGTGTTGATCATTATCGTCTTGATTTGAATATTGCACACATGTTCTACGATATAATGTGTTCAAAAATGGGTTTGCCTAAAATGATGAGTATGTTTGTTTGAGGATATTGTCTATTGTTGCTGAGTTTTTTTTTTTTTGTGCTTCAGTATGCTTGTCTCTACTCTGAGCATTGTTCGTTTGATAGAGTTTTTCTTTTCTCATTAGTCATATGGGTTTGGGGTTTCTGTGGTGCACTCTGTATGTGGCCTTGGGTCATTGGTCTATGTTTCTGTGGTCTATATAGATTTTGTGTTCCATGGAATATTTATGTGCTTCAGTGAGTTGTGTGTCTCATTTTGACCATTTGTTTTCCTAATATTGATCTGATTCTTGTGTTTGTGATTAAGTGAAATCCTTCTGTTTCACATTCTTAACTGAATCTAATCAAGTTAGTGTTGGTTCCCTGTGGTATTGCATTTGGTACTTTTCTGTGTGTTTGCTTTTTTACAGATGTCTCGACGATCCTCTAAAGGAAAAGAGGTTATGACAGAAGAAGAAACAGTGCCTGTTGCAAAACGAACACGTTCGTCATCACAGCCATCCACTGAACTCAATATTGATTTGTTCAGAACTCCTCAGCACCTACATGCTTACTCAAGCATTTTTGACCGGGGAACCCCTATAGTGGAACGGGAGGTCAGCTTTGACTCTTTGGAAACCACTTTTGTTCCTCGGATCTTCAAGACAAAAGATTAGGCAAACTTATTTGGAAATTTTGTTGATCCAATGATGGAACTCGTGAAAGAGTGTTTCGCCAACACAGTTGATCTTGAAAGTGAACTACACTGTTGGGTAAGAGGAACGGAGTTCATCATTAGTCCGGACACCATAGCTGAACTTCTCAAAATCACTAGACCTGAGAATGCCGACCTAACTCCTTATGTTGATCGTACTCCAATGGTTCACGACATTCTCCAAGTTCTTGGTCCTGACCATGACATCTCCAGTACTGGCACATCCATAAGTACTACCAAGTTTTCACCTGAGTTGATAACATTGAAGCTGATCATGTTTACCAACCTCTATCCGTTGACCAACACGGTGTATATCAACCTTGGCAGGGCTCAATTTCTATGTGATCTCATCACAGGCACCACCATTGACATCTGTACCCATATCTATTATATCATAAGAAAGACAACGACTCGAACAGTAGCACAAGGGTGTCTTCCATTTTGCAGTCTCATTATGAAATTTGTTCTAAGTGAAGGTGTTACTCCTCCCTCTGCTGGGAAAATAACTACGCGTCTTCGTCCAATCTCTATATCCACTCTACAAGCTAGTAGAAGTCATTCATCCAAATCTCCGAAGAGTGCACATCTCTCTCCTGCTACTCAATCTCCTCCTGAACCAGACACACATATACATGCCACCCATGTATCACAGCAACCTCTCACTATACAAGCACAGTCTGCCCCTCAACCTGATAGGTTGGAGATGTTATTTGAGAACCTCCACAAGCACCTTGAGGAGGTGGAAAAGAATCTCAGACAAGGCCAGAGAGAGCAGTCAGAAAGAATAGCAGTCATGCAGGACCAGATCGATGTTGTAGCAGTACAAGTTGATAGCATTTTCACCATGTTACAATAGTGACCCTTTGGCCATTCGTGTCAAAAAGGGGGAGAACTTTTGGGGCAGCTCTTGAGGGGGAGTGCTTGTTTTGAGGGGGAGATTTCTTTATCATCTTTCTATCACTTGATTTTTTTGTGTATAACTTTGATAATTCAAAATACTGTGGTGTTAGTTGTTTATTTCAGCTTATATAATTTGATGTTATTCAGCACATGTTCTGTTTTGGTTATGTGTTTGTACCCATGTTGCTTCTGTAAGCTTTAAGGGTTTGTTTCAATGCACACTTGTAGGCCTTTGTGGTTTGTGCCATGCTGTATGCAGCCTTTGTGCTTTGTTAAATCAGTACTTCTAACCTAATGCTATGCATTCTTTGTGAAGTACTGTCACTCTTGTGCCCGTGTAGGATTTTTCCTAAATGCACATACTTCATGTATTGTGCATTGGTTGAGTGTTGGTCATTCAAGTGATTTACCTTGTGTTTGTCAAATTGAATGTCCGGATGTTCATTTCAAGTGTGAATGAGCATTGTGATCACTTGGTTATAGTGATTGCATGTTTGGATCTTGCCATGGTCTATTGCTTTACTCCATTGTGCTTGATCGCATTATGCTTGCTCCATTTGCATTACAAGTTTTCTGCATATATACAATGAACTTATTGTGTTGTTGTGTTTCAGGAGTTACTTGTTCTTATGGTTCTAAAGCTTCACAGATTCTAGAGTTAGGTGTGAGTGAGTTTTCCAACTGTTCCCAACTCACGCGGTAAGTCTAGAGTTTGTTTTAGGGTTTTGTCACGGAATAGCCAAAGGGGGAGATTGTAAGGTTGAAATTTATCAACCATCTTGTTGGCTTTATTCCGTGCCAATTTACTTGTAATTTAAGCACTTAGTAACCCTGTATTTAGGTGGGATTATTGTAAGGGTAGTGTGTGAGAAGATGTGAAGAAAAGCTCAAGTATGTGCAAAAAAGCAGAGTTTCGCGGCTAGAACTCGCGGGTGGCTCGCAGCTGCAAGTCGCCAACTTCAGGCACGTGAGATGCACACAGGGAAGCTAAATGGTTACGCCAGCTGTCGCACTACAGGACAAAAGTCCCAGGCTGGCCAGGCCATTACGTTGCGACTTGAACTCGCGACTTGGACAAGCTGCGAGACCAAGCCGCCAATTCACCCTGTTTGGCAAAAAACTGTCTCTTCATATTCCTTTCTCACCCCACTATATATAGACCCTTATACCCACTAAATTTAGAGAGCTTCCAGAGAGAATTTTGTGAGAGAAAACCCTAGAGAAAAACAAGATTGCCTCATCCCCAGTCTTCATCTAAGAGACTCTACAAATTCCTCTACTCTCTTCCTCTCCATTGTCATACCCTTGAGAGGTCATTTACCAAATTCTTATCTCACCACACCCATGTCTGTGAGAAGGTTCATTTGGTGCTAAGGGAAGCAGTTTGGAAGGAACCAATATACATTGGTTGATGCTATGGTATAGTAGCGGAATCCGGGAAGCTAAAGAAGAAATAGGTTCGGCGTAACCTCGTTGGAGCAAGAAGCTTGGAGGGCTTAGGTACTTGGGTAGATTAGGCTTGGAGGGTCTTCTGCTGTTCATGTATCCCAACTACATTCTTTAGTGGATTATTTACTGCTTGGAGGGCGGCGGAGAGGTTTTACACCGAGGACTTCGGTTTCCTCTTCGATAACACATCGTGTGTTGTCCGTGTGTTTGCATCTTCCTTCTCTTTATCTTTGCCTTATATTTACTACTGTGGATGTGTTTATATTTGGCTTAGATTGTTTATCAATTCTGTTATAAGCTTATTATCATTTTCCGCACATACATTGTTTGATATAAAGCTTGAATTGGTAACTTTGTATTTGGGGGTCTAAACGTTCAAGGGTGTTTTATACACATTTTGAACTTTCAACGAGGATTGGGTTTGCTTGGAAGTATGGACACAGTTTTCAAGAAGCAATGATCAGAGCAAAAGTTATCTTCTCAATGTGTGGGTATTTTGCCTCTGCTCCTTGAAAGGCCTGGCTTACATAGTATACAGAGTGCTGGATTCTTAATTCTTCTCGAACGAGGGCTGCACTTACTGCTGTGGCGAAGATAGCTAAGTACAGGAACAGGTCTTCGCCTTCTTTTAACGGACTCAATAATGGTGGGTTGCTTAAATATCGTTTTAGCTCTTGGAACGCCATTTCGCATTCTTCAGTCCATGTGAAGGCTTGTTTGAGGATCTTGAAGAAGGGGAGGCACTTGTCCGTTGCCCTTGAAACGAAGCAGTTTAGCGCTACTACTCTCCCCGTCAACTCCTTAACGTTCCTTGGTGAGGTCGTCTCTAGTATAGCCTTCACTTTCTCCGAATTAGCTTCTATACCTCGTTGTGACACCATGAAGACAAGGAACTTCTCAAAGGAAACTCTGAATGCACACTTCGTCGGGTTCAACTTCATCTGGTATTGTCTCAAAGTTTTGAAGGTTTCCTCAAGGTCGTCCAAATGGCTTTCTACCTCCTTACTCATAACGAGCATATCATTTACATACACCTCCATGTTTCTCCCGATTTGCTCACTGAACATCTGGTTTACTAAACTTTGGTAGGTAGCTCCTGTGTTCTTCAACCCGAATGATATGACCCTATAACAATAGAGTCCTTGACTGGTGATGAAGGCCTTCTTCTCTTGGTCTTCTTCTAACATCTGGATCTGGTTGAATCTCGAGAACGCATCCATAAATGTTAACAACTTGTGCCCTCCTGTGGAATCAATGAGCTAGTCAATTCGTGGCAAGGGGAAGCTGTCTTTTGGGTAGGCTTGATTCAGATCCGTGAAATCCACACACATCCTTCATTTCTAGGTTACTTTCTTCACCATGATGATGTTAGCCAACCACTCCAGGTAGTACACTTCACGGATGAACTTGGAGGCTAGGAGCTTATTAACTTTGTCCATGATGGCCTTGTTCCACTTAGGTGCAAAGGCTCTTCTCCTTTGTTGGACGGGCTTTTTCCCTGGATCCACGTTTAGCTGGTGTTGAATGACATTTTCTGAGACGTTAGGCATGTCCTCATGGCTCCACACAAATATGTCCAGGTTTCTCTTCAGGAACTCCACTATCCCCCTCTTCATATCTGGACCAAGATTTGCCCCGATATTTGTTACCTTCATAGGTTCCCCTTCTACCAGTTCCACCATCTCCAAGGTTTCCATCCTCTCTGGACTCTTTTCTTCAATGACCCAGGTGTGGTGGTTTTCCTTTGATGCCAATACAACCTGATAACACTCGCGGGCCAGAACCTGGTCTCCCTTGATTACTCCCACTCCATTTCCTGTAGGGAATTTTACCTTTAAACAATATGTCGAGGACGCAGCTTTCCAACGGTTAAGCGTGGGTTGTCCAATGATGACATTGTAGGACAATGGACAATCTACTATTGGGAAATTAAGTTGCTTCGTTTTTTGCTGGAGGTATGTGCCTACTGTTATCGTCAGGGTTACTATTGCTTTTGGGTACACCTTATCCCCGCTGAAACTAATGTGGGGGGATTCAAATGGATGAAGCTTGCTCAGGTCTACTTTCAACTGCTAGAAGGCAAAGAGGTAAATGATATAGGCGGAGCTCCCATTGTCTACTAAAATTCTCCTGGTGTTGAACGCTTCTATCATCAGCACGATAACCAAGGGGTTGTCATATGGCTGCTTTACTCCTCTAGCATCTTCCTCCGAGACGACCATATCTGTAGCTTCTCTCCTCCGATATTTTGTTGGTGGTATCATATTGACGCTGTTGAGCTGCCTTTACTATGACTTCTTGAGGGATTTGAAGGAGCCCCCCATCGTTGGACCACCGTTGATCATTCTTATCTAGCCTATTGCATTCTTCAGTCCTTCTCGTGGATTATCGTCCTTCGGCTTTTCTTCTGACCCAGTTTAGTCTTCTTGCTTTGGTCTTCAGTATGTGTTTTTCTTGACAAACTTCTGCAGTTTTCCTTTCTGGATCAGCTCCTCCATCTGCTCCTTGAGGTCTCTACATTTGTCAGTATAATGCCCGTGGTCTCGGTGGAAATGGCAATACTTTTTCTTGTTTTGGGCACTAGGTGAACCACTCAACGGCTTCGGCCATTTCAGCTAGTGATCATCCTTAATCTGCATTAAGTTCTGGTCAATGGGCATTACCAGGGGTGTGAAATTTACCATTTTGCGAGCCTTGTCGTCCCTTTGCTAGCCTCTGTCGTTGCTCGAAGGATGGTCTCTCCTTTCCCTCTTTTACCCTTTTTGGTCGTCTCAGGGGCCCGTCTTTGATGTTCGAGGTCCACCTACCTCTATTGTTGCCAAAGCGTCATCCGCGTTCATGTATTTCTAAGCCTTCATGAGCAGATCTGTCATTGATGCTAGGGGGACTCTTAGCAAGTGCTACTATGAAATCTTTGGATCTCAATCCTGCTTTGAACGTGGTTAGCTGCATTTGATCCTCTGCCTCATCTACTTCCAATACTTCCCTGTTAAATCGCTTCACGTAGGATCTTAAGGACTCTCCTTCTCCCTATCTAATCGTCTAATGATTGCTCTACTGGTCTTTTCTGACGCGGCCCTCCAACGAAATGACGTACAAACAAGTTGCTGAGCTGATCAAAATCATCAATGGAAGACTGCGCCAATTTACTGAACCACATTCGGGCTACTCCTTTGAGGGTGGTCAGGAAGGACCGACACAATATTTCATCCGAGGTCTGCTGCAGGCTCAAGGTCATCTTAAAGGTGGTGATGTGATCTAGTGGGTCTTTCAACTTGTCATACGACTCCAGCTGTGGAAGCCAAAATTTCGGCAGGAGTGGGTGATCTGGTACCCTCTGTGTGAACGAAGAGTCTGTCCTTGTCACCATCTTGTCCAAGTTCTTGGCTGTTTTTCCTTTCATTGCACTCTTGAGCTCGTCCATATTTTTCCTCATTCTCCTCAGGAGGTCGTTGCTTGCCTCATCGGATCACTCCATCCTCCTCAAGCCATTTCTCCCTTGGCTCCCTTCCGAATCGTGCACTTCGTCTTCATTCCTGTTGTTTTCGACCCTTCTTGGTGAGTGGTTTTCTTCTTGTTACAGTCACTGCCTCATTTCTTGGTTTTGTTTTGTTAGCTCTTCCACACTGGCCATGAGAGCTTGGACTTGCAATGCTAGGGCGGCTGATTCTGGTTGTGCACTGGACTCCATCTAGATGACAATAAGGGTAGAGCAACGTTTCTGTCCTTAGGATTAGGAGAAAGAAAGTTGTTCCCCACAGATGACACCAAATTGATGAAGCTAAAGTCGTCAGTCCTTGAAGTCATCCAGATAGCCCCGATGCAACCTGCAAGAACACAAGAGAAGGTAGTAAGAATGGATCATTGATGTGGTGCCTGCCGGCAAGCCTCCGATGATAAAGTCAGAATGAGAGGGTGAGAATTAGGAAATTGTTGGTTGGTAAAAATAACTCAGTGTTTGTACCCTTTACCTTTGGTGGAGCGTGGTATTTATAGGTCCTCCTTCTCCTAGCTATTGGAACCACCATTAATGGTGGTTTAATTCTGGGTAACGTTCTTGATATTTAATGTGGGGGAAATGGAATCTCTTGACACTTAAGCGCGAGTATAGGAGCCTCTGAGTTGTTGCCTTGCTTCGTCAAAACCGTAACGATTCTGGTAATAATGGCAGCATTTATGGCCCGACCCTCGTCCTTAGTTGTATCTGGGTGAACGATTTCATCGGGCTTATCAAGTTTGATTCATTACAAACCTACAATAAATTAGTGTTTTTTTTTTTTTTTTTTTTTTGTATTCTTCACTTCACATTGGTGATTCAAACATTTTAATAAAATAATCCTTTATCTCTACCCGTATTAAAATAATCCTTTATCACATGTCAAAGAGTGATGACGACAACAAAGTATCATATATTGAGAGATGAAGCGTAAAAACTTAAGCTACAAATAAAATTTATTTTTTTATTGATTAATGTTAGGTTCTAAAGATTTAGGAATTTGTGTATTTAGAACTCTAATGTGTAATATTGGCAAACCATGATCAAAACAATATGGTTAGTCTTGTTTAGGCTTGCTCAAAGTTATATATTTTATGTAAAGTTGGAATTGAGAGGCTGCAGATGCATTGGTGCATTTCAGCCTGGCTCGATCGATCGAAAGTTAGACTCGATCGATCGAAAGTCGGCCAAAATGTTTTTCAGCAGAATTTTCCAACTCAACCCTAACTCATTAAACGTTTTGGGTTTTCTGTTTTTACCCTAGGTATAAAAGGCAAAACCCTAGCCACGTTGTTAGTGTTGCTCTTGTTGTATTGTTACTCATACATTGCGGTTTATGTGAATCTCTTGTGAGATCTTTGAGGAGCTTTCCTTCACATAAACTTAGGGTTTTCAAGGTAGAGATTATATCAACACCTTGATGATCAACTCGGTTGCTGCCATTGGAGCTTAAAGAATAACAAGCGTGGGTGCTTGTAGCTAATTGAAGAATCCAAGAAACAAGGAGTCCATGGATTCGGAGCTTGCACGTGGTCGTGTCAGTAAGTTCTACTGGTGGGTAGCATTAGGAAGTCAAGTGGGGAGCTTGTAAGTCCTTTTGTATGAACTTCGATTCTTTCGCATAGTGGATTCAGGTTTACCTTGAGGATAACTAGGTCAAATCCTCCCCAGGTTTTTACCCTGTGGTTTCCTAGGTGATCATATCATTGTGTTATTTATATTTCCGCTGCTTTATATTTTGATATGATTGTATGTTTGTGATAACCTAGAATTGCATAATTTGACTAAGTTAATCGCTTGGCTAATTAACTAGGTTAATCTGGTTGGTTTAAGGGGTCTAAAAACCGTTCAAGTGGTATCAGAGCAGGTAGCTCTCTTATTGTTGATCTTTTGATCTCTGAGCTGATCCTTGACCCCTGTTGTCATGGAACATGGACACTCTCTTGTTGTTCCTCCTCACTTTGATGGGAATAACTATGCTTATTGAAAAGTAAGGATGAAAGCATTCCTGAAATCTATTGATGAGAGGGTTTGGAATTCCATTGAGTACGGATGGGAGAAGCCCGCTACTCTTGTGAGTGTGTGGCAAACTTCTCAAAAAGAAGCAGCTGGGTTCAATAGCAAAGCTATGAATGCCATCTTTAATGCTATTTCCATGGAGGAATTTAAGAGAATCTCTAATGTTAAGGTTGCTCATACTGCTTGGAAAATCCTCCAGACTGTGCATGAAGGCACAAAGGCAATTAAGATCAATAAATTGCAACAATTAACTTCTAGATTTGAAAGCATTAGAATGTCTGATGATGAATCTTTTGATGAATTCTATGCTAAATTGAATGATATTTTAATTCTGCATTTAATTTGGGTGAAATCTATGATCAACCTAAAATTGTTAGGAAGATTCTTAGATCTTTAATTGAAGACTTTAGACCCAAAGTGACTGCCATTATTGAGAGCAAGGATGTGGACTCCATCCCTGTTGATGAGCTTGTGGGATCTTTTCAGTCATATGAGTCAGACCTACCCAAAGAAAACAAATCCAAATCAATGGCTCTTAAGTCTGTTGATGATGTTGATGTTGGTGGATTTGATGATGAACTCTCTGCTACAGAAATTGTGTACCTTGCCAAGAACTTTAGAAACTTTCTTAGGAATAACAACAGAAAGGCAAGAGGTACAAACACTGCTGAACCTAGAAACTTTAGGAAGAATGATCCCACTAAGGTTAATAACTTTGAAAAACCTAGAGAAAAAGTTGGTCAATCTTCAAACAATTCTTTGGGTGCTCAGTGTTTTGGTTGTCAAGGGTATGGTCATGTTAAATCTGAATGTCCTACATTCTTGAGGTCTAAGGGTAAAGCTATGACTGTAACTCTTAGTGATAATAAGGTTTCTGATGATGAGTCTGGATGTGACGAGGATGGAAACTGCATTGCTTTCACTGCTACTGCTGTAGTCAATGAAAGCGTATCTGTTGAAGAGAACCCTTCTGATGGGGAACTCTCTGAGGATGCAGATCTTCAAGAGACCTATAATAAACTTTGCGAAGTTGCTGCAAAGGATGCTATGAATGTTGAACTTGGCTTGAAGAAAATTGATTCTCTAGAGCTTGAAAAGAAAATTTTGCTTGTTAAATTATTTGATGCTAATGATCTTTTGAACCATGTGAAATCTGAGAACATGCTCTTGCTTGATAAAGTTAAAACTTTGGAACATGATTTATCTGTTGCTAGATCTGCTAGTTCTAAACTTGATCAAATGTTGAATGTTCAAAAGTATCCTTCTGACAAATCTGGTTTAGGTTATGTTGAAAGCATCTCTGTGTCTACACCATATTCCATGAACTTTGTTCCTTCATCTTCTTCTAAACCTTCCGTGAGTGAGGTTGTGAGTGAAACGGTCAAACCCCCTGTGAGTGAGGTTGTCAAACCAGTAGAAGTTTCACCCCCTAGGAAGATTAGGGTTGATCTAGGAGAGTCTAAACCTAAGGAATCTACCATTTCTAAGGACAAGATGCATGGTAAACCTGCTTGGGTTTGTCATTTTTGTGGAAAGTCTGGACACATACGTCCTAACTGTTACAAGCTTCAAGTTGCTAAGAGAGCAAACAAACCAAAAGTGCCTGTGCCTCAAGCACGAGATCCTATGGCACTCATTGGTGAATTGGTAAAGGCGTTGAACCTTTATTCCAATCCTGGAGTTGGAAATCACTCGAATGTGAATAGGAACTCCAATGCTCATGGTGCATCTAAAAGGTTTTGGATGCAAAAGACTTGATCTAATTGAATATCTCTGACATGGTCCTTGTGCTTCATTGCTCATTCCTTTGTGACCATTGTTCTTTGGTTTTGTGTTTTGTTTGTTTCTAGGATTTGCATTGCATAACATTCGTGCATTTCATTCTAGGATTTATTTGTTTTCTCTTTTAAAATTTTAAAAAAAAAATGGAGAAAAGCAAATTGTGTTTGGCACTATTTTTCTTGGTCTTTGAAAACAAGGTTGGTCAATTTATTTACACATAACATGTCTTGTGTACCTTGTTTAGCTTTGATGAGCTTGTTTATTGCACTTTACTAGTTGAAGCTTTGTAGTGCATGTTGTATGGGAAAGATGTTTATGGTGTTTATCACTTTGTCTTAATCTTGATGTCACATGTTTTTTGACTATCGGACTTGATCATTTTGAGAAAGGCATAAATAACCATCTCACCACTGTTCACTAGCCAATCATGAACACCTTAGTGCATATCATAAGATTTTGTGCTCAAGAAAGTGTAGCACATGCACAAAAAGAACATAAGGTATAGCCTCGATTAATTGCTTAATAATTAAAACTGGTGTGTACTATTAGGCTTGATGCCAATTCACATAATTAAAACTGGTGTGTACTATTAGGCTTGATGCCAAAATTCATCTAATTATGGGGCAAAATTCAAGAAACTTACATGATTGCAAGCTTATGTTCTAGGAGATGTGAGGGTTATATGATGTAACTCTTTAGGTGATAGTCTCTTTTGAATTCTATGTGATGGATTTTGTAGATTTTGTGATTGATTGCTATTCACATATCACCTCACATGTATCTCAAGCTCTTGCTAGTTGCACACACTACACAAGTTACTCTTTGCTAAACACTGTACATGTTATTTTGTGTGTTTTTGGTCTGACCAACCAAGTTTGAAAATACCTTGAGTATTATGCAAAACATTTTTTTTTGCTTGAGAATTTAAAGGGAGAATGGCTGAAATTTTCTTTGGAGAAACTGGGCTTAAAACTTGGGTTTTTGAAAAAGCATTCCATCTCATACTCATGCATTTGGTTTCAACAATTTTAATGCTTTGAGGAGTTGTTTTCAAAATGTGGTTTGTGTTTTTCAAAACTGTAATTTTTCTCAAAATATTGTGAGCCGCTGCCTGTTTCGATCGATCCATTCTGTTTTTCGATCGATCGAAAATTACTTAAAATTCTTTTAAGATTCTCGGATTGATTCGATCGATCGAATGTAATTTTCGATCAATCGAATATCGTGAATCATGTTTTTAAAAACTCAGATCTAACTTTTTCAAAGTCACTTTTCAAAAAGTTTCAAACTTTTCTTTTCTCTCTCCGACTCGGCAAGGCTCCACAACGATTTTTTTGTCGTTTTCTTCCAAAATTTTTGCAAGGTTTCTCTCTCCTTGAGCCGGTATGTCTATTTTACCCTTCTTTTTTATTTTATTTTCACATTTCATGCATTTTTCATGCATTTTAATTTGGGATTTTCGAACCTATGCATTTTGGGGTTTTTCATGATTCAATCCATTTTGTATGAAATTGATCAATGGGTTTTGTTCCTATGATGTTATTAACATGATCTTTGCTTGTTAATTTGATCAATTTTGAGTTTTGTGAAAAATTGAAAATTCTAGGGTTTGTGATTGATCTGATTTGGGGTTTTTGTTCAATTGGATTTAAATTGATAAAATTGGCTTGTTGTTTTGGTGAAATTGGTCATTCTAATTTGTTTTCAACCATGTGTGATGATCAATTCATCAATTTGTTTCGAAACATTCAAGTGGTTTTTCAAATTTTTTGGGTTTTTGGTAGAAACTCTATGCTCAAGCCAATTTTGTGTAATTGAACTTAATTTGAACTTTGTTTACTGCATTAGAACATGCATCATGACATTGTAATTGTTCATGCATCATATAGACTTTTGTTCTATTTTTTATGTGCTAACTTGCAGTCTGCCCTTGGGTTTATTTTTTTATTGTGTTCTTTTGGTTTTCTCTTTGTGTCTTTGTCCTTTCCTTAGCACTATGCCTAGGAAGACTAGGGCTTGTAGGTCTATTCCCTCACCTACTCCTTCCCCACCTTCTTTTGACCGAGAGAAGTTTCCGAGTGAGACAAACCAAGAGATTTTTGAGAAGCTGAACCTTAAGAGAAAGATTTGGGCTGAGCGAACTATTCTCTTAGATGAGCTTGATCCTGCCATTAGGGCAAATTTTGAGCGTCAGGGCTGGTTACCTCTGTTGGATGTTTTTGATCCTCCTCCACCTGCTACCTTGATTAGAGAGTTCTTTTCGAACATCTCTATCCGCATCTATGATTCCAATACTTTGGTAAATAGTTGGATACGAGGCATAGAGTACGTCATTACTCCTACGGTAGTGGCTGATGCTCTAAGGGTACCTTTGGTCCAACATCCAGTCTACCCTTATGATGAGTCTCCTTTGTTGAGTGATGTCATGTCTTAAATCACTGGGTCTTCTATCTAGTGGGGTTCTGATCCTAGGATCACCTCTGCTGAGCTATCTGAGTTGCACTATCTCTTCTTTAGGATAGCATGTCATTCTATTTGGCCCATTCTCATCTTCACACCATTCTTCTTGAGCGGTGTGTCTTTTTATACGCTCTTGTTACAAATGCTCCTATCAGTTTTCCTCATTTGTTTCTTCGTTCTTTGAACGATGTTTATAGGAGTTCATCTTCTTCTCAAGCTCTTGTCCATCCTATTTTTATTCATAGGATTTTGTTATATCTTGATCTTAGTGGTTTTCCTTCTTCTAAGCCCGTTTATGTTATTACTCCCATAGGTGCGTCTTTTCTTAGACAGAGGGCTGCTCACCTTCGAGTAGGCTCTAAACATCCTAGGTCTGAGCCTTCTGGTACCGCACCTCCTCCCTCTTCTTCTACAGGTCCTGCTGGTGAGGATGTTCCTGATCCTGTTGGTGATGCTGCTGCTGCTGATGTTCCTCCACCTCCTTTGGATGACTTTGATGTACGTCGTACCTTGGAGACTGTTATGACCGTTCAGGCGGCTCATAGTCAGATTTTGGTGGACTTGCTTGACGAGATTCGTGCTCTGCGAGCCGACTTGGCACATCTTCATTCACCCTCACCACCTCCTTTTGATGATGGCTTGTGATTGCCCTTTGGCATTCCGTCACAAAAAGGGGGAGTAGAGTTTTTGACTTGTTTTGACTTGTAGAGGAGTTTTTGTAGTGAGGAGGAGTATATTTTTTGTTTTGAGGAGATAGTGTAGTTTTTAGATTGTATCTAGGTGCTTCACTTTGTATATCATTTTTGGGGCTATTCATGTTAGGGGGAGTAACATTGTTTTTGGTATACTTGATATATACATGATTTTTGTTTCTTGTGAGTCACTGCTTATTGATTTATATTTATGAGTTGTTCATTGATATATGTCTTTATTATGTGTTGTGTGAATCATACAAGAATGTTATACCTGTTGATTTACTGTTTTCTGTCACACATACGTTTATGCGTTTGTTGAGTGTTTCAGGAATATACATGTTGATTCAATTGAGCTGCTGTCTACACTTGCAACTGATGGATAGTAGTTAGGATTGAATTTGAGTTTATGAGCATTATTTTTGTAAAGGGCTTTTACTTGTAAACTTTGAGCTTTTAATTTGTGTTTTGTCACGAATTGCCAAAGAGGGAGTTTGTTAGATTCTAAAGATTTAGGAATTTGTGTATTTAGAACTCTAATGTGTAATATTGGCAAACTATGATCAAAACAATATGTTTAGTCTTGTCTAGGCTTGCTCAAAGTTATATATTTTATGTAAAGTTGGAATCGAGAGGCTGCAGATGTATTGGTGCATTTTGGCCTGGCTCAATCGATCGAAAGTTAGACTCAATCGATCGAAAGTCAGCCAGAATGTTTTTCTGCAGAATTTTCCAACTCAGCCCTAACTCATTAAACGTTTTGGGTTTTCTGTTTTTACCCTAGCTAGATTAAACGTTTTGGGTTTTTTTTTAAGAAAATACCATTTTGTGTTTTATCAATACAAATATGTGTTTGAAAGTATGATCTGTTTGTTTTGATAGAAAACTTTATGCAAAGATAGTTTTTTGTATTTTTTTGTGTTTGGTAGTATTAGGGGAAAAAAAAGTCAAAGAAAAACAATCTCTTAACTTCTCTTCCTTAGCTTTTTTTTCTGGATAAGTTCTCTTCTTTAGCTTGGTGTAAGATAGAGTTGTTTTCCATAAAATCTTATGCCAAATATAAGATTGCTACCAAATAAATGATTGCTACCAAATATAAGATTGCTACCAAGATAATTAAGGGAACTAAAAAAAAAAAAAAATTCAACTCGCTTTAAAATTGCTACCAAATATAAGATAATAAAATAGTATTCTTCAAAATACTTTTTGAAAATGATTCATTTTCTAGAAAATGTTAATGTCGAAACATTTTGAATTCATAGTTAATGAATTTTGTGAAACATAATATACTACACCTAAGATACTAAGTTTAAATTTTATGAAACCTAATATAATACACCTAAGATACCATATTTAAATTTTACTCAAAATTATTTTCCTTCGTTTTTCAAGGTCAAATAGTTAGTAAAGTGTTATGGGACATTTTGAACCCATCAGAATCATAACATGGCATCGTGGCACAATAAATGGAGGTAAAAGGAAAAATATGTTTGATCCTTAAGTTTTGTATAGGGGACTTTAAGTTTTTTAAAAAAAACAAAAAAAAAAAAATTATTGAGAAGGAAGAGGCGATGAAATATCCAAGGGTGGATTATATGTCCATCTCAAAGAGAGTAATCAGTCCTTAATTAGTATTTTCTGAAGACTTATAATAATATTGTTACAAGTTCTAATAATTAAGTCAACTAAAGTTTTTCTTATATTTGTAGTAATATTTCATTGTCAAGTCACTTAGATGGCCGCAGCTTTAATTTAGTACTACCAAAACTAAAATATGTATGATCTATGATGTAAACAGCAAGCATTACCTAATTTTTATAACTACACGTAATATTCTTTATGAATTGAATTCAAAGCTTGAATGCAAAATTGTACGGTTTGTGCGTGTATCAAACAAATTTCTTCTATTGAAAGTGACAAAATTTTCAACTTTTTTGAAAGGTTAAACATATAGATAAAATTATATATGTTGAACGTAATACTTCCAAATTAATCTAGCAAATTGAAAGGCTGGAGTATCTACAATATTGCCCACTTTATCAAACTTTGTCTTAGTCTAGTTAATCGATTGTGAGAATCAACCTTCTTCGATTTGCGAGAATTCAGAGACTGTTTTTATTCTTTTTACTTATTCTCAGGTTTCCTTCCCCTTTTGTACAGACTAGGCCAAGGGCTATATATGTTGAACGTAATCCTTCCAAATCTAGCAAATTGAAAGGCTGGAGTATCTACAATATTGCCTAATTTATCAAACTTTGTCTTAGTCTAGTTAATCGATTGTGAAAATCAACCTTCTTCCACAATTGCGAGAATTCAGAGAATGTCTTTATTCTTTTTACTTATTCTCAAGTTTCCTTCCCCTTTTGTACAGACTAGGTCAAGGACTATTATGAGTAGGGTAACGAGAATAGGATTGAACATTTTTATTGTAGGTCGTTTATATACCGGTCCATTTCATATTTTAAATGTGAACATCAAAAAAAAAAAAAAATGTAAACATCGTGTATAATATTACAGACATTGTTTATATATAGTGTACATTAACAAGTGTGAAAGAAAATCTAATTCTACAAAGAAGCCAATTGGCAAAACAAGGAGGGGTGTGGGAGAAATGTGTTTGGCTAAAATGATAAGAACTTAAATGAAATGAGAATCAATCTACACAATGAGAACAAAAGCTTGATGAAGCCAACAATTCTTCTAATATAGTTGTAGATCCACATGGACCACATGTTAATTTATACCCTAAAACCATCACTCCAGATAGCTAGGGAGATTAGGAATGTCCTAATTAATCTTCCAGACCTCATCTAAACTGGCATGTAATGTTGAAATCTTCTAAAAATAACCCTCATTTTTTTTTTTTTTTTGTAAGGTTGAATTTTATCAACCATCTTGTTGGCTTTATTCCGTGCCAATTTTGTAATTTAGCACTTAGTAACCCTATATTTAGGTGGGATTCATGTAAGGGTAGTGTGTGAGAGAGTGTGAAGAATTGCTCAACATTGTGCAAAGAAGCAGGGACTTGCGGCTAGGACTCGCGGCTGACTCGAGACTGGCAAGCCACCAAACTGCAGCACACGTGAGAAGCATGCGGGGAGGTGAAGGGTCACACCAGCTATCGCACTACAGGACAAAAGTCCCAAGCTGGCCAGGCCGTTAGCTCACGACTTGAACTCGCGACTTAGACTAGTCGTGAGGCCAAGTCGCCAACTTGCCCTGTTTGGCAGAAACTGTCTCTTCGTATTTCAAACACACACCACTATATATAGACCCTTATACCCACAAAATGTAGAGAGCTTCCAGAGAGAATTTTAAGAGAAAAACAAGATTGCCTCATCCCCAATCTTCATCTAAGAGACTCTTCAAATTCTTTTACTCTCTTCCTCTCTATTGATACATCCTTGAGAGGTTCTTGACCAAATCATTTTCTCACCACACCCACGTCTATGAGAAGGTCTTTTGGTGCTAAGGGAAGCAGTTTGGAAAGGACCAATGGTTATTGGTTGATGTTATAGGTTATAGCGGAATCCGATAAGTTAGAGAACAAAAAGGTTCGGCGCAACCTCGTTGGAGCAGGAAGCTTGGAGGGCTTAGGTACTTGGGTAGATTAGGCTTGGAGGGTCTATTGTTGTTCATGTATCCCAACTACATTTTCTACTGGATTATTGACCGCTTGGAAGGCAGCGGAGAGGTTTTACGCCAAGGGCTTCGATTTTCTCTTCGATAACACATCGCGTGTTGTCCTTGTGTTTGCATCTCTCTTCCCTTTATCTTTGCCTTTTATTTTCTGTTATG
Organism: Quercus aquifolioides; assembly: GCA_019022515.1. NCBI lineage: Eukaryota > Viridiplantae > Streptophyta > Magnoliopsida > Fagales > Fagaceae > Quercus > Quercus aquifolioides. Next base: position 8,724,779 of record CM032336.1, on the reverse strand, counting down.
GATGTGATTATAATTGGTTAAGATTGTTTATCAATTCTGTGTTTGGCTTATGTTCATGTTCCACACATTAATTGTTTGATAATAAGCTTGAATTGATATTTTGTAATTGGGGGTCTAAACGTTCATAGTGTTTTCAACGCTATTCGAACTTTCATTTTTTATTCTAGATCTTTATCACTTGCCAAAAACAAAGGGTTCCTCATCAATCATCACTAAGAAAAACACCAACAAAAACTCCTAAAAACTATTGCTATTGATAGGCCAAGAATGTATTGACCCCTTAGGAAAATTAACCAATTAATTAGCCAAGTGAATTAATTAAGTCAATTTAACATACAATAAGTGTGGTAGCACAAACAAATCACCAATTGAACTAAATGCAACGGAAATTAAATTTGACACGGGTGATTTGTTTACGAATGGGAAAAACCACCGAGACAAAACCTCACCAGGTGAATTTAAAGTCACCACTCCCGAGATTCCACTATTATCAAAACAAGCAGTTACAAGTAAAGGAATCTCAGTACCTTATACCAACTTATAGTTGAACTCTTACCCCAATACACAATTGGACCTGTAATGTAGTGACAGTCTCTCCTTTCAATGCACAGCTCCCAGTACGTGACTAACCAATTGATGCACGGATCCAAGTACATGACTAACACACCAACTTGAAAAAGATGTTGGCTACAAAGTTCTTCAGTTCATCCACACGATGAAGATCAAGAAGCTCCTTGGTTACAAAACTCTTGGCGTACAAACGCAGCAGCTTCTTCAAGAGAAAGATGAACTAGGGCAAATTGTCTCTGATCACAATTTGAGTGAATAATTGCTTTGCATCAAGTTGCATCAACTTAGATGACCCTTAACATAATCCTTATATATGTCTAGGGTTGTGAGAAAAAAAATCCTACACAAATAGCTTGGATATGTGTGAAAAACAAATCTAGAAATCTGAATTTCTAAATCCTCGATAGATACAGCTATCGAGTTATCTGTCGAGTTTCAAATATTAAATCTCGACAGATACATCTGTCGATATATCTGTCGAGTTTTAATGAACAACACTTCTTCACTTGATTCTTGGACAGATTTGCATGACTTCAGTACTTGGACTTGAACTCTTGTTCCTTGAAGTATTAAACACATCCTAGATCTACCCAATTATAAGTAAAATGCGTTTTGTCAAATGATTAGTCAATTCTATATAACATATGTTCTTAACATGTTCCACATATTTCCTAACAGCTATAACTCAGGTATGGTTATTAAAAGGGTTATTGCAACACTTACTAAAATCTGAAAAAACCACTGCTAAATTTCTATCGTTATAAATTTTAGTAGCCCAATATCAGAACCCCGGAGTACCAAAATAAAAAAAGATGGTTCCAAATATGAGTTTTTTTATAAAAAAAAAAATGTTTTGTGATTTTTACTATAGATGTGTTAGGGACAAAAAACTAAACAAAATAGTTTGAAGAAGATAGAGGGTTAATTATGTTGAGGTTTACGTGTTCCATGCCTGGTTAAAGTCTGAACTCTGATGATGCATCCATTACCAAGAAATAGAGTGTGGAAAAAAGGTGCTTGTCGTAGAGAGACATATGGTACAAAATGTCTAATTATGTGTCTTTTTTTAATTCTTAAAAAAAAAAAAAAAAAAAAAAAAGGCTATTTTTTCTAAATTAATTGTGTCTTTAATTCATGATCAAAGAGCATAATCATGAGTTAACTGTCCCTTACGGCACATACGTTGACTATCTAATCAGATAAGAGGAAATCATCATCGAAGATAACCGTTCCAATTTAAAAATGGCTATTATCGCTCGCTAGTGTCTTTCCTCTTGAGACGAAATTAAAATACTCTATCATCTATACACTATCATACATTTACAAATGAGAAATGATATGTCTACAACATTTTTACAACAAATTCTAAGTGACAGGTTGTTACTGGTTGTTATTGTTAGGGCAAAAAAGTTATCTTAGTGTTAGTTTCAAATTTGAACCAATAACAACTAACCACCTGTGATTTGTTGTAAAAATATTGTAGACGTAGCATCTCTCTTTACAAATTGATCAAAAAACGAAAAACCATGACAATTTTTATTTGGCAAATCAAATAGCTAACAAATCACAATCATTAGAGTCTCTCCATATATTTAGAATTTTTCACAGAATCCTACTGGCGTTATTATTATTAAAAACAATTATTTGTATATTAATAAGACACTAGTGTGTAGGGAAGCCGGTCGCCCCCTATACTCATTTTTCGCTTACCAAAAAAAGAAAAAGACACTAGTGTGGAACCTCATGTATATGTACAGGTACATTTAAAAATAATAACAATTATATATATATATATATATATATATTGTTAGGTTTTAGACCCCTTAACACAATATGTTTAACCTAATATTAAGCCAAGTTGATTAACAAGTTTGTTATTCAAGTTTAGGTTAAACAATTATGAGTAAAAACAATATAATGCGGAAAGTAAAGAACGCAAAGATCTGATAATCTAGGAATACCAAACTAGTAAAAAATATGGGGAGAATTTAACATAGCTATCCTCGAGGTAAAAATAAATCCACTATGAAAGAATTGAAGTTTGTACAATAGGACTTAGACCACTAACATCCTAATGCTACCTCGTGTAGAAAACTTACTATCATGATCATGTGACAGCTCCGAGTCCACAGACTACTTTTGTCACGCCCCGAACCCAACTATAAAGATAGGTACGTGACAACCGTCACACGCTTATAATGTAAGCACCCTACAAGTGTGCAAGGCCTTTTTAGCAACTAAAATTTATCCTCAAAATTTATAACAATTAAATTCAAAATACCTCAACAATTTCTTTATTCTTTATGAATAGATCTCCAATAATTTAGAAGAAACAAAATCCAAATCTCATGTACATAATGCCAATCCGCCAAAAGATATAAGAATATCAGAAAGCCATCAAATCCCAAAATTCACTAAGCTTCTTTTCCTGCACACAACACAACATCAAAACTCCCAAAACTTGCTATTCTTCACAATCTGAAACTGGAGGGGGAAAAGGGGTGAGTTGACAACTTAATAAATAACCAAAATCCTAATAAGTTCTATCAAGCAATAGATCTGTAAAGTAATAGGATCTAATATGAGTCTTCAAAAGTTATAATATGCTATGAGTTTTCAAAAATAACTAAAGAAGTTTCATAGTCTTAAAATAATAAGTTGCAAATAGATCACATACTTTAATCTTACAAATATATCATAGATGGTTTAGAAAGTAGTCAGTTTTCCATATATTAAACCTATAACTTACAATAAGTTCCAAAAATACATAAGCAATTTTAATGACCCAAAATAATTCAAATACTCAAACATTTCCAAAATCAAATATGTAAATTTAAGGACTCAAAATAGTTCAAATATTCAAACATTTCCAAAATCAAATATGTAGTTTTAAGGACTCAAAATAGTTCAAATATTCAAATGTAATTCATATTCTTAACAATCTTATGACTATGATCACGCTATATCCCCGTGACTAAGCATCAGAGTACCAATGAATAACCCCCATTGGCTGGGTATCAAAGTACCAATGAATAACCCCCATTGGTTTGGATATTAGAATACCAATGAATAACCCGTTGGCTGGGTATCAGAGTACCAATGAATAACCCCCATTGGCTATGTATCAAAATCAATTCATAGTCAGATTGTCCATAATCATATATATATGAAATCATAGTTTCTAACAAAAATATATCTTATCCAAGCATGTATATAAAAATCATATACTCAGTATTAAAATATATTTGTAATAATCCTTTACTTGAAATCAGTAATACAATAGAAATAAAAATTCTAACAATTATAAACAATTTTCAGTAGTTAAAAATACATTAATATAAGCAAAATAAAACCTAATTAGGATAAGGTTACTTACCTCCAAAAGCCATACCAAAAGGAACTTCTCCCTAACACTTCTTCTAAAATCCTTAGATATCACCTAAAAAAATTTTGCAAGTATCATTTACTCAATAATCAAATAATTTAAGAATGACTTATAATGATATTCGGCCAATAGAACGACTATTAAAAATATCCAATAATTTCCTTTTACTATCTCAAAGTAAAAATCCTTGTATATATCCTCTACTGCCTTTAATAAAACCTAGGATACATATTGTCATATAGGGTCAAAAGCATCGCCTAGACCATGTTCCATGATCACTTGCTGACTTCCTCAAACGCCTCAATTACCAAACCAATTAAACAAATATAATAACAATAATAATAATAACAAAGGAAAGGTGTTGGCGTTGCTTTGTCAAGGTGATAATTCCATTTATCATATACACATATATAAATAAAAAATAAAATAAAAAAATTCCTACCACTACCGCCGACCCTAGTTATCTTTTGGCATGTGGACAAAACTAAGAAAAGCACCATATCAAACTAGAATCAAGCTCCTGACATGCTTTTTTCCTTGAATCTGCACCAGCACAAGTTCTCCTACTTGTGACTTTGAGACACCTCTCAAAAATTTTGGATCTTCTTAAATGTTCTTTATGCAGCAACTGAAAAACCATCAAGTTCTTGATGTGAATCTTGATCTTGATAGCTCTATGTGTGTGTTTGAAGGTAAACACCTCTCAGATCTCACAAAAGACTCAACACATAACCCAACAAAGACTTCTAAAATGTAGCTAGGGTTTTTCCTCTTATACTAGGAGTGAAACACTTAATCCTACACGTCATATGGGCTTGGGTTACGTTTGAAAATTCTGTAGAAAATTTCTAATCTACGATTCTCGATTGATTGAGTCTATTCTTCGATTGATCGAGTCTTATAGAATCGAGTATGTCCTGTAGCTCCACAATGATGACAGAGATGCTGCTTCTTCTATTTAGACTTTTGATTATTTCCCTTCTTAGTCCTAAGGTTTCTAGTCTCTTTCTTATCAAGCTTAGGGGGTGCTCCTAAGATAGATTAGCTTTGTCAAACTTTGTGGAGAGCTTTTCTCGATCAAGTTCCACATCACTCAGCTTCTTGGTGGCCAGCATATATAGTTTCTCATGCTTCTCAAAAACCTTGAACAACTTTTCATAGGCTATATGGATATCATCTTGATCGTCCATTTTCTCAAACTTAGAGTCCACCAAGTCCTCTTCATCATCTACGGTTTCTGAAACCCTATCAATGGGATCAACTGTAGCAGTGAAGGCATTCAAGATTCCCTCGTCATCATTGTCATCTGAATCATCCTCAGGCTCGGTGTCACTCAAGGTAGCAGCAAGGGCCTTGCTTTTCCCAATAGTCTTGAGATAAGTTGGACATTCTTGTTTCATGTGTCCAAAACCTTGACATTCGAAGCATTTTGGTCTTGAGGGAACAGTGCATTGACTGCCTTTCTTAGCATCCTTCTTTCCTCTGTCTTGGTTCTTAAACTAAGACAAACTGGACTGCTTACGGTCTTTATCAAATCCCTTTGCATTGGCATTCTTCATGAACTTTTTAAACTGCCTCATGTTATAGGATTTCATCTTAGAATCTTCATCATCAGAAAACTCATCACTATCACTGCTTTTGGCCTTCAAAGCCATGCTCTTGCTCTTTCTTGATTTCCCTATCCTAGACAAACCCAATTCATAGGTTTGCAAGTTTCCAACCAATTCCGTCAAAGAAATTTGGTCAATGTCCTTTGATTCCTCAATGGCGGTGATCTTGGCATGAAATCTCTTCGGTAGAGATCTGAGCACCTTTCTTACAATCTTAGGTTCGGGAATGATTTCCCCAAGATTAAATGCAAAGTTCACTATGCCCTTCAGCTTGGCATAGAACTCATCAAACGACTCATCCTTCTCCATCTTAATCTCTTCAAAACTCGTAGTAAGCCATTGAAGCTTTGAATCCTTGACAGCCTTAGTCCCCTCATAGGTCATCTAGAGGATAGTCCATGCTTCCTTAGCAGTTTTAGTGGAGGATATCTTCTTAAACTCCTCATTGGTGACTGCATTGAATAAAGCATTTAAAGCTCTGTTGTTGAAGTTTTCCGCTTTGATCTTAGCATCATCCCAATCAACCAACCCTTCCTTTGGCTTGGTCTAGCCTATCTCCAAAGCTTGCCACACTTTCTCATCTAAGGACTGCAAGAAAGCTCTCATGCGCACTTTCTAGTATGCATAGTTAGTGCCATCAAATAAAAGAGGTATAATTAAAGATTGTCCTCTATCCATGACAAACAAGGGTTAATGGATCACACAACAAGGATTAACCCTAATCAAAGTGTTCTCTCTGATACCACTTGATAGGCCAAGAATGTACTGACCCCTTTGGTAACATAATCAATTAATTAGCCAAGTGAATTAATTAGATTCAATTTCATGCAATAAGCGTGGTAGCACAAACAAATCACCAACTAAGTTGAATGCAGTGGAAAATAAATAAATTTGACAAAGGTGATTTGTTTACGAATGGGGAAAACCACTGAGGCAAAACCCTACCGGGTGAATTTACGGTCACCACTCCCAAAAATCATCTTCACTTGGCCTTGCAAATTTTATTTTTCCTTTCGTAGAAATTCTCCTTTATTGTACTAACCTCAATGTTGTGATTTTCTCTGAGGGATTCACGTTTCTGAACTCGTCATTAGACATAAATCTTTCAGAGGACTTATGTTATTGACTTTGTCATTAGACTCATATCCTTTGAAGGATTCATATCTTTGGCCTCGTCAGTAGACTTATATCCTTTGAAGGATTTATGTCATTGGCTTCGTCATTTGAATTATATTCTTTAAAGGATTTATGTCAATGGCCTCGTCATTTGACTTATATCCTTCGAAGGATTTATGTCTTTGGCCTCGTCATTTGACTCATATCCTCTGAAGGATTTATGTCAGTGGCCTCGTCATTTGACTTATATCCTTTGAAGGATTTATGTCTTTGGCCTCATCAGTAGACTTATATTCTTTGAAGGATTTATGTTAGTGGCCTCATCATTTGACTTATATCCTTTGAAGGATTTATGTCAGTGGCCTCGTCATTTGACTTATATCCTTTGTAGGATTTATGTCTTTGGCCTCATCAGTAGCCTATATCCTTTGAAGGATTTATGTCTTTGGCCTCGTCATTTGACTTATATCCTTTGAAGGATTTATGTCAATGGCCTCGTCATTTGACTTATATCCTTCGTAGGATTTATGTCTTTGGCCTCATCAGTAGACTTATATCTGTTGAAGGATTTATGTCTTTGGCCTCGTCATTTGACTTATATCCTTTGAAGGATTTATGTTAGTGTGAGTTGTTAGTGCTTTAGAGGAGACTTTATAGGCTGAATAACTTCTGAATGATTCCTTTATTGCATTGCTTTTGAGTGAAACAGGAATTTAATCAACGATTACAAGTGATTATCCTCCTACTGGTGATACCTCTTCAAGTGTTCGACGTTCCAAGGAAGATGTAACTTGTTGTCGTCCAAAGACTCCAAGTGGTAGCTTCCTTGTCTTGAATAGTGGGTGACTTTGTAGGGGCCCTCCTAGGTAGGGCCCAGTTTTTCATGACCTGGGTTCTTTGTTGCAGGCATAACTTTCCTTAGGACAAGGTCTGTTATGTTGAATCTCCTGAGTTTTACTCTCTAGTTGTAGTATCCTGACATCTTCTGTTAGTACCTTGCCATTCTTCTAGACGCGTCATCTCTTATCTCGTCTAGGCAATCTAGGTTCATCCTCGGTTGCTCGTTGTTGGTTTCCTTGTTGAAAAATTCCCTCCTTATGCTAGTGACCCCCACTTCAACGAGGATTACATCTTCTATGCCATACGTAAGGTTAAACGGCATCTCTCCCATTGGGGTTCTGGTTGTGGTTCTGTAGGCTCAAAGGAAACTTGGCAATTCTTCAGGCCATTCACCTTTACCCCCTTCAATCGAATCTTGATGGCCTTCAGCAAGGTTTGATTGATTACGTCTGTCTGTCCATTGGCCTGTGGGTGTCCTGGTGATGAAAAGTGGTTTTTGATCCCGAGTCCCGAGCAGAAAGATCTAAACGCCTGGTTGTCAAATTGCCTGTCGTTGTCTGATATGATCATCCTCGGTATGCCAAACCTACAAATAATGTTCTTCCACGCAAAGCTTTGTACTTTGGCCTCTGTGATTGTTGCCAAAGCCTCTGCTTCTACCCACTTCGTAAAATAATCAATTGCCATGAGTAAAAATTTTACCTATTTTTTACCTTGAGGTAAGGACCCATTATGTCAATCCCCACCTACGTGAATGGCCATGGAGAGGTTATGATCATCATCTTTTCTCCTGGGGTTCTTTGGGCATTCCCATACTTCTGACACTTGTCACACCTCTTGACGAAGTCCTTCGCTTCTTTCCTCATTGTTGGCCAGAAGTATCCAGCTCTGGTAATCTTGGATATTAGGGATCTTGGTCTCGAGTGATCTCTGCAAATGCCTTCGTGGAGTTCTTCCAGGATCTATCTAGCTTCGTCTTCTTCAATACACTTTAAGTAAGGGAGAGAACCCATTTTGTAGTGCGCGTCACTTAGGAGTGTGAATCTGGCAGCTTGCTTCTTTGTCTTCCTTGCCTCATCTGGATCTGATGGTAGGTAGCCATCCTTCAGGTAAGAGATGAGCGGTGTCGTCCAGCTCGTGCTCCCTTGTATAGCGAACGAATGAAACTCTTCTATACTGGGGAATTTCTGTACCCCTATCCTGATTCCCAGTGGGTCGTCCACAGCTTCTAACAATGCTTCTCTCACCACTTCGTCTACTTCTTTGTTCAAACCCCTTGGAACTTGTCCATATTCTACTTGTTCCAGATCTCTGGTAAGCTAGTTTGTCAACTTTAAGTACTTCTGCATCCTCTGCTCTTTTGCTTCATAATCCCTTTTAATTTGCCCGATTACTATCCTAGAGTCACTTTTTAGGAGTACTTTTTTGGCTTCCATGGACTTGGCTAATTTGAGCCCCGTCAGCATCGCTTCTTATCCAGCCTCATTGTTGGTGGTTGGGAATTGGAGCTGGACCCCATACTTCAAGGCGTCCCTTTCAGGTGAGGTTATGACAACTCCGACTTCGACCTTACCTTTGGCTACCGATCCGTCAATTTGCACCATCTATGATTCTGCTTCATCCGTCGGACTATCTTCAGGCATGGTGAATTTGGCGATGAAGTCCGCTAGTACTTGGGCCTTTATTGTTGTTCGTGGTCTATATTCAATGTCGAACTGGCTCAGCTCGACTGCCCATTACACCATTCGCCCTACGGCATCAGGTTTGTTCATTGCCTTCTTAATTGACTAGTTTGTTATAACGAGGATTGGGTTTGCTTGGAAGTATGGACGCAGTTTTCAAGAAGCAATGATCAGAGCAAAAGTTATCTTCTCAATGTGTGGGTATTTTGCCTCTGCTCCTTAAAAGGCCTGGCTTACATAGTATACAGGGTGCTGGATTCTTCATTCTTCTCGAATGAGGGCTAAACTTGCTGCCGTGGCGAAGACAGCTAAGTACAGGAACAGGTTTTCGCCTTCTTTTAACGGACTCATTAATGGTGGGTTGCCTAAATATCGTTTTAGCTCCTAGAACGCCATTTCGCATTCATCGATCCATGTGAAGGCTTGTTTGAGGGTCTTGAAGAAGGGGAGACACTTGTCCGTTGCCCTTGAAACGAAGCAGTTTAGTGCTGCTACTCTCCCCATCAACTCCTTAACGTTCCTTGGTGAGGTCATCTCTAGTATAGCCTTCACTTTCTCCGGATTAGCTTCTATACCTCATTGTGACACCATGAAGCCGAGGAACTTCCCCGAGGAAACTCCGAATGCACACTTCCCCGAGTTCAACTTCATCTGGTATTGTCTCAAAGTTTCGAAGGTTTCCTCAAGGTCGTCCAAATGGCTTTCTACCTCCTTACTCATAACAAGCATATCATCTACATACACCTCCATATTTCTCCCGATTTACTCACTGAACATTTGGTTTACTAACCTTTGGTAGGTAGCTCCTGTGTTCTTCAATCTGAATGACATGACCCTATAACAATAGAGTCCTTGACTGGTGATGAAGGCCTTCTTCTCTTGGTCTTCTTCTAACATCTAGATCTGGCTGTATCTCGAGAACGCATCCATAAATGTTAACAACTTATGCCTTGCTATGGAATCAACGAGCTAGTCAATTCGTGGCAAGGGGAAGCTGTCTTTTGGGTAGGCTTGATTCAAATCCGTGAAATCCACACACATCCTCCATTTCCAGGTTACTTTCTTCACCATGATGATGTTAGCCAACCACTCCAGGTAGTACACTTCACGGATGAACTTGGCGGCTAAGAGCTTGTTAACTTTGTCCATGATGGCCTTGTTCCTCTCGGGTGCAAAGACTCTTCTCCTTTGTTGGACGGGCTCTTTCCCTAGATCCACATTTGGCCAGTGTTGAATGACATTTTCTGAGACGTCAGGCATGTCCTCATGGCTCCACACAAATATGTCCAGGTTTCTCTTCAGGAACTCCACTATCCCCCTCTTCATATCTGGACCAAGATTTGCCCCGATATTTGTTACCTTCATAGGTTCCCCTTCTACCAGTTTCACTGTCTCCAGGGTTTCCATCATCTCTGGACTCTTTTCTTCAATGATCCAGGTGTGGTGGTTTTCCTTTGATGCCAATACATCCTGATAACACTCGCGGGCCAGAACCTGGTCTCCCTTGATTACTCCCACTCCATTTCCTGTAGGGAATTTTACCTTTAAACAATATGTCGAGGTTGCAGCTTTCCAACGGTTAAGCGTCGGTTGTCCAATGATGACATTGTAGGATGATGGACAATCTACTACTGGGAAATTAAGTTGCTTCGTTATTTACTGAGGGTATGTGCCTACTGTTATCGTCAGGGTTACTATTCCTTTTGGGTACACCTTATCCTTGCTAAAACTGACGAGGGGGGATTCGAATGGACAAAGCTTGCTCGGGTCTACTTTCAACTGCTAGAAGGCAAAGAGGTAAATGATATAGCCGGAGCTCCCATTGTCTACTAAAATTCTTTTGGTGTTGAACCCTTCTATCATCAGCACGATGACCAAGGGGTCGTCATGTGGCTGCTTTACTCCTCTGGCATCTTCCTTCGAGAAGACCATATCTGTAGCTTCTCTCCTCCGATATTTTGTTGTGGTATCATATGGACGTTGTTGACCTGCCTTTGCTGTGACTTCTTGAAGGATTTGAAGGAGCCCCCCCATCGTTGGCCACCGTTGATCATTCTTATCTCGCCTATTGCATTCTTCAGTCCTTCTCGTGGATTATCATCGTCCTTCGGCTTTTCTTCTGACCCGGTTCAGTCTTCTTGCTTTAGTTGTCAGTATGTGTTTTTCTTGACAAACTTCTGCAGTTTTCCTTTCTAGATCAGCTCCTTTATCTGCTCCTTGAGGTCTCTACATTTGTCAGTATAATGCTCGTGGTCTCGGTGGAAGTGGCAATACTTTTTCTGTTCCGGGCACTAGGTGAACCACTCTATGGCTTCGGCCATTTCAGCTAGTGATCGTCCTTAATCTGCATTAAGTTCTGGTCAATGGGCATTACCAGGGGTGTGAAATTTACCATTTTGCGAGCCTTGTCGTCCCTCTGCTAGCCTCTGTCATTGCTAGAAGGATGGTCTCTCCTTTCCCTCTTTTGCCCTTTTTGGTCGTCTTAGGGACCTGTCTTTGATGTTCGAGGTCCACCTACCTCTATTGTTGCCAAAGCGTCCTCCGCGTTCATGTATTTCTAAGCCTTCATGAGCAGATCTGTCATTGACGCTTGGGGGACTCTTAGCGAGTGCTACTATGAACTCTTTGGATCTCAATCCTGCTTTGAACGTGATTAGCTGCACTTGATCCTCTGCCTCGTCTACTTCCAGTACTTCCCTATTAAATCGCTTCACGTAGGATCTTAAGGACTCTCCTTCTCCCTGTCTAATCGTCTAATAATTGATCTGCTGGTCTTTTCTGACTCTGCCCTCCAACGAAATGATGCACAAATAGGCTATTGAGCTGGTCAAAATCATCAATGGAAGACTGCGCCAATTTACTGAACCACATTCGAGCTACTCCTTTGAGGGTGGTCAGGAAGGACCGACACAATATTTCATCCGAGGTCTGCTGCAGGCTCAAGGTCATCTTAAAGGTGGTGATGTGATCTAGTGGGTCTTTCAACTTGTCATACAACTCCAGCTGTGGAAGCCGAAATTTCGACAGGAGTGGGTGATCGAGTACCCTCTGTGTGAACGGAGAGTCTATCCCCGTCACCATCCCGTCCAAGTTCTTGGCTGTTTTTCCTTTCATTGCATTCTTGAGCTCGTCCATCTTTTTCCTCATACTCCTCAGGAGGTCGTTGCTAGCCTCGTCGGACCACACCATCCTCCTCAAGCCATTTCTCCCTTGGCTCCCTTCCGAATCTTGCACTTCGTCTTCATTCCTGTTGTTTTCGACCCTTCTTGGTGAGTGGTTTTCTTCTTATTGCAGTTGCTGCCTCATTTCTTGGTTTTGTTTTGTTAGCTCTTCCACACTGGCCATGAGAGCTTGGACTTGCAATGCAAGGGCGGCTGATTCTAGTTGTGCACTGGACTCCATCTATATGACAATAAGGGTAGAGCAACGTTTCTGTCCTTAGGATTAGGAGAAAGAAAGCTGTTCCCCACAGACGGCACCAAGTTGATGAAGCTAAAGTCGTCAGCCGTTGAAGTCGTCCATATAGCCCCGATGCAACCTGCAAGAACACAAGAGAAGGTAGCAAGAATGGGTCGCTGATGTGGTGCCTGCCGGCGAGCCTCTGATGATAAAGTCAGAATGAGAGGATGAGAATTAGGAAATTGTTGGTTGGTAAAAATAACTCAGTGTTTGTACCCTTTACCTTTGGTGGAGCGTGGTATTTATAGGTCCTCCTTCTCCTAGCTATTGGAACCACCATTAATGGTGGTTTAATTCTGGGTAACATTCTTGATATTTAATGTGGGGGAAATGGAATCTCCTGACACTTAAGCACGAGTATAGGAGCCTCTGAGTTGTCGCCTTGCTTCGTCTGAACCGTAACGGTTCTGGTAATAATGGCAGCATTTATGGCCCGACCCTTGTTCTTAGCTGTATCTGGATGAACGATTCCATCGGGCTTATTAAGTTTGATTCATTACAAACCTACAATAAATTAGTGTTTAATTTTTTTTTTTTTTTGGGTATTCTTGACTTCACATTGGTGATTCAAACATTTTAATAAAATAATCCTTTATCTCTACCCGTATTAAAATAATCCTTTATCACATGTCAAAGAGTGATGACGACAACAAAGTATCATATATTGAGAGATGAAGCATAAAAACTTAAGCTACAAATAAAATTTGTTTTTTTTATTGATTAACACCGGTGGTAAGGTGACCCGATGGATGAATTTATTAAACAAATTCTTTATAAAATATTTAAAGTTATCTGCTTACCTTCATCTGAAATGTCAAGTGCTGGAAATTGGAAATAAATTTGCTTGTGAATCAAACAAGTTTGATGAGAGAAAAAATAAAAAAATAAAATCTACGACCAAGTCCTAGAGAAACTTTATAAATTTAATAATAATATCGGCTCTAATTTGTTATAGCTAGCCCCAAACACGAATCATTCCCCTCACACATATCTATGACAACAAGGATGAGCAATCGATTCACCTACTCCATACACCACGCAGAGATGGTGACGGCTACTATAAAATTATTTAAAAAATGGTAAAATTTAGATACAAATCATACAATACTTAGGTGCAACGTATATATATATATACACTAATTTTTTTTTAAAGAAAATACCATTTTGTGTTTTATCAATGCAAATATGTGTTTGAAAGTATGATCTGTTTGTTTTGATAGAAAACTTTATGCAAAGATAGTTTTTTGTATTTTTTTGTGTTTGGTAGTATTAGGGGGGGAAAAAAGTCAAAGAAAAATAATCTCTTAACTTCTCTTCTTTAGCTTTTTTTTTTTTGGATAAGTTCTCTTCTTTAGCTTGGTGTAAGATAGAGTTGTTTTCCATAAAATCTTATGGTAAACATTACTATCTTACGCCAAGATAATTAAGGGAACTAAAAAAAAAAAAATCAACTCGCTTTAAAATTGCTACCAAATATAAGATAATAAAATAGTATTCTTGAAAATACTTTTTGAAAAATGATTCATTTTCTAGAAAATGTTAATGTCGAAACATTTTGAATTCATAGTTAGTGAATTTTGTGAAATATAATATACTACACCTAAGATACTAAGTTTAAATTTTATGAAACCTAATATAATACACCTAAGATACCATATTTAAATTTTACTCAAAATTCTTTTCCATCATTTTTCAAGGTCAAATAGTTTTTTTTTTTTTTTTTTTTTTTTTTTTTTTTTTTTTTTTTTGAGAAGGAAGGTCAAATAGTTAGTAAAGTGTTCTGGGACATTTTGAACCCATCAGAATCATAACATGGCATCGTGGCACAATAAATGGAGGTAAAAGGAAAAATATATATGTTTCATCCTTAAGTTTTGCATAGGGGACTTTAAGTATTTTAAAAAAACAAAAAAAAAAAAAAATTATTGAGAAGGAAGAGGCGATGAAATATCCAAGGGTGGATTATATGTCCATCTCAAAGAGAGTAGTCAGTCCTTAATTAGTATTTTCTGAAGACTTATAATAATATTGTTACAAGTTCTAATAATTAAGTCAACTAAAGTTTTTCGTATATTTGTAGTAATATTTAATTGTCAAGTCACTTAGATGGCCGCAGCTTTAATTTAGTACTACCAAAACAAAAATATGTATGATCTATGATGTAAACAGCAAGCATTACCTAATTTTTATAACTACACGTAATATTCTTTATGAATTGAATTCAAAGCTTGAATGCAAAATTGTACGGTTTGTGCGTACGGTTTGTGCGTGTATCAAACAAATTTCTTCCATTGAAAGTGACAAAATTTTCAACTTTTTTGAAAGGTTAAACATATAGATAAAATTATATATGTTGAACGTAATACTTCCAAATTAATCTAGCAAATTGAAAGGCCGGAGTATCTACAATATTGCCCACTTTATCAAACTTTTTCTTAGTCTAGTTAATCGATTGTGAGAATCAACCTTCTTCCACATTTGCGAGAATTCAGAGAATGTCTTTATTCTTTTTACTTATTCTCAAGTTTCCTTCCCCTTTTGTACAGACTAGGTCAAGGGCTATTATGAGTAGGGTAACGAGAATAGGATTGAACATTTTTATTGTAGGTCGTTTATATACCGGTCCATTTCATATTTTAAATGTAAACATCAAAAAAAAAAAAAAAAAATGTAAACATCGTGTATAATATTACAGACATTGTTTATATATAGTGTACATTAACAAGTGTGAAAGAAAAACTAATTCTACAAAAAAGCCAATTGGCAAAACAAGGAGGGGTGTGGGAGAAATGTGTTTGGCTAAAATGATAAGAACTTAAATGAAATGAGAATCAATCTACACAATGAGAACAAAAGCTTGATGAAGCCAACAATTCTTCTCATATAGTTGTAGATCCACATGGACCACATGTTAATTTATACCCTAAAACCATCACTCCAGATAGCTAGGGAGATTAGGAATGGCCTAATTAATCTTCTAGACCTCATCTAAACTGGCATGTAATGTTGAAATCTTCTAAAAATAACCCTTTTTTTTTCTAGATCTTTATCACTTGCCAAAAATAAAGGGTTCCTCATCAGTCATCACTAAGAAAAACACCAACAAAAACTCCTAAAAACTATTGCTATTGATAGGCCAAGAATGTATTGACCCCTTAGGAAAATTAACCAATTAATTAGTCAAGTGAATTAATTAAGTCAATTTAACATACAATAAGCGTGGTAGCACAGACAAATCACCAATTAAACTAAATGCAACGGAATTTAAATTTGACACGGGTGATTTGTTTACGAATGGGAAAAACTACAGAGACAAAACCTCACCAGGTGAATTTAAAGTCACCACTCCCGAGAATCCACTATGATCAAAACAAGCGGTTACAAGTAAAGGAATCTCAGTACCTTATACCAACCTACAGTTGAACCATTATCCCAATACACAATTGGACCTGTAATGTAGTGACAGTCTCTCCTTTCAATGCACAGCCCCCAGTACGTGACTAACCAATTGATGCACGGATCCAAGTACGTGACTGACACACCAACTTGAGAAAGATGTTGGCTACAAAGTTCTTTAGTTCATCCACACGATGAAGATCAAGAAGCTCCTTGGTTACAAATCTCTTGGTGTACAAACGCAGCAGCTTCTTCAAGAGAAAGATGAACTAGGGCAAATTGTCTCCGATCACAATTTGAGTGAATAATCACTTTGCATCAAGTTGCATCACCTTAGACGGCCCTTAACATAATCCTTATATATGTCTAGGGTTGTGAGAAAAAAAAACCCTACACAAATAGCTTGGATATGTGTGAAAAACAAATCTAGAAATCTGAATTTCGTAATCCTTGATAGATACAGCTATCGAGTTATCTGTCGAGTTTCAAATATTAAATCTCGACAAATACATCTGTCGATATATCTGTCGAGTTTTAATGAACAACACTTCTTCACTTGATTCTTGGACAAATTTGCATGACTTCAGTACTTGGACTTGAACTCTTGTTCCTTGAAGTATTAAACACATCATAGATCTATCTAATTATAAGTAAAGTGTGTTTTGTCAAAGGATTAGTCAATTCTATATGACATATGTTCTTAACATGTTCCACATATTTCCTAACAGCTATAACTCAAGTATGGTTATAAAAAGGGTTATTGCAACACTTACTAAAATTTGAAAAACCACAGCTAAATTTCTATCGTTATAAATTTTAGTAGCCCAATATCAGAACCCTGGAGTACCCAAAAAAAAAAAAGATGGTTCCAAATATGAGTTTTTTTATAATAAAAAAATATGTTTTGTGATTTTTACTATAGATGTGTTCGGGACAAAAAACTAAACAAAATAGTTTGAAGAAGATAGAGGGTTAATTATGTTGAGGTTTACGTGTTCCATGCCTGGTTAAAGTCTGAACTCTGATGATGCATCCATTACCAAGAAATAGAGTGTGGAAAAAAGGTGCTTGTCGTAGAGAGATATATGGTACAAAATGTCTAATTATGTGTCTTTTTTTTAATTCTAAAAAAAAAAAAAAAGGCTATTTTTTCTAAATTAATTGTGTCTTTAATTCATGATCAAAGAGCATAATCATGAGTTAACTGTCCCTTACGGCACATACGTTGACTATCTAATCAGATAAGAGGAAATCATCATCGAAGATAACCGTTCCAATTTAAAAATGGATATTATCGCTCGCTAGTGTCTTTCCTCTTGAGACGAAATTAAAATACTCTATCATCTATAGATTAGTGAATTGTGATGTAGATCACAATACACTATTATACATTTACAAATTGATCAAAAAACGAAAAACCAGGACAATTTTTATTTGGCAAATCAAACAGCTAACAAATCACAATCATTAGAGTCTCTCCATATATTTAGAATTTTTCACAGAATCCTACTGGCGTTATTATTATTAAAAACAATCATTTGTATATTAATAAGACACTAGTGTGTAGGGAAGCCAGTCGCCCCCTATACTCATTTTTCGATTACCAAAAAAAGAAAAAGACACTAGTGTGGAACCTCATGTATATGTACAGGTACATTTAAAAACAATAACAATTATATATATATATATATTGTTAGGTTTTAGATCCCTTAACACAATATGTTTAACCTAATATTAAGCCAAGTTGATTAACAAGTTTGTTATTCAAGCCTAGGTTAAACAATTATGAGTAAAAAAAATATAATGCGGAAAGTAAAGAACGCAAAGATCTGATGACCCAAGAAAACCAAACTAGTAAAAAACCTGGAGAGGATTTAACCTAGCTATCCTCAAGGTAAAAACAAATCCACTATGAAAGAATTAAAGTTTGTACAATATGACTTAAACCACTAACATCCTAATGCTACCTCGTGTAGAAAACTTACTATCATGATCATGTGACAGCTCTGAGTCCACAAACTACTTTTGTCACGCCCCAAACCCAACTATAAAGATAGGCACGTGACAACCACCACATGCTTATAAAGTAAGCACCCTTCAAGTGTGTAAGACATTTTTAGCAACTAAAATTTATTCTCAAAATTTATAACAATTAAATTCAAAATACCTTAACAATTTCTTTATTCTTTATGAATAGATCTCCAATAATTTAGAAGAAACAAAATCCAAATCTCATGTACATAATGCCAATCGGCCAAAAGATATAAGAATATCAGAAAGCCATCCAATCCCAAAATTCACTAAGCTTCTTTTCCTACTCACAACACAACATCAAAACTCCCAAAACTTGCTATTTTTCATAATCTGAAACTGGAGGGGAAAAAGGGGTGAGTTGACAACTCAATAAGTAACCAAAATTCTAATAAGTTCTATCAAGCAATAGATCTGTGAAGTAATAGGATGTTGTAAAGTTGTTATTTACAACTATGTATTTTGTTGGCTTTTATTCCGTGTCAAATTTTATTGTAATTATTTTCAATCGTTTATACCCTGTATTTATTGTGGGATTTGTTGTAAGGGTTGTGTGATAGAGAAAGTGTGTGAAGACTCAAGCATTTGGAGGCTGAAGGATTCTTGCGGGTATGTCACGACCTAGCTTCCCGCGAAGTGAGACATGTGTCATGCACATGCTGGAATGCGAAGAGTCAGGCCAGGTGGAGACAGCTGTGTCTCGCTAGTATCTCGCGGGTAAGGCCTTCCCGCGAGACACCCGCGAGACAATCTGTTCTGCCAGCCTGTACTGATTGACTCACACTTTTTGCACCTATCCTATATATACCCTCATTACCCACAAATGTTGAGGAATGCTTCAGAGAGAAAACCCTAGCCAAACACATTGGGAATTAGAGATTGTCATCCCCACCTTTCTCTATACACTTGCTTGTGGTATCTCCTCAACCCTTCCCTCTCCATTTCCATACCATTGAGAGGTTGATAGCCCAAACACTTACCACATCCTTTGAGAGTGTTGAGTGACGTTTTGGTGCTGCTGGGAAGCATTGGAAGAAGTTTGGAATGGCAGATGCAACATGGAGCTTGTTGCGGGATCCGGGATGCTAGACAAGACACAGTTCCGAGAAGCCTTGTTAGAGTAGGAGCTTGGAGGGCTTAGGTACATCAGGTAGATTAGGCTTGGAGGGTCTCTTGCTAACTCATGTATCCCAACTGATTGTCTAGTGGATCGATTTCCGCTTGGAGGGCGGCGGAGAGGTTTTTCGCCGAGTTCTTCGGTTTCCTCTTCGAAAACACGTCTCGGTGTTTTCTGTGTTTGCATCTCTCTTCCCTACTCTTTTATATTCCATTATACTGCTGTGTTGCTTTGTTTATGGATTAGAGTAGCTTTGTATTCATTCGCTCGCATTTACACTATTCCGCACTTAGTATTAAGTTAGTGTAAAATTTATCGAGCCATAATTTTAATTAGGGGTCTAAACAGCTGTTGTGTTTTCAACACTTATTCGAGCTTTCAATTGGTATCAGAGCGGGTACACTTGCTGTGGTTTAAATACCTGAGTGTGATCCTTGACCCTATTTGAGATGGACCGATCTCAATCGCTCAATGTCCCACCATTTTTTTATGGGAACAATTATGCCTTCTGGAAAGTCAGAATGAGAGCATTTCTATGTTCTATGGATGATACCATGTGGGATGCGGTTGAGATAGGCTGGACTAAGCCGGAGGATCCTAAGTCCACTTGGGATAAGGCAGCTCTCGCAGCCGCCAATGCTAATAGTAGAGCTTTAAATGCTATTTTCTGTGGTGTGTCTCCTGATGAATTCCACAGGATCTCTCATATGACGGTAGCCAAGGAAGCTTGGAAGATTTTGGAGACAACATATGAGGGTACGAAGAAAGTTAAGGACACAAAGCTTCAGATGCTTACCACCAAATTTGAAGAGCTCAAGATGGGGGATGATGAACCATTTGATTCATTCTATGGGAAGCTCAATGAAATTGTAATTGCTAAACTCAATCTTGGGGAGAAGATTGAAGAGACTAAGGTGATGAGAAAAATTTTGAGGTCCTTACCGGAGAGCTTTCGGGCAAAAGTCACAGCCATAGAGGAAAGCAAGGATTTGGATGAAATTAAGATCCAAGAGCTCATTGGATCACTCCAAACGTATGAGCTTGGACTGCCTTCCCACAAGACGAGTAAATCGCTTGCTCTTAAAACCATCACCGAAAGAATGGATGATCCTTCCGAAGAAGATGGAGTGGAGAAGGAAGTAGTATACCTTGCGAAAAACTTCCGAAAATTTCTGAAGATGAAGAACAGTGGAAAACCATTCAACAGAGGAAAATTTTCATCTTCAAGATGTGATAGGAAAGAGTTTACGAGGAAAGAAGGGAGGGATTCTCAACCTCCTTCAGACATTGTGTGTTATGAGTGCAATGGCCATGGACATCTAAAGAAGGAGTGTCCAAATTTTCTGAGGGGAAAAGGCTAGGCTTATGCCACTACGCTCAGTGATTCTGACTCTTCTGATTCTGACTCGGAAGAAAGCTGTGACGGAGAGGGAAACTACTCCGCCTTCATGACCATTGCTCATGTGGAGTCATCGGATGATTTGGGTGCACTTGTGAAGGAGCTTGGTGAGCATTCTGATTCAGAGTCTATGGGGATTGTGGAAGAATCAGATGCTGAAGAGGAAGAAAATACAGCTAATCTTCAAGAAAATTACTCCTTACTACTTGAGAAGTTAGGAGAGTATTCCAGAGTAGCCAAGGCAGCCGTAAGGAAAATGAAGAAAGCTGAGGAAGATTACAGAAGTCTCTTGATCAGATATAAAGAGGCTAAGTGTGAGATTGAGACACTAAATGGCGAGCTGTCTGAAGCCTATACAAAGGTGAGGTTTCTTGAGCAAGAGGTTGTGCAAGCTCATGCTAAGATAGAGAGAGTCTCCTCTCAGAAGCTAGAAGATGTTATATCATCTCAAAAACCTTCTTCAGACAAGTCCGTGTTGGGATACACCGGAGGAAGCTGCTCATCAGCCAAAGTCACCAAAGAAGTAAAGTTTGTGAAGGCAAACGAGACGGTTGTAGAAGAGCCCATTCTTGAGAAAATTGAGGATGTAAAGAAGAAGAATGTGGCTGAGCAACGAATGGTGAATAAGCCCCGAAATCAATCTGTGGTTAAACATGAAACCAGAGGAAGATCTCTCCCAAGATCACAACGGGGTCCTAGAACGGATTATATGTGTCATTATTACAAACTGCAAGGACATACCAGACCCAACTGTCAAAAGCTGAGATCAGACAACAATGCAAGCGCACCTCGGTCACGAGGAAGGAGAAATGACATGAGGTATTGGGGTGGTGAGCAACCAAGAAGTCAAAATCGTAATTCCGGTATGACGAACGTGATGAAGATGATCGGTGCCTTCACCACTTGCTTGGAGAGTTTCACCAGAAGGTTTGATAGTCCAAACTCTCGTACCCAATCCGTCAAGGATATCACCCCAAACGCACGTGACGTGTGGGTGAAGAGGGGTACTCATGCATAAGCATTATAATATGTCCATGCATAAATTCTTTCAATATTTAGGGACATTTGCTGTTGTACCATTTCATGCATTGTTTTCGTTGTTATTTTATCTGGTTGGTTTGTACCAGCTGTTTTTGTTGATCTTATTTTTCCTGTTCTGCTTTGGGTATGTTCAAAAAATTCAAAAACCCATAAAAAAAATTGAAAAATCTCAAAAGTTTGATCACGTGTTTTGTGCATGTCACATGTGAGTTTGGCCTAGTACCTTCGTACTAATGGCGTAGTGCATTTACGATCTTGGCTTGTTATGTATGCACTCTTTTCTATGTGGAAGAAATCTTGAACACTATGTGTGACTGTTGTAAATAGATCTTCAAGCTTGTCATGAATGATTGGTCAATAGTCTTGTTGGTCTTGATACTTGCATAGACTTGTGTCTATGTCTCTTCCCACTTTATTTTTATGTTTTTGCAAAAAGAGCTCACCAAATGTAAATCTCCAAATGAAAAGAGATATTGACATGCAAAAGCCTGTCGCACACACTAGTATTCGACTAGGAAAAAGGGAAAGCGACTCTTCTTAATGTGTTTTGTACGGTGCTCAAAAAGCCAAAGGCTAATCTTCAATTTTGAAATATCATAAATTTCAAGCACCAATCTCAAAATGAGATATTGTTTTCTTGTCCAATCAAAAATAAAATGGACCAATTGCTATGCTTTTTGCAGAAGCCAAATGAAAAGCTTCTGAAGTTATGTATTCAATATGTGGGAGGTCATATATACTCATTTCTATAATGGAGATAGTCCACTTGATTTCGTATCAGTTGTGTATGACTCGTTTGAATTGATCATTGAAGCTTCGCTCTGGTCTAATGACTATTTCACATTTGATACTCACACACAACACACAAGACTTTAATTCAATCAATGCCTATCTCATTTGTGTGATTGTATATGTTCAAATGTGATGTGTATGCTCAAGAACGTGTTGATCAAACCCAAAAAGATTTTTAAGTGTTTTATTTGTTTTTGAAAGTGATTTTATACTTTCATGTCTTTTGTTTTTGTTCAAAATGCATTTTTGTGTTTTCCTTCAAAAACTGGTTCAGGGGTTGTTTCGCGAGAAGCTCGCGACTTAGAGCTTCCCGCGAAAAGGGCTTGAGGGAAACATTTTTTTCATCCTGTCACACAGAAACTCTCGCGCCTGTCTCGCGACCAACAGCTTCTCGCGAAATGTTGTTTGGATAAAAATTGGATTTTTCCAAATTCAGACAGAAGTTACCGCGACTGTCTCGCGACCTAGTGCTTCTCGCGAAAGTTTTGTGCTTCAGTAGCCGCTCTCGTGACTGTGTCGCTACTCCCTAACTCGCGAAAATCGCGTGTTTTCAGTTTTATATTGCTGATGTGACAGTTTTTCAAATCACAAAAACTTCCCTCGCTCAACCTCTCTCGAACCTTTTCAACCCAAATCACTATTCCATTCAAACCCCTTCAATCCAAGCATTTTTTCTGCATTTTCTTCTTCAAGGTATGTTTTATAATCAATTCTTTTTAAGTTTTTGCTTAGATTATGCAGAATTTTTGTTAGGGTTTTGATAATTGGGGATTTTCAAAAATTTGGGTTAGTTTTCTAAATTGGGTGATTATTTCTCAAATCTTTTGATTAGGCTGTGTCCCATTTGATGTTTGTGCATATGTGTTGGCCCCTTGTGGCATTTTAAAGTGTATTTAGGCATGTTTTCACCATGATCATGCATTATTCATGTTATATTTGCATTTGTGCATATTAGGTGTTCGACAAAATGTTCGAATGACATTTTTGTGCCAAATTGAAATCAAGTAATTTCAATCTATGGGTTGTCACTTGTCTGACCATGTTTCACTAAGTTTGGTCATTGATCGTGTGTTTCATACACTTTGCTCATGTTGCACACTCTTGACACACAATTAGGCACACTTAGGCACCCCTCATGCATCTCATGCCGCACACACTCATCAGCACATGCACACAGACACACACACTTGCACAGTCTCTTAGTTTTATGCATTGTGTTTATGCTTTATAGGTTTGTGTTTTTAAGCATGCTATTAAGAGTCAACCATGCTCTGTTTTCAGTTAGTTCAACTCTGATTTGGAACTAACTTGAATCTAATCAAGTTTTGTCTTGTGGTTTGTGTTTGTGCATTTTTTTTCCTTTTCTGCTTTGTGAAATTGTGCAGATGTCTCCCACCAAGCATGCAGCTAAGAAGAAACCTACTTCAAAGCGTGCACAGACTGATTCTGATCATTTCAAGTCCACGGAAGCAAATATGAAGTACAATGACTGCTATAAGGACAAGACGATCATCATGGAAAGAGTGGTCCAGTTAGAAACTCTTGAGGACACGTTCATCCCTGAAGTGTTCAAAGATAGAACCTGGACCAAGCTGTTGAACCCAACCGGGGTTGTCTATTCAGAAATAATCTGGGAGTTCTTCTTAAATGCCACTGTCAATGGAGACTGTATTGAGTGCTAGGTACGACACAAGGAATTTGTGATTACGAGAGAGATCATCCAAGACTTTTTGGAAATACGGCCTCCATCTCAGCCAATTACAGTTGCATATGAGGACAGATTGGGCTCTACTGCTGAGATGATTACAGCACTTGGTGGTGAACCGAAGAAATCATCCATGAACACCATCAAATTCTCTCCGGAAATGAGGACTCTAAGCTATGTGATGATTCACAATCTGTATCTGGTCACCAATCTCACCACTCTATCTGCTCCGAGAACAAGATTCTTGTATGATCTCTTTACTCATAAGGAGATTGACATTTGTGGCCATATCATGCATGTCCTGAAGAAGAGCATCACAAAGCAGAATTCACGGACTGTGATGCCGTTCCCCTCCTTGATCATGGGATTGATTGCCAAGGCAAAGCTCAAGCTACCCAGTGGCCTCACAGTTATTCAGAGGGACTACCCCATTGGTGGTCATACACTGACTAGGAGCACTGCACACATCAAGGGCTCCAAGACTGGTGTGCATACCATCCAACAGCCTCGTGTTGAGCAAGATGAGGGTGGAGATACAGAGGAGGAGATTGATAGGTTCACCTCGACTCTAGAGCCTTTTGCACAGCCATCATCTTCGGCTCCACCACAAGGCTTGAGCAAACTTGATCTATTGCTGGCTAAAATGGATCAAATGTCTACAGTGCTGGATTCTCATGTACAGCACACCGCGGACCAGTTTGCATATCTTTAAGGACAAATCACCGCGCTCTCTTCACAAATACAAGACTTATCTATGGAGCAAGGCTCGGATTCAAAGTCAGATCAGTTCTAGCCCTTTGGCCATTCCGATCAAAAAGGGGGAGAAAATTTTGAGGGGGAGCTGGAGAAGAGCTTGCACAGCGTTAGGGGGAGCATAGTCTAGAAACTTAGTAACATTGGTTATTGGTTTTTCAGACGGTTTTATTCAGTATTTTTTAGTCTTTACAACTGTTTTACTGCTTTTGGTTTAAAGCTTTGATACTCTATTTTTATTTAAGTATAATTTCAGAAGTTTCTTTTGTGATATTATCTATGCTTTGTAGCATACTTTGCTTGTACCCATGTTGCTTTTGTAAGCTTTAAGGGTTTGTTTCATTGCATGATTTGTAGGCTTTTATGGTTTATGCCATGCATATGCAGTACTTTGTTTATGCAGCCTTTATGCATGTGTACTTGAAGTTTAATGTCATACTTTCTACTTCAGTACAACACTCTTGTGCCCTTGTCTAGATGCAAATACTTCGTGTATTTAGCATTGGTTGAGTGTTGGATTTGCAAATGATACTCTTCAAATGAGTCTATCATCTTGCATGTCCGGATGTTCATTCCTTGTGTGAATGAGCATAGTAATTACTTGTGTATAGTGATTACTTGTTTGATCTTGCCATGGTATATTGATTTATTCCATTTTGCTTGATCTCTTTGTATTTGCTCCATATGCGTTTCAAGTTTTCTGCATACAATGATATTATTTTGTTATTGTTTTTCAGGAGATACTTGTTCATATGTTTCAAGAGCTTATCAGAATCTAGAATTAGGTGTGAGTGAGTTTTGTCTTTGTTCCCAAGCTCACGTTTAAGTCTAGAGTCTGTTTTAGGGTTTTATCACGGAATAGCCAAAGGGGGAGATTGTAAAGTTGTTATTTACAACTATGTATATTGTTGGCTTTTATTCCGTGCCAAATTTGATTGTAATTATTTTCAATCGTTTATACCCTGTATTTATTGTGGGATTTGTTGTAAGGGTTGTGTGATAGAGAGAGTGTGTGAAGACTCAAGCATTTGGAGGCTGAAGGATTCTCGCGGGTATGTCGCGACCTAGCTTCCCGCGAAGTGAGACATGTGTCATGCACATGCTGGAATGCGAAGAGTCAGGCCAGGTGGAGACAGCTGTGTCTCTCGAGTATCTCGCGGGTAAGGCCTTCCCGCGAGACAATCTGTTCTGCCAGCCTGTACTGACTGACTCACACTTTTTGCACCTATCCTATATATACCCTCATTACCCACAAATGTTGAGGAATGCTTCAGAGAGAAAACCCTAGCCAAACACATTGGGAATTAGAGATTGTCATCCCCACCTTTCTCTATACACTTGCTTATGGTATCTCCTCAACCCTTCCCTCTCCATTTCCATACCATTGAGAGGTTGATAACCCAAACACTTACCACATCCTTTGAGAGTGTTGAGTGACGTTTTGGTGCTGCTGGAAAGCATTGAAAGAAGCTTGGAATGGCAGATGCAACATGGAGCTTGTTGCGGGATCCGGGGTGCTAGACAAGACACGGTTCCGAGAAGCCTTGTTGGAGTAGGAGCTTGGAGGGCTTAGGTACATCGGGTAGATTAGGCTTGGAGGGTCTCTTGCTAACTCATGTATCCCAACTGATTGTCTAGTTGATCGATTTCCGCTTGGAGGGCGGCGGAGAGGTTTTTCGCCAAGTTCTTCGATTTCCTCTTCGAAAACACGTCTCGGTGTTTTCTGTGTTTGCATCTCTCTTCCCTACTCTTTTATATTCCATTATACTGCTGTGTTGCTTTGTTTATGGATTATAGTAGCTTTGTGTTCATTCACTCGCATTTACACTATTCCGCACTTAGTATTAAGTTAGTGTAAAATCTATCGAGCCGTAATTTTAATTGGGGATCTAAACAGCTCTTGTGTTTTCAACACTTATTCGAGCTTTCAGATGTAATATGAGTCTTCAAAAGTTATAATATACTATGGGTTTTCAAAAATAACTAAAGAAGTTCCATAGTCTTAAAATAATAAGTTGCAAACAAATCACATACTTTAATGTTACAAATATATCATAGGTGGTTTAAAAAGTAGTCAGTTTTCCATATATTAAACCTATAACTTACAATAAGTTCCAAAAATACATAAGCAGTTTTAATGACCCAAAATAGTTCAAATACTCAAACATTTCCAAAATCAAATATGTAAATTTAAGGACTCAAAATAGTTCAAAAATTCAAACATTTCCAAAATCAAATATGTAGTTTTAAGGACTCAAAATAGTTCAAATATTCAAATGTAATTCATATTCTTAACAATCTTATAACTATGTTCACACTATATCCCCGTGACTAGGCATCAGAGTACCAATGAATAACCCCCATTGGCTGGGTATCAAAGTACCAATGAATAACTCTCATTGGTTTGGGTATCAGAGTACCAATGAATAACTCTCATTGGTTAGGTATCAGAATCAATTCATAGTCAGATTGTCCATAATCATATATATATATGAAATCATAGTTTCTAACAAAAATATATCTTATCCAAGTGTGTATATAAAAATCATATACTCAGTATTAAAATATATTTGTAATAATCTTTTACTTGAAATCAGTAATACTATAGAAATAAAAATTCTAACAATTATAAACAATTTTCAGTAGTTAAAAATACATTAATATAAGCAAAATAAAATCTAATTAGTATAAGGTTACTTACCTCCAAAAGCCATACCAAAAGGAACTTCTCCCTAACACTTCTTCTAAAATCCTTAGATATCACCTAAAAAATTTTTGCAAGTATCATTTACTCAATAATCAAATAATTTAAGAATGACTTATAATGATATTCGGCCAATAGAGCGACTACTAAAACTATCTAATAATTTCTTTTTACTATGTCAAAGTAAAAATCCTTGTATATATCCTCTACTTCCTCTAATAAAACCTAGGATACATATTGTCATATAGGGTCAAAAGCATCGCCTAGACCATGTTCCATGATCACTTGCTGACTTCCCCAAACGCCTCAATTACCAAACCAATTAAACAAATATAATAATAATAATAATAATAATAATAATAATAATAATAATAATAATAATAACAATAAAGGAAATGTGTTGGTAGACATGGCAAAACAGTCGGGTCGGGTCAGGTTCGGGTCGGGTCAATCGGGTTGCGGGTCAAACGGGTCACGGGTCAAAAACTGGTCATTTTAAGCAGGTTAAAATCGGGTTCGGGTCAATCGGGTCGGGTCGGGTTGACCCGTATTTTTCACATGAATTTTTTTTATTTTTTTATTTTTATATAAAAAACAACATGTATCTGTCATTTGGAAAGTTATGCAACAAATTACTTAGGGTCCGTTTGGATACAGCTGAAAACTGAAAACTGAAAAATACTGTAGCAAAATAATTTTTAAATGTGTGAATAGTACCGTGGGACCCATTTTTAATGAAAAAGTTGTTGAAAAGTGAAAATTGTGGGTCCGTGAACAGTAAAAGTTGTGTGGAAAAGTCACATGTTGCGGCTACTGTTCAATGAACAGTAGCCGCAACAATGTTGCTACAGTAACACTTTGTCTCTGAAAAGCTGGGGACGCGTGAAAAAAAAAAGAGCTGAAAACGTAAACGTGCAACGCCAACGCGCCAGCCAAACGCTCTCTTAATGTAAAATGCATTATTTTGAATTCACCACTTATATCAAGAATGAACTCAGTTAAACTTATTAATACTTATTCAACAATTTTAAAATTATACAAATCCTAACATTACTATCTAAAACAAAATAACACAAAGATAAGTAAAGCAAATACACAAGTTTTATTTCTACACAATATCAACATTCCAAATATAAAACAAAATTACAAATGACTTATTGGATAACTCATTTGATAAAGAATAAAAATATATAAGAAATTTACAATCTTGAAAATTAATTTTATAATCTATTATCAGTTGTGGTTGACACTCTATTTCAATTTGAGATATACTTTAAAATTTGATTGCTTACTTATTTATACATGGTCTCTTTTATGAATATCATATTATTGTTAAGCAACACACACTCTAGGAAATATCATAATTTATTTTGAAAAGCCGTTTATTTTGGACATAAATTATTAAAAAATAGGTCTAAGTATTTATAATTTATGCTAATTTGATACTTTAGCTTCACTATTTTCACACTTGTGAATATTTCTCACATGTCTACAATTTTAAATCTATGTTTTTAACTCTACTGTAACCAGATTATCTTGGCATGTACTTTGCTATTTGATATCTAAAAATATTTACTCATTACAAAATGTTCAACCATTTATCTTTCAATTAATTTGCATATAGTTATGTAAATGTATCAATTATTTCCTTAAAGTTCACAATAAACAATTAAATCAATATTGTCTTAGTTTTACTATTTTTTTTACCCAAAAAAAAAAAAAAAATTTAAATGGTTCGGGTTCGGGTCGGGTCGGGTTAACCCGCAAAAAATACGGGTCGGGTCACGGGTCAACCCGTTTTTGCTCCGGGTCAAAAAAATCGAGTTTGGGTCGGGTATTTTTCGGGTCGGGTCAGAAAATTCTGACCCGTTTTGCCATGTCTAGGTGTTGGCGTTGCTTTGTCAAGGTGATAATTCCATTTATCATATATACATATATAATTTTTTTTTTCCTGCCACTGCTGCCGACCCTAGTTCTCTTTTGGCATGAGGACAAAACTAAGAAAAGCACCATATCAAACCAGAATCAAGCTCCTGGCATGCTTTTACGGAAAAATACTATTTGACATATATATATATATATATATATATATATATATATTTTTTACCTCTGTAATTTATCACACTACTGGCTTACACCATAACTTTTTGTTGTTCACCAAAACTCAATTCGGTAAACCTGCGCAGCACTTACAGTTAACGCAACACCGGCACAGGGAAAAATAGATCTAATTCCTTCTTCATTTACATCATCATATTCATTAGATTTTTTAAATAGTCTCACTATTGGCCAAAATACTCATATAAAAAAATACTTGAATTCTAAATAAAACTTAGATTTGACAAGAAAGAGATTCTTAGGCTTAATAAGCTATTGTGCAGTCAAACCTTCTCTACTTGAGTAATTTGGGTAGTCTTCTCTCTCAAAACTTAATAAGCTTATATATAGCTAGGGTTTCAACCTTATTTTCTAAAAACTGCCTTATAATTATAAATTATAAAATTGGCCCCACAAAAAATTTACTTAAATACCCCTCCTTTTAGATCTTTTTTTTTTTTTTTTTTTTCCTCTAGTTATTTCAACTTTTTTCCTTGAATCTACACTAGCACAAGTTCTCCTACTTGTGACTTTGAGACACCTCTCAAAAGTTTTGGATCTTCTTAAATGTTCTTTATGCAGCAACTGAAAAACCATCAAGTTCTTGATGTGAATCTTGATCTCTATGTGTGTGTTTGAAGGTAAACACCTCTCAGATCTCACAAAAGACTCAACACACAACTCAACAAAGACTTCTAAAACATAGCTAGGGTTTTTCCTCTTATACTAGGAGTGAAACACTTAATCCTACACGTCATATGGGCTTGGGCTACGTTTGAAAATTCTGTAGAAAATTTCTGATCTACGATTCTTGATCGATTGAGTCTATTCTTCGATTGATCGAGCCTTGCAGAATCGAGTATGTCCTATAGCTCCACAATGATGACAGAGATGCTACTTCTTCTGTTTAGACTTTTGATTATTTCCCTTCTTAGTCCTAAGGTTTCTAGTCTCTTTCTTATCAAGCTTAGGGGGTGCTCCTAAAATAGATTTTCTTTTGTCTATGTTCTCACTAGCTAAAACAGTTTTAACATCATTGTTCTCAGAATTAACATTATTAGCAGGTGAGACAAATGTAGTAGTACTAAAAGAAGCAATATTAGGAGAAGAGAAATCATACCCCAAACCGGTTCTATCAGAAGCAGATTTCTAAAAGCTAAGCATCTCATCATGTTTTGCACTGGAAGTCCTCTCCAATTGAGCTCTAACTTGAAACAGCTCTGCTTCAAGCTTCTTGGTCTTTTCAGCTAAGAAATTGTTCTCAAATAATAGTGCTCCAATTGTCTGATTAGCTTTGTCAAACTTTGTGGAGAGCTTTTCTCGATCAAGTTCCACATCACTCAGCTTCTTGGTAGCCAGCCTATATAGTTTCTCATGCTTCTCAAAAACCTCGAACAATTTTTCATAGACTGTATGGATATCATCTTGATTGTCCATTTTCTCAAACTTAGAGTCCACCAAGTCCTCTTCATCATCTACTGTTTCCAAAACCCTATCAGTAAGATCAATTGTAGCAGTGAAGGCATTCAAGATTCCCTCGTCATCATTGTCATCTAAATCATCCTCAGGCTCGGTATCACTCAAGGTAGCAGCAAGGGCCTTGCTTTTCCCAATAGTCTTGAGATAAGTTGGACATTCTTGTTTCATGTGTCCAAAACCTTGCTGCTTCAAGCTTCTTGGTCTTTTCAGCTAAGAAATTGTTCTCAAATAATAGTGCTCCAATTGTCTGATTAGCTTTGTCAAACTTTGTGGAGAGCTTTTCTCGATCAAGTTCCACATCACTCAGCTTCTTGGTGGCCAGCCTATATAGTTTCTCATGCTTCTCAAAAACCTCGAACAATTTTTCATAGACTGTATGGATATCATCTTGATTGTCCATTTTCTCAAACTTAGAGTCCACCAAGTCCTCTTCATCATCTACTATTTCCAAAACCCTATCAGTAAGATCAATTGTAGCAGTGAAGGCATTCAAGATTCCCTCGTCATCATTGTCATCTAAATCATCCTCAGGCTCGGTATCACTCAAGGTAGCAGCAAGGGCCTTGCTTTTCCCAATAGTCTTGAGATAAGTTGGACATTCTTGTTTCATGTGTCCAAAACCTTGACATCGGAAGCATTTTGGTCTTGAGGGAACAGTGTACTGACTGCCTTCCTTAGCGTCCTTCTTTCCTCTATCTTGGTTCTTAAACTGAGACGAACTGGACTGCTTACGGTCTTTATCAAATCCCTTTGCATTGGCATTCTTCATGAACTTTTTAAACTGCCTCGTGTTATAGGATTTCATCTTAGAATCTTCATCATCAGAAAACTCATCACTATCACTGCTTTTGGCTTTCAAAGCCATGCTCTTGCTCTTGCTCTTACTTGATTTCCCTATCCTAGACAAACCCAATTCATAGGTTTGAAAGTTGCCAACCAATTCTGTCAAAGAAATTTGGTCAATGTCCTTTGATTCCTCAATGGCGGTGATCTTGGCATGAAATCTCTTCGGTAGAGATCTGAGCACCTTTCTTACAATCTTAGGTTCAGAAATGATTTCCCCAAGATTAAAGGCAGAGTTCACTATGTCCTTCCGCTTGGCATAGAACTCATCAAACGACTCATCCTGCTCCATCTTACTCTCTTCAAAACTCGTAATAAGCCTTTGAAGCTTTGAATCCTTGACAGCCTTAGTCCCCTCATAGGTTGTCTGGAGGATAATCCATGCTTCCTTAGCAGTTTTAGTGGAGGATATCTTCTTGAACTCCTCATTGGTGACTGCACTGAATAAAGCATTTAAAGCTCTGTTGTTGAAGTTTGCCGCTTTGATCTTAGCATCATCCTAATCAACCAGCGCTTCCTTTGGCCTGGTCCAGCCTATCTCCAAAGCTTGCCACACTTTCTCATCTAAGGATTGTAAGAAAGCTCTCATGTGCACTTTCCAGTATACATAGTTAGTGCCATCAAATAAAAGATGTATAATTAAAGATTGTCATCTATCCATGACAAACAGGGGTTAATGGATCACACAACAAGAATTAACCCTAATCAAAGTATGCCCTCTCTGATACCACTTGATAGGCCAAGAATGTATTGACCCCTTTGGTAACATAATCAATTAATTAGCCAAGTGAATTAATTAGATTCAATTACATGCAATAAGTGTGGTAGCACAAACAAATCACCAACTAAGTTAAATGTAGCGGAAAATAAATTTGACACAGGTGATTTGTTTACGAATGGGGAAAACCACTGAGGCAAAACCCCACCGGGTGAATTTAAGGTCACCACTCCCGAAAATCCACTATTATCAAAACAAGCTGTTACAAGTAAAGGAATCCTAATTCCTTTTACCAACTTACAGTTGAACTCTTACTCCAATACACAATTGGACTTGTAATGTAGTGACAATTTCTCATTTTGATAGGCCAAGAATGTATTGATCCCTTAGGTAAATTAACCAATTAATTAGCCAAGTGAATTAATTAAGTCTGATAGGCCAAGAATGTATTAACCCCTTGTAATATATTAATTGATTAATTAGTCAAGTTTATTAATTAATCAAATTAACATGCAAAGCACGTGGTAGCATAAACAAATCACCAATTATCTGAAGTATGCAGCAGAAAATAAATTGACACAGTGATTTATTTATGTCACGCCCTGAACCCAACTATAAAGATAGGCACGTGACAACCGCCGCACATTTATAAAGTAAGCACTCTACAAGTGTGCAAGGCTTTCTTAGCAACTAAAATTTATCCTCAAAAATTAAAATCAAATAAATCCAAAATGCCTCAACAACACAATACAATCCCAAAACTATTAGAAGACCATCCAATCCCAAAATCACTAAGCTTCTTTTCCTGCTCACAACACAACGTCAAAACTCCCAAAACTTGGTATTCTTCACAATCTGAAACTGGAGGGGAAAAAGGGGTAAGCTGACAACTCAATAAGTAACCAAAATCCTAATAAGTTCTATCAAGCAATAGATCTGTAAAGTAATAAGATGTAATATGTGTTTTCAACACTATGTGTTTTCAAAATAACTGAAGAAGTTTCATAGTCTTAAAATAATAAGTTGCACATAGATCACATACTTTAATCTTACAAATATATCATAGATGGTTTAGAAAATAGTCAGTTTTCCATATATCAAAAGCTATAACTTACAATAGGTTCCAAAAACACATAAACAATTTTAGTGACTCAAAATAGTTCAAACACTCAAACATTTCCAAAATCACATGTGTAGTTTTAAGGACTCAAAATAGTTCAAATATTCAAACGTAATTCATATTCTTAAAAATCTTATGACTATGGTCACGCTATATTCTGTGACTGGGCATCAAAGTACCAATGAATAACCTCCATTAGTTTGAGTATCGGAGTACCAATGAATAACCCCCATTAGTTTGGGTATCAAAATACCAATAAATAACCCCCATTGGCTGGGTATCAGAGTACCAATGAATAACCCACATTGGTTTGGGTATCAGAGTACCAATGAATAACCCTCATTGGTTGGGTATCAAAATCAATTCATAGTCAGATTATTCATAATCATATATATGAAACCATAGTTTCTAACAAAAATATCTTATTCAAGCATGTATATAAAAATCATATACTCAGTATTAAAATATATTTGTAATAATCTTTTATTTGAAATCAGTAATACAGTAGAAATAAAAATTCTATGTATCAAAGTCAAAACGTAATCAGATTGTCTAAAATCATATATATCAAATCATAGTTTGAACAAAAATATATCTCATTCAAATACATATATATAAAACTATATACTCAATACTCAATATATTTGTGATAATTTTTTATTCTTTACTTTAAATCAATGTAGCTAAAACAATTAAATAAAATAGTAACAATTATAAACAAATTTCAGTAGTTAAAATACAGCAGTATAAGCAAAATAAAACCAATTAGGATAAGGTTACTTACCTCTAAAAGCTATTCCAAAAGAACTTTTTTTTTCTTAACAATTCCTCTAAAATCTTTAGATATTAACTAGAACAATTTTCAAATATTTTTACTCAATAATCAAATAATTTAAGGACATATAATCAATCATGGAAATATACTTAATATCCTCTACAAAATATAAAACTTATAAAACTATACAAATGGACTCACTAGAATTATACTTTGCTGAACTAATAACACTTTCAACACTAAATTAATTATAACGTTTCTCTAATAAATGGTATTCTAATCAATAATACATCCTTGCATTAATCGAAACTCATTTTACCATGAGGAATGCAGTAGCCAACACTTTAGGATTTAATATATAATCCCCAATGCAAACGGTGGGCCAAAACCAATATGATTTTGTTCATGAATTTAACATCCATTGACCCTACGGATTTAATATAAGAATTTTGGGATGAAATTACAATTAGGATAAAAATCAAGTCTGTCAATATCCTTCAAAACAATTGTAGTAGTGTTGGACCTAGAGAACAAAACTTGTTCTAGGGACCCACGGTGGACTACGTGAAAGCCATACACACAGAGGCCAGTTCTAAGATTTAATATATATACAAATATGTCTCCCAATGGGTTTAACAGCATATAACCTCAATGAAAAACGGTGGGCAATATCATTGACTTATTTATATATATATATTTATATACACACGTCCGAAAGAAAAACGTAGGCATAATCATAGATTAGAACTTGTAATTCCGTGGCTCAATTCAAGAATGAAGTCCGTATACACTAACTAAAAGTGTAACAACAGTTCTCGGAAATATCCCTTTTGAAAAATCTAATCACTAACATTCCTAAGATAAATTCTAACTCTTTTAAATTCTTTGTTTTTAATAGATGAAAAATCATACCTGGAACAAATGGTTGCCTCTTCAATTAACTCCAAAAAAACTCCAAGGAAAAATACACCTCATAGCCTCCTTAGTGATGAAACCCTTCTCTACTTGAGTAATTTGGATAGTCTTCTCTCTCAAAACTAAAGAAGTTTATATATAGCTAGGGTTTCAACCTTATTTTCTAAAAACTCTCTTATAATTACAGATTATAAAATTGGCCCCACAAAGAAATTTACTTAAATACCCCTCCTTAAATCCTTTTTTTTTTCCAGGTATTACAGTTTACAAATGGAGAAAACCTACACGACAAAAATCCCACCGGGTGATTTTAAGGTCACCACTCTTGAGAATCCACTATTATCAAAACAAGCGGTGACAAGTAAAGGAATCCCAGTACCTTATACCAACCTACAGTTGAAGCCTTACCCCAATACCCAATTGTACTTGTTCTATAGTGACAATCTCTCCTTTCAATGCACGGCTCCCAGTACGTGACTAACCAAAAGATACGTGGATCCCAATATGTGACATAATCACCAACTTAAGAAGGATGTTAGCTGCAAAGTTCTTCAGTTCATCCAGACGATGAAAATCAAGAAGCTCCTTGGTCACAAAACCCTACGGTGTACAAACACAGTAGCTTTTTCAAGAGAAAGATGAACTAGGGCAAATTCTATCTCCTGTCACAATTTGCATGAACAAGACTTTGCTCTACACTTGTGCAACTGTGCAACCTTTGACGGCCCTCAAAATAATCCTTATATATGTTTAGGGTTGTGAGAAAAGAAAGCCTAAACATACACCCACGGATTGGATGAAAAACAGTTCTGAAAAATTGAGTTTCATAAACCTCGGTAGATAGCCATCTATAAAGCTAGCTGTCGAGCCACAGGCTTCAACAGCTTTTAAACCTCGATAGATGCTGGCTATCGAACTTTAAAATCTCGCACTTCATTACTTGATTCTTGGATAGAATTGCATGGCTTTAACACTTGAACTTGAAACTTTGTTCTTTGAAGTATTAAACACATCCTAGATCTACCCAATTATAAGTAAAGTGTGTTTTGTCAAAAGAATAGCCAATTACATAAAATGTTGACATATGTTGTTAACACGAATCACATATGTCCTAACAAATTCAATTTAACATGTAATACGGATGGTAGCATAAACAAATCACCAAATAACTAAATACAGTGGAAATTAAATTTGACACTAGTGATTTGTTTACAAATGGAGAAAACCACCGAGGCAAAACCCCATCGGGTGAATTTAAGGTCACCACTCCTAAGAATCCACTATTATAAAAACAAGCGGTTATAAGTAAATGAATCTCAGTACTTTATACCAATCTACAATTGAACCTATACCCCATTACACAATTGGACTTGTAATGTAGTGACAATCTTTCCTTTCAATGCACGGCTCCTAGTACATGACTAACCAATTGATGCACGGATCCAAGTACGTGACTAACACACCAACTAGAGAAAGATGTTGGCTACAAAGTTCTTCAATTCATCCACACGATGAAAATCCAGAAGCTCCTTGGTTACAAAACTCTTGGCACACAAACACAGCAGCTTCTTCAAGAGAAAGATGAACTAGGGCAAATTGTCTCCGGTCACAATTTAAGTGAATAGTCACTTTGCATCAAGTTGCATCCTCTTAGACGGCCCTTAAAACAATCCTTATATATGTCTAGGGTTGTGAGAAAAGAAACCCTACACAAATACACATGGATATGCATGAAATCAAATCTGGAAATTTGAATTTCATAATTCTCGATGGATACAGCTGTTGAGCTATTTGTCGAGCTTCAAATATTAAATCTCGATAGATACATCTGTCGAGATATCTATCGAGCTTTAATGAACAACACTTCTTCACTTGATTCTTGGACAGACTTGCATGGCTTCAATACTAGACTTGAACTCTTGTTTCTTGAAATATTAAACACATCTTAAATCTACCCAAATACAAGTAAAGTGCATTTTGTCAAAGGATTAGCTAAGTCTATATGATATATGTTCTTAACATGTTCTACATATGTCCTAACAATCTCTCCCTTTGGCAATCCATGACAAAACCACAACAAAAAAATGAAGTATGAGAAAAGTCATAAATCACTCAACTCATAATCACTTGTTGAATACAGATAAATTTAATCCTAACATAAACTCTTGAAAAACTTTGTAAGAAGAGAGTTCATGGCATGGAAGATTTTGACAACCTGTATTTCTAAAACACTTTAAACAAAACTCATCAAGGCATCTTAGTGTGAAACAGAAATAAAAGATTGCATACATAATAAGAAATATGTGTATAAAGAGAGAAAAGAAACAACACATGGAGAGATAGGTGAAAAATGATAACAACATCAAATATATATCACAGATAAATACAATGTTTGCTATCACTAAATGGTCACAAGAACAATGTACAAAAAGGTAATGTATCTAAAAAGGAAAGAAAAGAAAAGATATATAAGTCCTCACTATATCCCTCATAAACAAAAAGAACACTCCCCCTAACAAAAATGTCATATGCTAACTCTCCCCCTAAATACATAAATACTCTCATACCCAAAACTACTTCCCCTTTTTGTCACGAATGACAAAGGGCAAGTCACTGAGAAGCAGTCATCTCTTCGTCACTGGAAGAGCTAGCACCCTCATCCTCGTCATCATCATCATCATTATTAGAGCCATCATCATCGTCCTTGTCCTTTAATGCCTATGGAGATGGACAAGGAGAAGCAACGAAGCCACCAAGGCGAGCCTGACGTCATGCAATACAACCCACATGGGTGGTCACCTGACTCACCTCATCAGTGAGAGTGTCAAGGCGAGCATCCATGCGCTAAAGCTGCACCATAATCTCCTCTAGTGTCACACCACCATGGTAGCATAAACAAATCACCATGCAATACGCATGGTAGCATAAACAAATCACCAAATAACTAAACGCAACGAAAATTAAATTTGACACGGGTGATTTGTTTACGAATGGGGAAAACCACCGAGGCAAAACCCCACCAAGTGAATTAAAGGTCACCACTCTCGAGAATCCACTATTATCAAAACAAGCGGTTACAAGTAAATAAATTCTAATACCTTATACCAACCTACAGCTGAACCCTTACCCCAATACACAATTGGACTTGTAATATAGTAACAATCTCTCCTTTAAATGCACGGCTCCCTGTACGTGAATAACCAATTGATGCACGGATCCAAGTACGTGACTAATACACCAACTAGAGAAAGATGTTGGCTGCAAAGTTTTTCAATTCATCCACACGATGAAGATCCAGAAACTCATTGGTTACAAAACCCTTGGTATACGAACACAGCAGCTTCTTCAAGAGAAAGATGAACTAGGGAAAATTGTCTCCAGTCACAATTTGAGTGAATAGTTAGTTTACATCAAGTTGCATCCTCTTAGATAGTCCTTAAAATAATCTTTATATATATCTAGGGTGAGAAAAGAAACCCTACACAAATGCACATGGATCAGATCTGGAAATCTGAATTTCCTAATTCTCGATGGATACAACTGTCGAGCTTCAAATATTAAATCTTGATAGATACATCTGTCGAGATATCTATCCAGTTTTAATGAACAGCACTTCTTCACTTGATTCTTGGACAGACTTGCATGGCTTCAATACTAGACTTAAACTCTTGTTCCTTGAAGTATTAAACACATCCTAAATCTACCCAAATACAAGTAAAGTGCATTTTGTCAAATGATTAGCCAAGTCTATATGACATATGTTCTTAACATGTTCTACATATGTCCTAACACCTTTCAATGCATGGGTCTCAGTACGTGACTAACCAATTGATGCACGAATCCAAGTACGTGACTAACTCACCAACTTGAGAAAAGTGTTGGCTGCAAAGTTCTTCAATTCATCCACACGATGAAGATCTAAAAGCTCCTTGGTTACAAAACTTTTGGCGCATAAATGCAGCAGCTTCTTCAAAAAAAAAAGATGAACTAGGGCCAATTGTCTTCGGTCACAATTTGAGTGAATAATCACTTTGCATCAAGTTGCATCACATTGGACGACTCTTAAAATAATCCTTATATATGTCTAGAGTTATGAGGAAATAAACCTTACACAAATAGCTTGGATAGGAAATCTGAATTTCATAATTCTCGATAGATACAGCTTCTGTCAAGAGCTGTCGAGAATCACATATTAAATCTCAATAGATACATCTGTCGAGTTTTAATGAACAACACTTCTTCACTTGATTCTTGGACAGACTTGCATGACTTCAATACTAGACTTGAACTCTTGTTCCTTGAAGTATTAAACACATCCTAGATCTACCCAAATACAAGTAAAGTGCATTTTGTCAAAGGATTAGCCAATTCTATATGACATATGTTTTAAAAAGTTCTACATATGTCCTAACACTAGTACACTGGGTTGGTTTTTTTAAGTAGAACAGGTTTTGAAGTTTAAAGAACCGTTTCAAGGAGCGGTTTTTAGTTCCAGGTTTCAAAACTATGCTGGCAAGTTCTACTTCCGTGGAATAAGTGAAACTAATAATTTATGTTAATTGGCAGGCTCCGGCTGATCTCAACGACCATCTTTATTATGGGAAGGGGATGACAAAGAGAAAAATATTAGGGACTAAGAAACAACTCAAAGAATTATTAATTGGGTATTACTAATAAAGTGACCAATAAGCATTTTGTTTTGAAGTTTAAATCATCGAAAGGGAGCAAAACATAACAAACAAGTAAACCCCAAATCAGCATTTTTCCGACACTCGCATTATCTTTTCGGGAAAAAAAATGATAAAAACAAGAACAACAATACAAATATAATTATACTAATGATAATAAGAAAAATGGACTAAGTCTTCTAAAAAAATAAATAAATAAAAAAGAAACATGGACTAAGTAATGAGCATTGAGCAGTCACGGTTATAAAAACTCCCCTTATGGGATCTTGAACTTATTTTAAGTGTTTCCTCCAGCCCCAAGAAAGAGAGGAACTATAGCTAAAATGGAGATGGAGCTGTTGTGGTTGATACTTTCAGTTCTGTTGGGTGGCTATGTCTTTGTGTTTAGGTTTCTCAGGAGATTCAATGAGTGGTATTATGTTAGAAGGCTGGGGAAAACACAATATCCTCTCCCTCCTGGGGATATGGGGTGGCCTTACCTAGGGGGTCTTCCAACTTTCCTCAAAGCTTTCAAATCTGATGACCCTGATTCCTATATATACAGCCTTGTTTCCAAGTCTCTTTCTCTCTCTCTTCTCTCTCTCTCTCTCTCTCTCTCTCACTATTTCACATGCATGCAAAGGTGCTATTGGACCTTCCTCAAAGCTTTCAAATCTGATGATCCTCATTCCTACATCTACACTCTTGTTTCCAAATCTCTCTCTCTCTCAAACACGCATCACACACACAGTATTTTACATGCATGTAAACTGTAAAGGCATTCTTTGTTTATTGGCCTCTAAATTATGATTAGCATTTGGTAGCATGATTAGTGTAGCATAATATGAAGCACAAAAAGTAGGTTACAGGATTTGTTATGATTTGTGCAACATTACTTTCTTGTTGGGATCACCACTAGATCATTTTTATTGTATACCAATAACAACCTACAACCTCAATAATTATAAAAAATGTGAAATTTGTTACGATATTTATGATTTCACAAATAACAAAATACTTCTTAACTTTCAAGATGCCGAGCAAATGGAATTTTATTGTCAACCAAATTTTTTTTAAGCACATATTTACAAGTTTTTTTTTTCTTATGGAATTACAGATATGGCCGGACAGGTATCTACAAAACCTACATGTTTGGGAAGCCAAGTGTGATTGTTTTCTACCCCAGAAACATGCAGGAAAGTTTTGACAAATGATGACCAATTCAAACTAGGTTATCCTAAAGCAACAACAATCCTTACAGGTAAATCATTTCATGGCATTACAAATGCTGAGCACAAACGATTGCGCTGGCTAACCACAGCTCCCATCAATGGCCATGAGGCACTGTCTGGATATATAGATCTTATAGAGGGCATTGTGGTTAATTCTTTGGAGGAGTGGGCTAGCATGAATCGGCCACTTGAGCTCTTGGCAGAGTTGAGAGGGGTTGCCTTTAAAGTCATTACAAACATTTTCATCAGTACATATAGTGAATCAGTTATATCATCAGTAGAGAACTTGTACACAGACTTAAATGCAGGAATAAAGTCTCAGGCCATTAATCTTCCGGGATTTGTATTCC
This sequence comes from Quercus aquifolioides, assembly GCA_019022515.1. NCBI lineage: Eukaryota > Viridiplantae > Streptophyta > Magnoliopsida > Fagales > Fagaceae > Quercus > Quercus aquifolioides. Next base: position 8,682,983 of record CM032336.1, on the reverse strand, counting down.
GCAGAGCACTCAAGGTAAAGTCTCATCAGCAAAGAAAACAATAAAAAAGAAAGACCTAATGAATGCCTTGCTACTTTCTTTTTTTAACTTAGCCAGGGCTCTTTTTTCTCCATTATACTGTTTTCACAAATAATTTTGTTACATGGCCTCAAACGAAACTATTTTGTTATGTAACCTCATTTGGAACAAATAATAATAATAATAATAATAATAGTAATAATAATAATAATATCTTACTCTCTCTATTTTATGTAGGAGTCGTCTAGCAATAGATGAAAATTGTTGGTTTCCAACTTTGTTGTATTTGTAAGTGGTTTTCTTTATTCAGGCACGAAAGAAGTTGGTGAAGATATTCCAATCTGTACTAGACAAAAAAAGGGCCACAATGAAAGACAACACCAATCAAACAGATGTGAAAAAAGATATGATGGATTTACTTATGGGAGTCAAAGACGAAGATGGTAAACAATTGGAGGATTTGGATATTATAGATTTATTAATCGTGTTCATGTTAGCTGGTCATGAAAGCTCAGCCCATGGTGCATTATGGTCAGTCATTTATCTATCAGAAAATCCAGAGGTCTTCAAAATAGCAAAGGTTGGTTTGTAGTATGTATTGAAATAGTATACTAGATCGTGTAACGTGATACCCAACAGAACTAGATGCCTAGATTGGAATAAATCTTATCTTACGAGAGAACATAGTTTAAAGGCACTGTTGAATTAGAATTACTTCTCACTTAACATTTGCTTGTGGCCAATTAGATATCTCACAAAAAAATAAATAAATAAATAAAAGATTATTTCACTAAACTTGGATATATATATTCCACATTTCAGGAAGAGCAAGAGGAGATCATGAAGAGAAGACCATCTACACAAAAAGGGCTTAACCTTAAAGAGATTAGACAAATGGAATATCTTTCTAAGGTATGTACACATTGAAGAAGCATGCAATGCCTATCTAGGGAAGAGAAATTATTCAAGATTGTTTTAAAAAGCATGAGAGGCATTACTGTTCTTATGAGAAAACTAGTACTAATGATGGGATAATCTAAGGAGTAGAAAATGATTAGAAACATGTGAAACTAGTTTATGTCAAATTCCTTTAGGAAAAATGATGAACGAGCTTAACAAAAATTGACAAGCTGCAAATTTTTATGAACTAGGTAATTGATGAGATGCTGCGCAGAACTAGCATCTCATTTTCAGTTTTCAGAGAGGCGAAAGAGGATGTTAATATCAATGGTTAGTTCTTCAATCACCTATGTATTTTCAAACTCTATCATCCCTCTTTTATATTATGGCTTCTTAAAGAAATTTATTTACTTGTAGGTTATCTAGTTCCAAAAGGATGGAAAGTTTTAGTCTGGAATAGGGGTGTTCATATGGATCCTGAAACCTATGCAAACCCAAAGGAATTTGATCCTTCAAGATGGGATGTAAGTTGAACAAAGTTTTAGTATCTTACAATTCTTTTCTTATTCCTCTCTGTTGGTATCTTACATTTCTGAAAAAAGTTTTGGTTGAGAAGTTTCTTTCCAATTTATTTTTTGGTAATTAAATGACAATCATGTATTCTTAAATCAAATGACTTGTTAAAACTTTTAAAGAAGTCTTTGTCAAAAAAAAAAAAAAGGGGTTTTTTAAAGAAGTTATATTATTACTATTTAATAACAAGTCTAAAAAATTGATAATCATGTTTGCTCAACTTTTGTCTAGAATCATAAACCCAGAGCTGGAAGTTTCCTTCCATTTGGAGCAGGAAGTAGGATATGCCCTGGAAGTGATCTGGCCAAGCTTGAGATCGCCATTTTCCTTCATCATTATATCCTTAACTACAAGTGAGATTGCATGCTTTCTTTTTGCAACCTTTGAACATCAACTAGTTCATGTCAAATAAAATTAACTTTTTCTGTATATGTTTACAAGGTTTTTTTTTTTTTTTTTTTTTTTTAATTGGTACAGTGTGGAGCGACTTAATCCAGGTTGCCCAGTGAAATATTTACCAGTAGCAAGGCCTACAGACATGTGCTTCGCAAAAATCATCAAAGTCACATAATTATTTACATTACCAATAAGTTGTAAACCACCCTCAGCTACGTGGGACAAATTTAATATATATATTTCGTGCTAGGCATAAAGCCTTGTATATGTATTTTTATATTGAATATAATAATTGTAATGGTTGTATTTATTCATTAAAATAAAAGTTTTGATGGTTTTGGGTGAACTGTTGCTGTTTGAATGATTACATTTAAATTGACAGGGCTTAGATTCTTTAGAACCACAACCACCACCTGGATCCACCACCTGCATCTAATTCTTTTTTCTTTTCTTTTTTTGAGGAACACCTGGATCTAATTCTTAATTCCTACTCTTGAGTTAATTTTGACTTCATTCTTATTAAATGACATGTACTCCGCAAGAAACGGTGAAGTGAATTTTGAATTTTTATAAGGTGAGTGGGGGTTGGTGGGGTTAGGTGGGTTTTGAATTTTTTGTTTAGTCCTTTTATATATATATATATATATATAAATATAAATATATGATATGTTCACAATATTTTTAGAATAAATCTTAAGTGACAAGTTGTTATTGTTGGGACAAAAAAATAATCTTAATGTTAAGTTCAAATTTGAACTAATAACAACTAACCACTTATGACGTAGCACCTCATATATATATATATATATATATATATTTAAATAGAGAAATGACATGTTCACAACATTTTCATAACATTTTTACAACAAATCTTGAGTAGCATATTATTACTAGTTGTTATTGTTGGGACAAAAAAATATGTTAAGTTCAAATTTGAACCAATAACAATTAACCACTTATAATTTGTTGTGAAAATGTTATAAAAATGTTATGAATGTAGCATTTTTCATTTAAATATAAATATATAATAATATATACATTTAAATATATATATATATATATATATATATATATATATTAGTTTAACGCTGAATCAATTCGGATAGAGTTTTTTTTTTTTTTTTTTTTTTTAAGGAATAGTTTGGAATATGCCATAGAATATTCTATGGAATATTTCTAGAATATTTTTACATTTAAATACAGTTTTATTTTATGGATTGTGTTTTTTTTTTTTTAAGGAATAGTTTGGAATATGCTATAGAATATTCCTAAAACATGCCATAGTTTTGTTTTACGGATTGGGTATATTTTTTATTTTTTTTAGAGAAATGATATATACACAATATTTTTACAACAAAATTCTAAGTGATGGGTTGTTACTGATTGTTATTATTGGGTTAAAAATGTAATCTCAGTGCTAAATTCAAATTTGAACCAATAACAACTAACCACCCACAATTTGTTGTAAAAATATTGTAAAAATGTAGTGGATGTAAACACTTCTCTTTTTTTTTAATATCTTTAAGGTCCTACACTTACAAGGGCCTATAGTGGTGATTGTCAAACACCTGACAACCGTCACTATAGGTCTTTTTCCCTCTGACACAAAAAATTTAGCCCAAAAAAAAAAAAGCGCCTATAGTGGCGGTTGTCAAACGCCACTATAAGTCCTTCTCTTACAAGGGTCTATAGTGGCGTTTGTCAAACGCCACTATAGATCTTTTTTCTCTGGCCCTTGAAAAAAAACGTAGCCAAAAAAAAAAGTGCCTATAGTGGTGTTTGTCAAACGCCACTATAGGTCTTTTTTTCCTCTGGCCCTTATAATAATTAAAAAAAAAAAAAAAAAGTGCCTATAGTAGCGTTTGTAAGACCAGGACAAACGCCACTATAGGCCCTTGGAAACGCTGCTATAGAACCATTGTTTTAAAATGCCACTATAAGACTTCCTGAACGCAGCTATAAATATGCCTATGGTGGCATTTTTTACAAACGCCACTAAAAAAAAATGCTACTATATGCCCAGTTTTTTGTAGTGAGATAAAACGTGTGTGTGTGTGTGTATGTGTCTCTCTCTCTCTCTCTCTCTCTCTATATATATATATATATATATATATATAAGAATTCTAATTCTAATATACTTGTTGCCTGTGATCAATCATCTCTTTTCATATGGAGTTGAATTCATCTTCATTATAAAATTGTGTCTGAAAACAAAAAGTACTCTTAAGAAACCGTAAATGGACAACCTTAAATAGTTGTTCTCACGAAGATAAGACGTGTGTATATATATTCCTTTGGACCCCACTAAGAATTCTAATTTTGATAGACATCTTGCCTGTGATCAATCATCTCTTTTTATATGGAGTTGAATTCATCTTCATTATAAAATTGTGTCTGAAAATAAAAACTACTCTTAAAAGACAGTAAATTTCTCACTAAGTTCTTCACATAACTACATTTTTTCTTTTTTTACCTGCAAAAACTCTCTCTAGAAGCTACTATCATAAAGAAAACGTTTTCAAAAGCTTTTGAAAATTGCTTGTTATTTATGTTGTGATTACTAGGATTCTATTATGTTTTTTGGTGTGAGATGTAGAAGCGTCAAGAAGTAGAATATGTATACTTCTAGAAAACAAAAAACAAAACACATTTACTTCTGAAAATAACCTCAAATTCACGAGGGTTCCTTGAATCCACTAGGAGAAAGGATTTTGGAATCCACTAGAAAAATAATAGACAAAAGTCTAAATTTTTATTAATATCAATAATACTCTAAAAAACGTTTAGAAACTTAGGGGCCTATTTAAGGGCTCCGTAAAACTTGACAGACAAGAAAATATATTCTAAAATAACTTCTAATTAATACCTAACCATAACAAGAATCAAATTTGACCTAAAAAGCATTAAAATCACCTAAAAGCAAGGAAATAAATCACCTAAACCTAAAATAACGTTTTTTTACATAAAAATACCAAAATTAAATTATTAAAAAAATTAAATTATAGATGTAGTCCTACATTAGACCCCTCCACTTGAAACAAACTTGTTCTTGAGTTCATCTTTGAAATTTGAAATCTTCTCCTCCAAATAAACAAATATTTTGAATACTTGAGCCCCTTGAACTTCTTTCCATACTTGGAACCCATCAATGAAATAAACAAATCAACTTGAAATTTTTTTTTTTTTTCCCCTTAGTCTTCATGTGACTGTAGAGATTTACCAAATAAGAACTAATAATTGAATCAAATCTATCAACCCCAATAAAATCAATAAATTTCGGTGTATTGCTTGCCACCAAAATAAAAGGATCTTGAGATTGACAATCATATGATTTGATTTCATTGAGATCCTTGAAACTTTCCTCTTCAATTTCTTCTTCAATGGTCTCTACTATCTCGACTTCAAGATATTTCTCTATAATAAGATCTTCATTATTCTCCTCCACAATAATCTTGATTTTAGGATCTTCTTTCATAACAAGGCCTTCATTAATTTCCTTAGAAATCTCTATATTTTATTCTTTGACTTCTACATAATCTTCAAGAACAATATTTTCTTCAACATGTAATTCTTCCTTCAATGGTGGAATATATGGCTCTTCAAAATAATTCAAGTACGAACTTCTTGGCCAATAATAATCTTGTTTTGTATACAACAAATGTTCATCACAATCCAAAGGATAAAAGTTGATAGCAAACATCTTTTTCATCTTTGGCCATGAACGAATTTTGTCTTTACCTCATCTAATTCTATTAGACTGCATGTATTCGTTCCCACCAACATGCATACTCACTAAGTTTATACAAAGCAAGTTTAACTTCTCTCTCAGAATAAATATTCTCAAAGTCAAATAAATCATCTAGATCAAGTAACCATTAAAACTTGCTATTCTTCTATAAGGCCTATATGAAATTTGTTTACCAATAGGTTGCCCGTGAGTTATGTCTCTGTGGCAGTTATCCCTATCGTTTCCATACTCCAATGATGGAATCGTAGCAAAGATATTTGTCAGTGCTAGCTGTACGTCACGTAATATTTGCTAAGTTTTCTGTCACTGGAATTACTATCATCACATACGTTAGCCACCAGACTAGGATAAGTCAAGGCTCTGATACCAACTGCTGCGTCAAGAAGCACAACATGTTTACTTCTAGAAAACAAGAAACAAAACACATTTGCTTCTAAAAATAACCTCGAATCCACGAGGGTTCCTTGAATCCACGAGGGTTCCTTGAATTCACGAGTGTCCTTAAATCCACAAGAAGAAAAGGTTCTGGAATCCACTAGAGAAACAATAGACAAAAGTCTGAATTTTTTATTAATATCAATAATACTCTAAAAAAATCGTTTACAAACTTAGAGGCCTATTTAAGGGCTCCATAAAACTTGACAGACAAGAAAACATATTCTAAAATAACTCCTAATTAATATCTAACCATAATAGGAACCAAATTTGACCTAAAAAGCATTAAAATACATAAAAACAAGGAAATAAATCACCTAAACCTAAAATAACTTTTTTTTACATGAAAATACCAAAATGAAATAATTACAAAATTTAAATTGTAGATTCTATCTTACATCATTTTTCAATTGGCTTGATTCTCAATTCGAGTTTGCTATTGTAAGCACTAAGGGGTCGGTTAAAAGCTCCAAAGAATTAATCCATGAGCACAGTGAGATAATGATTTCTTGTTTTGCTACATGGAATCCACATGTGTTAGAGTCATATTTTTATGTATTGGCATATCCGAAATCAAAATGCACTTTTTATGCAATTAAGTCAAAGTTTAAATTTATCCTAATGTTACATACAAATGGTATTAATGAAAACTCAAGACTTCCCAAAAAAGTGCTCAAGAAAAGCTGAATGTGAATGTTAAATTCTGTTTTTCAACTCATGATGACTTGACCTTCTAGAAATTCATGCATTAGGTTCCAAAGTATATAAAAGACATATTTTATAACTGTCATTTCAAAGAGAGAGAAAGACACATGCATAACAGTAGTTGCTACGACGTTTGTGCATATAGAGTTTTGTGTCAAGCTACTTCCAGTTTATCCAAGCATAAATTGAAAAACTCTGCAAAGCTACAACAATTAAAAGGGTTGCTATGGAGTTAGAATTGGAAAGAGTAGCGGATGTATCATATAAAATAACTGCTACAAGACACTAAAATCAGACATTACTCAGTAAAAAGGCAGTGCGCAAATGGCTTGGACAGACCACTTCTAGGCATATATAATGAATTGGCTTCCATGTACATATTTAATTATGTCAATTTTTGGTGTTGGACCCTAAGCCCTTTATAGAAAATTGTAATTCCCTTTAACTGTTAAAAAAATAAATACAAACGCAAATTTTGGTGCTAGAATAAAAGTAGTGTACCCAGGGCCGCGTTACCTTAAGGACAGGGGTTCAAATCAACCCCCTGACCTGGTCAAATTTTATATATATATATATATATATATATATTATTTTTAACAACTTTTTTAAGCCCCTAAAAAAAAAATTGAACCCTCTAACCCTAAATTTTGTTTAAACCCAACTGGCAGCTAATATAAGTTTGAATATGATCATCTTAATGCTACTTTCACAATATTTTTACAATAATTTAGCAATAAAGGTTAAGTGACAAGTTGTAACTGGTTTGTATCACGACCCACAACTTAAATCACTTTTTTCCTACCTTTACCACTACTCCTAGTATATTTAATTTTAGGCATAAATGCACTTTTAGTCCCTACATTTTGACGTTTTTCCATTTTAGTCCCTACATTTTATTTTTTCCACTTTTAGTCCCTAAACCAATTAACGCGTTCCATTTTGGTCCTTTCCGTCAGTCAACCGACGAAAATAGCTGAGGTGGCAGCCGGAGCAATTAAAATATTATAAAAATGCCACATCACCCATGACACATCAGCATATGAATTTAAAAAATTAATTTATTAATTTTAACAAAATTTAAAACTAAAATTCACATGAATTAAGATTGTTTTTCATGTTCTTCAGATTGTTCTTCATTTTACAACTTGTTCTTCATATTCTTCCCAAATCAAACCCAGCAACCAAGAACTCAAACCCATCACAAGAACACAAACCCAGCAACCCAAGAACTTAAACCTAGATCACTAGGACATAAATGAAAACAAGAAGAAAAAACCCAAATTCAACACCTCAGAGATCATCAAACCCAGCACCATCAGATCTACCATAAATCAAGATCATCGAATTCTTCATGTTCTTCCCCAAATTCTAACACAATCTACACCGAATTCTCAGCAAATCAAACCCATAAACCCAGTTAACAAACCAACCCAGATTAAACCCAGATCAAGAAACCAATCAGAACAAACCCAAATTAACACAATCAAACCCAGATCCCACCACCAATGACCGACACAATCAACACACACACACACACACACTCTCAACCAAACCCAGAAATTGCCACCATGCCACCGCCACACAACCCACCTCTACTATATGACCCACACATCCCAAAACTTCCACCACACGACCCACACAGCCCATAACCTCCACAACCCGCTGATCTCCACCATGCCGACGCTGATCTGCACGCCTCATAGAAACCCTGAACGCTGATCTCCACTACATCAAAGGCCGATCTCCATGCCCTAAACGCCGATCTTCAAACAACCAAACCCCAAACACCAATCTCGACACCATCCAACCAAACCCAGAAACTGCCACCACCACTGCCACACAACCCACCTCTACCATATGACCCACACATCCCAAAACTTGCACCACACAACCCACACAGCCCATAACCTCCACAACCCGCCGATCTCCACCATGCCGACGCTAATCTGTACGCCCCATAGAAACCCCAAACGACGATCTCCACTACGACAAAGGCCGATCTCCACGCCCCAAATGCCGATCTTCAAACAACCAAACCCCAAACACCAATCTCGACACCATCCGCTGATCTGTAATGAGAGAGAGAAGGTAGAGAGGGAAAAGAAATAATAAGAGAGTGGGTGGTGGCTTGTAGTGGACTGTGACAGTGGGTCCAGCCATGGGTGGCTCTAGTGATGGTGTTCATGACCATGGGTTTCAGCCTTGAAGAGAATGGGTTTGAAGAGAAGAGAGAGCAACATGAGAGAGAGAGAGAGAGAGAGAGAGAGAGAGAGAGAGAGAGAGGAGATGAGAGAATGAAGAGAGAGAGAAAAAGTCACCACAATTCTGGGTTTTTTGTGTGTTTGATTCAAATCTAATGTATTTTTATGTTTTAAATTTTGTTTTTATGTTTTAAATTTTGTTAAAATTAATAAATTAATTTTTTAAATTTATATGCTGATGTGTCATGGGTGATGTGGCATTTTTATAATATTTTAATTCCTCCAGCTGCCACCTCAGCAATTTCCATCGGTTGACTGACGGAAAGGACCAAAATGGAACGCGTTAATTGGTTTAGGGACTAAAAGTGGAAAAAATAAAATGTAGGGACTAAAATGGAAAAACGTCAAAATGTAGGGACTAAAAGTGCCTTTACGCCTTAATTTTATAAGAAAGAAAAAAAAATGTTTCAAATTTTTGCTCATTCGTTAAATAAAAAAATTTATAAAAAAAAAAACATTTTTCTCCAGGACTTTGGCTTACTTTTCCATTGATAGCTGAAAAAAATTATTTTTCCCTCTTTTTTATTTTTAAAAAAAATGTCGTTTTTCCTTGCATTTTTCTTTTTCATCAACAAAAAAAGTATATTATTGTTACAACCAACAGATCTATATCTATATATGTGATTCTTTTCTCTTTCTCTCTATCTTTCTTTTTCCCTTAATCAAGTAGTTAAGGGAAAAAGAAGTGCCGCAATAGCCCGTTTTAAAAGTATATTATTGGCAGAAGTGCCTTTAGCGGTGCTTTTTTTGGTTTTAGCGGCGCTTTTGGAGCGCTGCAATAGCCCCTTTTTCTTTTAGTGGTTTGATAAATGATTTGTAGATTTCCAAATCCAAGAAATTTTTAGTGCTTGCTCTAATTCCAAGAGTCTGACCACATATATATATGGTTAAGGAGTCATACACTACTATTTTTTTCCTTAGTTTCACATTTATTGTTAGTCCAACTCCAAGAAACTAAGCACGTGTATGATTAGTTATTTAATTATATTTGTTTATGTATTCAGTTGTTGTCTTACCAATATTTATATTAAATTATATTTAGAATACTATTTTAGATTATTGTATAATGTATATAATATGGAAGTTGTACATATAAAAAAATAATTATTTTATTTTTTTCTTGCCCTTGATGACAAATTCCTAACTCCACCACTGCTAACCCCCCTAGAAAAAAAATAAAACAACAAAGACTTAGCAGACCACAGAGAGAGAAAGAGACATCGGGCAAATCCCTATGCGATTTCTCTCTCAAAACACAATATTAATGTTAGATTTTATGAGAGTGGAGAGAGAAAGAGAGTATAGAGAGAAGAGAGATAACACAAGATTTAATAATTAATAGGGTTTAAATAGAGAGAGAAAGGGTTAGGCATACTTGGGCTTACAATAGAATTGAGCCTCCTGGACCTACACACATAAACCTAATACCTCTAACACACAAAAATCAAAATTCTTATTAAGAGATGGGGTGGACCTGCCAGGCTGCCATGCAAAGGTCGAAACAATATAAATCTATCGATCAATCAGGGACTTAGGTCCCCTGAAATTAGGCCTTCCCCGATTACCTACACATAGTATAGGGACTTTCCACTTTGAGATTTATAGCTATTAATACATCACAAAGCCTTGTTTAATCATGCCCAATTGCAAAAAGAGAGACTGCACTAAACTCAAATGATGGAACTTAAATTCATGGTATCTTAAAATACAACTTATGTCCTTTAAATGGATGGCTTGTTTCCCTATTGGAAATAAGCCTTGCCCAGATCCTGCATACACTACCTTCCTTAAAATTCAATTGAAGGAATAAAACCAATTTTGTAACAAGTTAATTGTGTTTCTGTTAATTTAGATGTTATATCATGAATTTTTTGGAAGGACTTTGTAGGTAAATATATTTTGTGGTGGTTAAAAACCATTTGTGTCTATAACGATGCTTTTTCTATTTTTGGAGGCATTTTAATACACCACAAAAGGTTGATTTTTTTGTAATAAGATAAATTGATTGGTAATATGCCAATGTATTCCAACAACTATTGTTATTTTGGCGAATTAAAATAATTAATTTTATGCCTTATAATGTGAGAGCAGATCATATTTAGAAATATCATTTTTTTTATTGACTAGTTTGTAGGTAATATTATAAGTTTATAATATGTAGCTCTTCTACCAAATGGAAGTATGGAACAATACTGGAATTTGAAGAAAATAAGGGATAAGTAAAATACAAATACTCCCCCTCTACCTATCTTCCCATGTACTAGAATCCAAAAGCATTGCTTTCTGCATCTATGAAAGAAGAAAGGCCTACATAATTCATACTCATTCTAGCTATAAGAACAACAACAACTGATGGGACCAACGAATTCCCCTGTCTAGACGACCTCGTCAAATATCTCCGTCTACCTATCACAGCATGGACGAAGAAAAAGAAACCATTAATGAGAAGGTTCAATGCCATGGACCGTTAGCAATTAGCTGTCAGACCGTTGGTAGCTTCTTCAAAACCTGCATTAATAAGCCCTGAGGCATTACAGAAGGAGCACTAAAGCCACAATTAAGGCCCCAACGACTAGAAACCATGAAACTATATATACAGACTCGACAAAACCAGACAAGGTACATACACATTCACCCAACTAGATAATTCTGGTATTCTAAGCTTTCTTATTTTCCTAAAAAGCTTCTGTGCACTAACTTTGGCATCAGAGGCGTTGTGGCAGGCACCATACCGGTGACCACTTGAAAGAAACCTTATTCCACATTCGCAGGTGCAATGATGAGGATCCCATTCCATCTTGATGACAACTGAAAATCCTCTCATCCTTAATTTGGCACCGTCTGTTGGGATGACATTTTCATACTTAGGTTCAAAAACACAGTTCCAATCAATTCCCAAATTCAGATGAAATCCAACCAAGATGCTGCAGCATTAGCCCTGCAAATCCAGACACTTGCAGCTAGTGTGGAAGAACTCACCAGGCAGAACCAGGAGATGAGGTTGCGGCTCTAGCAAGAGGAGAACTGATCTAAGACCAATCAAGAGGATGAAGGAGATAGTCAAAGAAGGAGTGACCGTCGAAGACTAGATACCTTAGAAGGACCAAGCTCGGATCTTCTCTGGGAAATGAGAAAGGAGATGGACGAGCTAAGGAATGCCATTAAAGGAAAAACGGACCGAAGCTTGGACAAAATGGTCAGGACGACGAATTCATCTTTCACGACAGCAGTTCTGGAATGCCTAGTGCCGTCAAAATTTCTTCTACCTAAACTGGAACCGTTTGACGGACTGAAAGACCCCTTGGATCACCTCAACACTTTTAAGACGACCCTGGGTCTTCAACAGCCTCCTGAAGAAATACTATGTCGTTCGTTCCCCACCACTCTCAAAAGAGCTGCAAGAGAGTGATTCACGAAGTTACCAACATCGTCCATCAATAGCTTCGAGTAGTTGGGCAATTCCTTCTTATGCCACTTCGTCAGGAGGCAGCACCCAAGAAGGCCAGCAGATCATTTACTTACCATCAAACAGGGAGAAAATGAGACCCTGAGATCGTATGTGAACGTTTCACTCACGAAACTTTAGAGGTCGACGAAACTGATGACAAGGTGCAACTAACAACCTTTAAGGCTGGATTGAAATCCAGGGAGTTCATGGTCTCACTCGCAAAGAATCCCTCAAAAACAATGGCAGAGATGCTCTCAAAGGCACAGTAATACATGAACGCTGAAGACACCTTAGCATCGATAAAGACGTAGAGAAGACCAATGAAAAGGGAAGGAAGGAAGACGATCGGAGAGGACAAAAAAGAGAGCATTTAAATCGTCAGAATAATGACGGGGGTAAAAGGAAAGACGACAAAGCTCCTCGAACGGTAAAATTCACTCCTTTAGTTATGCCTATTGACAAAATTTTGGCACAGATTAAAGATGAGCATTACCTCAAATGGCCAAGGCCGTTACATTCGTCGCCCAATGTACGTGACAAGAAGAAGTATTACTGTTTCCACAAGGATCTCATGGTCACTACACAAAAGATTGCAGGGACCTGAAGGAGCAGATAGAAGAACTCATACATAAAGAGCAATTGCAGAGGGTTGTAAAGAAAGGAGAACCTAGTAGGTCCAGGGATGAAAACAAGGACAAGCACGAAGCCTCATCGAGGGACGAAGATTATGCATCCCAACATCCACCAAGTGTGATTAGGGAAATAAAGATGATCACAGGTGAGCCATCCATAGGTGGGTTGTTCAGATCCCTTAAGAAGTCATACCAGAGGCAGGTAAACAACATCCACAAGATCACACCCCTAAAGCAAAGACGAACAAACAGGGATATATTTTTCTTAGAAGAAAACGGCAGAGGAGTGAAGCAGCCTCATGACGACCCCTTGGTCATAATGCTCACGATAGAAGGGTTCAATACTAGGAGAATCCTCGTGGACAACGACAGCTCCGCAAACATCATCTACCTATCCACCTTTCAACAGCTAAAGTTAGATCCAGAAAGGCTGCGCCCTTTTGAGTCCCCTCTTGTCAGCTTCAGTGGGGACAGGGTGTACCCCAAAGGCATAGTGACATTGACGGTCATGGTGAGGTCTTATCTGTGACAATTGACTCGTCAGTTGGACTTTCTCGTGGTAGATTGTCCCTCTTTATACAATGTGATCATAGGGAGGCCCACACTCAACCGCTGGAAGGTAGCCACGTCCACCTATTACCTGAAGGTAAAATTTCCAACGGAAAATGGTGTAGGTGAAGTAAAAGGAGATCAAGTACTGGCTAGAGAGTGCTACTAGGCAGTGTTAGCTGCAAAGGAAAACCATACGTGGATGATTGAGGAGAAAGACGAGAAGAAGGTGGAAGCCCTGGAGACCGTGGAGCTGGTAAACAGAGAACTAGCAAAGACTACAAGATTAGGGACGACCATGAGTGCAGACATGAGGAGGAAATTAGTCCAATTCCTTAGGGAAAACCTGGATATCTTCGCCTAGAACCATGAAGACATGCCAGGTATATCAACAGAGATTATCCAGCATAGGTTAAATGTTGACCTCGAGAAAAAGCCCGTCTAGCAGAGACGACGGGTGTTCACTCCGAAACGGAACTAGACGAAGTAAATAAACTACTAGCAGCAAGTTTCATCCGTGAGGTCTACTACTCGGACTAGTTGGCCAACGTTGTCCTTGTAAAGAAGGCAAATGGGAAATGGAGGATGTGCGTGGACTTCACAAACCTGAACAAAACCTGCCCAAAGGACAACTTCCCCCTGCCGAGGATAGATCAGCTAGTGGATTCCACAGCGAGACACAAGCTCCTGACCTTCATGGACGCATTCTTAGGGTACAAACAGATAAAAATGGCTGAAGAATACCAAGAGAAAACTGTCTTCATCACGAGCCAAGGGCTCTATTGCTACAAGGTGATGCCCTTTGGGCTGAAGAATGCAGGAGCAACCTACCAGAGGCTAGTAAACAAAATGTTCAGTAAACAGATTGGGAGAAACATGGAAATGTACATAGACGACATGCTCGTCAAGAGTAGAGAAAAGACTGCTCATTTGGACGACTTCCAAAAGACGTTCACAACTCTCAGACAATATCAGATGAAGTTAAACCCCAGCAATTGCGCATTTGGGGTGGCGTCAGGAAAGTTTTTAGGGTTCATGGTGTCCCAGAGAGGAATAGAAGCAAACCCAAAGAAGGTACGAGCCATACTAGAGATGGCATCCCCCATGACCGTGAAGGAAGTCCAAAAGCTCACAGGCAAGATAGCAGCGCTCAACAGATTCGTCTCAAAGGCAACGGATAAATGCCTGCCTTTCTTCAAGATGCTGAAACAGGCCTTCACTTGGACGAACAAGTGTGAGAAAGCTATTCAGGAACTCAAGCGCCCGTCCAAGGAGGGAGAAAGCTTGTATCGATACTTAGCAATGTCAACTACAGCTGTGAGCGTTACCTTGCTTCAAGAAGAGGATGAAAGATAGCTCCCAGTTTACTATGTCAGCCAAGCTTTCCAGGGGGCAGAAGACAAGTACCCACGCATAGAGAAGATTGCATTCGCTTTGATTGTAGCTTCATGCAAGCTGCGCCCTTACTTCCAGGCGAACCCTATCCTGGTACTGACAGACCAACCTATAAAGAAGTCGATGAACAAGCCCGAGGCTGCAGGGAGGATGACCCAGTAGGTCATTGAGCTCAGCCAATTCGACATTGAATACCACCTCAGGACAGCTATCAAGGCTCAAGCATTGGCGAATTTCATCGCCAAATTTACAGCCCCAGATGAAGAGGGAGATACAGACAAACTGGAAAGGTGGACGATTCAGACTGACAGTTCGTCAGTCTAAAAGAAGGGCGGAATAGGGGTCATTGTCATCACCCTAGAGGGAGAGACGCTTAGATACGGAGTCTAGCTAACATTCCCGGCCACCAACAATGAAGCTGAATATGAAGGAGTACTGACGAGATTGAGGGTTGGGAAGGCACTAGGAATCAAAAACTTGCTCCTCCAGAGCAATTCCAAGCTCGTCGTAGGTCAGATGAAGAAGTAGTTCGAAGCAAAGGAGGAAAGGATGCAAAAATACCTAAGGTTGATGAAACTTCTGGCACAGGAGTATGATCAAATAGAGTTCACACGAATCCCCAGAAGCCAGAATATGGGGGCAGATGAGCAGGGCCGACGGATACAGATCTAAAGATCGAAGTCCAGAAGCACCCTAGCATCGAAGAGGTCCCCACCTTCGCAATCCAGAGCAAAAGTAGCTGGATGACCCCGATCCTATCCTTCCTTCAAGACGGACAACTTCCATAGGACGTCGAAGAGGCCAGGAAGGTCAAGAAGAGGGCAGCATGATTCACGATCGTAAATGGCACCTTGTACAAAAAAGGCTTCTCTATGCCCTACCTGAAGTGCGTCAACGAGAAGGAAGCTAAATATATTCTAGAAGAAATCCACGAAGGAATTTACAGAGACCATGCAGGCCCGAGATCCCTAGTTAGCAAAGTTTTCTAAACAGGTTACTTTTGGCCCACGTTGCAGAATTACACAAAGGAATTCGTCAAGAGGTGCAATAAATGCCAAAGATTTGGGAACGTCTAACGCATCCCGTCAGAGAAACTGACGACAATAGCCTCCCCATGGCCGTTTGCCCAATGGGGACTTGACATTGTCAGCCCGTTACCCCAAGGAAAAAGACAGGTAAAATTTTTAGTAGTTGCCATTGATTATTTCACTAAATGGGTTGAAGCAGAAGCACTGTCAACCATAACGGAGGCGAAAGTTCAGAAATTCATGTGGAAGAATATAGTTTGCCGATTTGGGATACCACGGATGATCATATCAGACAACGGGTGTCAATTTGACAGTCGAGGATTCAAGGACTTCTGCTCGGGGTTAGGGATCAAGAACCAATTCTCGTCACCTGGTCACCCCCAAGCTAACAGCCAGACAAAAGTGATGAACTGGACCCTTCTCAAGATCATCAAGACCCGATTAGACGAGGCAAAAGGCGCATGGCTGGAAGAATTACCCAACATTCTATGGGCGTACAGGACTACAGCGAGAACCTCGACAGGAGAGACCCCCTTCAATCTCACCTATGGAACCGAAGCAGTGATCCCAATTGAAATAGGAATCACCAGCATGAGACGAGAAGTCTTCCACGAAGGCAGCAATGACGATCAACTAAGAGTCAATTTGGATTGCTTGGACGAAACCAGAGATGGAGCATCCCGCAAGATGACGGAATACCAGCAGAAGATGTCCGAGTACTACAACAAGAGAGTAAAGCTCAGACGACTCAACATAGGAGACCTCGTCCTGCGCAAAGTCACACCTGTTACCAAGGATCCAACCCAGGGGAAGCTTGGCCCAACCTGAGAAGGACCCTACAAAGTTGCCCATTATTCCAGGCAAGGCAGTTACCACCTGGAAACGTTGGATGGGAAGAGATTGCCACAACCGTGGAATATCGAGCATTTGAAACAATACCACCAGTAAATGTAATGGACGATTGTATTCATGTTTGAGAATAATGCAATAAAAGAATTATTTAGCCAACGTGATGCGTGTAAAGCTAGGAGCATAAAAAAAAATATGACAAATTCCTTCAATAGGTGTAAGTCAAAAATTGGCTAAGTAATAAGATTCCGCCTAGACGGATGTAAGTTACTGACGAAGCCAAAAAAATGACAAAATCCCTTCAATGGGTGTAAGTCAAAAATTGGTTGAGTAACAAGATTCTGCCTAGACAGATGTAAGTTACCGACGAAACCAAAAAAAAATAAAAAATGACAAAATCCCTTCGATGGGTGTAAGTCAAAAATTGGCTAAGTAACAAGATTCCGCCAAGACGGATGTAAGTTACTGACAAAGCCAAAAAAATAACAAAATCCCTTCAATGGGTGTAAGTCAAAAATTGACTGAGTAACAAGATTCCACCTAGACGGATGTAAGTTACTGACGAAGCCAAAAAAAATGACAAAATCCCTTCAATGGGTGTAAGTCAAAAATTGGCTAAGTAACAAGAATCCGCCTAGACGGATGTAAGTTACTGACGAAGCCAAAAAATGACAAGATCCCTTCAGTGGGTGTAAGTCAAAAATTGGCTAAGTAACAAGATTCTGCCTAGACGGATGTAAATTACTGACGAAGTCCAAAAAAAAAAAAAAAAAAAAAAAAAAAAGAAGGGAAAGAAAAAGTATTACCGAAGAGCCTAGTAAACACTTACTCTTCTTCTCCTCAATTTCTATAGAGCATAGGACGTAAGCAGAAGGCTCGGGACCAAGGCAGTGAAGGGCTAAGGTTCATGGGAAGACGAGATTGTCAATCGTCCTCGCGTACTCAATAGCTACTTCAACGCGTAACCTGTACCTGCTCTTGAGCCTTAGCCTATGCTTAACTGCGCACAAGGCAACAAACAAGAAGGTTAGTAGAGACGATATATGTGAAAAGAATAAAGGACAAAAGGACTGGCAAGGAGTGATGCACCTAGACTCGAGGTTCTCCACCGACGGAGCAACCTAGGGACTTCCCTCCAAATTTGATCAGAATTGGTCTCCCACTTATCCCCGGAGACAAAAAAGAACTGAGACTTCTAGTATCGGAACGACGGGGGTAGGCCTATAATGATCCTAGTGTCCTTGACCTAGGGCACGAGCTCATAGTACCCGTATTCTTTTGATTCCTTCAAATGGTACAAGTAGGTGAACTCGTCCACCCTGATCATATCTCCCTCAATGGTAGCCAACCATATTTCCATACAGCTGACCACTATCCTCCATGAGTTTGGCATAAGTTGCCCAGGAGCAATATTGAAGTGGTTTAAAAGCTCCATGATGAAGGGGTGGACGGGGAATCTTAACCCACACAGGATAGTGGCCTCGTAGAAGCACACCTCCCCGGGCGAGAAATGACAGGCTCGTTCCTTGTTGCGAGGACGATAAACCCTAACCCTCTCAGGAAACTGAAACCTCTAGCTGAACCTAGAAAGGGTCTCAACGTCTAAGCTACACTCTTCCCCAATGGCAGAAAAAGCCCTAACCTCCCTTGGGCCAGAAACTGCAGTGTCTTCCTCCACTTCTACAGGGTCGTCGCTAGATGATAACCCCATCTCAAGTTCACTAGATCTTATCTCTGACATCCCTCTTCACTCACCCACCAAATCTTTGAACCAATCAACAGATTGATGAAGCAAAGGGACCAGATCGGCTAACACTACCCTCAAACGCAAAACCTTTAATTGAGGGACAGAAAGTACGAGAAGCCCTTAGAGAGGCCCCCAAATGTGCGAAAAGAAACAAAACAAAAGGGCAAAGTGTCCTAGTTTCAAAACTACTAACCATGGAACCCAAAAACGAAAAAGGGAGAAAAAATCCTAAAAACTCAAAACGAGAACGAAAATTAGAAATTCTTACAAATTGCCTATGCTAAGGAGAATAAAAAGGCAAGAGGGAATCGTACCTTCAAAAAAGGCACCCACAATAAGGAAGAATGCAAGAAATCGCAGAAAAAACAGCTTAGAGAAGAAAAGGCGTAGAGCAACAATGGCAAGGGAAAAAAGAATAAGTGAAGAAGAAAGAGAATAGAAAGAAAGTTTAAAAACCAAACACAAAAAAACTGAAAACCAATGGGAAACCCAAAGAGCCACACTAGTGGAGCATTAATTCCACTAGCCATAACATGCCACATGGCCACGATATGTACGACGCCACCACTACGCATTAATGCACCGCCACTCCGCATTAAATGCGGGATAGAACCCCAAGAGTCATATCTAAGTGAACCAACTTTCACCTTCTGATGGCCATCATGACACGCTATAACGACCACAGAACCTGGGGGGGGGGGCAACTGATGGGACCAACAAATTCCCCTGTCTAGACGACCTCATCAAATATCTCTGTCTACCTATCACAGCATGGACGAAGAAAAAGAAACCATTAATGAGAAGGTTCAATGCCATGGACCGTTACCAATTAGCTATCATACCGTTGGTAGCTTCTTCAAAACCTGCATTAATAAGCCCTGAGGCGTTACAAAATGAGCACTAAAGCCACAATTAAGGCCCCAATGGCTAGAAACCATGAAACTATATATACACACTCGACAAAACCAGACAAGGTACATACACATTCACCCAACTAGATAATTCTGGTATTCTAAGCTTTCTTATTTTCCTAAAAAGCTTCTGTGCACTAACTTTGGCATCAGAGGCGGTGTGGCAAGCACCACACCGGTGACCATTTGAAAGAAACCTTATTCCACATTTGCAGGTGCAGTGACGAGGATCCCATTCCATCTGGTCAACAACTGACAATCCTCTCATCATTAGCAACAAAAGCAAGAAACGGGACTCAAATGAAGACTTTAGATTTAAAAATGAGTCGAGCCTGCTGAAGTCAAATGCACTATACGAGAAAATATTATTTTTCTCTCACCAAAAAAAAAAAAAAAATTGACCCATTTATTTTTTTTTTAAAAATTATTTTTTTTATAAAGATAAGTGGGATGAATTTAGGATAAGGGGTCTAAAATTCAATTGGGAATTTAATGAATTTGGGATTAATATCTTTTAATGAATTCAAATTATTATAATAAAATAAAATAAAAAGGTTTCTCACTATTTTCTTAATAAAACAAATATATAATTTTACAATACAAATATATATATATACCTTTTTCTTTTTCCTTTTTCCTTTTTTCCTTAACCCAGATCTCTCTTTCTCCCTCTTTATTCTCAGTTTTCAATGGGTTAGGCAATGGGCGGGTGGGGTTTCTATTCTTGTTCTTCAAATGGGGAGGGATGAGTCGTTTGTTATTTTAATTTCTGGTTTTTTTAATTAATGTTTTTAAAATTAAGAAATAAATAATAGAATAAAAATAAAATATTAAATTAAGGGCAAGTTAACGATAAGAATGAATGGAATGTTAACAGATGACTAAATTGAGGAGGATTGAAATTTAGAGGACTGAAATGAAAAATTGTGAAATTTAAAGGGTGGGTTTTGCATTTTGGCCTAAAAAAAAAAGTTTCTCACTATTTTCTTAATAAAACAAATATATAATTTTACAATATAAGAGGGATGAGATAGGAGTATTCAGACCCCAATTCTCCCTATGAAATGAATAATATAATGTGAATTAATTATTGAGAAGGCTCTTGGAAATGTCTTACCTTCTTTTTTCTTTTTCTTTTTTGATTGGATGTCTTACCAATCTTTGATGAAGTGTTTTATATATATATACAAGATAAAAATTCTACTCTATCATAATCTAAGTGTATATGTGTATGAAGCTCCCTCCTGAATACTTAAATCCCAACTCTTATCCCTCACACCCCACAAGTATTTATACTTGTAAAGTAACTATCTCACCAAAGGTATGCGATGGTATCTTTGATGAAGTGTTAACCTAGCATAGTTTTCTTATATTTTCATTAATATAAAAAATAGTAAAAGTAACATCCGTAGTTATTTTAGGTGATAAATTGATTGGTAATATGCTGATGTAATGGATAATTCGGCAGTGTCTTGTACCGACTTGTTCCGAAGTCTTTAGTTTTTAATGCAATCTAATTTACCTATATATATATATATATGTTCCCATGCATATTCCAACAACTATATATTGTTCTGTTGGTGGCGATACAAAATACTTAATTTTATGCCCTATAACTTGGGAGAAAATCAAACTTAGAAATATGATTTTGTTTTTGTTGACTAGTTTTTGTACGCAATATTGTAACATGTAGCTCTTGTACCTTATGCCTGACTGAAACTGAAACAAGAGTCAATACTGGGGCATTTGAAGAAAATGAGGAGCAAGCAAAATATTCCCACTCAAACTATCTTCCCATGTACTAAAATCCAAAAGCATTGTTTCCTCTATCTATAAAGGAAGAAAGAACTGCATCATTCATACTCATTCCAAATTCAATTAGCTGAAAGAACAACAAAATCAAAAGTGTACGTTTTTAGACCTCTTAAAACACAATTGGATTAACCTAGTTAACAAGCCAAGTTATTACTTAGTCCAAATTAAACAAATCTAGGTTAACACAATCATATAATCATATCAATGTAAAGTGTGGAGAAAGAACTGCATCATTCATACTCATTCCAAATTCAATTAGCTGAAAGAACAACAAAATCAAAAGTGTACGTTTTTAGACCTCTTAAAACACAATTGGATTAACCTAGTTAACAAGCCAAGTTATTACTTAGTCCAAATTAAACAAATCTAGGTTAACACAATCATATAATCATATCAATGTAAAGTGTGGAAT
Organism: Quercus aquifolioides; assembly: GCA_019022515.1. Lineage (NCBI taxonomy): Eukaryota > Viridiplantae > Streptophyta > Magnoliopsida > Fagales > Fagaceae > Quercus > Quercus aquifolioides. The sequence goes on along the minus strand of CM032336.1, from coordinate 8,661,161 downwards.
ATAAAGAACACAAAGATATGATGACCCAGGAAAACCAAACCGGTAAAAAACTTGGGAATGATTTAACCTAGCTATCCTCAAGGTAAAACTGAATCCACTACGAAAGAATCAAAGTTTTATAATAGCAACTTAAACCACTAACATCTTATTGCTACCTCATGTAGAAAACTTACTGACACAAAACCACGTGCAAGCTCCGAGACCACGGATTCCTTCTTTCTTGGATTCTCCAGCAAGTACAAGCACTCCCGCTTGTGTATCTTTAAGCTGTTTAGTGCAACAACTGAATAATCATCAAGCTCTCAATGAATTCTCCTTCTTGATAATCCTAAGCATGTGCGAAGGCAACCACCTCTCAGATCTCACAAGAGATTCACACACACAGCAAAAAAGCAACCTAAAAAACGTGGCTAGGGTTTCCCTTTTATACATAGGGCAAAACATAAAACCCTACACATCATATGGGCTTAGGGTTGAGTTGGAAATTCTGCAGAAAAAACATTATGCCCGACTTTCAATCGGTCGAGTATAATTCTCGATCGATCGAGCCAAACCGAATTGCACAATGAATTCTACAGCAGCTTGATTCCAACTTTACATAAAACACATACTTTGAGCAAGTCTAAAACAAGACTAAAAACCTGTTTTGATCATGGTTTGCCAACAATACAAATTAGAGTTCTAATACATTAGTTCCTAAGTACTTAGAACCTAACAAACTCCCCCTTTGGCAATCCGTGACAAAACACAAACATAATGCTCAAAGTTACAAGTAAAAGCCTTTTACAAAAATAATGTCCATTACAAAATAATTCAACCTAACTACTATCCATCAGTTGCAAGTGTAGACAGCAGTACGACTGAATTAACCTGTATATTTCCTGAAATACTCAACAAACACATAAACGCATGTGTGGAAAATACAAGTAAAACAAAAATAAATTCTTGGCTTCACAAAACACAAAACAAAGACATATATCATGAATAACTCATAAATAAATCAATGAGCAGTGAAACAAGAAATATAGATAACAAAGTATCTCCCCCTAACATGAATAGCCCAAAAACAATACATCAAGAGCCAAAAAGGATACATACATAGTGAAGCACCTAAATACAATCTAAACTCCACAAGCTCCAACAAACAAAATCTCTCCCCCTAACTACAAAAAATCCTCTACAAGTGTCCAAATGTACTCCCCCTTTTTGTGACGGAATGCCAAAGGGCAATCGAAATCCATCATCAAAAGGAGGTGGCGAAGGCGAACATCTAAGATGCGCCAAATCTGCTCGCAAAGCACGGAGCTCATCAAGCATGTCTACCAAAATCTGACCATGTGCTGCCTAAACGGTCATGACAGTCTCCAATATACGACAAATGTCAAAGTCATCCGAAGTAGATGGTGGAGAAACAGCAGCACCAACAGGATTAGCAGACACCTCACCAGAAGTAGTACTTGTAGAAGAATAAGGGGGTGCGGTACCAGAATGCTCAACAGGAAGGCCTTTAGAGCTCTCTCTCATCTGAGCAACCCTCTGCCTAAGAAAACTGGCACCTATGGGAGCAATAATATGTACGGGCTCTGAAGCGGGGAAGTCATCTAAACCTAAAAACAAAAAAAATCCTATGAATGAAAACAGGATGAAAAAGAGCATGAGCGGTAGAAGAACTCCTATGGACTTCGTAACAAGAGCATACAAAAAAGCACATCACTCCAAAGGAATGGTGTGCAGATGAGAGATATGCCACAAGGAATGACACGTTATCCTAAAGAAAAGATAGGTAGTCTTAGTGAGCTCAGCAGAAGTGATTCGAAGATCAGAACCCCACCGGATAGAAGTACCAGTGATGTATGACATGATGTCGTCTAGGGAAGGAGACTCATCATAAGGGTAAACAGGATGCTGGACCACAGGTACCCCAAGAGCATCAGCCACTACTCCAGGAGTAATTGTGAACTCTACACCTCGTATCCAACTCTTTACTAAAGTGTTGGAATCATAGACATGGATAGAGAGGTTCGAGTAGAACTCTCTAATCAGGGTAGCTGGAGGAGGATAATCAATATCCAAAAGTGGCAACCAGCCCCAACGCTCAAAGTTTTCCCTAATGGCAGGATCAAGCTCATCTAACAAAACCTTACGCTCAGCCCAAATCTTTCTCTCAAGGTTTAGAGACTTATAAAGCTCTCGGCTTTTTTCACTCCGAAACAAAGTGCCCACAGAGGAAAGAGCAGAAGAAGAGGAGGATGTCCTATGGGCTCTAGTCTTCCTAGGCATGGTGCTAGGGTAAGGACAAAGACATAAGAGAAAGAACCAAAAGAACAAAAAGAAAAACCAATGGCAGACTGCAAGTTAGCACAAAAAAATATAGAAATAACAATCTATATGATGCATGAACAGATAAATGTCATGATGCATGCTCTAATGCAGTGATAACAAGTTCAATTTAAGTTTAGATTCACAAAATTGGCTTGAGCATAGAGTTTATAACAAAAACCCCAAAATTTTGAAAAACCACTTGTTCAATTTTACTAAATTGACCAATTGATCATCACACAAGTTAGAAAACAGTTTATAATGATCAAATTAATCAATCCAACAAGCCAATTTCATCAATTAAACTCAATTTGAACAAAAACCCCAAATCGGGTAGTTTCAAGCCCTAGAATTTTTAATTTCTCACAATACATCAAATTGATCAAATTAAACACCATAGATCATATGTATAACATCCCCCAACAAAAACCCATCGATCAATTGTGAAAGAAAAGGCTTAATTCATCAACTAACCCCAAAAATTTCATAGGTTCAAAATTTCCCAAATAATGCACGATTTGATGCATGAGAAGTGAAAATAAATGCAAAAGGAAGGGTACAAAGGTCTTACCGGCCTTGGGAGAGAAAAACCTTGCAAAAAGAATGGAGGAAAACGACAAAAAATTAGATTGGAGCCTTGACCGAGTCATATAGAGAGAGAAAAAGTTGAAAAACTTTTGAAAAAGTGAGTTTGAACACATGAAAATCAGTTTTTTAAAAAATTCTCTACGCGATTTTCGATCGATCGAAAAACAGATTCGATCAGTCGAAAATGCTTCAATTGATCCAACACCAATCGAGCACCGATCGAAACAGACAGAGGCTGACCAAAATTTTTAATCGCAATTTCGATCGATCGAAAAACAGGTTCGATCAGTCGAAATTCTGGAAAAATCAAATTTTTGAAAAACACAGCATTTTTACTCAAAAACTCCTCAAAGCATTGATTTTTATAAATAAAATGCATGAGTATGAGATGAAATACTTTTCAAAAACATATGTTTTGAACCCAAATTTCCCAAAATTAAGATTTTCAATCAAGACCCTTATATTTTCAAGCATCAAACATGTTTTGCAAAAACTCAAGGAATTTTCAAACTTGGTTGGCCAAACCAAAATCACACACCATAACATGTTCAAAGTTTAGCAAAGAGAAACTTGTGTGGTGTGTGCAACTAGCAAAAACTTGAGATACATGTAAGGTAATATGTAAATAGAAATCAAGCACAAAGTCTACAAAATTCATCACATATAATTTGAGAGAGACTATCACCTAAAGAGTTACATCATATAACTCTCACATCTCCTAGAATAAAAGCTTGCAATTATGTAAGTTTCTTGATTTGCCTCATATTGTACACACCAATTTTAACTGAGCAGAAACTTTTAAAATAGCCAGGATAATGTACACACCAATTTTATTTGATTGATTTAATTATAGTCCAATAATGTACACACCAATTTTAGCATTTAAACCAAGGCTACACCTTATGTTCTTTTTGTGCATGTGCTACACTTTCTCGAGCACAAAATCTTACGATATGCACTAAGGTGTTCATAAATGACTAATAAACTGTGGTGAGATGGTTATTTATGTCTTTCTCAAAAGGATCAAGTCCGACAATCAAAGGCATGTGATTTCAAGATCAAGACAAAGTGATCAAAAACTATAAACATCTTTCCCACACAACATATACTACAAAGCTCAAACCAGTAAAGTGCAAGAAATAAGCTCATCAAAGCTAAACGAGGTACATAAACATGTTATGCAAAAATAAATTGGCCAACCTTGATTTCAAATCCAAGAAAATAATGCAAAACATAATTTGTTTGCCTTTTTCCTTCCTTTTTTTTTTTTTTTTTTTTTTTTGAAAAGAAGAAACAAAAATAGTCCTAAAATGAAATGCATGAATGTTATGCAATGCAAGTCCTAGAAACAAAAAGAAAACAAAAAAGCAACAGGTAACAGTGGTAACAAAGGGTAAAGCAATGAAGCACAAGGACCATGTCAAAAAGACTCAATTAGATTGAGCATTTTGCATCCAAAACTTTTTAGATGCACCTCAAGCATTGGAGTTCTTATTCACATTAGAGTGATTTCCAACTCCAAGATTGGAATAAAGGTTAAGAGCCTTTACCAATTCACTAATAAGTACCAAAGGATCTTATGCTTGAGGCACATACACTTTTGGCTTATTTGCTCGCTTAGCAGCTTGCAACTTGAAACAGTTTGGATGAATGTGCCTAGACTTTCCACAAAAATGACAAACCCAAGCAGGCTTACCATGCAACTTGTCCTTAGAAAGGGTAGACTCCTTAGGTTTAGACTCTTTCAGATCAACCCTAATCTTCCTAAGAGGTGTGACCTCTACAGGTTTAACAGTCTCACTCACAACCTCACTCATAGGCGGTTCAGAGGAAGAAGAAGGAACAAAGTTTATGGAGTGGGGTGCCGACACAGAGATACTTTCTACAAAACCTAATCCAAATTTGTCAGAAGGAGACTTTTGAACACTCAGCATATGATCAAGTTTGAAACTAGCAGATCTTTAGTTTGTTCTCTAGCAACAGATAGTTCAAGTTCCAAATTCTTAACTTTATCAAGCAAAAGCATAGTCTCAGTTTTCACATTGTTCAAAAGTTCATTAGCATCAAACAGTTTCACAAGCAAATTTTTCTTATCAAGCTCAAGAGAAGCAATTTTCTTTAAACCTAATTCAACACTCATAGCATCATTTACAGCAACTTTGCAAAGTTTATTGTAGGCTTCTCGAAGATCTGCATCCTCAGAGAGTTCCCCATCAGAAGGGTTCTCTTCAACAGACAAGCTTTCATTGACTACAGTAGTAGCAGTGAAAGCAAAAAAGTTTTCATCCTTGTCAAAACTAGACTCATCATCGGAAACTTCATTATCACTAAGGGTTACAACCATAACCTTACCATTAGACCTCAAGTATGTAGGACATTCAGATTTCATATGATCATACCCTTGACATCCAAAATATTGAGGACCCATAGAATTATTAGAAGATTGACCTACTTTTTCTTTAGGTTTTTCAGTGTTGTTAACCTTAGTGGGATCATTCTTCCTAAAATTTCTAGGTTCAACAATGTTCTTACCTCTTGCCCTTCTGTTGTTGTTTCTAAGGAAATTCCTAAAGTTCTTAGCAAGGTAAGCAATCTCTGTAGCAGAGAGCTCATCATCAAATCCACCAACATCAACATCATCAACTGACTTAAGAGCCATTGATTTGGATTTGTTAGTTTTGGGTAGGTCCAACTCATAGGACTGAAGAGATCCTATAAGTTCATCAACAGGGATGGAGTCCACATCCTTGCTCTCAGTGATGGCAGTCACTTTGGGTCTAAAATCTTCAGTTAAAGATCTAAGAATCTTCCTAACAGTTTTAGGTTGATCGTAGATTTCACCCAAATTGTATGCAATATTAACAATGTCATTAAGTTTAGCATAAAATTTATCAAAGGATTCATCATCAGACATCCAAATGCTTTCAAATCTAGTAGTTAATTGTTGCAACTTATTAATTTTAACTGCCTTTGTGCCTTCATGTACAGTCTGGAGGATATTCCAAGCAGTATGAGCAACCTCAACATTAGAGATTCTCTTAAATTCCTCCATAGAAACAGCATTGAAAATAGCATTCATAACTTTGCTATTGAAAGTGGCTGCTTCTTTCTAAGAAGTTTGCCACTCACTCACAGGAGTAGTAGGCTTCTCCCATCCGTACTCAACGGAGTTCCAGACTCTCTCATCAATAGATTTCAGGAATGCTTTCATCTTTACTTTCCAATAAGCATAATTATTCCCATCAAAGTGAGGAGGAATGACCAGAGAGTGTCCGTGTTCCATGACAATAGGGGTTAAGGATCAGCAAGCAAACATGACTCAGATTGTTTCCAGAACTTGCATCAAACCTTCTTCACCTACTCCTCACAACCTCAAAACTTTTAAACTCTCTCTTCTTAACCAGCTCTCTTCGCCCATCCATGGCAACACGACCTTCTTCTTCCCCGCCAATGTAGGTGTAGCTACCACCAATCCCAATTTGGAATTCTCACGTAAATCCCAACTCCTCCAACAATCTATATCCGATACCCTCACCCGCTTCTACCATCTTGCTGGCCACCTCCTTGATGCCTCCACCATCGACTGCAATGACAATGGTGGGTTCTTCATCGAAGTCCGATGTGATAGTCCGCTTTCCAACTTCCTTAGCAAACCAAACTTTGAGACACTTGATCAATTCCTTCCCACCACTGACCCTGAAACCCTGGAATTGTCCAAGGGTTCCATGTGACTTATCAAGTTCACCAAGTTTAGCTGTGGTGGCACCACTATTAGTGTTTCCCTTTCACAAAAGATTATCGATATTGCTTCGCTACTAACGCTGTTAAAGAGCTGGTTTGAGTGAACCTATTCTCCCCAATTTCACTGGATCTTCTCTCCTGCTGCCTAAGGAGATTCCGGGAATGTCAGCGTCTGTGAAAATTTCCGGTAATAAGTTCAAAATCAGGAGGTTCGTGATCAGTGCCTCTAAAATTGCAGAGCTTAGAGAAAAAGTTATAAGCATGATTGGACGAAAGCAATACTATCCTTCACATGTAGAACTAGTAGTAGCAAAACTCTGGAAATGTGTGGCAGCGGTTGTCAAATCAAAAACCGGGTCTTTCAATCCCACCGTGTTGTTTCAAGGAGTGAACCTCCACGGTAGAATGGACCCGCCTTTGCCTGACACAGTGTTTGGAAACTTCGTGTGGCCGTTTGCGGTGATTGTTCAAGAAGAGAGCGACCTAGAACTACACAAGCCAGTGCAAAGCATGAGGGAGACAAAGAATGACTTCCTCAACAACAAGGCAAACAAGTTCAGAGAGGAGGGAGGTTTCGCAGCTCTAATGGATGCTCTCAAGGAGAGGGTAGAGATCTTCAGGAATAGGAAGGAATCGGTGGTATACAAATGCTCAAGTTGGTGCAAATTTCCATTGTATGAAACCGATTTTGGGTGGGGCAAGCCAGTATGGAACACAAGCTTGTGAGTAATACCATTTCTTTGCAGGATACGACTGACAGTGCAGTTGAAGTTCTAATAACCTTGGATGAGGAAGAGGTGTCCATATTTGAACAACATGAGGAGCTTCTAGATTTTGCTTCAGTGAACCCTAGCATTGATGTTTGATTTCGCTAGTAACTATTTAAATTTAGGCCAAAATGCTAAAAACATTTTCTAAATTTTACTATTTCTCATTTCAACTCTCTAAGTTTGTATTAAGTTATTTCAATCCTTTAAATTTCAAAAGTCCTCAATTTCGACCTCTGTTAAATAGTCATTCAATTCTGCTGTTAACACTCCAAAACAACACCCTTTTTTTACTAATTTTAGTTTATTTTTAATTATATATTTCTTAATTTTAAAAAATGTTAATTAAAAAACTAAAAATTAAAAATAAATAATAATAAAAAAAAAGAGGTTCCAAGTCTAATACTCAACAATTCCTTACCATGCATGATTGGGCATGATTGGGAAATGGCTCCACAAGCACAAACTCATGCCTTCCGCATGCCACCAATGTGTCAAGGAAAGGTTGAATGTGAAGTGCTCTTCTGCAACAAATTAAATCCAACCGAGAAAGTTCCAACCTGTTTCAAGTAAATTATACGAAATTGAACAGCTGGATGAACTTGACCACAAGAAGGCCTCCGCCCGCCAACACAAACACAAACACTGTTAACAACAAGAAGTACAAGAAAAGGAATCATGGGTCATCCAAATTCTTTGTCTTCATCAATTACCATTTCATTTCCATATTCTTATTTGGTTTTCTCTGCTTCATTCTAATTTCAAGATTCTTGGGCTTTCGTTCCTAAGCAATACCCACACCTTTCCTAAGCAAACTGGAACATCGCTGGAGGGACAACATCATTTGGGTTTGGATTTTTTTCTGGTTTTTTTAATTAGCGTTTTTAAAATTAAGAAATAAATAATTAAATAAAATTTAAAATTAGTCCAAAACGGCGTCGTATTAAAACAGAGCAACAGAGAGCTTAACAAACTAACAGAAATAAATGACCATCTATTAATTAACAACTAATCACACTAAGACACCTGTATTAGCAAGCAAAGGGCACACCACATGCTCATTATAAGAATAAAAACAGGTTATAGAAAAACTACATACAGCTTAAGAGCTGTTTACATAAACGACTGTAGCTTTTGTCAGTCTTCTTCTTTATCTTGCTGTTGACTCGATTCTCTTTGTGTTTGTGCTTGGCCTGATTGTCACTCTTGTTCTCGATATTTTGAGACAAGAAACCGAGAAAGCTTATAAAGGACTACTATATACATTTTATGAAAAGCTTGCTGTCGATATTCTTGATCTTTTCAACATTAGAGCTTTCTATGAACAAAATCTTTGAAAATTCAACAAAAGTAAAGGAAACAAAAATATATTACTACTAGATTCATCACACGCGCTTTACGCATGTAATAACGCTCTCTTTTTTTTCTTTTTTAGTGTTATAATGTTTAGAAATAATATAAATAACCATTGTATTTTTTTTTTTTTTAAGAAAGACGAAAGCAACATGGAATAATATTTAAAAATGAGATAGAGATAGTGTCCTAAGTTTTAGGCTGAATGAAAAAGTTAAAAGAAAAAACCTAAAACTTAGGAATAGTAAATTATTCTTTTAGCTAGTTTGTATTTTTTTTTTAATTAAAATTAAAATTATTTAACTATTTTCTCAAAAAAATATTTAACTAAAAAATATGGGTATTTTAGAGTGTTTAAGAATTTGTGTGAGGGTATTTTAGTACGCAAAATGTTAAGACCAAAACAAAGAATCATGTTATTAAAAGTATATAGATTAATAAGGGGAAGAGATCTTAAATTCTTAATTGCATCGGATGCAGAATTACAGGATTGGGAGACAGAACAATAGGAATATTTGACTAATTAACTTGGAGTCTACAATATTGTAATTGTAAGTAGCTAGACATGAACTTTTTATTTTTTTATTTTTTATTATAAGTGAACGATCCAATGGAATTCTAATTCCGATAGGGCAGCCTGTGATTAAGAATATCGGAGGCCAACTTGGCTTCACCTGTTGTCGTTGCCCCCCAGACCCTCAAGCTCCCTTGCACGGTCTCTTCATTTAACTTCTTATTTTCCACATATAAGCATTGCCAATTATTTTCTTAAAAAAAGTGTGACACGTTCACTTTATTAGATGATGAATTTTCATTTTATTTATTAATGTGTGGCATGATGGAAATAATGTAAAATTTATTGGTCATTAGATGTCAAGAAACTAATCTTAAAATTGACTGTGGTAAATGTCTAACACCTTCTTATCTCATAATGTAATCTTTGAATTTGAATATAGGAATATAAATTAGACATTTTCATTGTATATAATAGGAAATCCTCATAATATTTATGTTCTAAATTTTATATTTTCTTTAACTTCCCTTATAGAAAGTGAAGTGATGACTCCATTTTACAATCTTTCTAGTCAAGAAGTATAATCTCCTTAGTCGATTTTCCAAAGTCGCCCCCTGGTTCTCACAAATTTGAGTGAAATTTATAAATAAATAAAAAAAATTTACTACAATTAATTGTGTGCATAAGTGTATTTTTTGTGCTTTTTTATATTTATGTACAATTTAAATTTAATTTTTAAAAAGAAAAATTTTAAAAATACCTAAGTGATAGATTTATGTAACTTGTATCCACCCAATTAAAAAAAAATTATTTTTAATTTTGATCATAATTCACAAATCAATGTTTACTAACGGAAAGACAAGACTTCAAAATCAAAAGGGAAAAAAATCTTTTAATTTAGAGTAAAACTTAGGTGCAGTCATTTACATGTTCTACATTACGTTCAACAATTAAATTCAAACATATAATTGTATAATTCCTTGACTGGTCAATCTGATCCTCCCTCCTCTGTGGCACATGTTCTTTCGAGTATATTGGGGATGCATGGGGTTGGTTTACAGATTGATTTTTCACATATTAGAAGACAAGGGAATAGGCCAGCTCATTTGTTAGCAAAATATGTGTCAAGTCTTGACGACTATATGACTTGGATGGAAGAGAACCCTTGCTTTTTAGAGCAAGCTCTTCTCCATGATGTATCTTACATTTCGTGATTTTAATAAAGTTTGAAGTCTTCCTAATAAAAAAAAAAAAGACACAAATAGTGTTGTCTTTTTTAAAGACAATTAACTTCAATGCAATTATATGTTTGAATTTATTTGAAAAACCTAATATTATACTTTAAGTTTTACCCTTTAATTTATTGAATGGAAATCTTTTCTCTAAAAATCAAGAAGCTTACAAAAGAAATTTTTTATTTGGTGAAGTTATTAGAATGAGGTGTCATTCCAAAGAATATATATAGTGTATGAAATTGCTTATCTTTTACCTCCAATTTAACCTCTTTTTTACTTCTATTTTTACATGCCCTCAGACATTACTATATTCTTTTTTCTTTTCTTCTTTTTTTTTTTTTTTTTTTTTTTTTTTTGCTACTAGATTGGTAACAGTGGTAGAGCCAGGGACTTAGAGAAAAAAAGTGTACCATGTTTTTTTTATATATATGTAACATCTCACCCATAATGTGTGGGTCCCACCTATAAGACTTGCATATTGTGAATGAGAAGTTACACGTATTAGATATTTAGATACATCATGTAACTCCTCGCTGATGAGAAAATTTCAACAAACGCAAATGAAATAAATTAAAATAGGAAGGAATCCACAGGAAGATAGCGAATTACAAAAGTGGGAGAGGGAATAGTAGGCATATTAGACTGACTTGGAGCCAGCAACTTCTAAATCGATGACAAGAACCTTTTTATATATATATATATATATATATATATATGATACCTAAAAGGTCCAATGGAAAGCAGGGATTATTGACAAAGGATAAAAAATAACAGTGATCTTAAACAGCTGAGAATCAGTTAGTCTAAGATGGTTGCGGCAACAAATTCTAATGTGCAGCATCTTCCTCCTCACAGAATTTTGTGTATTCCTTTGAACCCATCAAGGATTCTAATTCTGATGGATTGCTTGGCTTCAGCTTGATCATCCATCCGTCTTCATATGGACTTTTATTAATCTTCATTATAAAATGTGTAAAAAAAAAAACACAATCAGGCAAATGGAATTCAACATTATTTGGTACCAAAGAAAGTAGGGGATAAACAAACCATGAAATCATGATTGCAACGGAAAAAAAAAGAAAGTCAAGTAGCTATTGAACACGTGTCTATATTGTGTCCCATATAATGTACTAGAACATTTGACGCAAGCCAAACCTATATAATATATTGCAATGATTGCAAAAATTTATTGTCTTGTTAGCAATCAAAAATAAATAAATCATGAAGGATGAAGTAAGTGAAATAAAGGGAAAGAATTACCAAGCCAGGTGATTCAGCCAGCTTTGAATTAACCTCAACAACCTCACCCGAGATTGGAGAATTGACATCACTGGTTGCTTTGACACTTTCCACGGCTCCAAAGCTGCCACCTTGTGAAACTGAGGCACCAGGTTCTGGCAGTTCCACAAACACTAGCTCTCCAAGATGGTCCTGTAAATGATTGAATTTGAAGCTCCATATTTCAATTTTAAAAAATCCATTGAATAGTCTAATTAATGATATTTCCTCTATAATCTTTTTCTCATACGTATCAATTACGTATCATCAGGCCCAACTGCCCAAGAAATAGATGATTAAAAAAAACAAAAATGAATGCAATGCACAAGAATTAAACTGTTAGAAAATGTAGATATATTTCATTAATCAAATTAACACCACCTGGTGTTTTTTTGTCAGAATGTCCATTTCTTAAATTAATCCTTTCATCCAAATAAACCTTTTTGTTCTTATATATTTCTTTTACCTTCTTTCTCTTTATTTAATTGCTTCACAGTGCTTTCTCAAATAAAAAATTATAATAAATAAATAAATAAATTATAAAAATTATAAATTATAAAATTATAAAAAAAAAATAAAAATAAAAAACTTCATAGTAATGATTAACAGATTATCATCTAATCACACTCAATTAAAATACATATCCTGTTCACATGCCCATTGATTTTGCTCGTGATCAGACTACTTTATTTATATATATATTCTGCTCATTTCCCCATTGACTTAGCATGTGGCCAGGAGTTTTTGAAAGATAGTAATTAACCTAAGTAAGATTAGAACTAACTACCACCGAGTATAGATTAGTCTGGAGAGGTTTATTAACTAGATGATCAATAAGCCTAATGACAATACAATTTTTCCATTTTTTATAATTATCAAAGGTCACATGTTGTGATTGGTGTATATAAAAGTGATGTCACTTGTAATTCCATGTAAAAATGATGTTGCACTAATTACAATCTATAACATTAAGAAGTTCTGAAAGAAAATTATATAATTTATTATGTCTATAAGTGTCGTTATTTGTATCATTGAAAATGTAACAAGGTGATAACATGGAGGGAAAAACAATGTAAGCACACAAGTGTTCGCTAGAGCCTAGAGGGATACAATGCTATCCCTTACAAGTCCAACATGAAATTCTCTCGTAATGAGGATGAGTTATCTTCTAGAGTGGCATTTGTTTTCCCCCTAGGGTGCATTATGGGCCTTATGGCACTCATTTTCAAATGAGAACTTATAAATATTTGTCAACTGAATTATTATGAAAGTTATTGTGTTGATAGAATTACTTCCAAAATAAATATTTCATATAATTTAATTTGCTTAGGGGGAGGTGGGAAAAAATGAATGTTTCATGCTGTCAAAGTATGATTTTTTTTTAGGAGGGGAAAGATAAATGGGTTTTTTTTTAAGGGATGATGGAAAAGGGAGGAGAAAATAGGGGAGGCAATAGTTGTTTAGGTTGTTTGGTAGGGAGGTGAAAATGGGGAGATTTTGGTGAGGTCCTTTTTCTGCTATATGTTTTATTAGTTTTGTTAGTTTGTAAGTTTATAATAATTAAAAAGAATAAAAAATACTTCTTATAACTAAAAAAATCTTGTATTTTTATATAATAGGAATGAGAATAAATTTATACAAACTTATTCTATACTCTCTTCTTCTTCTTCTTCTTTTTATTAACTACACAAGAGTTTTTTATCCTCCTATATTTTCCGTTTCCCACTTTTTCATCCTCAAACTAGACATAGCATTAGAAGGAAAGGGCTTCGGGTGAGGTGTTATATGTGTTGGGCTTTATTGTGAATGTTCTGTTCTTGATTAAGGCCGAAGTCCAACTTCAAGGCTGAGATAGGCCCGCTACAGTTTGACCCCAACCAATCCTGGCATGTTAGTTGAGGCACAAAAAACTTAAGGTTTCTTTACATATGGACTTGTTAATCTCCGGCTAATATACCAGATTCTTTGGAGCTCTGCTGGAGAGCTCTGAGAAGCCCAATTGTAGCAAGCTTAGTTATTTTTTATTCTAATTTGTAGTGTGTTTTTATGTTAGAACTTCATTCTCTCTTCCTTATGCGTATATTTCTTAAAAAAAGGGGTTTAAAGTAATGAAAAATGTCTCCCACTATAAGAACATAATCAACCATAACCATAAATAGACTCCAATCAAATTAGAAGGTTAGAGAAACATGGTTCCCTAGCAGAAGAAGATAATCAACCGGAATTAGACCTAAAGAATGGGGGCCGGCATTTTTCTTCAAATTAGACTCAAAGTTAGAGAAATATGGACTAAGATAAGGACGTGAATATGTGTGCAACAGTCATAAATGCGAAGCACCTTACCATATACAGTATATTTTTTATATATATTTGAGATTTTTTTTTAGAGAGTTTTAACTTATAGCGTCTGTTCCTAATGATAACTCTTTATCATCAGATAAAGACACCAATCAGTTTTTGGTGTAGGTGAGGATTGAACCCCACCTATATATTTGAGATTGAATTCGTCTATGCCACAAAATAAAAGTCTAAAAAAAAAAAAAGTAAGAAAATTAAATACTAACTTCTTTGGTGTTGTATGTTAATTTTTTCAATTAAATTCAAACCCATGGTTACATTGTACAATGCAACACAAACAATATGATATTTTATAAAGATAGTTAAATTTTATACAATTATTTGTTTGAATTTAATTAAGAAATTATAAGTAAAAGATCTGTACTTAACCTTTTAAAATTAAAAAGTCTCCAACTAACCAAAAAAGACAGAATTAATTTTTATCGTTTATCTTTTTTTAATTTTTTATGTCTTTTTCTTTGCTCGCTTTTTTATATTTACGGAGAGAGAAAAAAAGAACAGCAATAATATTAGAAGAAGGCACAAAATCTCTCTCATTGTAATCTCTATTTCTTTAACAAACAAACAAAAAAAAACGCCCCTTATAATTCCTTATTACAATTTCAGTGTCTAAAATTTAAGTGATAAAGAAATAAGAAGAAAAATCCAACATAATTTAGGCAAATGAGTAACTTTAACAAGCTAAAAGTTTGTACTTAAGCTCGTACTTAATATATAAATCTTCTACTAGTTCCTATCAAAAAACAAATCTTCTACTAGTACTCTAATAAGAGCAAGCATAAAGTTATGGTGGCTCAATAACTCTGAAGACAAAGGACAAATCACAAAATCAATATGAGATTGGTATAAATAACCTGAACAATATGACTCTTTTTTTTTTTTTTGGGTTTCATACCTGAGCATGATCGGTGATACCAATTGTAGCCACCGGGCCTTCATGCTTCACCCACTCATGTGAAGAAGCATACTTCAACCCATCCAAAACTGCACAATATAACCTACAGAAATCAGCTTTACAAAGAACAACCTATTATATACAAACAACAACTATTCAAGCTAAAGAATGAAGCATTTCTTATGTTGGTTAAAGAAAGCTTAAAGCAGAACAACCAAACTTTCCTAACAATCCCAGAGAGAGAGAGAGAGAACCCATTAAAGTTGAAGGAAAAGAATACCAGAAGAGAAGCAGCGGGAGAGAGAGAATGCAGGAGAGAGATGGGCTTTGGAGGCACAAGAAATTCTGAGTGCATTGGCTGTGGAAGAAGCCCACATTCTCAGAGCCATGTTATCTTCTATATTATCTGTGTTTCTGGTTATCTCAAGCGCAGAGGTAGATAACAAAGAATGAATGAGTTAAGTTCATATATCTCCTGGTTTTGTTATCTTGGATGAATGGTGGGCAACGAAAGCCTCATCCTAACCTAAGACCTGAATACAGAGAGCCAGTGCTTTTCTTTCTTTTCTTTTCTTTTCTTTTTTTTCTTTTTCTTTTTTTTCCCTTTCTTAATTTTTTTGTGATTATAGTCAAAGAAATTACCTCTTCTCACGCCCACCAGAAAAAATAAACTTCTGTACCCATATATCAAACAAAATTACATTTCATTTGTATGATTTTTTGTTATAATGCAAGGACACACCCAATTGCACACTTAAATTCACAACATGCTTAGGGGCTGTTTGGATTTAGTGTTTTCCATCACTCATCACTCTGTTTTTATCACCCATAACTCAAAACTGGTGGATCCCACAGTTGTTTGGCTTGTTTGGATTTGTTTTTAGTTTTTGTTTCCATCACTCAATTTTTCTGATTTTTTAGTGATGAATTATAGAAACTAAAAACAACTTTTAGGTGTTTTTGAGTTATGAAAATAGAGTTATGATGGCATTTTAGTAAATACACACATATTTGAGGGACCCACAGTCAGAAAGTAGTCAAATCCGATCTGGTCTTCTTCTTCTTCTTTTTTTTTTTTTTTTCTTCTTTTCTTTCCTTTTCACATTGGATTTCTAGGTTTGGTTTTTTTTTCTTTTCTTTTCTTTTTTTTTCTTTCATGCTAGGTCTGGGCTTGGTTTCTCTATTCTTCTCTTCTTCTTCTTCTTTTTTTCTTCTTTTCTTTCCTTTTCACATTGGGTTTCTGGGTTGGTTTCTTTTTCTTTTCTTTTTTCCATTCCTTTTCACTGGGTTCGATGAGTTTGAGTATTGGGGGTTGAAGGAAAAAATAAATAAATAAATAAGAAGTAAAAGCTGTACCAAGTCAATCTGTGGGTCCCACAAAAAGTAAAAATTTTTGAGTTATCAAAATTAGAAACAAATGCCAAACATGCCACCTTACGAAGTTGTGGTATTTTCAGTGATAAGTGATGAGTTATAGAGTGATGAGTGATGAAAATTGAGTGAGGAGTGATGAGTGATGGTTTTTTAAAAACCAAAAAACCCCTTAAGTACCTTGTATTTGGAGCACCGAAATTTTTCTCCAGTAAGTACATCAGTACATATGGTGGTCTTGTGTGTAAGTACTAAAATCCAATCACAAGTTGAAACTCAAGTATATTATGAAATTTGGTGTGTAAAATTAGGTGTAGATTTGGATGTCCATAGGTAGACTTTTTTTTTTTTGGTCCACTCTTGGAGTGTTACTATCCCTCATAAAAGAGGATGTTACTGAAAAATTTACGGAACTTTTTACACCCATTTATGTACTTCGGGTCTATTTGGATACCTCTTAATTTGCTGAAACTAAAAACTTATTATTGAAAGTACTGTAGATAAAGGTAAAAGTTAATTGAAATAGTACAGTGAAGTCTATGAATAGTATCAAAAGTGCAGTAGGGCCCATGAATAGTAGTAAAAATAAACTAAATAGTGAAATAATTTTAATTTTTCATTACTTTCCAAACGCATGCTTCATCTCATTTAATGTCTGTTTGGTTGGGGTGATTTGGGGGATGATGGAAAAGGGGAGAGGAAAATAGGAAGGATGGGGTTTTTTGGTTGAGAGGGGAACCAAAAATCAATTTCCCAAATTTGGAGAAAAAAATGGGAGTAAAGAGGAATAGATGGAAAATGACTCATTTACATACTTTTCATCTTTACTGTGTAAGCATATATATATATATATATTAGATGTTTTAATAGTTGTGTTAATTTACAAGTTTATAATAATTAGAAAATAATTACTTCTTATAAACTATTATAAAAAAATAAAAATAAAATTATGTTATAGGGGTATGAAAGTAAATTTATACAAACAATATTTTTCATCCTTTCATTTTTCTTCTCAATCAAACAAATGAATTCTCCATCCTTTCATTTTTCTATCCTCCCAACCAAACACACATAAGGAAAAAACAAATCTTTTCTATTCCCTCACGTTTCTATCCTTCTACTTTCCCACCTCCAACCAACCAACCAAGTCGCTCTACCATAACACGTGCAAAGGAAAGTCAGTGATTTTGTGGCTACACACATATACATAAACTATTAGTTCAACGGATCCCAGATCAACTCGCTATAAGTTAGATATTGTTAAGAAGTTATTTATTGCTTGAATTTAAATAAGGATAAGTACATAATTCACAAATGACTTAATATACTGTTACATCATTTAGGGTTTTTTTAGATACCGCTTATTGTTAAAAACTGAAAACACTGTAGCAAAATAATTTTTAAATGTGTGAACAATGCCATAAGACCCAGTTTTAAAGTTATTTTTGCTGAAAAAAGTATTTGCAGGTCCTATAAATAATGCACGGAACCCACTAAAAAAAACGCTTATTGTTGGGAAACGTAAACGCATAGTATTTCAGTGCAATCCAAACGGATACTTAAAATAAGCTATCATCACTTGTTGGATTGAATGAGATTTTAAATTATGTATTACTATGTACATCATTGGATTCATAAAGTAGTAAAGCTCTACCATGAAATAGTCTATCTTGGTGTTGAGTCCTTTTTTGTACCATGCATCAAGTTTTGAGAGGAAGTTTAATCCGGAATTCTTTAGTTGTCAAGTGTTTCGAGAAGGTTACAATTTTATTCCCTTGTGAAAATATGATTTGTAATAGCAAACTTAAGCAATGTAGGGAAAGTAACATGAAAGACTTAGTTCAAAATGTTGGAAATATATTTAGAAGATTGAAGTGGTTGAAATAGAAAGGAAAGTAATAATAGTACCCCCCCCCCCAAAAAAAAGAAAAAAAGAAAAAGAGAATAGTGTATATATATATATATATATATATATATATATATATATAAGAAGAATAGGTTGCACATATAATATATTGATAAATTGATAAAGATAGGGTTTAAGAGTCTTAACTTACTTTCTCAAAAAAAAAAAAAAAAAAAAAGAGTCTTAACTTAGGTAAACTTTAGAGCTAGTGCTAGTAATGTGCTTCCTATGTGACTTCGAGACATTTTGATATAATCCTAATCTTTCATTTAGTGTCTTTTTTACGTCTGCAAGGGAACCAAACGTAGATCAAGATTCCAAGACGAGAACAATCACTATAATTGGAGCTTGAAAATTTAGCTATGAAATACCAAACACTCAAATTAAATCTACAAAAATTATGAGAAGTTAGAGATCGTGATATTATAGGGGAAAAGTATTTAAAAATGAGAGAGAGAGAGAGAGAGAGTAATGAAAAATTACAACAACAAAAAAAAAAGGAGAAATTTTTTTTTTAAATACTAATATTGATTAATAAAATGTATATTAATTTTCTTTTATGAATAAAAAGTATATTGACGTTGCTCAATAAAACTCAAAATGACATAATTTTGAATATCAAATTACATCATTTTAAGCTCATGTATTACTTAATGAACACGTTAAAATGAGCATAGATGGATGGGATCTCAATTAAAATGTTAGGTACTATTTCTTTTTTTCTTTTTTTTGAGGTAGTTAGTTATCAAATTTTGAAACCTAAAGAAGTAAAAGCAAAATTATCCTAAACTTTGAGTGCATATAAATTACAATTTAGTCTAAATAAAAATATAAAAAACCTCAAATCGTAAAAATTAGACATGGTTAGACCCGACTCAATAACCCAAAGGAACCTGACTAAACCTGAAAATTTTCACCTGAAATAAAAACAAAAAAAGGTTGACCCATAGTCCGACCCCTTTTTTACGGGTCAATCTGACCTAACCCAACTGACCCGACCTGTTTGACACGTCTAAAAAAATAATCCATTATTCGTCCATTGCACGCTGCAAAGCGTCAAAGCGTCAAGAGTCGAGACTCAAAAAAATTTTTTCTTCTTAAAAAAAGAAAAAAAGAAAAACCTATAAATAAATAAGCAGAGAGAGAGAGAGAGAGAGAGAGAGTCTGGAAATCAATCTGTGGAATTGTATTTGTGAGAGTAGTAGGAATTGAATTGGGTAAGTTAGTAGTGGATTCATATGATATGATATGATATGATATGATATAAAAATTATCAAGAAAGAAAGTGTAATATATAATCATAGCTTGGTAGCATGGAAGAGATCGTAGAAGAAGAAGAGGTCAATGTCAGGAAAGGAGGAGTAGTGGAACTGCACAATAACATTAGCAATAACAATACAGTCGAAATCATTCTCCGAACCATTGGCCCCGCTCGCCCCTCTCGCCTCCGCGTCCCCTCTCCCATCAAAGTACGCTTCATTCCCCCCTTTTTATTTCCCATCTCTATTTATTAACTTTCACAGTTTCAACTTTTTCAATCTCAAATTTGCATACTTTTTATACGTATTAGGAGTTGTATTGCATTATATAACAAATAGTTGTTGCAAGTTTTTTTTTTTTTTTTTTTTTTTTTTGGGTGCCCATTTTGTTGAATTATTTATGTGTATTACTATAAGTTTGTTCTATCATGATTTTGCTAGAGACCCAATACTCCAATTAGGTTTTCCTTGATAACCCAGTTTGTCCATTGGTGTCTATTCTATTTCATTTGTACAATTCTTCTAGGAATCGATGAAGTTAGTTGTGCGGAATTCGCAGGGTTATCAACTTGTTTATAGTTTTTGATTGATGATTGTGTGCCATGTCAAGAGAGTTTAACAGGCTCTATAATTTGGTGCTGAACAAGTAGGATATAGGACAAGAGTGGATATCCTTGCCAGAGACCTGGAGATGGTGGCTTGCACAAGCTGCGGTGATACCCTTTTAGAACAAAATTAATGTCCTATTTCTTTCACGCCAAAGATTCCACATAACACATAATCAAACAGCTTGCCAAACTTTAGCAACCCTATGATGATGGAAGCATACTTGCCAACATTCTAGGAATCAGCTTCGTATTGCCAATTTATTTAAGCTAAAAAAGGAGCAGGGGATGGGAGAACTTGGGATGTTCATTTCAATCGAGGTCCTAATGATTGGGAGGCAGATGTGGTGGTTGTTTTCTTTCGATTATTGGCAGCCAATTTACCTTCAGGGACTGATGGTGATCGGTTGAGATGGAAGTTGACTAAAAACGGGGATTTTACTATCCGCTCATATTATCATAAGTTACATGGCTCTTCTTCCGTTGTTTTTCCATGGAAAGGTATTTGGAGGGTTAAGGCACCCCGGCTTGTCTCTTTTTTTGTTTGGATAGCCGCAAAGGGTAGGATCCTCACGGGTGATAAGTTGCGGCTTAGAGGCTTTGATTTTGTTGACTGGTGCATTATGTGTCGTTGCTGTGGTGAGACAGTGGATCATTTGTTGTTACATTGTGGAAAGACTTATCGGCTGTGGTGCTTTGTCTTTAGGATTTTTGGGATTTCATGGGTCCCCTCTTGTACGGTGTCGGATTTTCTATTTAGTTGGTGGAATTGGTTGGGGAAGCATTCCTCTTACATTTGGAACTTAGTTCCGTTGTGTTTGATGTGGTGTATTTGGAAGGAACGCAATCGGCGGACTTTTGAGGATTTGTATAGATCCGAGGACCAAATGCTTGCTATCTTTTCTGGTTCCCTGTTTGATTGGGCTAGGGCTTGGGGACTCACATCTAGTGACTCTCTTCCTCTATTCCTTAGCTCTCATTCTTTGTAATTAAAGTCTTTTTATGTTTTTTTCTTTTCCATCTTTTTTGTACTTTTGATATGCTGGTGCTATTTTGCATCTAGCAGTTTTTGAATATATTTTTTCTTACCTATCAAAAAAAAAAAATTCACCCTGAATTAGGACTGGTATGTAAAAAAAATGCTCTTGCAAGTTTGGTGCCCATTTTGTGGATTTACGTGCATAATTTTTTTTTGATAAATAAATATTGCATTAATTAAACACAAAAGGAGTGCCACCCATGTACACTGGATCTATTATGAATATGTTTTGTGATCAATGTGCTAGAGCCAATCCTCCAAGATTTTTTGCCCTGAGCATCTGTCTTAGTTCCCTGGTCTCACATCATTGGTGTCTATTCAGTTTCTTTTGTACATATGTTCTAGGAATGAAGTTACTTGTGTGAGATTGGGGCAGGGTTACAAACTTATTTAGAGGTTTTGAATCTCTGGATGAATGAGCTCTCTCTTGGTGAACTCTTTCTTTGATGAATGCTGGCAAGTATGGGATGATTGTGTGTTGGCCATGTCAGGAGACCTTGAAGGGGTCTGTAATTAGCTCTCACAACCACTCCCCCCCCCCCCCCCCCCCTCACTTTTTTTTTTATAAGTAATAAAACTTTTATTGAACAAAGACTACTTCGTGCAAAGAAAGGCATGAAGTGGCCTAAATAATTACAAAAAATAAAAAAGATTATGTACAAAACAATAGAGACTCAATAAACATTGAACAGGTAGAACCACAGCCTTGCTCTCACAAGTTACAACCTTATCCGTGGACTTTTAAGAACCACCACTGAAACATTGAACAGGTAGGAAAGAGTGGATCTCCTTGTTAAAGACCTGAAGATGGCTTGAATAAGCTAGATAGAAAAGACATGATAGGCTTGAACAAGCTGCGGTGAGAGCCTTTCAGAACTTCAGTTAAGATCCAATGAATTTGCTGTTGGCTTTGTTCAAGCCTAGATTCATTGCCATTGACACCACCTTTTTCTTCTTCCTAATGACAAACCTCTAGGGCTTTGAAGGTATGGCATGATAAGCTATAGCTAGAGATAAATTCCCTTGGTTTTGACAAACTTTGTAGCCTTCCTGTGATAGCAACTTAGTTCTCATCTTGTAGAATTATTTTTAATTTTTCCTTACATGATTGTAAGTGTCATTGCTTTTCTTTTTGATAAGTAATAATGCTTCATTCAAAAGACAGAAAAAGCAATACAATGAAACAAAGCACGCAGGCAGTGTGCTATGTGTGCTAAGGATCCATCAAAAAGACAAACTAAGATGCATGGAAAGTACAACTATCTAGCAATTCAGGCAAAGAAGAAAAGGAAAATACTTCCAAAGCATTTTTCCACTAAAAAAGAGCCTGGAGTAAAGAAAATTTCAAGTCCTGAAACAATCTCTTACTCCCTTCAAAGGTCTGAGCATTCCTCTCCTGCCAGACTCCACATAATGCAATAAGGGATCATGCTCCAAATCACCAAAAACTTATGCCTGCTGAATTTGCCCATCCAGCTAGCAAGAAGCTCCTTAACACTACTGGGCATAACCCAATGAACCTCAAAAAGTGAGAGCACCATGTGCCACAACTCTCTAGCAACAGGGCAATGTAAAAGTAAATGATAAATAGTCTCCCCATCCCTCTTACACATGCATTGCTAATCAATCACAACGACTCAGTGCTTTCACAAATTTTCAGTTAAAATTTTCCTCAATGCTGTGGTCCAGAGGGAAAAGCTGACCTTTGTTGGAACTTTGGGTTTCCACAAAGACTTCCAAGGAAAAGACAGCTGAGTTGTAGAATGCACCCCTTATAATAGGAGTTAACTTCAAAAATCCCCCATGAGGGAGGTTTCCAATATAGCTAGTCCACTCCACCCAGATTCAATGAAGTCGAATAAATCAGGTTCATAAAGGAGGGAACCGACTCTAATTCCCAATCTTGCACCAATCTATTAAAACTGACATTCCATTGGTAACTTTCCCCTTAAAAAGATAGCAGCTCCACTATTGAAGCACCCTGATTACGAGTAAAACCATAAGTTCTGGGAAATTATCTTTCAGAGGAAGTCTTCCACACCACGGATCATGCCAGAACATTACAGAAGAGCCATCTTCCACCTTAAAGCTAACAAATCGATAAAAAGTGCCGCATCCCTTCCTGATACTCTTCCAAAGGCACACCCTATATGACCCCTGCACACTGTTAGAGCACCATCTCCCCCACATACTGCCATACTTAATATCTACCACCCTTATCCTTGAGGGATACCTTTCCAATGCCTACCTCCATACTTAGTGTCATTGTTTTTCTATGAGTAGTGTTGGTTCAATACACTCTTTGGTGAACTAAATTCTATTGCATATACCAATCTCCATTGAATATGATAAGTACATGGGGCTGCAGCCTGAAAGATTAGAAAATGATGCATAGAGTAGCAGTTGTATGAGTTATTTGTAACTCATTTCAACTTGTATCTCAAGGAAATTTTTTTTTTTTTTAACAATCAGCAGGTCTTTCCAAATTATAAGAACTTAATTTGTCGCAAAAGTTAAAGAGCTGCTTCTGTCTTTTTTCTTTTTTCTTTGAGGGGGTTTTTTTTTTTTTGTGGTTTGGGGGGGGGGGGGGGGGGGGGGGGTGGTTTGTTTCTAACATGCATTCACATTTTCCATGATAATTCATCTTTATTAGTTTATTTGAGTGTGGTAAGATTATAGATAGCACCCATAGTTTTTCTATGTTTGACTGTGCCTTGGATAAATAAAAAGTGGGTTGTAGTGTAGGGATGGACGTGGCATATAAGTTATATGATCATCTTAGAGCTTCATTTAGATAGGTTCTTCTCTTAAAACCTTTACTGTGCTTGTATAATTTTATTAAACTTCCACATATATCTTTATAGTTGACATAGGGTGTTTGGAATAAGTGATTTAACATCTTCTGCAAAATTTATAGTGGACATAAGATTATGCAAAGAAATACTTTTACTTTGTTGTTATGGAATTAATACATCCAGATTGTTGAAGACCACATCTGAGTGTGAATGGTAGTCCGAGTGGTTTCTTTAATAGTTCACAGGGTATGAGATGGAGAATCTTTATCCTCTCCCTTGTTCATTATTGTTATGGAGGCCCTTAGCTAGATGCTTGAGAGAGCTAAAACTGGCAACTTTGTTTCAGGTTTTTCGGTGGGTGGAAATTCTGTGGGTCAGTTAGAGATCTCTCGTCTCCTCTTCACAGATGATACTTTGTTTTTTTTGCGGAGAGGATCTAGAGCAAATTTGGCATTTGAAAGCAGTTTTTGTCTAGTTTCAGATTATATCTGGTTTAAAAATAAATTTGGGGAAATCTGAACTAGTTCTGTTTGAAGATGTACCCAATGTTGAAAGCTTTGGCTGGTATTTAAAAATGTAGAGTGGCATTTTTACCCATGACTTATCTAGGTCTTCCCTTAGGTGCTACTTTCAAGGCAAAAGCTATATGGCTAGTGTGCTGGAGAAAATGGAGCAGTGGTTGGCTGGGTGGAAAGATTGTATCTTTCAAAGGGGGGCCGAATCACTTTACTAAAGAGCACCTTATCCAATGTGCCTACTTTCTACTTATATCTATTTCCTGTCCTGGTGAGTGTTGCTACACATGTTGAAAAATTACAAAGGGATTTTCTATGGGGCAGATTAAGAGATGAGTTTAAGTATCACTTGGTCAAGTGGAAGACTGTTTGTATACCGGTTCAATATGGGGGGTTTGGGTGTGCGTAATCTGGTTCTATTTAATAATTCTTTGTTGGATAAATGGTTGTGGAGATATGCTATGGAAAAGAGCCTTGTGGAGAAGGCGAATAGATGCTAAATATGGCAGCATGTGGGGGGTTGGTGTTCTTCTAGTGTGCAGGGGCCTTATGGGGTTGGTCTATGGAAATATATCAAGAAGGGGTGGGATAAGTTTTATCCTTTTATCATCTTTAAGGTGGGGGACAGTTCTTGTATTAAATTTTGGTGTGATCCTTGGTGTGAGAGACTTCCTTTGGAAAATAACTTCCCAAAAGTATACAATATTGCTAGTAACAAGGACGCCTCAATGTCTGAATTGTTATCATCCTCAGAGGCAAACTACCATTGGAATATCAATTTTATTCGACCGGTTCAAGATTGGGAGTTAGGATCGGTTGCCTCCTTTAGGGATCTTATATATATTCTGGATCTTGGAGAAGGAATGGGGCGGATAAAATTTGCTGGAAACTCTCCTTGGGGTGTTTTCAATGTTCATTCTTATTATAGGGCCTTACAACCTCCAAACTCCGTTTCTTTTCCGTGGAAACCTTTGTGGAAACCAAAAGTGCCTACATAGGTTAGTTTCTTTATTTGGACAGTGGTGTGGCATTGGGGAAAATATTAACCACTAATAATTTGAGGAGGTGAAAAGTGGTAGTGGTGGATTGGTGTTGCATGTGCAAGAGGACTGGGGAGACCATTGATCACTTGCTCCTACACTGCCCAGTAGCTCAAGAGTTGTGGGATATGATGTGTTCACTATTTGGGGTTCATTGGGTCATGTGCAGGGTGTTGTGGAACTTATAGCAAGTTGGTCAGGCAAGTTTAACAGACTTAGAACTAAGGTGCTTTGGAGAATGATCCTTCATTGTCTTGTGTGGGTCATTTGGTGGGAAAGGAATGCACATACCTTTGAAGGGAATGGAAGATTGATTCATGAGTTGAAGCTTCTCTTTTTTCAAATTTTGCTTGATTGGGCAAATGCTTTGGGTGTTTTTACTTTCATTTCTTTAGATATACTTGATTTTTGTACTTTCATTGTCAGTTTTTATTTCTTTGTTGCCTTTTAGCACACTGCCTGTGTGCCTTATTTCCTCTGTATTTTCATCATCTTTTTTCAATGAAGTTTATTACTTTAAAAAAATTGAGTCAAATGATATCTGAGTTTTTTCTGTTAAATGTTGTGTATATCATCTAACTCCATCTACACAGTTGCAGAAAGACAAACTTTGTTTGCCTGGATTTCTGTTGAAAAGATCTTGAAGATGTTAGTCATTGGAAATTCTTATAATGTGTTGTATTGTTTATCATTATTAGGTATGTCATTTGAGAAAATTGATTGCTGAGAATGATCATCTACCAATTGAGAATTTGAGGCTTATTTTGCGAGGGAATGTATTGCATGACTGCCAAAATGGGGATGATGTCAACCTACAACTCAATAGTGGTGGTATAGGTCTTTGTCTTAATATTGTTACCTTTCCTAATAATTTAATACCCTATAATTTTTTCCTTTTTGAAATAAAATGTAAACTGCCTTAGATTCTTTGGATCCTTGTGTGTGCAAAAATCATTTGGAATTTTCACTGTATTTTTGTTGATCATTTTACTGCTTTGGAGAAAGTAGAGTAAATTATGGAAATTGTGTTAATATTTATCTAAAGTTGGTCAACTAAACAAAGACATAATAATGTCAATATCTCATCACATTATATTTTTATAGGCAACACGTGATTAGCTTCCCAATATAGGTGGAAAAGGTAATTGAGATTAGCATACCTGCAAATACGAAGAAGTTACAATGTGTCATATCTTTTCACTTCTATGAAGCCTGTTAAATATGAATTGGCATTGATGGTTTGAAATTTGTATTATAGATGTTCAGTATTAGCTAGGATTCTCATTAGCGGTAGAAATGTGACCATGTCCATTCATAAGAAAATAAATAAGTGCTGAGCCGTTATCTATCTGATACAATAGAAGAGACAATTTCTTTCACAATTTGCTGAGGTGGGATATTGTGATTGATGCACAACAAAAGTGGTGTCAATGATATCCCATGTGAAAGTGATGTTCCCAATCACAACTTGTTACCTCAGAAAATTGTGAAAAAAGTCGTTTCGCTAGCCTTGTTCATTTAATAACAAAATTATCAGTTTTGATGGACAAAAGTTAATAATGTTAATTTGCTTGTAAAATGAAAATATTCAAAACTTTAGGTTTCACAGAATCTAGGTCCGGCTCATTGTTAATTCTTTTAAGCGAAATTCATCATCTTGACATAACTTGTAAGCTGGAACTAGAAGTGGAGTCATATATGAATATGATCAATGATAGTTGAAAATCATTTTTTTGTTAGGTTCTTGAAGTTTTCGGTTTTAGGCTTCTTTGGTGAATAGCTTTTGATACATGAGCATTTTTTTCATTCGTTTTCTAGATTCCCTGATTGTTGCTGTCAAACCTAAGCCACCAGTGAAACATGTTCGTGATGGATTTGATGATGATGATGAAGAAGAAGATCTGGTACCCCTAAATTAGTTTTAACTTTAAAATGCACTTTTTTTTTTTATTGCTAGTGCTTCCTTAAAAATGAATTTAAGGCCACTTTTATATACAGTGTTTCTCAGTGTTTGCCTTTTCTCTTACTTTTCATTTTTATAGAAGTTTCAGCTCCCACAATCATCAAGCCGGTGGAAAAGAAGACTATACTCTTTTCTACACAATAAGTTGAAGCTTCCAGGTAATCATCTAGTTGACTTACGTCCACTCTTCAAAATAATTTATTTGCTGATTGAGCTTTCTTTGATCTTTTGTGATAGATATCCTTTTGATGGCAATTTTCACTCTCAGTCTAAAGATGTGGGTTATTATTATCTTGTGGTTTCTCTTGGCACCAGTTGCCCATAGATGGGATCTTGGACCCCTATATGTAAGTTTCCTCCTTTCAGTTGGTACCAGATTTTTTTAATTCATAGTATCTGCAATTTTTTAGTAAATACCTTTTTCATGTGACCTTTGAAAGCTTAAATTGTGTAGAGAAAGCTTGTCTCGAGTGCATTTGAGGGGATGTAGCCATTAGCTTCTGTGAAAGTTTTTCCTTTTTTTTTTTCTTTTTTTCTTTTTTACCATTAAAAAAAAAAAAAATAGCTAAAGAAATTTATGGTTAGGCACAAAAGGGGTGACAATCTTACTACATGGAGAGCATCTATGGAAATCATTTTCTCATCCGTGTTATGTGATATGACATCTTTAGAAATGAGTATAAAGAGATCTCCACATTGGCATCAATGTTGTTTTTATGATGGAAGAAATAGCCAGGCACATATTAGTAATCAAGGCCAGATGATAATGAGAACACAGATGACCTAAACTAGGGCATTGACATGTTCTTTTAAAGACTCCATATGAAAAATTCTTTTATCTTTTTCTACCCCTTGTTTTTTGCTATGCATTCAGATACTTGGAACAGGTTTTGGTATCATTATCCTGAATCTTGGACAGAGGCAACCTGGTGACGTAAGGTATACACTGATACTGGCAATTATCTGCTCTTGATTTTAAAATCTCTGGTAATAATGAAATTTAAACTATAAAAATAATATAAATTATAAATTATTCATTTGAATGACATTCACCATAACTTCAAAGAGTAATGTAAATAAAGTGTGCCTCTTTATTTATTTCCTTTTAAGATATGTACTCAAAAAAGAAATAAAAATAGTGAAAATCAATGTTCAATTGACCTATTACACTCAAAATATAAATTCTGACCACCATGTTTGTCCTAAACCTTTGTCCAATGCTTTGAGATTCTCCTCTCTCCAGTCCATTTCTAATTTCTCATGGTGTTTTTTGATGGTTGTGTTAGTTACTAGTCCTCTCTCTCTCTCTCTCTCTCTCTCTCTCTCTCTCATGTGTGTGTATGTCCATAACGAATAAATTCTTTTATCATCTTTTTACTTTTTCTAATTTTTTAATACTTTTCCAAGAAGAAATATGAGCATCTTGTTGAACATCATTATCACTAATTTAATATTTCAGGGACATCTTATTTTTTATTTGTCCAATACTCAGTTAATATGTCAAGGATATCATATAATTTGCTGGTTTAATATTTGCAGTGCATACTCGGTTTTTAATGAAGATTTTAGAGAACTGCCTGGGACACTTAATGCAGATCGTCTTGATAGAGACATACGAGCAGGTCAATTTTGAGCCTTTCCGCCACATATGATCGTCCCAATGTATTAAGGACATACTGTAATGATGTATATCAACAGAACTGCACAGAAGTGTATTGAATTCAAGCTGACAAATTGCAAACTTAAGTATATCATGAAAGTTTCTAATTTTTCCCAAGTATCTCCTCATCAACCACTAGCAACAGTTTACTTATAAAAATAAATAAATAAAATCCCTACTAGCAGCAGTAATGAAATTTTGAGTGTGGTATTATCCAAGGATGAGTGTTTAAGGTGAATTTGACCTTGTGTGTAATTAGAGTAATTGAACTTGAATTTGGACATGCAGTTGCTGCAGCTAAAACTGTGTTTTATGGCAAACATGTTTTGGCTTGTTCAAACCTCTCAAAATAATGTATTCTAAAGCTTGAAGACATCAAAATGGGTTAACTAGTATTCAGAGCTTATCTATAATCTCCCATGTTCGGTTGTTTGTGTGACGGTAGTACAGAAACTTGTAGTACATCGTTGGGGGAATTTTCTTTCTTTAGTAGACAATGTGATTATCTAAAGATTTTTCCCCTTGGATAATACATGGAGGCCTTTAGAGATTCTTACACAAACTGGACATTATTTTTAAAAATGTGCTCATTGTGTGGTTTAAAATTTTCTAGAGAGAATAAGAAACCACTTTATACTCTGTTTTGTGCTCTCTTTGATCTTTTCCCCTTAGAAATCATTTAATCTAAATTGCCTGTACGCTTCACTATCTATTTCCTTTCAAACTATGCTCTTTTTTGGGTTGGTCTTGTTGGTAAATGTTTTGGGCAGACGAATAAACCCATGAAACTGTGTTGGATCTTGCCTACAGTCATAATAAATTTCACACTTGCTAAGTTAGCATACTATTATTAATTCTCATATGTTGATTCTCATATAAGTCCACTACTGACATTACTTTATTATCAACCATTAACAATTTGCTACCTTAGATGTGAAATTTGTTGTTAATTTTGGTGTGCTTCTAAACATTGAAAGCAAAAGATGGAATGAGGAATTCTAGGAGGGCTATTACATTAATAAATTAATATCAGCATTTTGCGAGCCCTAAAATTCCTAAAGGGGAAAGCCTTCAAATATTCACCATCTCTTCTCCATAGACCAAAACAAAGCTCACAAAGTTGCCTTCCTATCAATAATGCATGTTTACGTATGAGGATATTTTGTCTTTTTCTCTCAATGGTTAGGGGAAATTTATAAGACAAATATTTCACTTTATCTGCAGTCTTGCCAAGCTGGTCCATTACAAGTTGCTTTGCTTTTAGTGGTTTAAAAAAATACCCAAAAAAAAATTAGAGGGAGAGAGAGAAGGGGGAATTTGTATATATTATTCTAGTAACTGCAAAAAGATTTTATTGTAAACAATTTAGAGCACCTTTTCTAGTAATTGTAACTTGGTTCTAGTATTTCAATAGAAAATAATTTGTACAAAAACACTGGAAGAGACAAATACAACATGTGTCCGAAAAATGACACATAGTAGCCTAGTGACTCTCCTTATGCACAAAAGCACTGGACGAAAGTTCCACTCTAGAAAATATCCACAAGTGGAAAATTTCACCCACCAAAAGAGAAGAAATTGGTGATAATCAATGGTCCTCACTCATTCACTCCTGTCTAATTAATCCAACAGATGACATAGGGCAATGGTAGTCGGCAAGTCGAGTATCTTTCAACTATAGTAAGGCTAGCTTTTCTGATTGATCAAACACTTGGAGTCAGAATATGTCCATCAGGTCACATGGGCATCGAGGTCTTATTAGATTTTAATTTTATTCATACATTGATTGATTTCCCTCGTGTTGTACTGTATTTAACTCTTTTAATGGTGCTGCCAATTGATCCTATCCTCACTTTGTGGTCTTGGGCCCATAGCCAACCCCAATGAATAGAGAGTGGGCCAGTTTTCTTATATGGTTTTTTTTTTGAAGGTTGCATCTCAAAGAGACCCATGAAAATTACCTTAAAAGTAGAACACAAAATTTTGCACGCTGGTCCCTCTAAACCCAACAAACAAAATCTATATTGTGATTGCAAGGTTCAGTTAGGTGACGAACCCTTTTGTTTTTTTGTTTTTCTTTTCAGAAGAAAGAGGTGGACAGGGGAGGCTTGTGGTTTGACAATATTACATGAGAACATTTTGAAATAGAACCCCCCAAAAACAAATTTGTATTGTGAGGAAGAACTTAAAAATTTCCTTTTTCCATTTCGTTTTCGTGGTTAAGCTCTCACTCTCACTTTCCAGACGAAAACCACTTTGTCTTGTGAGGTTGTACAAAAAGGACCAATAATTCAAAGCTATTTAAATTGGACTTTTCCCAGTAAACCCATTCAAAAGTCCCTCACTCCCTATTAACGCCTACGAAGCTGGATCTCTCTACTTTTTTTTTCTTTTTTTTTTTTGTTAATTATTATTATTATTATTATTACTATAAAAGATGGATGGCGAGAGAAGGGAGAGTTCAAATCACCGATATCAAGATTTAGACATGACAAAGGGTGTCACTATCATTTGTTTATCACTTGAAATTTTACGCTACTTTTCATTACTATATCGGTAACAAAACAAATTACCGATGGTTCAAAGTTGATATTAAAAGAAAAAATGAGGTAACATTGGTCATGTTAAAATGTGGTGCACACTGTTAGTTAGATATATTATGACTCAAGTAACCCAAACTAATTATAAGCTCATATACTTGTACAACAAACCACTTAATCTTAGTTTAGTTTAGAATTAATCAAGTTCTCTCTATTATAAAAACTCTACATTAGATTCATTGTAACACAAGTGCTTAATAAAATATATAACTATCGAGGGCTTTCACACCATAGACATAGATTGTCAAGCTAAATCAAGTAAATCTTTTTGCGAACTCTCTCTTAATTTCAAGCTTTTGTTCATTCATCATTCAATCACTCACAATTACACAAACTACTTTTAACACACACAATAAGCTAACACCATTATGTATATTTTATTGAATTAGTGAGAGATGCATTTTCATGCATCATATTCAAATTTAGTAGAGGATGTTTCACAACAAAAACTTGGCAACTTGGAGGAATTAGTAATAGGTGGTTGATGTAGATCATTTATCTGATGTCTGGTTTCTGATAATCACACACTCCAATGAGGACCAAGACTTAGAGGACATGTCTTATTCGCATTGAAATAAGATTTAAAGCTTTATCCTAAGGCAGAGGACTTTAGGCCACCAACCTAAAATGAAATTCAACTCTTATACCCTATGATCAGTTAAGTGTTTACCTAGTTGTGATTGGAATAAACAAGAAGATCCGAATTATAATTTATTATTCCATAATATCTAGTATTTATTTTTCAGTGGATATATAGTAAAAGAGGGTTATCAGTGGTAGTTGCACTGCCAATCCTTGACGGCACGTAAACTTTGAGTAAAGTCAACCATGTGGCAGCAACAAATGCTCTTTTTTTCTTTTTTTTTTCCATTTTTCACTAGACCCCATGTTCACCTACTCACTCTAATTACTCTTAAAATTAAAATTGCTTGTTACGTTATCAATATTTGATATTATTAATAATATTATATATTTTCGTGGTACAGTGACCACTCTTTTAAAAAAATTTAAGAGTTAAAAGTCTTATATAGACTCCCAAAGACAAATAAATTTTTTTTGTCATACTTCCATGAAAATGAAAGATGGTTATGTGGACCAGATCAAATAAATAAAAAAATAAGTTCAATTGTCCATTCAGTAGAAGAGGGTTTATTCAATTTTAAAAATTAACAGTGTGAAAATATAAATTTTTTTTTTTTTTGAAACTTTAAAATTTTCTAACTAAACTATGGTAAAAATAATCTTGTAACTTATAAATAATAAAAATAAAAATAAAAATCCCACATAAACTTGTATGTTAAGTTAAATCAAACAATATCAATCTAAATTGAGATTTCATTATTAGATATTTTACAATTGGAATCCTTCTTTTTTTTCCGATTCAATTCCTCTGCCACCATGAACCTCAGTTAGATTTACGCATGATACATTTTTTAGTTATTGGAAAAGCCCAAGTACTCTCTTTTAGATTCTAGAAACGGCTCTTAAGAATCTTTTTTTTTTTTTTCCTTTTGCTTTTGGAAGATATTAGAGTGAAACAATCAATCTATTAATATTCTAATAGCCAAAAGAGTCTTCTAATGTATTATTTCTAGGTCCAATGAAATTCATAAATATATGAACGATAAAATCTAATGATAAAAAAACCCGAACTTGGCTTGAATCCAAAGAAATCATGACAATTAATTAAAATAGACACACATGACAATTCCAATACATAGAAACACTAGACTTGAAAACAATTGGATTAGCTTGACACACAGTTGAAACAATCAAAAGATTCGATCTGCATTTTTAGTACAGCCGGCATGCCTAGTTTTACAAGGCAAAAATAAAAATAAGAAAACAACTAACTAATTAATAAGACTGTCGACATGGCTAAATTATAAGTTTGTATTGCTCAATCGGCCACGCTTATTAAAGAGCAGCACTTGATGTTGATGATGCATGCCATGCCAAAAAAGGCAAGACGGTATATGCAGAACCAAACATAGTGGTGCCACCCCAAGCCAACTGAGCCCCTTTAAACGGTCCCTGCTGCGACAGTTGCATTTAATATAATTAAGTGCCTCAGCCACTAATACTAAAGCCGTGTTCTATGTGTGCATTCTCATTTTTTATTATTATTATAAAGATTGTAGAGAGCTTTGTATAGATAATTCTAGAAATTGTTCATGCAAATCGACAAGTCAAGCCATTAATTTAATTTTTTTTGTCCCTTTATAAGACTAGTGGTTTCGATTTGAAAACATTGATGTCTGGCTTCTAAAGTTCACAACCTGCCCCCTTTTTTATTTTTTTGACTAAGCAAGTTGATGAAAGAGGCAAATAGATAAGATTTATTAGTGTGAGTCCCAAGTGTTACCTCAAAAGTGCGTACTCTAACTTGTAAAATTGAGTCAATGGAGTAATACTACATACATAAATAGTATAAGGTGAATTCATTTTGTTAATTTTAAATGATACAAGCGACTAAAGATAGTGGCATTTTATCCAATTAACATTTGTTTGTTCAATGTTCATCAAATTATACTGTTAAGTGTCTTGGTGTAACATATAATTTTAAATGATAAAAGTGAGTAAAATATCAATTATAAGGTAAAAATAGAGAAATTCCCCCGATAAATATAGTGAATTGTCATTTTAAACCATATTTATTTATTTATTTATTTAAGCGGCAATGGGTGAAAATGATAAAATGATAGTGCTATCAAAATTAACAAACTAAAATAAATATATATATATATATATATATATATATATATTAACTCTCATAAAACGCTGTCATTTTAAACAATATTTTAATGT
Source organism: Quercus aquifolioides (assembly GCA_019022515.1). Taxonomy (NCBI): domain Eukaryota; kingdom Viridiplantae; phylum Streptophyta; class Magnoliopsida; order Fagales; family Fagaceae; genus Quercus; species Quercus aquifolioides. The sequence continues at coordinate 8,626,552 of CM032336.1, read as the reverse complement.
TATAAACGCGAAACAGAAAATAACTTTACCTCAACATGACATGAACATGACTAACTAATAATAGCAAAGCCAAGGGGGTCAAGAGGGGAGCAATTGTCCCTGTCCCCCTTCCTAGTTCCCCAAAATTTTGTTTATAATATATAATAGTTAGAACTTTTCCTAAGGGTCTCACTTAAAATTTACTGCTTCAAAATTTCACCATACCATTCTCACGGCCAATGAAGTATTAAAATAGATAATAACATTAATAATAAGAGTAAATTGTCATTTTTATTCACTAAGTTTTTTTTTTTTTTAGTCTATTAACTTTGATAGCATTGTCATTTTAGTATTTTCATCTGTTTCTTTTTCTTTTTCTTTTTTAATTTATTAACTCTCATAAAATAACATCGTTTTAGATAATCTTTTTAGGTTATAAATGGAATATGGAAAATGTCTTTGCCTTGACATAACATGAATACAACTAGCTAATAATGGCAGAGCCAAAGGGGCGGGAGGGGAGCAATTGCCCCCTACCCCTTTAGTAACTAGAAAGTAATTTTCCCATCACAAATATTCAACAAACCAATAACCTATTCAAAGAGAAAAACTAGTACAGGTCTATAATTCATACAATTGTTTGACTTTTCTTAAAGGTCCCACTTAAACTTACCATTGCAGAATTTTTTTACTTGTCACACGTCAGTTTCACCATTCCATTTTCAGGCAAGTGAAGTATTAAAATAGTGAGACCCATGAATAATAATAATAATAATAAATGAATTGTCATTTTAATACACTAAGGATTTTTTTTTCTCCATTTTAGTTTGTTAACTTTGAGAGCACCGTTTCTCAACAAAAAAAAAACAAAAAATAAATAAATAAAATTTGAGATAATTGTCATTTTAGTATTTACGTTTGTCCCCTTTTTTATTAAAACAAATTATTTAATCTCATAAAACAACATAATCTCTTAATGTTATAAACGTAAAACATAAAATATCTTTGCCTCAACATAACATGAACACAACTAGCTAATAATGGCGGAGCCAAAGGAGGCAAGAAGGGAGCAATTACCCCTACCCGTTCCTAACTCCACAAATTTCATTTATAATAGTATAGAAAGTAATTTTCCCCTCACAAATATTCAACAAACCAATAACCTATTCTAAGAGAAAAACTAGTATAGGTTTATACAATTGTTTGATTTTCCTAAGGGTCCCACTTAAAACTTACCATTGCGGAATTTCTTTACTTTTCACTTGGCAGTTTCACCATTCCATTCTCACAGCAAGTGAAGTATTAAAATAGTGAGTCCATATAATAATAATAATAATAATAGGAGTGTGAATTGTCACTTTAATCCACTATTTTTTTTTTCATTCTAGTCAGTAAACTTTAACAACATTGTCTTTTAAACATTCTCAAAAAAAAAACATTGTCTTTTAAAAAAATATATATTGACTTTTATAAAACGGCATCTTTTTAAATAATCTTTTAATGTTATAAATGTAAAACAGAAAATACATTTGCCTCGACATAACATGAACATGACTAGTTAATAATGGCAAAGTCAAGGGGGCAAGAGGAGAGCAATTGCCCCACTCCCCTTCCTAGCTCTCCAAAATTTCTTTTATAATAATAGTTAGAAAGTAATTTTTCCCTCACAAAAATTCAACAAACCAATAACCTACTCTAGGAGAAAAACTAGTATAGGTCTACACAATTGTTTGTTTTTTCCTAAGGGTCCCACTTAAAACTTACTATTTCAATTTTTTTTTACTTGTCACACGTTGGTTTTTACCATTTCATTATTACAACAAGTGCAGTATTAAAATTGTGGGTCCCATATAATAATAATAAGAAGAATGGTGATGTTAAGAATATTACAAATTTTACTATATAAAGATTACAAATTTATATTTCACCAATTAAAAAAAAAATCAAATATTCATTTATTAGGTAGTTAAAGCCAAACAATCACATTCATTGTCACGTAGTTTGTAAGTTTTATATTGTAAAATTTGTAGCAATGTTAGCATAATAATAATAATAATAAAACCTTACCTTTTGCTAAATTCCTACTTTACATAGCTCTAAAATGAGCTACTCCACTAAAATTTTTCTCTTTGATCTCCTTACAATCTTCACAATTTCAAATTTTATTTGTTCTCTATAAACCCAAATATTAACAACTAAGAAAGGTTGAATTCTATATCATTTTTTAAGCATTAAAGGCATTGAGCAACGTATACATTTTTGCAAGTATATTGCTATTTTCTAAACATTTTTATGTTGATTTATTTTTTCGGTTTATCTTAAGTAATTAAATAACATGTCTAAAATTGATGTTTTTAATTAATCTCTTAATTTGATTGTTATTAATGAGAAATTGATTATTTTTATTTTTTGTTTTAAATGATATGAAATATACACTTGTAGTTAATTGAGATTACAGCGAAACATGATCATAATAATGAGTCTATATATTATTCTAGGTATGAAAAAAATTAAAACTTACTTTGTGAATGACAATAATTAGCATATAATTGTTTTATTTTTTTTTTTTATAATACCAATTAATATTTTTTGTATTAATTTTTATTTTCAATCTTACCTCCCTAAGCTTAAACCATGGTTCTACTAGTTAACACAAATCATCACTCGTAATTACTAGGGTTGTTAATAGACCTATCGAATCCAACCCACCCGAGTCGTTTGATCATACCCAAACTAAGAATTGATCGATTTGACAATTGTGGTAGTCAACAGCAGGTGTTCTACCTTCAAAACTTGGCAATGGCAGGTCTTCTTTTCCAAAATTTGACTCGACCCAATTTGACAAAAAAAAGCCATATTTGTCCAAAATCTCACAATTTCTAACTTAATTTGCCAAAATCTCACTATTTCTTTCAATTTTGACTGAAACTTATTGCCACAATAAACAACTGGCCCGTTGTTTCTTTTTGGTCTACTATGAGTCTCTTTTTTGGTAACCTAAACAAGATTGAGTCAAAATCCAAATTCAACTCGTGAACACGCCTACTAATTATAATACATTCACTCTAAACAAAATCCATATAAATCAAAACTAATTTAAAAACCAAGTTGAATATTATCATTCAAAATTGGTTCAAAACTAAAAATTGAAAGGAATTTATATTTATCTAATTTGATGACAAAAAAAATACCGGATAGGACCTGCATGTAAAGCATGAGAGACTAAACTAATAAGCAGTGTAAAAGCTGTCAAAATGCCATGGTGTAAGTAAAGAACTTTTGTTTTTATTCATTTGTTTATGCTAATAAGTCTCCTTTTTCTTTCTTTCTTTTTTGTAACAGCGAAGAGAAAGAAGAATGTGGGCGTTCACACGAGTCGCGTGACATTACATGCTGCTTGTCGTTTAGCTCTAAGAATTCGCGCAACCAACAAACTCTTTGACTTGCAGTGACGCTCAAAAAGAGACCCCTTTTTCCCGCCTTCACATGCATAAAATTTTTTTTTTTTTTTTTTTTAAATTGCTACTATACAAAACAAATTCAATACTTTTTAATTTCTTTTTTTTTTAATTTTTTTTCTTGAATAATTAAAGTGGGAATTTATTTTTTGACTATAAGTGGGAAAAGGCTCCAAAGTACGACTTCCCAAAACTAATCCTTGATTATTAAATTATAAAAGAAATATTATAATTTTGAAAATTTTTATTTATTTATTAAATATTTTATTAAAGTTTTATCAGTCTTTTTGTTTTTTTTTTTTAGATTAGGACAAAACCAAAGAGTGAAGAGGAATTCGAGCCCTTTGACTAATTAGAATAGGGTCGGGCAGAGAGACAAATATCTTTCTCTTGCTTGGCATATTCGGATCCTGACCGTTGAATATTTGGTAGAAGTCTCATCCTGTGGTTCATGTCGAAGTGACGTGCACTGTGAAAGATACCCGACCAGGATCCGTGAGGGGTAGTGATGGAGATGTGTGATTGCTTTTTGGGTTTGGGCCTGTCAAAGTCAAAACTCCTTCTTCTGTCTCGGATTTGTGGCCCATTATTGGTTTTGTTTAATGACATAAATACTAAAATACCCTTGCTTTCTTTCTTTCTTTTTTGTGTTTTTTTTTTTTTCCCTTTTCAATATAAAATGGCAATGTTTTAAGATCATTCACATCCCCAATTTTTGTAAATCCGCTTTTGCAATCTACCCTACATTCCATTCTCTATTTTACAATTCCTTTTATTAAAATATTCTAATATTTTCTCAAAAAAGAAAAAAAATTCATATTAGAATAAGCATGAAATATTTTTAACAATGTCTAGTGAAACCCAAACAAACCTAAATACTGCTATTGCCGAAACGCAAAATCAAAGTCTCCACCACACAAAAAAATATAGTTATAAATTTCCAAATCCACTAAATCATTTCAAAATGTAGCCAAAATAACAACAACAACAATAACGAAGCGAATTTCAAATTTACCATAAATTCAATAAGACCATTGGTTACCTCCCACCCTTGTTGAAACCAAAATGAGCAGATGGAGGAGGAGTCTTGTTTGGTCTTGGGAACATTAGAAAAAGCAACCCAAACATTAGAAAAAGAAAAGCTGAAGTTTATGAAAGAGAGAGAGATAAAAAAATAAAAAAATAAACAAAGAAAAATATTAGATGCAACTAATACCCTTTCATTGTCAATTGAGTACCCATAACAACGACGTGCTATAAAAGGAATGGTGTGGCATCCCTTTCGAGAAAAATGTGTGCAAGATGTTGTGAATCCTATGCAAGCACTGTGTATGAAAATTGTGAGTGATTCACCTGATCTTTCGAATTCGCCACCAATCATTGTGAATTTTAAAGTGTGATTCATCATCTATATCTATTTGATTTTATTACCAAGTTAAATTTAAGAAAGTCAGGTGTTCCTTATCTAAGTAGGAGTCAAAATTCATGTCTCAAACAAGAATCATGAATTCGAGAATTCGCTTACGGGTGGGAAATGTGCTAAGCACCCCACGACGCATGTCATTTGATAGCACTTTATTTTAATTTGTTCTTAGGTTTTGGTTGTTGACAAATAAAAGAAACTTAGAAACTACTAAACAATTACACTTTTTATAATTAAAAAACCACCATTTTAGATCCACTTTAATTAATAAGAAAGTTTTTTTTTTTTTGAGGGTCAATTAATAAGAAAGTTAAGATTTGGTAAGTGACTAATCTATGAGGTAGATTGTACACTCTTTTTTTTATTTTATTCTATTTATGCATTTTATTTAGTTTACACTTTGTGTTTTATTGCTTTGTAAATAATAGAAAACCATCAATTAGCTTCATTATAATACTTAAGGAAAGTTAAGGTGGAGTGGGAAACTAATCTATGAACTAGGTTGTGAAATAATGTCTCAAGTTAAAAAAATATTTCAATAATGCAAATGGTTTATAAATTAAGGGAAAAATTGTAAATTAATAATCTTTCACAAACATGGCTTGATCTATATGGGTCTTCAAGTTGGGACCCAAAGAAGAAAAAGGTCAAAAGCACCTTATAAAGAAAAGAAAGAAAAGTTAAAAGAATCATATCTAGTGTTATTTTTTTAGATGAACTTATAACGAAAGGTTAAACGTTTTAAAACACTAGGTTTTATTAGATATAGTCCTATTTAGCACAAGAATAACTATGTTTATTGACATTATTCTTCATTAATTGTAGTCGATGAGTCTAGAGGGAATTTACTGATGCCCTGGTTTTTAAATAGAGCTTTTAACCTTTGTTAATGTAGGAGGAAAAATTTCAAAGAAATAAACTTTTAATGTTTTCCATACACCTTTTATAAGAAAGAACCATCATGTTAGGTCCACTAGAATTTGTAAGGAATGCTAGGATGTGGTAAGTGACTAACCTATGAGCTAGATAATGGAAAAACGTAAAAAAAAAAAAAAAAAAAAAAAAAAAAAAAAAAAAAAATTCAAGCTCTTGACCTCTTTTTATTATAGGGTAAATTCTAAAAAGAAAAGTGGACATCTGGCATTTTTATTACGATTTTACCAAAACAGAATCACATGGTTGGGTCCACTAGAGTTTATAAAGAAAGATAGATTGGAGCAAGAAAGTAAGGTATGAACTATGACTTATGAACAAGGTTTTATTGTCTCTTACTATGGAAAAAAAATAAAATATCAGAAGGTACACTTTATTTATTTTTTATTTTTTATCAGTGTTTAATTATTCCTTAAACATTAAAGAACCATCAATTAGTTTTCTTGTAAGCTTTAAGGAAAGCTAAGGTGGAGTGGGAGTCTAATCTATGAGCTAGGTTTTAAAATAAAACTCAAGATTTGAAAGACAAAAATTTCTTCTATAACGTGAACAATTTATAGATTAAGTAAAAAATTGTGAATTAATAATCATTCACAAACAAGTCTTGCATATGTACAAGCTTTCGGGTTAGGACCCGAAGAAGAACATGGTCTAAAGAACCTTATAAGGAAAAGAAGGAAAGTTGAAAAAATAGTTTCTAGTGTTACTTGTTAGATGTACTTATACTAGAGGTTTAAACATTTACAGTACAGATGTAGTCCAATTTAACACTAATATTTTTAAGTATGCATATTATCCTTCATTTGTTGTAGTTGGCGAGTCTTGAAGGAATTTCTTGATGCCCTGGCTTTTAAATGGGTATTTTAACCTATGTTTATGTAGGACGAAATTTTTTTAGAGAAATAGATCAACTTTCAATGTTTTCAGTACACCATGTTTAGTCCACTAGAAATTAAAAGGGATGTTAGGATGCTGTAAGTGACTAATCTATGAGCTAGATTGTGGAAAAACGCTCAATTTTTTTTGAGAGCTTTTGATCTTTTTTTTTTATTGTAGCATAAAACCTAAATTTTGAAAAAAAACGAACATTTTATTATGGTTTTACTAAAATAGAATTATGTAGTTCGGTCCTTTTGAGTTTATAAGGAAAGATAGATTGGAGTGAGAGAGTAACGTATGAACTATGATTTAGGTCCACTAGAATTTATTAGGAAAGTTAGGATGTGGTAAGTGACAAGCCTATGAGCTACATTGTAAAAACACTCAAATTTGTTTAGTGCTTATGAACGATATTTAATGTTGGGTAAAACCAAACTTTTGAAAATAGATGAACATCTGGTATTTTTATCATAGTTTGTCTAAATAGAATCATGTAGTCGGGTCCATGAGAGTTTATAAGGAAAGATAGAATGCAGTAGACTAACCTATGAGCTAGATTATGGGAAAACACTCAATTTTTTCAAGAGCTTTTGGCCTCTCTCTATTTTATGGCGAAACAAAAATTTTGAAGGAAAAAGAAAAAAAAAAGAACCTCTAGTATATTTATAATAGTTTTACCAAAATAAAATCATGTAATTGGGTCCATTAGAGTTTATAAGGAGAAATAGGATGTGGTAGACTAATCTATGAGCTAGATTGTGAAAATCTGTTTTTTTTTAAAGTATTTTTTGATATTACTTGTATTGTGGATTGGAACAAATTTTTTCAAAAGTAACGGATATCTGACAATTTTATTATAGTTTGACCATAATAGAATATTTAGGTAAGGTCTACAGTCTACTAGAATTTACAAGAAAAGATAGATTAGAGCGAGAGAGTAACGTATGAACTATGACTTTTGATTTTGGCTGGCAACAATAAATTAGTTTCCAAAATTTTGCCTTTTGTTTGCCTTCTATGAAAATGGGTTTTTTTTTTTAAAAAAAAAAAAAAAACTAAGTTATGATTTTTTTATTGCTCCTTTAAGCAAATAAGTAATTAAAAAAACTAGGGATGTAAGTGTTTTATCATTCCTTAAACATCAATCAACCATCATTTAGCTTGATTATATAAGTTTCAAGGAAATGCAAGGTTGAATGAGAAACTAATTCTATGGGCTATTGTTTTGAACAATAAAAAAAAATAAGAAGTTTCAATAATATAAACACGTTTATAAATAGAAGGACAAAATGGTGAATTGACAAATTGTGACAAACAGCCAATAGGGCCTTATCTATATAAACGGGCCTTCGGGTAAAGTCCGAAAAGGAAAAGGACAAAAGTACCCCTATTCCCTATAAGACAACCCTATACATCCTCCTCGATTTTCTTCATTGACTCTTTTTCCTGCCCGGTCTGCCCCAGTCCCACCAACTTTTCCAAAAGCAACCCACGAGGACTGACCCGTCATTTCCACAAAACTCCACCCCCATATTTGTCAAACTAATCAAATTTCTCTCTCTCTCTCTGCTTACCGCCCATCATGGACCCACATTTAACCAACCTGGCATCCAACGTGTCCCCCAGGTTTAACCGTCAACCCACAAAGCCAACCACTACAGTAAATAACAAAAGAAAAACACCCCAAACAAAACCAAAATCATAAAAAATTTCTCTTTTTTAATATAGGTAAGATAGAATTTCAACCGCATCTGTTCAGTTAAATTACTCGATTATTGTTTTTTAGTGGAGGTGAATTTTGAATTTTAAATTTTTTTTTAATGAAAAGAATCGTCATTTTTAGTGTAGATAAAATTTTTTAAATTCTAAATTTTTCAACAAGAATCTTTATTAATTAAACTAATTAATTTCTTTTTTTTAAATTTTGTTTTGGTAGAGAGAGAAATTGTGTGAGTGTTTCTCTCTTTATAAAAACCAAAACCAGGTCAGTTAGTCAGTCTTCTCTCTTTCTAACAATAAAATAAACAAACACTCTCTCTCACCTTTTCTTTCTCTCTCTGTTTATTTTTTTTTACTACTAGTACTTGCACTAGTACTAATTTAAAAAAAAAAAATTTCTTAGTTGCTTTTACTTTGGACTTTGCCGGAGTAGGACATTTTCCATAATAATTTTTTTGTTTTATAATTTTCCATTTTCTCGGGAGCCAGACGGCGGAGATAGAGTTCGTCAAATGTGATGGGAAACGGAGTGTCGAGCCTGTTTTCCTGCTTCAAAGCAAGGAACCAGGCGGACCAAACCGATAACCCGAACCCGGAGGTGGTTTTCGCGGCTTCTGAGCCGTTGGATGAAACCCTAGGCCATTCTTTCTGCTACGTCCGATCTTCAGCTCGCTTTCTCTCTCCCACTCACTCCGATCGCTTTCTCTCTCCTTCCAGTTCTCTCCGCTTCTCTCCTTCTCACTCAAGCGACGCCGTTCCTGCTTCTTCCAAGACCCGACCCGGTTTACCCGAGCCTCCTGTTGCTACTGCTGCTGCTACTGCTACGACTACCTTTCGGGCCATTTCCGGAGCTTCGGTTAGTGCTAACAGCTCAACTCCCAGAACAGTCCTTCAGCTTGACAATATTTACGACGATGCCACTGACACTGTTCTCACCACCGGTGTTACTTCCGGCGGCGGCGTCAGGGGCAGTATCGTCAACGGCTTCGAGAGCACCTCGTCGTTCAGCGCTCTCCCTCTCCAGCCCGTGCCACGTGGCGGCGGCATGGACCCGGTCATGGAGCGGGGCGGGTTCTTCCTCTCGGGTCCAATCGAGCGCGGCGCTCTCTCCGGCCCGCTCGACGCATCATCCGCCGCCGCCGACAGCGGAGGCGTTCCGTTCTCGGCTCCGCTCGGCGGCATGTACGTAAGAAGGAAGAAGAAGAAGGGCATTTCGGGGATTCGGAAGGCGTTGTCGTGGGAGAAGAAGCGGCCGTGGGTTGTGCCGGTGCTCAATTTCGTGGGCCGCAAGGAGGGCGGTTCGGGTAATGCGAATGCAGACGATTCGGAGGCCAGAAATGAGTCGGATAACGTTCAGTGGGCGCTCGGGAAAGCCGGCGAGGACCGGGTCCACGTGGTGGTCTCGGAGGAGCAAGGGTGGTTGTTCGTCGGAATATATGACGGCTTCAACGGCCCCGACGCCCCGGAATTCTTAATGGGTAATCTCTATCGCGCCGTATACAATCAACTCCAAGGCTTGTTTTGGGAAATTGACCAACAACAACAACAACAGCAAGAACAAGAGCCTGAGCTTGAGCTACCTAGTGATGACATTAATATTAGTGTAATTAATAATGATGATGATGCTTATAGTAACAACATTAATAACGAGAACAACAACCCAGTAAATGTAGCTTTAGAAAGTGAAGAGAACTCTGGAAATGGGAATGATTTCGTTTCGAATTTGGAATCAGACCCAATTTCTGGTGATAGAGGAACGGTGGCAGTGCCGAAGAAAGTGACGTTTCAATCGGAGGAGGGGATAGAGGTGAGGAGGAGGCGGCTTTGGGAATTTTTGGCTGAGGATGATGCGGAAGACGGCCTAGATCTTTCTGGGTCGGATAGGTTTGCGTTTTCGGTGGATGATGCGCTTAGAGTGAGCAATGCGGGTTCGGCTGTGAGTAGACGGTGGCTGCTGCTGTCGAAATTGAAGCAGGGGTTGTCGAAGCACAAGGAGGGTCATGGTGGGAGGTTGTTTCCGTGGAGTTTTCGATTGGAGGAGAAAGAGAAGGTTGAGGTTGAGAATAGAGTGGAGGAGAAGTCTTCTAGGAGTGGGAGGAAGCGGAAGGAGGGACCCGTGGATCACGAATTGGTTCTGAAGGCATTGTCTCAGGCTCTCGAACTGACAGAGCTCGCGTATTTGGATATGACGGATAAGGTTATTGATACCAATCCAGAGCTTGCATTGATGGGTTCGTGTTTGTTGGTTGTGTTGATGAGGGATGAGGATGTGTATGTGATGAATGTGGGTGATAGTAGGGCTATTGTTGCGCAGTATGAGCCGCAAGAGGTTGGTTCGAGTATGATTGGGTCAAGCATCGAGGGTATTGCTGAGGAGTCCTCAGCTGTTGGTGAAAAGGCAATTAAGGCCTCAAATGAGACTCCGGCTCTGGCTCAAGCAATGAGATTGACGGCATTGCAGCTTTCTACTGATCACAGCACAAGCATTGAAGAGGTAAGTTTTGAATTTTGGAAAAATCTTTAGTTTAGTAATTGTTCCTAATGACATGTTCCTTGAAATTTTAGCTTCATTTTTTGCTGTTAATACTGAGATTTGATCAGTTGCTATTGAAATTCTCCATGAACATATTGTTTAATTTGCATGTATTGGAAGGAATCATGTGGCTTCATAACTTGCTCTGTTTCCAAATTGGCATACAAACTTAGTGCCCAGTGACCTTTAGAGACTGGTAATGTACTGACTCTTGTTCTGCCTTGAACAGAGGATTGTATTTGGAATGGCACTTATAGCTTGAATGAGTTATATGATAGAGCTATTGATGGAAATTTGGGATAAGAAAATTTCTAAGACCTTCCATCTAGGCAGAAGTCACATGCCTTTGTCCCATTAGTTTGTTGAGTCTGTGAATTATGGGTCCACTATCCATATCCCCATTAGTGATCTGTGAGTTTTTTGGGGTATGGTTTACTGAATAGGAAATAGAGTATCTAAGAGGTCAATCTCTTTTTACTATTATTTTGAATTCAACTTATTGGTAAATATAGATTTAGATGCTTAAAAAGGAAATAAAATTTTGACCTGCATTTGTTGCCATTTCAGATCTTTGGCAATCATAATTGAGCGTTGCCAATTTTATCATCTTTGATTAATATGGCCAAATAATTATTTTCTCACTTAATTGTGCATTCTACTGTCTTAGTAATATGCATGTTAGGTATTCTAAGATTTTTTGCTGTATTTCCTCAATGCGTAGACTCAGAGAGAAAAGAAAGGTCAACCTGATAAGGTGCTTACTATGTTTAAGTTGTGCAAAATACTGCCTGCAGTGCATATGGTCGAAATGGATTCATTGTGATTCCTCATCATATATAATTCTCTTATGATGGCCATCAATCTGGACCTTAGAAATTGCCACCTAGAACCTTTCTTTGGGGTTTGTGCCATATAGAATTTCTATTTCCATTAAAGCGAATATATGAAAGTGAAGAATAGTTCATGTCTGCAGTCCTAAAACTTCCAATGTCATCTTAAAGGGCAGTGAAATCCGTATCAATAATAATAATAAAAAGATATTGAACTTATAGATTAATGACTTGTATTTGATGTTTTATTAGTTGTCTTTTAGTGGTGATATGAGGAAGCTTCCTTTTCCTTTGTTCCTTCTTTATTTATCATTTTGTCATTTGTCTTGACACATGCTGTCACTAAACCCTTTATTTACAAGTGAACAAGGAAGACGTGCAGAAGCTTCCTCATCAGTTTATTTTTCTTCTTTTCATATCAAATCATCTTGGATTCAGATGTTACCTTTCTTGATGTCCACTTGATGCATTTATGTATGCAAATTATTCCTTGTCAAATTCTCTATGATGTACATATTTTGGTAGTTTCTTAAGATCTGCTGAACTTCTTGTACTCTCTTTAGATCTTTCTTTATGGGGTTTTGTATGGTTTTAGAACTTTTTGGTTGTAGCTATGTCTTTTGAGGAAGTGATCAAACAGGATTGCATAGCTTAAAACTGATCATTTCCTGGAGACTCAGCCTTTTTCATGGAGAAGTTTCTATCTCATTGAGCTTTTCTTGTACCTTAGCTTAAGAGTTGAATCAGTTCTAGTTTTGCACAACTTTGTTTGCCTCTCTGTGCTTCAATCAGATCAAAATTGCTGAACTCAGAGACCTTGTCGCCTTTTTAAGTTTATGCTATTCTGTGCTGAACCGCCTGAATCTTCTTTCAGTGCATTTGCCTTCTAGCTGATACATTTTTTCAGAAGAATGATACATATTTACGTGGGCAAATATGCAAGCTACTAATGCTGCATTTTTACTCTTTCTTATTCTTTTTTTTTTTTTTTTAAGGAAAAGAGAGAGGGGGGGGGGGGGGGGGGGGTTGTGTTGTTAGTTTTCACTCCCTATTTTCATTTTCCTCATTTTAGGAAATCATCAATTGAGCTTTGATTTTAATGCTTCACAAGTTGTCTTTAAGATATGTTCTGTTTTTGGGGGATAAATTTTACAGCATCTTCTATCTTTTTCTCAATACTAATTCGTACAGACCTAATGCATGACTGTTTTAGTAATGGGAGTGTTTTCAATTATTGAGACAGCCCTGTGCTTTTGCAGATTTCCATACTTTTGTACATTCATATCATGCCGAAATGAAAGCCATTACTTTGGTTCCTTCATGAGTTTTGAGACACTTGATAATTGTGTCACACCCGTGTGTGCACTTGCACACTCATATTTTTCTCATATTAATGATGACTGTTTAGTTGTTTTCCTTTTTGGTACTTATGGTTGGTATTAGTCTTCTTAGGCATCCTGGTCATGTGATTGATGTGTAGTTACTCAGATTTGCTAAAAAGTACCGTCTTCAACGTGCAGGAAGTCATAAGAATCAAGAATGAGCACCCAGATGATAAACAATGCATTGTCAATGATAGAGTAAAAGGTCGTCTCAAGGTCACCAGAGCGTTTGGGGCAGGATCTCTGAAACAGGTTCTCTTTATTGTTCTTCCTCATAATTTTTCTTGAGAATTTTTCCTTCTAAACTAATTCTACTGGACAAGAATTCATCACACTGTTGTCACAGAAACATCAAACAGTTAGTGATTAGTCCTTCCTCAGATTTTTTTTTTTAAAGATGACTGAATATTCATCATTTTATGGGCCATAAGTCTACTATTGGTATAAAACAGATTCAGCTAATTGGCACACACACATGCCCTTTCTCTTGAGTAGGTTGAATAAAAGCCTTGAAGGGTAAACTCTTTCAATTGAGTACATGCAAATGATTTACATCTTTTTAGTTGTAGTTTTTGTGTAATGATAATAAATTTTTTTATCTTTTAAAAAATATATATATATATATATATATTAAAGTAAGATGGAATTCATTTTGGACAAGGTATTAAATATCTTTGAATGATGTGAATGAAGAACCTTTTCATTTTTTCCTTGTCATGGAGGTGGGTTTGAGTGGGGGTTTGGGGAGATGTGGATGGAGCATGGAAGATAAAAAAATGTATGAATGCAAAAAAGTGCGTCAGAAATTATTCCTGAATATGTTCTGATATTCATGCATGATGTTTTCCACATCTTCTGATAGGTTGTGGTGTGAAACAAACTTGTTTTGTTTATGGAGTGACCCATCTTTAGCAAGCTTGTCCTCTAGTCTGTTTATTGAGTAATGGGATTTAATTGCTTTAAGTTTTACAAGGTCAGGCTTACTTATGCATGTATCCATTGTGTGCATTCTACATTACAAATTATGCATTTCATGATACGATTAAATTAAATTAGAAGTTATTTTTCTAGTGGTATAAGCGTACTAACTTACAAGTGCTGCCATCAGAATTATGTTTTTGTGATTTGTCTACTGTATGAAGCTTTCCATGTATGATGTTTTTTTTGTGATGCATCATATGTTATAGGAATATAGACTAACATAATAATGCGATGACCATGTTCGTGCAGCCCAGATGGAATGATGCACTGCTGGAAATGTTTAGGAACGAGTACATTGGCACTGCACCTTACATATCCTGCTTGCCTTCTCTTCGCCACCATAGACTCTGTCCTAGAGACCAGTTCTTAGTTCTCTCATCTGATGGTCTGTATCAGTATCTGAGTAATCAGGAAGTGGTTTCTCAAGTTGAGAGTTTCATGGAGAAGTTCCCTGATGGAGATCCTGCACAACATTTGATAGAGGAGCTTCTTTTCCGCGCAGCCAAGAAAGCTGGTAAATAGTCATTCTCCTACTGTTTGATATCATGTCATTTATTATGCAGACGCTGTTCTCCATATATGATTTGTAGAAAGCTGGTAAATAGTCATTCTCCTACTGTTTGATATCATGTCATTTATTATGCAGACACTGTTCTCCATATATGATTTGTAGATGTCGTTTCTGAATTGATGGAAGAATTAGTACAAAAATTGCATGATGTCAGCATAAGACTACAACTCACCTCAACTCAATTACTCCTTAATCCCAACTTAAGTTTCTAGTCTAGGAAGACACTGATCAGGTCATGTACTTCTCCATGGGAAGTAACTAAACTGACATAATGTGTATATATACACTCATTCATAAACACACACACACACACACACACACATATATATATATATTATGTATTATGTAGAACTGGTTTCTCAAATGATGCAAGCATGATTAGAAAAATTGTGGGATATCAACATAAGACTTTTTACAACTCTACTAAGCCTTAACCCTAACTTGCGATTCTCTTATTGGAAATACTTGCAAATTAAGTGGATACTTTTATGTGTAGTTGCATGTTTGCATAAAGTTTCCAAGCTGTGGCAGTCTTTGTTTTTATTTTTTTGGAATGGAAACCTTGTCAGTCTCAGTTCTTACCACTTTGGATATCAGAGTGGGCATCAGGGCTAATTGGCTATATCCTACCATCATAAATTGTGCCTGACATCCTAGGATCAAATTTGATGAACAAATATTTATGCTGCAAGTGATTTTATTTTATCAGGGTCAAAATCATCATTCTGATCTGTTAATTTGAGGATCTGTATTTTTAATCATACCATAAAAAAGTAAAAGTACTTTTATGTTGTTGTTATTATTATTTTATTTTATTTTTCATTAGAACAGAGAAAGAGAGTTTTTGACTTGTCAAGTTTGTTAAAAACATTTCTCTACAAAATTAAAAGTTTGGTAAAAACATTGTTAAAAAGATAGAAGGAAGGTTGAAATCTCTGAAGATAGAATCTTTAGTATACAGCCTGTACCTAAGTTGCTCCCTCTTATTTTTATTTGTAAAATTTTCTTTATTTACTGGAAAGATTAAGTGAAATTATAACTCATTTAACCTTTTTGAGCAATACATGTGTGTGGAGTTCATCCCCCCCCCTTCCCTTTTTTTGCAAAAGAAAAAGAAACTCATTTGAAGGAAACATATACTTTCTTTTTGGTAAGTTAGGAAACATGCTTTTAGTGGTTACTGGTCTCTCTTGTGCTGTTTTATGTTAGAGGTTCTTTAAGACAAATGGGTTAGGAAATGTGCCCATATCAGGACCCAATTATTTTTTCCCCACATAAATAGTAGCTACCAAATAAGATAAGAGCTAAACATCTTTATCTGTCTCATTTTTCTTCTCCTCTACCAGCTTGGGGCTTGACTTCACTTACTTTATTCTTGAATGGAGGGGAAACAGTAGCATCTGCAGCTATCTTGGTAGTCTGTTGGATTCTTTGAATGGAGAGAGAAATATCTCTTATGAAATAAATTGTCAGCTCAAACTAGGATAGTTACTTCATTCAGTTTGTGTTCATTTGGTCCCATCAATTTCAACTTAATCCATTCCTAGTCTACTTCTATTTTGTGGGCTTGCAAATGTTAAATTTGAAGTGGTATTGTTTGCAGGAATGGACTTCCATGAATTACTGGACATCCCGCAAGGAGATCGCAGAAAGTATCATGATGATGTTACTGTTATGGTTGTATCACTTGAAGGAAGAATTTGGAAGTCATCAGGAAAGTACCTTTGAAACCTTCATAAACAAGTGATCTTTATACAAGTGAAGTAGCAGTTTCAATTTTCAACTCAAGCTACTCGCAAGCGGTATCAGAAGTAAATGACCCATTTTTCTTGGGTCTCATTAGTATTTTTCGTTGCACAGCATAAGAATACAGCTTATAGATGAGGGACCCTGGCAGATAATGGCAAAAAGGCTAATCTTAGATAATCAAGGTTTCGACTAGATGCCAAAAAAAATTGGTTTGAGGATGAAAATGGGAATTTGTAGATGGGGGTTGTAGGGAAATGCTCTTGTAGGGAAAAAGAAAAGAAATCTTCTTGTTTTTAAGATTTTAGACTTTTTTTTTTTTTTTTTGGTTAAAAAGAAAAAAATAGAAATTTTGCATAGGTGGAGGCTCTTTCCATTCATTTGTGCTTCTCATCCCTTTTTTGTTCAGAGCTAAGAAAATGTGGTTGTAAATTGGTGGGGTTACAAATTTACTTACTGAACTTGAGCATTCCCTTGTCCAAAAATGAGCATCTGTAATTTTGAAGTGGTATTTTCACCACTGCGGGTTAAAAGAGTTGGAAATTTATTTCAAATCCTTGCGTAGCTTCTTCCTATGAAATTAGCCGTAGAAATAGAATGCAGAATCACTTTTGAGCACAATTTTTCCAAAAGAAAGCATGTTCATAAATCAGCTGTGAAAAAACAATGGGGAAAGGAAGAATAATCCCAAGTCTACCAACAAGGGAAACAAGTTCCTGTATAGGTAACTTTGTTCATGAGTGCAATTAATCCCAAGAAAACCAAATAGCTAAGTACTCTGCCATAGGAAGTAGTTGCATATCTTGGTCCATTTACTTGGATGGCAATATAAATCTAGAAAAAGAAAATGTGTTAATCTTTACAAATAAAGCTGGAATGATCCTGTACGGAAACTATCATCCAAACGTGTAGAAAAATAAAATTTTCATAATCTTCAGTGCCAAAGCAAAACAACTTTGCGCTACAGCTTGAAGAACAATAATTATTGAGGGTATTCTCTCTGCAACCAAAGCCAATTAAAGAGTCCTCTCTGTTTTGATATCAAGATAAGATCAATGTTACATTTCAAAAATCTAAAACAGAATAAAGTCTGCAATTTAATGTAACAAATACAAATGACATCTATCAACATATTTATGCCATGATATTTAAAAGACCAAAAATGGAAAAAAGAAAAAAGCAATGATGAAAAGTGAAAACTATTGCCTCTGTAATTACACTTGGTTCATCAATTATGCTGTAGCAGCAGAGGATGCAAGCCTTGACTGCACCCAAGATACTACATCTTCTCGAGTTGCAACAAAGCAACCAACTTTCTGTTCACTCTGTCTAAACGGTGCTGCAAGTTTCTTCACATGAGAAGCAAAGGAATTGGCTAGTCCTTGAGAGAATTTGTGGGTTCCTGAACCTGTTTGAGCCGAAAATATCTCTGGCAATTCCTCTTTGTGCTGAACAATTTTGGAAAGAGTCCCCATCCACTCTTCCAGTGCAGTATGAGCTGCACCAACAGACAATGACCGAACATCCAAGCACCACTCATGTACAGTCTTGTTGTGTAAACCTGGGTATAACCCATATAGGGTTCCTAAGTAAAGCAATTCATGAGCTCTCTCATGAAGCTTTCTGTTTCGACAAATATCAATCAAGCAATTACAGAAGGGTCTCCGTGCTTCAACTGCAGTTTCACTGAGAATACCCCTAAACTCTTCCTTGACAGTTTCAAAACTAGTTTTTTCCTCTGTTGCCAATTTCAAAAAGGCAAACAACTTTGGGTTAGCTTGCTGCAAACAAGCAAGGACCTTATCAACATCTTCACTTTCCTCACACAAGGACACAACAGATAGCAAGCATCCACAAAGCCTGTCATCTGGCTTAACCCCTCTTTTAATCGAAACATCAAAAACTCTAACCAAGTCTTCAATTCTATTAGCCTTTCCTAAGCACTGAATCAAACAAGTGCATCCCATCACATTGAGCTTAACACCTGACTCAGACATTTCTTCAAACAACTCCACTGCTTTGTCAACATTCCCTCCACTCCCGTATATATTAAGCATTGCCGTATAGCTCCAACTATCTGGCCTACACCGCTCCAACCCCTTCATGTCCTCAAACAGCCTCTCAGCTTCTTCCTCCAATGCAAGGTCTGCACACATATTCAACAACGTATTATACAATATCAAATCCATAGGCCAACCTTTCGAACTCATTTGTTTCCACAATTCCAAAGCATCTCGAGACCACCTAGCCTTGCCATAAATCTTAACAAGTACAGTTAACGTTTTCTCATTCGGGGTTAACCCTGATTCCACCATTTCCTGGAATAAACTCCTAGCTAAACCAGGCTTTCCAGCCTTACCCATTGCCTCTAACAATGTATTGTACACAACTAAATTAGGCTGCACATCAAGAGACTTCATCTCTTGCAAGACATACCTAATACCATCATAGTCCCCAGCTTCACCAAACATCCTCCCCAACACAGAGAATGCAATGGGGTCAGGTTTCCACCCACTACCCCTTGCTCTCTCATACAGATTCAACACTTCCTCAACCTTGCCCAATCTGGCATACACATCTAGAATAGCAGAGTAAGTCACCTCATCAGGCATCAAACTTGTTTTATACATCCTCTCAAACCACTCCACAGCTTTATCAAAATGGTTACACTTTTTGGCACAAGTAATAAGGGTGCAGTATGTGATATTATCAAGCTCAATCTGATTGTTTATCATCTCACGTGCAAGCTCCTCTATGAGCTCAAACTGCCTCCCATACTTCAAAGACTTCATTGTGACATTGTAGAATATAGTTTCCAAGGGAAACAAATTCTGGGTCTTGATCCATTTCAAGAACAGGCGAGCTTTCTGCCATGGCCTCAAGCTGTTGAGTATCAAAAGTGCATTTTCTCTAGTGGGTGGATGAGGGATTTCTTGAAGAACAGACAAGAAAGCAGCTTCAGAGTTGTCACAGTCATTGAGCCTGTGGGCAAAGAGCTTGAGCTCTCTGACCTGAGGGTTGTATGAGTAAGAAGAGCGTTTGTGCCTCTGAAGGGAGAGCACAGAGCGTTTGGGCTTGGTGGGGTTGACCCAAGTGGACTTAGGCTTGGACAAAAGCTGGTTTTGGTGAGTGGTGGGTTTAGGGAGAGTGGTTGTTGATAGAGGCCTGAGTTGGTCAGATAAATTTGGGTTTTTCTGGGTTGGTTCTGGAGAGGGTTTTGGGGAAGACTTGGAAGAGTTACACAAAATGGTAAATCCTCTTTTGGTTGTTGTGTATTGTCTGAATGGAGAGCTGAAGATAATATTGGGTTTCTTTGTGTCTGAGACTGAGAGATGGACTGTAAAATGGACATCCAGAACTGAAGACAGAGAAGTAGCCATGAGAGAGAGAGAGGGTTTAAGAAAAAAAAATCTCCCTTTTAGTTTAACATAGATTTGAGGATATTTTTCACCTTATCCGAATTGAAGGCACCCTAAAATTATGACCCAAAAAAGATAAAAAATTATGACCCCAAAAAAAAAAGAAAAAAAAAAATTTGGGTTATAGATCCACCCCGAAGGGTGGGAAGCCTTAACCGGATGTGTAGGTAACAAGAAAGCTCGAAAGCCGTTCCCGTCCCTGTCAGGGGAGATGCCAACCATCTCTCCTTTCTACGAACACATTCTCTCTTATGCAATAGGATTTTTATAAAGAAGCAAACTTTCTTAGATGTTTGCGATGTGGGATTAGATTTGCAGTTGAGTATAGCGGGTACCATCTTTATGGATAAAATTACTACAGGAATTATAAAAAAAAAAAAAAAAGAATAACACATTGATAAAATTATTATTCCAACATAGGGAGAATAGTTCGTAACAAAAACCGATTTACCTTTTATAGTTTTATATTACAAATCGCCTAGTCAAACTCATGTGCCTAAAGTGGACCCCCAACCAAAACTACACCCCAAAACCAAATCTACACCCAAAACCAAATCGAGGCTCATTGCCCAAATCGAGGCTCATGAACCCCTACATGAGATTGAACTCATGCCTAGTCAAGAATGACCCAAACTCCTAAATCATATACAATAACCAAAACCAACCCAAACCCTTAAATCATATATAATGACTAAGACCAACTAACTCTGTTTACTTTTGTTGAGTGCTCTAGAGCACTGAATAAAACAAGTGTTCAAAATTGATCATTTGTTCCTATTGTATTGGATTCAATGCGTTGAAATACTAGACTCAAGCTAAATTATAGCACCTTTACTCACTTAACTTTGGCCAATCACATTGAAACCCCCAACCATCAATTAACATGTTTAAAAAAATAAAATAAAAATCAATTAAGAAATCACACCCAATCAACTCCAAAGTTGTCAGCCAAGAAACCCAACATCCACGTCACCTTTACAATGCCGCCACATCACTAAATCAAGATCACATTCAAGTTGATCTTGCTACTACCTTTCAAATTTCAAGTTGCCACCATTGGCCACGCATCATGCCATTAACGCACCTGAATTAAGCTCCACTTTCTTCCACAAAGTGGAAGTTCCACTTGCAGCGGAAGAAAAGAAATATATATATATATATATATATATATATATATATATAGTGGGTAGAAATAGACACGGCAATACGGGTCAGAATTTTTTGACCCGACTCAAAAAATACCTGACCTGTGATTCGAACCAATTTTTTTGCGGGTCAATCCGACCCGACTCGGATAACCCGTGACTCGACCTGTTAAAAAAAATTTGCTAAAAAAAATATATTTAAGTTACGTCTTGATACTAGGTGTATAAAGCACAAAGTACCAAAACTAATAATCAATATATTATAAATATAAAGTTATAAACAATTAAACTTCAGTGCTTCACAAACATGACATGAGACAAAAACAACACATTACACAAAGCTGTCAAGACTCAGGACAACCATTAAAAAAAAAAAATCTCATTCAATACTAGGCCTAGCTGTAGTCGGCCAATGGCCTCCTTTAAGTCTTGTTGGTCCCATCATTGATGTGACCAATTTTAGTTTCTAAAAAGTTACTGTTCAACGGTGCATAAAAATAAGTCTTATGTTCCTTAAAGCACTAATTTGGATTGAGGGTAGAGGAGTAAAGTAGTGTTAGCTGAAAATTAGTAATTTTCAACTAACAGTACTACTCTACTCCTCAGTCCTCTCTATACTCCTCAATCCAAACAACAGTGTCGCTTGAATGGTTGAACCCCTTAACCCATTTATTGATAGGACAAAATTTAGATACAGTACTTTAGGTGCTGTTGCTTAGGTTCTCCTCTTAACATTCAACCATGTGGCTACTTAACTAAAAAATACACTTCCATCTCATAAAAAAAAATGCACATGGCAGAATCTTAAAGGGAAAACCTAAGTAACAGCACCTAAGTACTGTATTTAAGTCTTGCTCTAATTGATATGATTATTATAGTTTTCAAAGAGTAACTATTTCTTTTGTGGTACATAAAAGGAGCTTTTATATTTATTTATTGTTAGCTTAAGTCAACTACATGATACACTCACAGATTCATTCAAAGGATTAAACGGCAATGCAATTTTATCAATTTATTACAAATTTTGTTTACATTCAAACCAATGTATAACTCAAACAATTTAGGAGACATGGACCAAATATTATAGATTGAAATTTTATTATATCTGTAGGGACTCAAAATGGATTGGACCCAGAATATGAATGGGTTTTCAGCCCAACAAGCCCAAACAATAAATTTTTAGAGTGTGGGTACAAGAACTATGTCTACTTGAAAGGAAAGGTTATAGTTATATTGAAATAAAAGACACCTCGAGCTATTTTTATGATCAAGACTCTCCTCGGCTAGGTTTCAGTGAGCTTCTTTATGAGTTCTATCCTTCTGCTCTCTTTTTTTCCAAAAAGCCCTCTTTAATGTCATCTGCTTCCATGTTATATACTACGTTCCTTACTCCTTACTCCATTTCCACCGTACACGTGTAGTTCCTATCCTGGGAATTCCTTTCTGTCCCATCCAGCATTTACCGGAACCTTTGCTCAGTGGCCATAAAGCTGCTTGGTTACTGTTCAGGCATCACCTCCACATTAATGCGGCTAGAGAGTTAGTTGGAACGCATTTAATGCAGAGGTAGTAGCCTTGGAAGATATTTGTTATCTTTACCGACACCTCCTTAGGCCTATATTCACTCTCCAGTTCTAACACAACTTTGCGAATTACCCTGGACAAAATGATAGTTACATCCTCCTCGGACTGGAATATCCGAGGTGGACTTCATCCTTGGACATGTGAGTGTCCTCAGACTGGGCCGTTGGACTCCAAGCCCATTTCTGATGACTCCTGTATCTTTTTAGATAACGGGCCCCACAATAGCCCCTCAAAATCTCTCTTTTTGCCATCTCGGAAAAAGGGAGATTTTGACATCTTGCTCCCACCTATTTCGTAAACTTACCTTGCCTTCAGAACGTCTTTCTATCTGCCCAAGGCACGCTCCTGACGTTTCGGCGTCGGGAACACGCCATTATTAAATGATGACGGCTTCCCTATCCCCCACGTGCAACGATATGATGCAAATCTAACGGTGGAGGATCCTCCGCATTTATGGGCGGGATTTTTCCCGCTCCCAATTTCTGTGCCCTTATAAAGGGCCTTTCAAATCAAAACTCTCTTCAGTTACACAAATCACACCGTCTTAGCGCATGTTCATTGAACCTGTCTCTCTCCCACCACTCCACGCTCTCATAAATACTAGGAGCCTGTCCGAGGAGCTCATTTTCCAAACCTGTAAGTTCCCTTAACCCTCCTTAGCATTCCATCCTCTTCGTCAATTTTTCTTTACAACTGTTAGGAAATGGGTAGATTCAAGTATATTTTTGATTCCGAGGAACAAATAGAAGAATTTAGAGCCAAGTATAGGATTCCCCCAACAATGGGTATGAGATATGCCTCCACAAAAACGTGGTTACACGATAGAAAAACAGGGGAAGTGGTCATCCCTATGATCGCTTTCATAGAGGGAGGGATGACTATCCCAATGGGTAGTTTAACTAGAAGTTACCTCAGGTTCTTTAGATTATCTCCCACACAGTGCGCCTCGAATATGTTCAGGGTGCTTGGGAGTATAGAGGTTCTAAACGCCAAGTATAATCTAGGTCTAACCCATCACGATGTGAACTGGGTGTATAACCTCAATCATTTGAAGGGCCAGGGATATTACCTTAAGTCCAGGTTCCCTGAAATAAGATTGATCCAGTGCCTCCCTACATCAAACAAGGGTTTGAAAGATGATTTCATTATTTTCTCCGGGGAATGGCATGATGGTTTACCCTGTCCGACTGAGGAGGGACAACCAGGTGGGATTCCTAGGACATACGCCCTTATAAATTAGATTATACTTTTAATTCAAGTTACTTTTATCTCTAATAAAGTTTTCCTTCCATGTTTTAATGACTTTGCAGACAAGCGCGCTACTAAGCCTCATATCAGATTGATTAACAGGGAGAGCTTAGACAGAATCCTACGATCCGAGGTGTATGTGAATCCATCTGACGGCTAATTGAGAGCAGCACATATAATCCTCAAGTACAAACTAATCTCCACAGCCTTTCAAGCTCCCAAGTGCGTAATAAAGGCAAGAGATCCTCAGCTCCACCGTATCAGTGTAGCCTTTGAGGGATTCATTGTTCCAGAAGGCGTTCCAATTCCTGAGGGTGTTCCCTTCACTGAGCCGTTGCCCAAGGCCACTCTCTCTACAGGAGCTTCATCGTCACACTCCGTTCCTCAGGAAGTGAAGGAAGAAGACGAAGAAGAAGAGGAAGAAGAAGCAGAAGAAGAAGAAGAAGAAGAAGAAGAAGAAGAAGAAGAAACTCCAAGAGGAGTTGTAGAACTGTCAGATTCTGCAGACGAGTTTGACGTTTTCAACCAGCCTCAATCTCCCGAGGTGACCTCTGAAGAAATGGGCATCCAAAGGAAAAGTCAGAGGAGCTTGAAGGATGTAATTGAAGGCCAGCCTGGTAGGGTGGTGGTGGAGAAGCCAGTTCAACCCAGCCTCCCACCTCCTCCTCCTCTTCATCCTCGGCCACCTCAGCCGCCTGTGACCGAACCCAGCGATCCGAAGAGGAGGAGAGAGCCAAAGGACAAAGAAGTGGTGGATGCTGGGAGATCTCGTACGATTCGTGAAAATGAGGATCAAAGAGCTGCAAAGCAGCAAAAAGTTAGCCACGGATCTCAACGAGTGGCCGACAAGACGACCACTCAGTCCTCGGAACTTGAGGCCTGGCTTCCTGCTCCCATGCTCGGTGGGGAGCCCTTGAGGGAGGATGCCTCAATCAGGAATTTTAATGATGGGCTTGGGTGCCGCGTCGCCTCGGCCTTGGAAGAAACACTTCTTCTTCCCAAGGATATGGCCGAGCTGAGGACTATCAAGAGCAATGAGGTCTTCCAGAATGCCAAGAGATACTTGGGCATGGTATAACGCCCTTATTGTTGTATTATTATTGTTTCTTATCATAGATATCATGCACACAATTCCACGTGGTGTCTTTCTAACCTCTTTTCTCTCAGGCCGTTCAAGCCACTTTCAGGCTGGAGGAGATAACCAATTCCTGCTACCAACAGATTGATGCCGAGAGGAAGAAAAAGATAGCAGCTGTGCAAACACTCAATGCTGCTGAACAAAACGTTGCGCAGCTGAAGAAAAAGTTATCCGACGAGGTAAACGCTCGGAAAAGCGCTGACTCAGCTTTGGATGGAGTCCAAAGGCAAGCCGAGGACCAAAGGAAGCTCTTGCGCGATGCTAATGCCCAGCTGGCAACTTCCCAAGAGCAAATATTAACTCTACAGAAACAACTGGAGGAAGCCCAGAGACTCAGAGATCAAGCTGAAAAGGCCAAGGCTGAGGTTGAAAAAGCAAAAGCCGAGGTTGAAAAAGAAAGAGACGCAGCCGAGCAACATGGCTATGACATGGGCGTTGTTGAAACAGAGGATAATTTCCGGGCTGAGGTGCCCGTTGTGTGCCAAGAGTACTGCGCTCTGACCTGGCAAAAAGCTCTCAACCGAGCTGGGGTTGAACCTTCATCAGAGCTGAGAAGGCCTGAGAATGTTTATCTTCCCCCAGCTATTCGAGCCCCCAGTCCTTCTACTCAACAAGGAGAGGCATCCTCTACAGCTGCTGAATCAACCAAGGAAGCTCAAACCCAGGCTCCTCCCTCAGTCGATCAGCAGGAGCAACCTGAAGTGCCTGGAGGGGCAAAGGACATGTCCTCGGATAAAGGAACAGAAGGGCCCAAGGATGGAGTAGCTTCTCAAAGTTTTGAACAAGCCTTGGCCTCAACCACCTTACCTGTTGGAGAAACTCCTAAGGTGCAGGAGAAAGAGGTTCCTCCTGAGGCAGCTGGCAAAGCCCCTCAACATCAGCTCCAAATAAAATCAAACAAGTAGTTAATTGTAATCAGATTCCCTGTAGTTTCCCTTTCCATTCATTTTTTTTTAAGCCTTTTTGAGGATATTTTTAGTTGCAATGTGTACTTCCTTTTTAAAATTTATAAGAAATATTGGGGTTTCGTCTGTCACTTGTATAATTTCTTGCGTGGATGTTCTTTATTATCTTTTCTTTTACATGATCTCGGACTATAAAAGAATGAAAGCTGATATCATAAAGGAAAAACTTAACTTTATATGCACTCACTGGGAACCAAAACAGACTATAGCAGTGACATCCTCAGCCCTACTAAGGCTCACTGTAAATTCATTAAGAGGTATCCATATCTAAGATAGCATTCTTACATTTCACCCAGAAAGGTATTGAACACCTTGAAATGCTTTAAGTGATGCTCATGGCATTCACTTTGATATATATTTCCAATTGCACGGATTCCCTTTAAAGGGCATTGATTTCGGTTAAGTTTATTGTCTGAACAATTCGTTGTCCCTTAGCCCTTGCGTAATACTTCAACTAAAGCTACAGTGCATTAATTTCCACTAAGTTGTGGTCCGAGGACCTGACATAACTTAGTTTCTGTTTAATACTTCCATTGATAGTGCATTAATTTCCACTAAGTTGTGGTCCGAGGACCTGACATGACTTAGTTTCTGTTTAATACTTCCATTGATAGTGCATTAATTTCCACTAAGTTGTGGTCCGAGGACCTGACATGACTTAGTTTCTGTTTAATACTTCCATTGATAGTGCATTAATTTCCACTAAGTTGTGGTCCGAGGACCTGACATGACTTAGTTTCTGTTTAATACTTCCATTGATTTCAGAAGCATATATTGCAGAAGTAAGATAAACCATAAAGGAAAATGAAATATAACTTGTTAATAATAATACCTCTTCAGATTGCTTACATTCCAGGGATGGGGTACAGTTTTTTCATCTAAATCTTCTAAGTAATAAGCCCCTATCCCCGCTACGGATGTAATACGATATGGCCCCTCCCAATTAGGCCCCAACTTCCCCCAGGCTGGGTTTTTGGTATTTCCCAAGACCTTCCTCAACACCAAATCTCCTGGAGCCAACGGCCTTAGTTTGACATTCGCATCATAACCCTGCTTCAGCTTGTGCTGGTAGTATGCCAATTGGACCATCGCCTTCTCTCGCCGCTCGTCTATCAAATCTAGACTTTTCCTCAACAGCTCATCGTTCCCATCCGAGGTGAAAGTACTGGTTCTCAGCGTTGGAAAGCCCGTTTCAACAGGGATCACGGCCTCAGCTCCGTACGTCATTGAAAATGGGGTCTCCCCTGTTGATCGTCGGGGCGTTGTTCTATACGCCCAGAGGACATGTGGGAGTTCCTCCACCCATCTGCCCTTTGCATCATCTAGCCTTTTCTTAAGTCCGCCCACTATGACCTTGTTGACAGCCTCGGCCTGTCCATTTCCCTGTGGATAGGCTGGAGTGGAATATCTGTTCTTTATTCCCAGGTCGGAACAGTACTTTCTAAAAGCTTTGCTGTCAAATTGTAGACCGTTATCTGAGATGAGAGCTTGAGGAACCCCGAACTGAGTAATAATATTCCTCAAGATAAACTTCTTGACATCCACATCCCTGATATTAGCCAGAGGCTCAGCTTCAACCCATTTCGTGAAATAATCCGTGCCAACTAGCAGGTATTTCTTGTTTCCTACTGCCCTAGGGAAAGGGCCAACGATGTCCAAGCCCCACTGAGCGAAAGGCCAAGGACTAGAAAGAGGATTGAGGACTCCTCCTGGCTGATGAATGTTCGGCGCAAACCTTTGGCATTGGTCACATTTCCTCACGTACTCCTGGGCTTCCTTCTGCATGCCTGGCCACTAGTATCCCTGTGTGATCTCCCGGTGACACAAAGACCTTCCTCCAGTATGACTACCACAAATTCCTTCATGTAGCTCTTCTAAAAGATCCTCTGATGCTTCTGGGCGTACACAAAGAAAATATGGCCCAGAGTAAGAGCGTTTGTATAACTTCTTATCCTCGGACAACCAAAAACGAGGAGCCTTTCTCCGTATCTTCTCTGCCTTTGATTTGTCCTCGGGCAGTATATCCTTCTCAAGGAATAATATTATAGGATCCATCCAGCTACGTGCCGAGCTGATTTGGTTGATCTGAAGCGTGTCCGTCGTTACTGGGGTTGGTGCGTTCAAATCTTCAACCATTATCATCCGAGGTAGGTTTTGAGCAGAGGATGTGGCAAGGGTGGCCAAAGAGTCCGCATGGGCATTTCCGCTTCTAGGGACATGGGTTATCTCAAAAAATTCAAAACTAACTTGCAAACGCCTAACCTGGCTCAAGTATTCCTGCATTCTTATGTCTCGAGCTTCCAGTTCCCCTCTGACCTGGCCCACGACCAGCCCCGAATCCGAGAAGACTTCCACTATCTTTCCACCAAGCTTCTTGACCATTATCATCCCCATTAAGAAAGCTTCATACTCCGCCTCGTTATTAGTAGACGAGAATCCCAGCCTTAGAGACTTCTCGATGATGACCTTCTTAGGGGATATCAGTACAATTCCTACCCCTGACCCCCGCTAATTTGCTGCCCCATCCACATACACCTTCCAGGATGAAACAGGTTGCGCGGAGATAAGGCCAACGGATTTTTCATCCATGCCACTTGGGATTGCCTTTATTTCTTCAAAACCTTCGGCGAATTCGGCCACCAGATCGGCGAGCACTTGACCCTTCACGGAGGTACGGGGCATATACTTAACATCAAAAGCCCCCAGAATTGTGCCCCACTTGGCAACCCTGCCAGTATAGTCTGCACTCCGAAGTGCTGCTTTGATCGGATACTGAGTTAGGACGACCACAGTATGCGCCTGAAAATAATGGGGAAGTTTCCTTGTAGCGTGCACCACTGCCAAAATAGCCTTTTCCAAAGGCAGGTAACGTACTTCGGCCTCGTGAAGCGACTTACTCACGTAGTAGACTGGCCGCTGTACTCCATTGTCTACTCG
Organism: Quercus aquifolioides; assembly: GCA_019022515.1. NCBI lineage: Eukaryota > Viridiplantae > Streptophyta > Magnoliopsida > Fagales > Fagaceae > Quercus > Quercus aquifolioides. The sequence continues at coordinate 8,597,682 of CM032336.1, read as the reverse complement.
TATCAAAACAAAACTGATCGCATAAGTGGTGATCGCCAGGTAGGAAAAAAGAACCTCATCTACCTCAGGGCTAGACATGATGGGTGGCCGAGACAAATATCCCTTCAGCTGCTGAAATGCTAGGGCGCACTCCTCAGTCCATTCGAATCCCTTCCACTTGTGGAGCAGCAAGAAAAAAGGCCTGCACCTATCCGCCGACCTGGATATGAATCTGTTCAACGCGGCGGTCATCCCAGTTAATCTCTGGACCTCCTTGGGATTCCGAGGTGCTTGCAAGCTAGCTATGGCCCTAATTTGATCAGGGTTCACCTCAATTCCCCGATGAGTCACCATGTAACCCAAGAACTTCCCTGAACTTACCCCAAATGAGCACTTGCACGCGTTCAGGCGCAATTTATGCCTCCTTAAAATCTCAAAAGTATTGGTAAGGTCTGTCACATGCTCGGCCACTACCTTGCTCTTCACGACCATATCATCAATATAGACCTCAATGCTTCTGCCCAATTGCGGCTCAAACATCTTCGTCATCATTCTCTAGTAAGTAGACCCCGCGTTCTTTAAGCCAAAGGGCATTACTTTATAGTGATAATTTCCAGTGGGAGTGAGAAAAGCGGTCTTTTCCTGGTCGTCTAAAGCTAGTGGAATCTGATGATAGCCCTGAAAGGCGTCCAAGAAGCTCATCCGAGGATGGCTCACGGTCGCATCCACCAACTGATCTATACGGGGCATGGGAAAAGGGTCCTTTGGGCACGCTCTGTTAAGATCCGTATAGTCAACACACACACGCCATTTGCCATTTTTCTTCTTCACTACGACCGTATTGGCTAACCACTGAGAATAAAACACCTCCTTGATAGCCCCTGCCTGCTTGAGCTTGTTCACCTCGTCTTTGATAGCCTCGGCATGTACCCTGGACGGACGCCGAGGTGGCTGTTTCTTTGGAATAATAGAGGGATTGACGTTCAAATGATGACAAATGAACTCCGGATCCACCCCTGGGGCTTCATAAGCACTCCATGCAAACACATCAACGTTCTTCCTGAGAACCTCAACCAACTGTTCCTTCTCCGACAAAGGTAACTGTGCCCCAACCTGAAAGTACTTTTCTGGATCATCGCCAACACTCACCCTCTCCAAATTCTCGCACTTCATTTTCTTGTCGGAAGTGCTAAATTGGGCTCCCTGATTCTTTGACTGCTATAAATCCTCCTCGGCTGCGGTCGAAGCACTTGTCTCTGGCCGATGTTGAATGGCCATTATCAAGCATTGCCCAGCCATTGCTTGATTTCCCAAAATCTCTGAGACCTCACCCCCTGAGGGATATTTCACCTTCTGATGAAGAGTGGAAGAAACGACCTCCATGGCATGCAACCAGGGTCTACCCAAAATAGCCGTATACGGAGAAAAAGCATCCACCACAATAAAATCCACCTCCACCACATCTGAACCAGTCTGCACAGGTAATCTAATCATCCCCACCGGAACGACCGATCTACCCTCGAAGCCCACCAGCGGGGAACTATAGGTTGTCAAATCCTCAGGTTTCAAATTCAGCCCCCTAAATAAATCAGGATACATTACCTCGGCTGCACTCCCCTCGTCAACCATCACCCTTCTCACGTCATACCCTCCAATCCTAATCGTAACCACCAAAGCATCCTCATGCGGTTGTATGGTTCCTCTTTTATCTTCCTCTGAAAAGCCTAACACCAGTGAGGTGCCCAGTCTGGCTCTCTTTGGCCTTGAACTGGAGCCCTCATCCAAGCACTGAGACACAGACATTACCCTGGAAGGGCAAGACCCAGTTCTCCCCGGGGCAGCAAATATAACGTTTATCGTTCCTAAAGGGGGTCCTGAAGAAGCATTCCCCCGAAATGCTGAGCCCGCCTGGCCTCCTCGGCCGCTGGAATGATGTAGAAGCTGGGTCAACTTCCCTTCCTAGACCAGCTATTCCAAGTGGTCCCACAAGTTTTTACAGTCTTCAGTAGTATGGCCATGATCCTGATGGTACTGGCAGTAAAGGTTTCGATTACGCCTTGCAGGATCCCCTGCCATCCTATTGGGCCATCTAAAGAATGGCTCGTCCTTTATCTTTTCCAGAACTCGCTGCACTGGTTCCCGGAACACGGCACTAACCGCCTGGGAGTTGGCAGATCCCGATTGCCCCCCAAAGTCCCTCCGAGGTCGGTTGTTATTGTACCGGTCCGGCCTGAAATCCCTCATCTCCTGAGGGACTGCCTTAGACTTTCCTCTACCTTGTATCTGATCCTCCTCTACTCTTCTGTACTTGTCTAGCCGATCCATAAGCTGACGCACGCTGGTAACAGGCTTACCAGTCAGAGATTTCCTCAGGCCATGCTCGGCTGGAAGGCCTTCCTTAAAGGTATTAATGGCCACATTGTCCTGAGCTCCGTCTACTTCATTGAACATTTCCCAATATCTGTCCGAGTAGGCTTTCAGGGTTTCCCCCTCCCGCATAGACATGGATAGCAACGATCCCAAGGGTTGAACAATCCTCCTACATGTGATAAAGCGGGCACCAAAAGCCTGAGTGAGTTTCTCAAAAGAGTCAATAGTATTAGCTTTTAGGCCGTTGAACCATCTCATCGCCACCGGGCCCAGGCTAGATGGGAAAACTTTGCACATTAAGGTCTCGTCTCTAGCATGAATGGCCATTCTCTGACTGTAGTGGCTAACATGTTCCACGGGGTCTGTTCGACCATTATAAATAGTGAACACGGGCTGATTGAACCGCCGAGGAAGATTAGCGTCCTCAATACGTCGCGTAAAGGGCGACTTAGAGACCTGACTCAGTGCTTTGTTCAAAGCGTCATTTCCCCGACCCTGGCGAAGCAGACTCTTATACCTTCGCTCATGGTGGTACTCTTCTTCATGCGAAAAAGACTCACTAGGTGGAGTTCTCAACCTCTGTCTATAACTGGTGTCATCTGACTCCTCAGAGGAGTGTCCAGAGTTATGAGCTCTACGCCTTCGTCTCTCATGTCGCAATTCCCTCTTTAACTTGTTAATCTCACGCTGCATGTTCCCTTCGTTCTTTACGTGGGAAGCGTGGCCTTTCCCCCGAGAGTGACTTCTATCTGTGTGGGTTGTTCGTGCACTTCCCTCACGATCCCCCCTATGTTCGTGGACTACCAACGGATTACTGTGCTGAGAGCCCCTAGACTCTGCCTGGTGCTGATTAGCATCCACCTGTTGCGGGCCCACTAATGGTTGCTGCGATGCTTCCCCTTCCATCGCGAACACTACTCTTGCCTTTCCTTGTGAATAGATCAAGTTCTTCCCACAGACGGCGTCAATTGTAAGGACTCAAAATGGATTGGACCCAGAATATGAATGGGTTTTCAGCCCAACAAGCCCAAACAATAAATTTTTAGAGCGTGGATACAAGAACTATGTCTACTTGAAAGGAAAGGTTATAGTTATATTGAAATAAAATACACTCCGAGCTATTTTTATGATAAAGACTCTCCTCGGCTAGGTTTCAGTAAGCTCCCTTATGAGTTCTCTCTTTCTTCTCCCTTTTTTCTCCAAAAGTCCCCCCAATGTCATCTGCTTCTATGTTATATACTACGTTCCTTACTCCTTACTCCATTTCCACCGTACACGTGTAGTTCCTATCCTGGGAATTCCTTTCTGTCCCATCCAGCACTTACCGGAACCTTTGCTCAGTGGCCATAAAGCTGCTTGATTACTGTTCAGGCATCACCTCCACATTAATGCGGCTAGAGAGTTAGTTGGAACGCATTTAATGCGGAGGTAGTGGCCTTGGAAGATATTTGTTATCCTTACCGACACCTCCTTAGGCCTATATTCACTCTCCAGTTCTAACACAACTTTGCGGATTACCCTGGACAAAGATGATAGTTACATCCACCTCGGACTGGAATATCCGAGGTGGACTTCATCCTCGGACATGTGAGTGTCCTCGGACTGGGCCATTGGACTCTAAGCCCATTTCTGATAATTCCTGTATCTTTTTAGATAACAGGCCCCACAATATCTATTTAAAAAATAGAAACAATTTAAATGAAATTTTAGCTGTTTTTCATAGCCCTCTTCAAGCTTACTTGATCCCTTTTGATGTCAATAACTATAGTTTCCAAAGGTTAAAAGTCTTTTAGCTTAATTAACAACTTTTGATATTTTCAATAAAAATGTTCATGGCTCAAATCCCTAATATGTATTTAAACATTTTTTTAATCCACATTCAAGAAATTTCAAAATGTTATTTATCCTTATCCCTTAGTATATCTCTAAGGGATAGCTAAAAAATTCAGTAAAAATATTTGAATAAGTTTAGGAATACAATTTTTTCCACAACTTGTTGTGGTGATAGCTTGTGAGTGATAGAAAATAAGTGATGTCAATAATAAATGCATGGAAAAATGATTATCTACCACTCACAACTTATCATTTCAATAAAGTATGAAAAATACTCTATATATGTATTTTGACAGTGAACTATTAACATTGAAGACTTTTTCCATCATGAATTTATGACTATAAATAATTTTTGTCATGTTCAAAACTGTCAAAATTGGAAGGATATTAACAAGTGGCATTAAGTGCAATTCATTTGCTTAATTGATTTTATTCATTCTCTCTAAACATGTTGTCATTGATTTGTTTTTGTAATTGAAAAAAAAAAAAAAAAAACTTGTTTGAAAAATACGGGTCAACCCGACCCAACCCGCAGCCCGATTGACCCGTTTAAAAATGACCCGTTTTGACCTGCAACCCGTTTGACCTGCAAACCCGATTGACTTGATCCGACCCCGACCTGACTCGCCCGTTTTGCCACGTCTAGGTAGAAAGACAAAAAAAAAAGGGGGGGGGGGGGGTGGTTATCACTATTCAAAAAGTTTGCAACTGTGAAAACACAAAATAGAAAATACCCTTAAAAACATCGTTTTGGTGTTTTCTAAAAACTGTTATACACAAATATTTTTGAGTACTGGTTTTTTTTTTTTTTTTTTTAAGTATAATTTGAGTTCTGATTAGCTTGTTTCTTTTCGCATTTTAACTTAGTTACTTATTTTCTATATTGATTTTTAAAGCCTCACTATTTTTAGGTACAATTGTATTTTTGTCAACTTTTAATTAGTAAATTTTAGCAAAAAATAATCCAAACTTACATTCAAACGCTTTAAACAAACTTATTTATTTATTTCTTTTCTTATTTTCAGTTTTAAAAATAGAAAATAGTTCTTCAAAGACTTGAAAGGCAAAGAAACTCAACTAAGATGCCAACGTTAGTCTTAGTCTTAGATGTAATCCCATTAGCTAGAACTTTGATACAAGTAAAGCTAAGAAGCATTTAAGCCTTTACTTATCCTCTAACTACCTTGAAAAGTTAATCTAATTTTTCATGATTTGAAAAAAAAAATTATGGTTAATTTAATTCAAATAATGATCAAGGTGTCTCTAATAGAGAAAGAAATGCCAAAAAAACCTCCCCAATACAGTTTATGTGGGGTTCATCCTTCCAATTACATAGGTATGGTAATAAATCGGAGTTTAGTGGGTTTTTCGAATCAATCCAAGCCTAAATGAGGGTTTGAGATTTTTTTTTTTTTTTTTGGGGTTTTTCTTTTAAACCCATTAAGGGTGGGTAAACTGCAGGGCTGTCCATTAACCCGTTAGGCCCGACCGACCCGAAGGCCAATGGGCGGATCCGATTGTCTATACAGGTCAATTAAGTTTAAAATTCGGTTTTACGGGTCGGTTTCGGGTCCCTTGACTTCTAACCCGTGTAAACCGACCCAAAATTTTTAAAAGGAAAAAAACGGTTTTGTTTCAGAAAATTCTCACGGGTACGTTCCAGTCAGAGTATTCTATCTCTTTCTCTAATCTCTCACTCTCCCTTTCTCTTTCTCTGATATCTCTCTCAAATCCTTGCTACCGCCGTCGCCAAGGTGAGCCTCATCGCCGCCCCAAATCCTAGCCTCCTTGCCGGCGCGTCCAGTTGGCCCTACTGCACCTCGCTGATTCAAAGTTTTCGTTGCACTCACCGCGTCTCAACTCTCAAACTCCACAAGCCTCCTCTAATCTACTTCAAGTATCCTCTTCAGACTCTGATCTCTGCAATTTTGATGGTGGGTTAGTTGAAAAATGTTTTCTTTTTAGTGATTGCAACCTTATGAATTATCATGACAATTGGGTAGTTATAATGTTTGATTATGTTTCAATTATATATTATTATAAGTAGTACTTAGATTTAATTCAATACTTATTTTAAATATTCAATTTTAGCTCAACTTGATCTCCCCCTATTCTCCCCAAAAATAATAATAATAAATAAAAATAACTTGACCCAATTTTATTTATTTTTAGGCATATGGAAACAGGAAATGCTTATTCCGACCCTTTGATTGTTGTTTTAAAAACTCGACTAGAAAGAAAGAAAAGCGTTTCAACTCGTTTTTGATTGAGGATAAATCCTGAGCCTGAGGTTACCAAATCCCCAAATATTACGCTATAAAATTAGTTTCCGAAACTGTAAAATACTCCATTCTCTTCCTCATTCACACAATTGTATTCTTCACATTCTCACTCAGGTACATCTCTTTCTTTCTCTCTCTCTTTTCTTGGGATTGCAAAAAGATTAGGGCTTTGTCTTGTTAATCTTGTTCCTAATACCAAACTCATAAATTCCCACCATTTCTGAGTAATTTAGCTTCTGTTTGGTTCATGGGAAATCGAGGGAAAATAAACTTTAAGGTTAGATCTTCCTTTACATATCCTTTGTTTGGTTCTGTTGAAATGAAAAATTAACTCAATTTGACGTTTAACCAAACAGGTACCTAGGGTTTCAAATTCCAATTCATTATCTTAAAAATTTTAGTTAGTTTTAGGTGTTTCATAGATTGGATTGATGATCTAGGGTTAAGTTTCCATAAATTTGATAAATTCTGATTGAAAAATCGAACTTGTTTGTGGATTGTGTTTTAGATGGATTGGCAAGGGCAAAAGCTAGCGGAGCAGCTGATGCAGATTTTGCTATTGGCATTCGCTGCTCTTTCTTTCGGGACTGGCTATGTATTGGGATCTTTCCAGATGATGATGCTAATATACGCTGGTGGTGTGTTTCTCACCACATTGGTGACAGTCCCCAATTGGCCTTTTTTCAATCGCCACCCACTCAAGTGGTTGGACCCCAGCGTGGCGGAGAAGCATCCCAAGCCGCAACAGCAGCAGGCCGTGAGTTTGAAGAAGAAACCCGCTAAGAAGTAGGTCAGTTCGACTGATCTATCTTAGTATAAGAAAATTTGCTAGGGGTTGAAAATCAATGTTTTTATGCGTTTATTTTTCCTTCCTGATATGGATAATACAGTGTACTTGATTGCCCTGAATTTTGGACCTTGAGACAATGGGTAGAAAGAATTTTCTTTTCTTAGTTTTGATCAGCTTTGCTAGTCTTTTATGTTTGCTGATTTACTACTATTTCTCTTTTTATTTTGCTTTCCCCTTAGTCAAATTTCTGAGAAAAATTTAAATTTGCTCAAGTGATGATATATCTATGCGAATGGTGATGCGTATGATTGAGCTGGCGTTGAAGATTTGATCACCATTGTAGTTGAAATATGATGACGGGCTGTTATTGAATTAATTTGTGTTGGTTTCATGTTATAACATTTTATATGACTACTAATTATTCAATTTGGACTTTGGATGTTGGGGTTTGTTATCAATAACATATGTGACTAAACCTAACTAATCTATTGAGGATGCATGGCTGACCCCACAAAATTGGGGACTAAGGCTCTGTTGTTGTTGAAATTGAAGCTTGGTAAATTATTGATAGGGAGTCTTAACTTGCCAGTGAGCTCTAACGCAAATGGCCAAATATAGTGAAGGGTTAGGTTATGGATTTAGGACCCACTAAATGCATGTGTAATATAGGGTGTCTGACTCTCCAAAAGGAAATGCCCCCCTTTAAGCTGTGCTTTCAATGATATTGAGTCATTTAGTAAGAAGATGGTATCATGAGGCATCTAATAGGAGGATGTGGAATGTCTGTATGTGCCTTTTGGTACTTAGAAAAGCAGTGAAGCCTTAAGTAAACAATGATGACCCAAAGATGCTTGGTGGCTGTGTTTACTCATTCCTCATTGCCTTATATACTTGGCCAAGATTGGATGATTTGAACATATCAAATTGACAAGTATGGTAAATGATGGATTCTTGCCTTTTCAAAGGTGCAATATTTTCTTAAAATGTTTTTGTGCTAGGTATGCCCCCATGGGCTGTTCAATGTTGCAGAGATAGTTGTGCTCCTAGAGACAACGCCTATCAGCTTTGGGTGCTCTTATTGTAAGTAGAATAGCTAATTTGTTGGATGAAACCTTGAAGGGCATTCATTTTATGAGACACCAAGAATTGGATTTTTTTTTTTTTTTTTTTGTTGATAAGAAACCAAGAATTGGATTATTGCTGTGGTTTGATCTCTTGTCTAGTAGTTAGGTTTTTGCTATGTTAACTTGCATATAACTGCAGATGTTTAATTATGTCACAAGTTTATATGTCGAGAACCATCTGATGTCTATTGAGCTTCTAAATCTGGTTGCCATGCCCATGTGGCAAATTCTTGCCCTATGTGGTGTAGAAGAATGATAGATAATCTGTAGATTAATGACACTGGTAGTAGCCATGTGAACACCTAGCTTTGGAGACATTTTGCTGTGTGGTTGTTGGTGGGTTTGTCATAAACTCCTCTGGATTGACAATGTCATTTTTCTTATCATACTCCTCTCTGCTTGGCATGTAAATGGGACGTGCAGACAACTAAGACAGATCATTTTGTCCCTAGCCATTCAACAATTATAAAAATGGAAATGATTCGACCTTCTGTTCCATGAGTAATAACCTCTCATCTAATTGCAGCAGGAGCCTACCCAGGGTGGGCACAGTGGTTAAAAAGCAAGCATGGAATGTGCTGTCATGTTAATAATGTTCACTCATTTTATGAAAACATTTAAACAGTTGCATTTGATTCTAGTGTAAGGGCATTAGGTCCAAGGGAATTACAAAATATATACACATCTAGTAATTTGCTCTTCTTTTCTAAATCTGAGCTTGTTGGTTCTTCACTTTTTTGCTCACCTTGCTTAGGAATGACTCTGGTGTAATGAAACCGAGTGTATTGTCAATTTTGATTCTAACTGTTTGTACATAACTTGCATTGTCAAGAGTTTTGTTACAATCAGTTGGTTGGGAGTTAGTTTTTTTTTGATAAGTAACGAAAATTTTATTAAAAAACTAAAAACAGCCAACCCGAGTACATTGGGAATGTACTATGGGGGCATAAATCAATAACCAAGAGTACAACGATCAAGTAAAACAGGAAGGGAAGAACAAGTAAAATGACAAAAAACCACACTCCAATCGAGGAGCGTGTGTAAAAAAAGAGACTTAATCTCTAACATAGAGCGTTCACATCCCTCAAAGCTTCTAGCATTCCTTTCGCGCCAAATACACCATACCAAGCAATGAGGCACAATTCTCCACAACTCAATATTTCTATGTCGACCAAACTTTCCTTGCCAAGACTCAAACAATTCAATAACCTTCTGCGGCATAACCCAATGAATTCCAAACAAACAAAACACCAACGACCACAACTCACAAGCAATGGGGCAATGAAGAAGAAGATGATCCACTGACTCCCCACACTTCTTACACATATAGCACCAATCAAGAACTAACACACGTCGCTTGCGAAGGTTATCTATTGTTAAAATCTTACCTAAGGAAGCAGACCATGAAAAGAAGGCTACCCTTGGAGGAACCTTCGATTTCCAAATCATCTTCCAAGGGAAGGATAATATGGTAGGATGGTATAAAGACAAATAGAATCCTCGAACCTCAAAACCTCTATTCCTTGCTGGCTTCCAACACACCCTATCCTGACCCAATCCCCGTACCGCCGAAGAGTAGACCATATCCATAAATAGATCAAAGGATTCTTGTTCCCAATCTTGAGGAGGGCGACGAAATTCTAGTTACGGTTAGAAGTTGTTACGTTCAAATTAGTTACACTAACTTCTAGACCAGCTTGTATAAATACTGGGCATAGTAGAGTATCCACATTGGTGGAGCCATAATTTTAGCTAAATTATGGCTCCACCAAAAGTTACATTATCTATTTTACATTTACCTTACTTTGCAAAACATTCAACATTAGTTGTTTTATTTTAGCTTTCAACACAATAAAATAACATAAACAACACAATAAAATAATATATCCACTATAATAAACAACAATCACAACCACCACCACTGGTCAACCACCCCTTCACACAGCCCACCACTGCAAACCACCAAAATCAGCCTACATCTACCCAAGAAAATCAACCACAACCACAAAAATAAAATCCACGGCAACCCACCAAGAGAAGGCTTTAAAGATGCATATACAACGAACTGGACAGATGCAAGATCTGCATTAAAGATCAGCATGAAAAGGTGAACATTGCATTAGTTGATTAGCTCTACATGTCAAATCTGATTAACTGCCATAAAAAAAGATTTTGCCTCCAGTTAATCAGAAAGTGAAATCTAATTAGTCTCTCACTAGCCTGTACTGGTAAATTCAGTTTAACCACCAAGAGAAAAAGGGTTAAGAAATTTATTATTTACAGTATAAGATGTACAGCAGTTAACTTCCTACTGATTTTCCTTCATTGCCCCCAGAATCGGATCATTTTCCATATCTAAGTTGTCGTCATCATCAAGCTCATCCAACCCATCTAGTATTGACTGGTTGATGCTCTTACGAGATTTTTGCCTATGCTTCTTAGGCTCCAAACGCGGTTCCGCTTGCTTAACACCCATTTCTCCAACCTTGAACCTGCAAACAAGATGATTCATTTGGAATAACTAACGAAACTAGTAAACTTTGTGAAAAGTATTAACATACCAGTAACAACCAAGCAGAAATACAAGTACTATGGCAGGAGTTTACCAGAGAGAAGGCTAAAGAAATAATAGAAAATCCATTAGTGCTTCTTTTTTTTTAATAGTAGCAAGTTATGCACACACCCAAATCCCAATGTTTCTTGAACCAACGATCTCAACCTCCATCCCATTATTATAGAAGAAGGAAGTCCAGTTGAGCCATAGCTCATAGGCAGAAAATCCATTATAGATAATTCACATTAATACAATAAATTTGTACACTTTTTAGGACTAACAAAAACTTTGATAATTATCAGGTTGCAGGCAAAATGCACCATTCTTAACAAAATTAATTAAAGAATAAACTCCAAAGGTTTAATTACCCAGAAAATTTTCCAGGATTGAGCTTTTCACACCATATAGACATCAAAAGGCAACTTATCAAAAAACACTAACCAAAAGGCTACATGAAGACCCATACAATACAACTGGTTGACAAAAAAAAAAGTGATGAACAAACTAATGGTCAAATAAAATGTCAATGATCATAATGGTGGAGCCTTTGGCCAGTATTTTGCTGTCACAATGAACATTACAAAATGCTCCAGAGGAGGTTTTTACATCATAGATATCAAACTTAATAGTTGAGCAGGTACCAACATGACAAATGCTCGTTAAACTCACTCCATGTACAGTTTGAACATACCTTACATCACCCTCTCTTTTGGTTCCAAATGTCCTCAACTGGAATTCCTCCCTGATTCTGATTTCATCAAGAAGTTGAAAATAGTATGGGTATCTTTCCCAATCCCCTTTCACAACACACCCTGGTCCACCGAGATGCAAGCAATTATTGAATGAACATTTTGTGGGCTCATTGTCAATGAGCATCTTCCGGATCTGAAGAGAGTAGTTAAGAGAAGCCATTAGTTGAAACATACAAATGTCAATTCAGGTTCACCATTTGATTCACAAGAGTAGAAGAAACTAATGTAAATGAGTCAAATGAGGTACATAGTGTCTCACAAACAGCGCAGACCTCAGGGAAAGCTTGTGCAAGGGATTGTTTTGTTACTTTCATCAAACTTGGCTGGTTAAACCCAGGAGTATCAGCAAGATAACCCCTTCCTGATAATGGAAGCAAAGAAACATGGCGAGTAGTATGCCTTCCTCTGCCGCTTCGAGTTGAAACTTCCCCAATATGCTATCCCTCAAACCACTTGCTGCCCAGAATTTGAAAGAAGTACATTAACAAAGGTGGAAAATATACCAAGATCACATGCAAACACAAAGAAAAGATATTAAGAAAATGAAGATATGAAGCAGAAAGATATCAAACCTACAGGATCAAACCAATTATCCCTTTCTTCTGCATCAGAAGCATGGTGGCTGCTTCTCAGAGTATTAATCAGACTAGACTTCCCAACTCCACTTGGACCAACAATTACAGTTGTCTGATCTTTCAAAATAAATGCAAGAGCATCAAGCCCAGATTTGGAGTCAACACTGCAAAACACTGGTTCATAGCCCCAACTCTGTAGCCTAGTCTTCCATCCAACTAGTGTCTGCACACGCCATCAAAGGCTAATAAAATTCAAACAAATAGCTGGAAAAGAAAAGAGAACGATGAACAATTTTTAGTAACGGGAGAGCAAAATATGTAGCCCACTGAGAATGTTTTCACATTCAGAACAAGTTCTAGAGATAGTAGTGGCTTCATAAAAGAACTTTTAGAAACTATATATTGAGAAGTCATCAACCAAAGCAGCAGATTAGGAATTGCAAAAATTCCCCGCCCTACTAGCTCTGCACTGCCCCATCCTACCTCGCTCAGGTTTTCCCCCCGCCCTGAAGAAATGATGGGGGGGGACAGATTTCGCTTGGGCCACCCTATGTTACCCCATCCCACCCCAAATTTGCATATATTGTACAAATACTAATACCATCATCTCCAAAACACTTGTAGTCTCCCACTTTTAGCACTCTCACGACTACCCATCCCCTTTCCCTCTCATTAGGGATGTCAAAATAACTTCAACCCGCCCTACTCTCGTCCTGAAGAGGAGAAGGGAAGGGCATGGGGCACCCTTGATTCAACCCCACCCCACCCCGCTGCCATCATACAACCAAGGTTTCACAGGTTTTCAACTGAAGAACTATATTTAGCACTTTTGCCAAATTACTTGCATTTTAAAATATATATATTAAAATTAAAACCTCCAAGAACAAATATAAGCCTAAACTCAGTGAAGCATCAAGGACAACATTACTTATAAAATTTTCTCTTCTAAATTGCGATTCAAAGCTAAAACCTAAACTAAAATGCAATGCAACTGTTATATTTTTCACACCAGAAATGAACAAAAACAAACTAAGACTAAGCTATTTAAAAAGCTAACCTCTTCATCCACAAGTTCCGACTTGTTCAATGCGAGTGTGAGCGGAACTCTAGTAGACTTAGCCTCAACAAGAAACCTAGTGAGCACAAAAGGCTCGAGCCGCAGTTGCTCCAACGAGAATAGCACCAAGAAATGGTCCACATTGGCCATTGGAGGGTCCAAAATCTCCGAGCTCCTATGAAACACGTTCTCAATCATGCCCCTACGGTTGGGTCGGTTAAATATCGGTTTCTCAGCCTTAAACCCACCAACCGACTCGCTGTTTCTAGTTCAAGGAGTAAAGACCTGCCGCCGACCGGTCACCAGCGTCAGGTCGACCGGTTCTCGAGCTGGATCGGACGGTTTGGGCGGGTGGGTCAGGTTCCGGTTTTGTTTGGACACCCCTATTTATGGCTACAAATCCTAATTAAAGTATTAATATGGCTACAAATTTTAAAAATTTAACTGTTAGAGCATCCACAATGGTTTCTTCCATTCTATCCTATTTTACCATCCCAAAAAGTTATTTTATCAGTTATACCATACTATTTTACAATACTCCTAGCATCCCAACTTTTATTTTCTTATACAATACATTAAAATAATATATTTATACAATAAAATATATTTATATCTCTCTCTAATTCTTGTCTCTCTCTCCCTCTCTCTCTCTCTCTCTCTCTCTCTCTCTCATCACCTCCATCACCACCGTGAAGACCCAAAACCCCAACACAGTTTATCAAAAAAAAGAAAAAAAACCCAACACCAAAACTCATCCCAAACCCCAAGCAAACCCACAGCCACGCCAATCTCGCCGCCACAACAACTACCAGACAGCCACTAACCCAGTCTTCAAGCTGCCACCGTCACCATCCCCTACTTCTGTCGTCGCCCGTCGCCGTCTCTATTCATCCCAAACCCATATGTTCTCACCGACTCTTCCTCCTCATCATCATCTTCACCGAAACCCACTACCAAACAAACCCAGCAAACACCAAAACCCACCATCAAACCCATCAAAAAAAATCACAACCATCGGACCTAAATCCAACCACCCAAACACCACATAAACGCCACCCAAATCCGACCCAAACGCCGGAAACCCATGAACAAACTCAAGACCTCGACGCCTCCACCACATAAGCTGATCGAGCCTCCACGCCGTTGCCTCCACGCCATTGAAGAAGAGAGAGCAGAAAGAAAGAGAGAGAAAGATAATGAAAATTATGAAATAATGAGGAGAGAGAAGAACCAAACTGATTAAAAAACAATTTTTGTTTTTACCATTGAGCTACAGTGCGATTCTACATTTAGAATCACACTGTAGCACAATTTTTTTTTTTTTTTTTTTTTTTTGCAATAGTTACATTTTAAAAGTTTTAATGGAGTGAGCATTTTGGGCTTGAATGCTAAAATACCCTTACATTTGGCATTCCCCCTTTCCGTTGTTGATGCTCTTATGTTGCATGTTCCTTATATTCTTAACATGTATGTCAAATTTCGTTTAACTCGTATATTATTTAGTATTTGATCCATAAACTAATTTTTTATGCATAATTTAATACTAAAAACTTGAAATTTAAATATTTGATTGATAACAAGTTTTTTTTTTTTTTTTTTATACAAAATAGAAATTTTATTATAGCCTAATTTAAGTGTATATGTAATTGAAACTCCTTTCTAGAGACTTGAACTTCAGCCTTTGCCCTTGATATCTCACAAACACTCATACTAGTAGAGTGATCATTGCGCCAAGGGTACATGGTAGTATTAATGACAAGTTATTGATCTTTAATTTTCTTGAAATTTTGCAAGTATGGAGGATAAAATAAGAAAATGCAATCTAATATTGAATTTGTCAAAATTCACATCTAGTAAAGAAATATAAGGAGAGTTTATAGACATAAACTTTATTTGTTCGTTATTATTGGGCTTAAAATTCCCACTTATGAATCAGTCATTATTATTGAATAAAACTAGGGAAATAACAAAAGTTCACAACAATTTCAAAATATTCTTAAAATAGCCCATCACCTCATGTATAGGCCCACCATAATGTGAGATGGAGTATAATTTTTTTTAATACTAATTTGGAAATGTTGTAAATTTTTATTTTGTTCCCAACATGACTCATATTTTTGTTTCCATTGTGTTTTGGGTTGAAGGAGAAATTGAGAAGGTTGAGAATTCGAGTTCGAGGAGTGAGAGAAAGTGGAAGGCAAGTAAGGCAGCAAATGAGATTGATAGCAATGAAGAGTTTAGGAATTGTTCCTAATGACGTGTGATGCGCCTGGTAATTTTAGCTTCAATTTTTGCTGTTAATACTGAGATTTGATCAGATCAGTTGCCATTGAACATATCGTTTGCTTTGCATGTATTAGAACAAATCCTGTGGCTTCTTAACTTGCTCTGTTTTTAAAGTGGTGAACATACTTGGTGCTCTGTCCTGTGACCTTTTTAGACATGTATAATGTACAGACTCATGGATTATTTTTTTAAGCAAATGACCGGACTCCTGGGAAAGATAATATTGATAATAGGGCCTTGTGGATTGATTCTTAAAATTAGATTGAATCATATAATCAGATTGAGTATACCTTCTGTTAAAAGAAAACGAAAAAAATAAAAACCAGTCATAATATATGTCAAAGAATAAGATAAAGTAAATTTTGACACCAGTTACTTTTGAAATGCAAAATTAATAAGTACCAAATTCCTAATATATGAACAAACGATAAATTTCAGAGTTCAAAATCACAAGTTCCAACTTCTAACACCACAAAATCCCAAAATGGGATTGATTTTTCCTAAATGTTTCATTTCAATCAGAGTTTGGTTGGGAATAGGATGCAGATTCTTTAGCAACTAGACTTTGAACCTATTTGGCATCATTTTCAGCATTTAGCTTTAAGATTTTATGTACAACTTTTTAAAACTTCACTTTTTCCCGCATTTTCTCATTTTTTCAAGAATTTTCAAAGTATAAGTATATTTTAGTACATTTTCAACAAAAAATTTTCAGCTAAAAATTAAATAAACTGTTCCCAAACGAAAGAGAGGCAGCCATTCTGCTATTGATTTTACAATATCCACCAAGTGAATGAAATTATTATTATTTTTCTTTAAAAAAATAAATAAACACTACTGTGCGTCTGAATAAATAAACAAACACTCTTTTTCTTTCTTCTCTCTTCCTCTTGCTTAGAAACCAAATGGAGCATTAGGCAGTATACATACAAATCAAAGGACAAAAATTTCTAGAATTTCAATGACTAGTCTCTTAAACAATGCAACAAATAATCATTACAAAATTTAGATACACATAACCGTAGCATCTATTATCTCTCATTATGAGGATCCTTTAAGTGTAGGATCCAGCAATTCTCTAATATGACTCTCAACTTCCTTTCTGACAGGGTTAGGCAGCCGTTCTACCACCTCGGCTCCAAACGAGAAGAGAAGAGCTTTTCTAGCTGTCTCTAAGTTAATGCCACGTGCCAAGAAGTAGAAGAGTTGGCTTTCTTCTAAGTCACTTATTGCAGCTCCATGGGAACATTTGACATCATCAGCAATTATTTGGAGATTGGGTTTGATATTCACAGTTGCACGAGGCTCAAGGAGCAGGCTCCTTGTTAATTGTCCTGCATCTGTTTGTTGTGCATATCTGCGTGATATAACAAGAATAAAATTGATATATAGCATGCGTAACTCTAATTTTATTGACTCCACATATTAGCCTGTATCTATCAGCAAGCAACTGATAATTGGATATGAAAGCATTAGATCATACATGAATTGAATCACAAAGCTACTCCAGTCAGTAACATAATTAGCTGCTATTTTAGTGTCAACTTCAATTTAAAAAAAGAAAAAAAGATAACTCGTAGAGTTTTAGACTTTTAGTAGACAATGAGGGGCAATAGCTCTCGACAACAGTCACTTGTTATGAACTAAGTGTGCGCTTCCCAGACGCACGTTTTGCGTTTCAAAATTTTTTTTTTTACTTTTCAGCTTTCTCAGATGAAATTGTTGACTTTTCCCGTGAACAGTGTATATTGTGCACTGTTTACAGACCCACAAATTTCACTTTTTAACAACTTTTTCATTAAAAATGGGTCTCACGGTACTATTCATACATTTAAAAATTATTTTGCTACAGTGTTTTTCAGTTTTCAGTTTCAATTTTCAGTTTTCAGCTGTATCCAAACGGACCATAAATATGATTGCCACTATGGATGTAGCATATAGCAGCAACAATTATGTAAAAAAAAAAAATGAAAAAGCACTCATTATAATTTAAGGGTCTGTTTGGATACCGCTTATTGCTGAAAATTAAAAACATTGTAACAAAATAATTTTTAAATGTGTGAATAGTGCCGTGGGACCCAGTTTTAAAGAAAAATTTGTTGAAATCTATACTTGTGGGTCCTGTGAACAGTGCACGGGACCCACACAAAAAACTTAAACGCGTTGCTATCCAAACCCAGCCTAAGTAATCATTTAAAACAGAATTACCTGTTGACTTTTATATTCCCATCAAATACAGCTTGTCCTTGAGAATGAGCCACAATGCACTTGTGAAGTTGTCGAGAATAACCTCGTGGATGGTCCATGACTAGTCTACTATGTAGATCTTGTGTTTGATCACTGACAGCCAAATGCAACGATGATAACTCAGTCACTGTCTCTGGGCCCAATTGCTGAATATGGACATTGTGTCGGCTCAATTTTCCACCACTGCTCACCTCTACAAGCTCATATGTACTAGCTGCTTCCTGTAAACAATCAACTTAGAATTACCGATCAACCATTGCTGGAGAAATTAAATCGTACATAATTCTTATAAGAGATACATATAATGGGCTTAACAAATTGACAGACTTGTGACATAAGCAGTAGTTATTTACAAAGGTTAGGAACTCATTGTTCAAGTCACCCTACAGAGAAATTCATAAACATGAAGTTTACCAAGATTAGAATGCAACATATCTAGCAAGCATTAAATAAAATATTAATACAAGTTGCTGAAATACTTCCTTTTTATTATTTTATTTATGAATGACCATAAACTTTAATAAATCACAACAATCCATACAACAATCAGTTAATAGGCAAAGCCACAAAAACTGCAGGAACACAGCTACATACAAGCAAAAAACAAACAAAAATACAAGCCAGCAAAAAAAAACTAAAACCAGGGCCAGCCTATAGCAAAATCTGCCCCACCTACCCTTTTAACACTGAGCAAGGAATGCCCCACAAGTTGCAAAGAATTTTGTTCTGTAAGCAGCATGTAAACTTCCTGCAGTAACCAATCCTAGCCTTTACATCCCATTTGAAAGCATGAATATCTCAACTGGAACTTCCTTCTCCCGTAATAATTGGTTGGCGGGTCAGGTCATGGGTTCAAGGCCCACTGGATGCGTGTATCTTACCAATTTGGAGGGGAAAAAAATGCTTTCTTAG
Organism: Quercus aquifolioides; assembly: GCA_019022515.1. Lineage (NCBI taxonomy): Eukaryota > Viridiplantae > Streptophyta > Magnoliopsida > Fagales > Fagaceae > Quercus > Quercus aquifolioides. Next base: position 8,578,921 of record CM032336.1, on the reverse strand, counting down.
TCATGATGATTTCATTAAATATTCTCACATTTCTTTGGAACCAAATTATATTGCAGCAGCCCAAGCAACTAAGCAGATTACAGATTTTAGAAACTTTCCATTCAAGTCCAAACACCCCATTAAAGGGTTTCAGACCATGTCTGCCTTCTTAACCAAAGAATCCTTCAATCTGGAGCCATATCCTCATGGGGAAAGGGCATTCAAAGAAGATGTGATCCCTGGTTTCTACACAGCCCCTACAGAAAACACACAAATAGTCACCTTGATAACCCCATTTCAATAGTCTATCCAAGGCAGTCAATCTATCTCTGATAGGTAACCAGCAGATAAAAGAATGTCTTGGTATATTAGATGAATGCCAAACCAACCTCCATCAACTGGGAGCTTAGATCTTATTGCCTCCCAGGTTTTAGCACAACTAAAAATACCAGACCTAGCAGCAGATAACTCCACAGAATCTTTCTTAGCAAGACTAACCTGGAGCTTCGGCCTGAATCTCAACCAAAGCATTAGACCTTGCACGCATCCAGCATCATATATAATTCCAAAATCATGCTAGGAAGCAAGGGGCCATCCTCCTTGCCCAATTTTATGCTTTAGAAACTGCCTAGCAAGATTTCTAAGTCTATAAGCAGACTCCTCCATACCCATGTAGCATCTTGTGGAAAATTTATTTTTTATAGCCCAATATTCTTGTGGAGTATATTATGCTAAAATCCTATTATGCTCATGAAATAAAATATTATGTCTCCAAAAGCACATTTGAGGTAATGGAAAAACACTAATAACTCTAAAACAAACAAACACACAAGTATAAACCAGAGATTGACAAAAGCACACATTCCCAAATGCACATGCACATGAGACGATATGAAATAAAGAAAGGTGCACAATCAACTAAGTGATCTTACAAACTTTGTTGGACGATATGCCCAAGTCATGTGTGGTCAGTCCTATCATGATCTAGGAAATCAAGCCAAAAGTCACTGTTGAAACCTACATCTACATGTTTTTTTTTAATAAATATCAACCATATCCACACATGTGGAGGTGTGCGCTTTCAAAACCTATATCCGCATAGCATAGTCATTTTTTACAAAATCAACTCCAGGGTTGTTTCATAAATATCAACTGCACTAAAAATGAGACAGCAGAGGAAATGAAGTGGATGCAAATTTTCTTAAACCAGAGCTGAATACTTGTAGTAGCATTTCCCTAGTAGTCCCTATAATAGGCTAAAGTTTAAGCTTTTAAATCTTTTGCAATAAGACATGTTAAATAGCCCACATAATCACTAGTAGAACTGAGCACAGCAGATGGGGAATTCATTGCAAATTCAATCCAAGAAAAAGGTGAGATGAAAGAAGACGCTATTTTCTACTAAAAAGGACAAAGTTTATGATGCAAGTACCAATTTCTCACAGTTGCATCCAGCTCTCTTAAAAGCACAAAATGGAAGCAACCCAAAAAAGAGGCTTCAATGGTTTGGGATGTATGATAGACCTCCAACCCTTCAACCAAAAAAAGAAAAAGAAAAAAAAATACACAATTTAGCCATCCAAATTCAAGAGATTCCACTTGAGAAATATATTACAAGAACAAGCTCCCAGGAATATATTTTTTCAGAGATCTCAAAAGAACAGGTTTTACATGAGCTTAGGAAATAGGAACCCTCTGATGTAACTGTTGCTTCTGTTGCATCACCTTCAGGCAAGATAGATTGGACTCTCTAAAACATTTCCCCACTTTTCTTATACATATTTTTTGATAATTCAATAGATATAATGACGGAGGGGGGATTCAAAACTTAGATATCTCCGTTGGAAACATTAGGAGGTGCTAGTTGAGCTACAAGGCCCTTGACCCTTTTTTCTTATACTTGAGTAAAGTATTATTGTATATCTTATATTTCTGTATCATACATTTGTTCTAAAAGTTCTACTGCTTCAATTTGTTCTTCTCATTATTATAGATTTTAACATTCCCATTTTGCAATTTTGAATATCAGAAGCACCTCAATTATTTATCTAGTTACAAACTGCATATCAAATGATGAGTCATCTCAAAGTTCATTGCTTAGTACCTTATAAATCCCTCACAATAGTAATAATTTATAGGGATTCCTCCTGAATCTTTTATTGTATTTATTTTATTTTAATTTGAAAATTTCAACACATTAAATCAAAGTAGCATGCTAGCTACAAGAAACCACCTATTTCTTTTCTCCCAAATTATTCATAGAAGCAAATATGAGGAGGCCTATGAATCCTTGAAAGAAGAAAGTATCAGCTATATCAATATAACCCAAATTAGCCAAGGAGAAGAAAGAGGACAACAGGGTGAAGAAGAAAGACGCAATGAGGTCTATAGCTTGCAGCTTTAAGAAAGAAATAATCTACATATAAATATATATATATATATATATATAATCCGTAGTCCAAACTAGTGCTCAATTGTAATAGGAGATTTTGCATGCCAATTGCCAAATAAACTTTGTGGAAGAAAAGAAGCAAATAATTGAAATACTTGTGTGCTTGCTAAAAGGTCCATTTTGTTTGAGGGCCTGCCAGTGTGCACAAATCAGAGCACATGCTTGCATAGCCACCGCGAAATAGTTCAAAAATCCAACGCAATGGCTTCTCAACTATTGATGACCCAATTTAAATGGAGTTCTTATTCTGTCCACATCCTTTTTCTTTCTATTAATATTGCAGTTTCTTTTTAATGACCTTGATGATATAGGTTTAGCCCTAACTTAGAATTATTTTTTTCCATAAGCACATTACAATCTCATTTGAACTTCAACCATTTATAGCAATACCTATCATAATTCCTCAAAGAATTTTTCAGTTTTAAGCCATCCAGAATCATATGAGAAGGCTTTTCAAGAACACGTTAATAACTAGTCATTTTAACAGACCACAATTTCAATAATATATAAACAAAGATACGTACATCTTGATGATCCATGTTTTGCCCCATGTTTAATGACTTAAGAAACAAAATACAATAGACGATGGCATAGAAATGAACATCATTCTCATTCCTAAATAGATATTACAGATGAGCTCTGCAGACTACTTTTAATAATTTAAAAAAGAACAAGAGAAAAAAAAATAAAAAATAAAAGCCAAGAAACAGAACTCACCTGCGTAACCGATGTCCACTTTATATGAGCAGCATTCAAAGACTGGCTCTGAATATAAGAATGCCTAACCTTTCCCCCTTCTCCAACCATCACCTCCAAAACCGAATTCACCCAATATCTATTCTGTCCATCCTTACCCAAAAACTCCTCAATTATACCAATCTCCCCTCCCCTCTCCACCAACACAAGCACCCTTGGATTTGATACGGGCAATTCATTCGACCCCTCATCGCGACCCTCAACTGAAATGTACCTCAAACAAACAGGATTCTCTACCTTACACCCCGCAGGAACATACACTACTGTCAAATCTGGTGCACCAATCCCATTAATAGACCAAAACAAGTCACCACAATCTGAATTACTCACAAATTCACTCACCCTTTTCATAATACTCACTTCAGAGAGCTCCAACAAGCTCCCAACAAAAACCCCATTTGGCAATTCAGACAAATTCACTGAATTTACTACATAGCCATCGGCTACAACAAGATTAGGGAACTGGGTGTTTGACAAAATGCCTGAGAGAGCTGAGGAGTGAGGAGGGCGTGGAATTGGGTGGATTTGGGAGTGTCTAATGAAGGAGGTGTCTGTAAAACGAAAGGGCTCGTCTTTGCGGGAGGGCCAAGGGGTTGATAGAAGGGTCTCGGAGGAGGTGTCTCTGAGCTTTTGGAGAGGTAATGGCGGTGAAGAAGAAGAGGGGAGCGAGTCTTCAAGGGTTTCTGCCAGTTGGAGAACAAAGGGGTCAGAGAAGGTTGGGGAAGGTTGGAGAGAGACTCTGGTTTTGGTTCTGGATTTGGGAGCTTTGGCGGGTGTTGAAAGTGGTGGGATTGGGGGTCTTTGAATATGGGGTGTGAAGGCCAAAGCAGCCATGGTTACAGGATCACTATAATCTAATCAGATCACAGAGGTTGTCAAGATCGAAATTGTACACAGGATCAATGAGAGGGTTTTGTAGAATCTGTTTAAAAAAATATATGAAAAAATATCAATAATCATACTTCATAATATATGTTAAAGAATCATTGGATAAAAATAAATCTTGACACAAATCGCTTATAAAAGGCAATAATAATGATGATAGAGATAGTATAACATCAAAATTTCCGATCATAAAGTGCATGATAAAGGCCTATGTTGCTCTGCTATAATGATATACATAAACAAGACATCAAGATAACAAAAATTGGGGATTTGGTACCATACTACCACTGAAAATTTCATGGCATCAAAAGAGCCTTCTCCCTCTTCATATAGAACAAATATTAAAGATGCATTTATCTACAGATTACAATGAGGCAGCAAGTTTCAACCAATAATGCAAAATAAGAAAGAAAGAGGAAGGTCTAAATAAAAAGAGAGAATTTATATCAACCTACATATACAGAAAGAAAGATTTCACAACCCAGTCTTGAGATAAAATTCCAACAATCACAACCCAAAACTTAAATTCATCAATCAAGCAAAACCCAAATACCACAAAAATAAAAATAAAATCAACCCAAACCCCGTAAAAAAAAAATCATAAAAAGCACCAGAATTCACTTGCACACTATGAACACAAAGAACCTCAAATCAACTAAAACACTAACAAAAATAACTTAAAAAATGTTAAGATTAAATATAGAAAGAAAAAACGGAAGCAAGGTAACTAACTTGGTTTGGTGCAATGAAATCCCATGTCAGCAAGTAAAATTATCAATAGTACCAAGCAAAAAACCAATACATCCAATCATTAAAAAATCAAAACCCAGTATAAGTGTTTGTGGGGGTGTGGGAAGCAAGCCAGAGTTCAAGTCTCTAGGAGAAAACTTTACATACATATACACTTTAAATTAGGCTAGAGTAGATAATAAATAAATAAATTCAACAATCAAGCAAAACCCAAATATTCTAAAACTCAAAAATCATCCCAAACCCCCCAAGCACCAAGAAGCACTAATAAACACAAAGAATGAAAACCCAATTCCAAGCCAGGCCAAAGTCAAATAGCTTTAAGCAAGGAATGCTGTTTCTTATTTAGTAGCTAACAACAAATTCTCAGACTTCAGTCAAAGTTCCCACCATGATTGATTGATTATAGTAACCGAACAAAAATCATATAATTTATTCCAAACCCAACAACAACAACAAAAAAGTGAACAAACCAACAACTTGGGTAAAAAACTCACCTCTCGTACCGCAAGTTGGAGACTTCACTGGCTCTCTCTCTCTCTCTCTCGGGATTGTGCAGATGAGTGAGTTTAGCGGAAATTATAGAATAGTGTCGGAGTACAACTCAGCATGCTGATCTTGTATTCCTGACCAATAGAAATCAGCCACGTCATTAAAGACAAAAGGTAGCTTGCCACATCATTCCAAAAATTAAAAAAAATATATATATACATATATATATATATATATATATATATTATTTTGGTCCTTAAACTTTATTAAAAGTTTGTTTTTCATCTCTAAGTTTTAAGAAGTTCATTTTTTGTCTCAAAACTATTGAAAATTTCATCTTTCATCCCCAAATTATTAAAAATGTTTTATTTATATCCTTAAATTTTACCAAAAGTTTGTTTTTCATTCTTAAACTATTGAAAAAACAATTCTTTTTTTACATCCCAACTTTTGTCTCTAAACTATTGTAAAAATTAGGGTAAAAAACAAAACTGACCCTCTAAGTTTCTTTAAATTTCATTTTAGTCCTCTAACTTTACTTTTGTTCATTTCAGTCTTCTAACTTTCAAGTTTATTCAATTAAGACTTTTTCATCAACTTTTGTTATATGTTGTGGTTAATTTTTCAATTTTATAAATTGTTCTTCAAATTTTTTAAATTAAAAAAATTCAATTAATGATTGAAAAATATTTTCCAGATTTTTTTTTTCAAAAAATTTTAACAAAAATTAATGGAAATGCCTTAGTTGAATAAATTTGAAACTTAGAGGACTAAAACGAACGAAAGCAAAGTTAGAGGACTGAAATGAAATCTGAAGAAAGTTAAAGGGTCAGTTTTGCATTTTAGCCTAAAAACTATTAACAAAGTTTTGGAATGAAAAAAGAACTTTTTAAAATTTATGGATGAAAAACAAACTTTTGGTAAAGTTTAGGGACCAAAATAATATTTTAACCAATTAAAAATTTTGTGAACTTACCCAACCAAAAGTTTTGGCCGGAGCCGCCAAGTTTTTAATTAATTTTTTTTATAAATTAAAAAATAAATTTTAAACATTAAATTAAGGGCAAAACAACATTGTTTTGAGAATTTAATGGCAATAGTGTATGGTAAGTTAACAGATGATTGAATTGAGGAGTTTTGAAACTTATAGAACTGAAATGATAGAATGTAAATTTAGAGGACTAAAACGAAAACTAGTGAAACTTAGAGAGTAAGAGGCTGTTTGGTTCACTAGTTTTCATGATTCAATTCTCTGTTTCCATAATTCAATTCTCAAAAATGGTGGGACCCATAGCAAAATACTCGTTTGCCTGCACAATTTCTTTGTTTTCATAACTCTGTTTCCAATACTCAATTCTCTACTTTTTGAGTTATGAGTTGTGGAAACTGAAAACAACTTTTGGCTGTTTTCAGTTTCCAATTCTCATAACTCAATGGCATTTTTGTAATTAAACATACAAGGAGGACCCACTGTCATAACTTCAGCCGCACCTTTTCACTTTTTTTTTCCCTTTCCTCCCGGGTTTGGTCTTCTCCACTCCTCTGGAACTCCTTTTTTTTTTTTTTTTTCCTTTCTTCTTTAGTGGGTTCGGTCTTCTATCTGAACTTTTTTTTTTTCTTCTTTCACTGGGTTCGGTCTTCTCCTTTTTCTTTTTTTTTTTCCTTTCCTCCTGGGTTCGGTCTTCTCCACTCCTCTGGGTTTCCTTTTTTCTTTTTTTTTTTCCTTTCTTCTTCAGTGGGTTCGGTCTTCTATCTGAACTTTTTTTTCTTTTTTTTTTCAGTGGGTTCGGTCTTCTCCTGGTTTTTTTTTTTTTTTTCTTCCAGTGAGTTTAGGTTTCTGGGTACTGGGAAAAAAAGAAAAAAAAAGAAAAGCTGCACCAGTGATAGTTATGGGACCCACAAATAGTGTGAAAAATATTGAGTGATGGAAAGTGAGTGATGGTGCCAAACGGGTGTGAAAAATTAAGTGATGAGTGATGAGTGACGGAAATTGAGTGATGAAAAAAATTCATCCAAACAGCCTCTAAGTTTTGAAATTTAGGCAAAGGAAAAAAAAAAGTTTAGGCCCCACTTATAAAATGAATCATATTGTTTGTGAAAATTTTGAGCACATCTCAGGGGGAAAAAAAAAAACTTGTTTAAGTTCTTTTGTTTAGCAAACAAGGGAAGATCAAGTTTAAGTATAGGCTCAATTATTAAATGAACCAAACTCAAACATTATAATGTACTAGTAAATAAGCTTGTAAACACGAGGCTCAATTTAACTATATATTAATATTATATTTTTATATGTATATTTGTCTAAAAAGTAAAAATAAATTTATATAGACTTGAGATTGGATTGTGTAATTTTGTAAATAGGTCCACATGATATCAAATATTATTTATAGTTTATTGATAATATAATTAGTTTGCTCATAGTAGAAATTTATAGATTTATGAAGGAATAAAACTTTTGTTTTGAGAAAGGAAGGAATAAAACTTTTAGTTAATTCTATATAAAAAATTTTAGTTATGGTTCTTCCATATAAGGGAAAAAAATAAGTTAATTAAGTAGTTCATGAACAAACTCAAGCTTGTTTGACAAGAAAATGAACCAAGCTTGAATATGTAATATTATTTAGTAATTAGCTCGAATTTGACTTGCGTTTAAAATAATATTAAATGAATAAATCTGAATTTTTAATATCTGGCTCATTTATACTAGTCAATACCATAGTTTTCATAACCGGACCGGACTGAATGTCGAACTGTGAAAATCGAGAATCGGGATGAAAACCGGTTTTTTAAGCATAAAGAACCGGGCATATGTGGCAATTCCATGAACCCCTAAAACCGGGGTTGGACCGCTCGAACCGGTGGCAAGAACTGTGCGGTCTAACCCCTTAGCAATTTTTTATTTATTTTATTTTATATAAAAACAACTTAACACAATTTTATTCTACTTAATTAAATTATCCATCTCTTACAAGGAATAAAAAAAAAATTATAATTAAAATCCTTTAAAGATATTCAACTTTGCGTCAAAAATTAATCATAAATTTTAATGTTTTCATGGTTATTATTTTATTTTATTAACTTTCTTATTTAATTATTAAATATATGCTTGAAAAGTATTAAATTTCCCTCACATATATAGATATATTAGTCAATTTTGCTAGTTTTATAAATTTAATATCTATATTTAGGCTTTAATTAATTATTAAATTAATTATGACGTCATCACGGTTCGACCTCAAAAACCTTAAACCTCTCCCTTTTACGGTTCAATGAACGGTTCGGGTCTGAAAACCTTGGTCAATACTAGTCTTTTTTTTTTGGGGTGAGTATTTATCAATGTCCCACTCAATTCTGTTTTTTTTTAGGTGTCACAAAAAGTCCTTACTAAAATGCTTCATAAAAATTCAACCTAAAAAAAAAAACTTCTTCACAGAGATTCAGTTTGTCCAGACCTGCTGTGGCTTTGTATTCGGATGATCAGGGAGTTGATGTTAGTGTTGTGCTGAAAATTTGATGTTTTTGTTTTGCTGTTGCTTTTGATTGGTTAGGATTTGATGGTGGACAATAGTTGAGATGATATGAAATGCTTGCACCCGATGTAACAGGAAGCAGCCAGCAGCTAGCAGCTAGCAATAGTATTCTGATTCTGCCCTACCCGGTTTAATTTTACACTGTTTCATTTTGCAATTGAGTTGACACTATATTATTTCCAGGATCTTGCCTAAACAAGTTAATTAAAAGGATTGGATGAAGCTGCAAGGCATCCTGAATCCTTGCCCATTTTCCTCAGTCATGGCAAAGTATTCATAATTATTTGTCATATGCAATTACTGTTATTCGCCTTTACATTACAGGGTTCTTCATTGACAAGGAGCTGAAATTATATTATATGCATCTAAACTCTAAGAACTGGTGCCACGAGGAGTCTTGATGCAGTACCCATATAATTGAAGATGTGAATTGGGTGGGAATGGTTGTCTAATCTCAACAAATTACGACTTCATCAAGGCTTGTTTGCTATACAATTTGGATCAACCTAGCTTCAAACCTTGGTAGCCAAAAGGGTCATGTCTCAGAATTTCTTTACTTAATAAGGCTTAGGGGTGTAGCCATGTACAGCTAAGTTGAAAAGCTTTTAAATATTATTGTTCTTGTAAAACCATTTTTCAAAACTATCTTTTGACCATGAAACATGCAGGCTTGATGTTGGACCATTTTTGAAGAGATGGATGAAGTATGTGCTTAGCTAACTTCAAAATTGGGCATTGAGGGAACTCTCCAAATGATGATCTAATATGTAGACCTTGAGCAACAAGAAGAAGAAAATGGAGGAAAGTTTTTTTTTGACAATTCCAAACAACAAGCATGAAGCATCGGAAGCTAAAAGTGGTTTGGGGTCCCAACAGGTTTGATGTACATGTATATCTTGTCGGTTCTCTTGTATTTGATGTTGAGTTTGCAGTTTGGCACCTAGCCATATTGTGAATTATAAAGGCATCTTTATTGAGCATTAATAAGTTGTTTGGAATTTATTATTTTGGCAATATATAGGAATAGTAACTGCAATTTTTGCCTTTTTTTTTTTTGATTTGTTGACTTATCCCGTGACAATAAATTTTTGGGAATTCTTCGGATTGCTCAATACATCTTTTTTAGTAAACAAAAGTGTCATGCATGATATAAGTGGTCTGGCATGAAAGTGGTTATTGGCATCAAGTCACACTAAACCAGATTCTCAAAAAAAAAAAGTCACACTAAACCAGTAAGAAAACACTTCCTACATGACTTTAGATAGGCCTCTTTGATGATTAGGTACCTTGTTAAATCAATGCTGTAGTTAATACTTGATGATGCTAGGATCGTCAGTAGAGATGTTCGTCCAGAATGATATCGTCAGCCTCCGCTCCAGATCCTGCAAACAATATTCCCAGATACAAAGAATGTGGTCACCAGTGTGGCACCAGCCACAATGTCTCCGATGCCAAAATCAGGAAAGGTCCTCTCAAATCAAGAAAGGGGAAAATATCTTTTAATAATGAAATTTCTAGTGAGTGTTTCTTGTACCTTTTCCGAATCCTGTTTAGGGATATATATAGGTTGTTTTCAGTACCCTTCTATCCGTTGGTTCTGCCATAATGAGGGTGTAACTCCTTGATTTCGTAACGCCCGTGCAGGGTAGTAAGTTTGACAGATACTTCTTCAACGGTATTGATATTTATTGTTCTTTTTGTAACGGATGGTCGTGACAGGTGTATGGACGATTAACTTGTAGGTTCGGGCAATCCCACTTGTTCTTATTAATCGTCCACAAGCAAGGTATGGACGGTCATATATTTTTTGGATCTATCAGCTGCCCCCTTATTCCAAGATCGTCCATAAGTCGGACGGTCCTGGGAATACGAAAGGGTTTTTTTTTCTTTTTGGGAAGTGCTCTCCGTATTAATTGCCTTCTGGCGGCGTGGCGTGCGTCGTGGCCACATGTCCAGTTCTGACCGGTGGGGAAACATCGTTTCCGGTGAGTGTCTTTTCGGTTTCCCGCGGTTTCCAAAGCATGCCTTTTAACTTGACCTTTCTCTTTCCCTTCATTTCCTTCATTTTATTTTTCTTTGGCTTCTTTGGGTTTCTTCTTTTTTGTCTTCTCTGTGTCTGATTCTGAGTCTTGCTGCCGTGGCTGCCTTGCCTTTTCGACCTCCGATTTTCTTCCTTCTCTTCATGTGCGTATCCCTTCTTTTTCGCTCCTTTCCCCTTTTTTCTGCTTTGTATTTGCTTAGTTTCCTTTTTCGAAATGTGTATATCCCTCCTTTAATGGTGGACTACACAGCATTTCAGCAAATTTGTCCTTCTATTGCTTTTCTTTTCGCGCGTCTGGGGGTTTTTTTAGAGTTTTTCGGCGACCGGTATCTATACCTTGGTGATTTTGTGGCAGGGGGGAGTGGTTTAGATTTAGCGTTGAGTGAACTGCACCCATTGTTGCAGCAGTCTTTTTCTTGGTTTAAATCTGTTCGCGGGGTCTTTGAGAGGGAAAAAATGGGTTCCGCGGTGAGGTCGAGTGATCCTGAAGGGGGTTCTTCTTCTGGCGCGGCCGTGGACGGGGCTGTGCTGGACACAGCTACCTCCGCGCTTCCTTCGTCAAATCTTCCCTTGTCAAATCTTCCTTTGTCTTCCGCTGTCGTTCCTCGTCCCTTCCATGCTCTTAAGGAAAGATGTAATTTGAAGGTCGATGTTTTTAGTAAATTCAGGGATAGGTTTCAATTCCCAGCGGAAACTAGGGTTCGTCTCCCCAGGAAGGGTGAAAAAGCTTGTGCCTTTGCCCACGGAGAAGTTTGCTTTTATGAGGCGGCCTTCCTGTGTGGTCTAAGGTTTCCCGTCCATCCATTTATCATGGAGCTTCTAGATCACCTGCGGATTGCTCCTGGGCAACTTATGCCCAATTCTTGGAGAATTGTCATAAGCTGTATGGTGATCTGGACGACTATAGCAGATGGAGAGATGATCACGGTGAACGAGCTTACCAATCTCTATCGTCTAAAAGAGTCTAGGGAATTCGGGTATTATGAGCTTGTCCCCTGGGAGAGGAGGTCACGTTTGATAGCCGATCTCCCTTCGTCCTTCCGTTATTGGAAGTCAAGATATTTTTTTGTGACTGGAGACGGTTGGGAGACCTTGTCAGATGACGTTTGGGGAAATGTCCCCAGGCTGCTGCGTCGGTGGGAGATCCCTTGTCTTGGTGCGTTTGCCTTTTTGTGCTCCCTTTTTCTATCATCGTTTGTTTCTTTTTGATCGTCTGTGTAATCTTGAGTGTCTTTTTTGCTGTGCAGTGAAGGAGCGCCCTGATCTTGACAACCGATTTGAGGCGAGAGTTCAGGAAGCGATCAAATATTCAAGGACGATCGAAGACTTCGACGAACTTATCGATCCGCGTACTCTGGCTCGTCACTGTTTGGGACCTGATCCTTCACTCTACGTCCTTCAAGTTCTTGATCGTGAGCAGAAAAAACGTGAGTAGATGTGTATGATACGTATGTGTATATATATATTTTTTTTTTAACTTTCCTTAGCTTTCTTCTCCAGAAATGACGAGCAAATTCAACAAAGATCTGTATGCGAAAATCAGGGGGAAGAAGAACGAACCCCTTTCAAGCATTGGTCAGAAAACTTTGAAGTTTACTGACAGAGAGAAAGAAAAGGAGAAAGAGAAAGAGACGGTGGAGAGGGGGTCGTCTACCCCTATTCAGGACAAGGCAAGGACAGCTTCTCCTGCAGTTTCAATTGAAGAGGTCCCTGGACCAAAAAGGCGAAAAACATCGCACAAAGGTAAAGAGAAGGTGGGTTCCAGTATTTGGGACGATGCGGAGGCCGCCATAGCCCGGGCCAATGATTTTTTAACTCCTGAAGAGAGAAAGGAGATTTCTCTCGTACCTTCTCATGAAATGGTGAACCAGCACGTTCATAAGCTCGTGTAGGTATGTTCTTTTTACCTTACCATCATATTATCGTCATCTTATTGCTTTCTTAGAAAACTCATAAGTTATTATTTTTAGGTGCTGGGGGAAACGATGCACCTTACTTCGCAATTCTTGGCGAGTGAGGAGAAAGCTGTTATGGCCACTTCGAAGGTGGAGGCCTTAGAGGCTGAGGCTTTGGGCTTGAGGAAGGATCTGATCGCGGCGATGGACGCCCATAATACTTCCAAGGAGCAAATCAAGGTCCTGACTGAGCAACTTGAAGCTGAAAAGGCGAAGGTAAAGCAGAAGGACGATCTCCTTGCATCCGCGGGTCAAAGGATGAAAGCTGCTGTAGCCAAGGCCGTCCTTGCCTTCCAGACGACGGACGAGTACAACACTGTACTGTTCCAGTGGTACTTCAAGGGGTTTGAGCTGTTAAGAAGATACATGATCAAACATGGGCAAGGAGTCAATCTGGACGACCTGGACTTTGAAGCTGTGGATAAAGAGATAGAGGCGGACGAGGCTGCTCTGGCAGCTCAAGCTTCTAGAGCTTCGGGTGAGGACCCTCCAGCAACTGACGAGGGTGATGGCCATGCTCCTCCAACATAATCACTTAGTGCCCTTTTTTCTTCCTTTTTGTTTTTTGAACAAACACTATTTCAGGTCCCCGTATGTTTTGGGGTTTTTCCTTGAACAACTTGCATTTTTGCGCATATATATATATGAGTTCTGTTTGTTGTTGTTTCTCATGCTTATTTTAATCGTTTCTCCCCTTTAGCCTTAGAAGAATTTGAGTTGAAATTACTTCTTCGTTTCTTGAAGTATTTATTTTCTTCGTCCGTCTGTGGACTTAGATGATTTTTGTAGGAATGTTCTCGGTCGATTAAAGGATTTCCTTGTCATTTTGATCTGGACAATGAAATTCCTTGCAGGAATTTCATCATCTTTTTGATCTAGACGATGATAGTTCTTTCAGGGATTTTTTGGACCTTCTAGATCTGGACGATGCTTATCCTTTTCGCAGGGTTTTATCGTCTCTTTAGATCTAAACGACGTAAACTCTTGTAGTGAGTTTTATGGCCTTTTCGATCTGGACGATGTACATCCTTTCGTAGGATTTAATCGTCTTTTCGATCTGGGCTATCAGCCGTTTTAAATTTTTAGAAGACAATTTAGAACACGGGGAGTGCTGAATAACCACTTATGGAGCCCTGAATGATTACTTATATAATCTTGCATAAATACATAACTTGTGGTAGACAACATAAAATTAATTTGAATAAACAGAAAGCATGGAATCAAATTTTGTTAATTGCTTACAATTAGGCCATGGGTTCTTTCTTGTAATACCTCTTTAGGTGCTCAACATTCCATAGACGAGGTAACTTGTTTCCTTCTTGGTCTTCTAAATGGTAGCTTCCTTGTCGTGAATAATGGACGACTTTGTAAGGTCCCTCCCAGGTTGGACCTAGTTTGCCTTATGCAGGGTCTTTTGTCGCAAGAGTTACTTTCCTGAGGACGAGGTCACCGATGTTGAATCTTTTTAGCTTCACTCTTTGATTGTAGTATCCTGCCATCTTCTGCTGGTATTTGGCCATTCTCTGCGAGGCTTGATCTCTGACTTCGTCCACACAGTCCAGGTTCAATCTTAGCTGGTCGTTGTTTTCTTCTTCGTCAAAAAAGTTTCTCCTGATGCTAGTGAGCCCCACTTCGACGGGAATAACTGCTTCCGTGCCATATGTTAGGTTGAAGGGGGTTTCTCCTGTTGGTGTCCTTGCCGTCGTCCTGTAAGCCCATAGGACGCCTGGTAGTTCCTCGGGCCACGCTCCCTTTGCCCCCACTAACCGAGACTTGATTATCTTGAGCAAGGTTCGGTTCGTTACTTCCATCTGTCCGTTGGCCTGAGGATGTCCTGGTGAAGAATACTTGTTTTTGATACCTAAGCTGGAGCAGAATGATCTGAACCCTAGGCAATCGAACTGACGACCATTGTCGGATATGATCGTCCGAGGAATCCCGAACCTGCAAACAATATTTTTCCACACAAAATTTTGTACCTTAGCTTCTGTGATCGTTGCAAGTGCCTCTGCTTCGACCCACTTCGTGAAATAGTCAATCGCGACGAGCAGGAACTTCATTTGTCTTTTTCCCTGTGGCAAGGGACCGACGATATCGATTCCCCATTCTGCGAATGGCCAGGGAGAGGAAATGCTCGTCATTATCTCACCTGGGACTCGTTGAACGTTCCCATATCTTTGACAACTGTCACACTTTTTTACAAAGTCGGCCGCGTCTTGCTGCATTGTGGGCCAGAAATAACCTGCCTTCATGATCTTTCTGACGAGTGACTTTGATCCCATATGATCTCCACAAATTCCTCCGTGAACCTCCTCGAGGACATACCTGGCCTCTTCGTCTTCTATACATCTTAAATACGGTTGAGAGAAACCTCTTCTAAAGAGTTGATCATTCAAAATAGTGAATCGGGCAGCTCTTCTACGGACCTTCTTGGCCTCTTCAGTGCTTGATGGCAGTTGTCCGTCTTTAAGAAAAGCAAGGATCGGACTCGTCCATCCCTGGTGTGTATGCACAGAGAAGGCTTGCAACTCTTTAATGCTTGGGAGACTTTGTTCTTCTAGTCTCCAGTCATAATTCTTGTCCTGAAGATCTGCTGATGCGCTGCGGGCTACTTCATCGGCTTCTGTATTCTGCTCCCGTGGAACCTGTAAGAACTCCACCTGATTGAAATTGCTTACCAGCTGGTTTGTTAACTTGAGATATTTTTGCATCCTCGTCTCTTTTGCTTCAAAATCCCCCCTGGCTTGCCCTATGACGAGCTGTGAATCACTTTTGACCACAATGTTTTCAGCTCCCAATGCCTGAGCTAGTCGGAGACCTGTTAGCAGAGCTTCATACTCTGCCTCGTTATTTGTTATGGGGAACTTCAGCTGGACCCCGTATTTGAGGACATCGTCCTGGGGAGAGACAATAACAACGCCTGCTCCTCCCCTTTTCTGTGTAGACGATCCGTCTGTGTTGATCATCCAGATATCTTCCCGCGCTTCGTCCTGCTCGTTGGTAGTGAATTCTGCTATAAAATCTGCCAAGGCCTGAGCTTTTATGGCTGTTCTCGATCGGTATTCAATATCGAACTGGCTAAGTTCGATCGCCCACTGCACCATTCGTCCAGCTGCCTCGGGTTTGTTCATCGCCTTCTTGATTGGCTGATCCGTCATTACCTTTATCGGGTTAGCCTGGAAGTATGGGCGTAGCTTCCTAGAGGCCACTATTAGGGCGAAAGTAATCTTTTCGATCCGGGGATATCGAGCCTCTGCCCCCTGGAAGGCTTGGCTAACATAATACACAGGAAGTTGTACCTTGTCCTCCTCCCTGATTAAGGCTGCACTTACTGCCGTGACAGACACTGCCAAGTATAAGAACAGATCTTCTCCTTCCTTGGATGGACTTAAGAGCGGGGGATTGCTCAAGTACCGTTTCAACTCTTGGAATGCCGTCTCGCACTCCTCCGTCCAGGCAAAAACCTTCTTCAGGGTCTTAAAGAACGGAAGACACTTGTCCGTTGCTCTCGAGACGAACCTGTTGAGTGCCGCTACTCTTCCTGTGAGCGATTGTACTTCTTTGGTCGTCCTCGGTGAGGACATTTCAATGATGGCTTTTACTTTTTCTGGATTTGCTTCAATTCCCCTTCGTGAAACCACAAACCCGAGGAACTTCCCTGAGGAGACTCCGAAAGCACACTTGGAGGGGTTTAGCTTCATGCTGTGCTGCCTGAGCATGTTGAATGTCTCCTTAAGATCGTCCATATGATCCTCTTCTTCTTTGCTCTTGACGAGCATATCGTCGACGTACACTTCCACATTTCTCCCAATTTGCTTGTTGAACATTTGATTTACCAATCTCTGGTATGTGGCTCCTGCGTTCTTTAGACCGAAGGGCATGACCCTATAGCAATAGAGCCCTTGGCTAGTGATGAATGCAGTTTTTTCCTGATCTTCTTCCGCCATCTGTATCTGGTTATACCCCGAGAACGCGTCCATGAAAGTGAGAAGTTTGTGCCCGGCAGTAGAGTCTACTAGTTGGTCGATTCTGGGCAAGGGGAAGCTGTCCTTCAGGCAGACTTGGTTTAGATCTGTGAAGTCAACGCACATTCTCCATTTCCCATTTGCCTTCTTGACCATGACGACATTGGCCAACCACTCCGAATAATAAACTTCTCGAATAAAGTTTGCATCAAGTAGTTTTCTCACTTCGTCCATCACCGCTTTGTTTCGTTCAGGGGCGAAAACCCTTCTTTTTTGCTGGACGGGCTTCTTTTCCGGATCTACGTTTAGGCGGTGTTGGATGATGCCTGCTGGGATCCCTGGCATATCTTCGTGGCTCCAGGCAAATACATCGAGATTGTTCTTTAGGAAAGTAATGATTTCTGCCTTCGTCCTCGGGTTTAGGTCCGTTCCTACCTGAGTCGTCTTTATCGGATCCCCTTCGATCAGTTCTACTGTTTCTAGCTTCTCCACGATCTCAGGTGTTTTATCTTCGATCACCCACGTATGGTTTTCTTTCGAGGCTAGGACGGCCTGGTAGCACTCTCTTGCCAATACCTGATCTCCCCTTATTTCTCCGATTCCCTGTTCTGTTGGAAACTTTACCTTCAGGCAGTACGTGGAAGTGGCAGCTTTCCAACGGTTAAGGGTTGGTCGTCCTATGATAACATTGTAAGACGATGGTGAGTCTACAACCAGAAAATTGTGTTTGTTGGTTACTTTGAGGGGGTATGAGCCAGCTGTGACCGTCAACGTCACTATCCCGCGGGGGTACACCTTGTCTCCGCTGAAGCTGACGAGGGGTGACTCAAAAGGACGAAGCCTCTTCGGGTCTACCTTCAATTGCTGGAAGGCGGGCAGATAGATAATGTCCGCTGAACTCCCGTTATCTACCAGAACTCTCCTCGTGTTGAATCCCTCAATCATGATCATGATGACGAGTGGGTCGTCATGAGGTTGCCTTATCCCCCTGGCATCTTCCTCTGAAAAATACATGTCCTGGTTCGTTCGCCGCTGCTTTGCGGGAGGTAAGCTATGAACACTGTTTATTTGCCTTTGGTATGACTTTTTGAGGGATCTGAACGAGCCTCCTGTGGACGGTCCTCCCGTGATTGTTTTTATTTCTCCTTTTGCATTTTGGGGACGAGGTGGCTGATCTTCAGTTCTTTGGAAACCTCCGGGCTGATCCCTCTTACCGTATATGCTGGCTTCTCCTCTTTTCATGTACCTTTGAAGCTTCCCTTTTTGAATAAGTTCTTCGACCTGCTCCTTCAGGTCTCGGCAATCCTCCGTGTAATGTCCATGGTCTTTGTGAAAACGGCAATATTTCTTTTTGTCACGTACACCGGGTGGTGATTGGAGTGGCCTGGGCCACTTAAGGCCTTGTTCGTCTTTGATCTCCGCCAAAATTTGATCGACGGGCATCACTAACGGTGTGAATTTCGTTTGCCGAGAATTCTTATCATCCCTTCGTCTATTCCCGTCTTCATTACGTCTGTCAACTCGATCTCTCTTCTGCCCCCTTCGATCGTCGATCTCATTCTTCTTCTCTTTTGTCTTCTCTGCCCCATCTATGGCTGCCAGGGCATCTTCAGCGTTCATATATTTCTGCGCCTTCAACAGTGCTTCTGCCATCGTCTTGGGAGGGTTTTTTGCCACAGAAACCACAAAGTCCCTGGACTTCAGTCCTGCCTTAAAGGTCGTAAGTTGTACCTTGTCGTTGGATTCGTCTACTTCCAGCATTCCTCGTGTGAAACGTGTCACATAGGACCTCAATGTTTCTTTCTCTCCTTGTTTGATTGTGAGCAAGTGATCGGCAGTTCTTTTTGGACGTTGTCCACCAACAAAATGACGAACAAACAAACTGCTTAGCTGTTCGAAATTATCGATGGAAGATGTGGGCAATTTTGTGAACCATTCTCGGGCGGCTCCTTTCAGGGTTGTGGGAAAGGATCGACATAGAATCTCGTCAGGAGGCTGTTGAAGACCCAAAGTCGTCTTGAAAGTATTCAGGTGATCCAACGGATCTTTCAATCCGTCGAAGGGTTCGAGCTGGGGTAGACGGAACTTGGAAGGTACCGGGCACTCCTGGACGGCTGCGGTAAAAGGGGAATCAGTTTTCCTGACGATTCGGTCCAGCCCTTGATCCGTCTTTCCTCTAATTGCGCTTCTCAACTCGTCCATCTCTTTCCTCATCTCCTTGAGGAAACTCGAGTTTGGTTCTTCTGGAATGCCGGTTAGTCTCCCATTACTGTCTCCGTCCTCATTTCCATTGACTTCTGTGTGGTTGTCCTCTTGTTGCAGTCGCTGTTTCATTTCTTGATTTTGCTTGGTGAGTTCTTCCACCGTGGCTGCAAGTGCTTGAATTTGTAGGGACAACGCAGCGGGGTCTGGGATACAGCTGGACTCCATCTCCTTAGAATAGAACAGTACCCTTGAACCGAAGGCTCAAGAATAATACTTCCCCACAGACGGCGCCAAACTGATGATGCTAGGATCGTCAGTAGAGATGTTCGTCCAGAATGATATCGTCAGCCTCCGCTCCAGATCCTGCAAACAATATTCCCAGATACAAAGAATGTGGTCACCGGTGTGGCACCAGCGACAATGTCTCCGATGCCAAAGTCAGGAAAGGTCCTCTCAAATCAAGAAAGAGGAAAATATCTTTTAATAATGAAATTTCTAGTGAGTGTTTCTTGTACCTTTTCCGGATCCTGTTTAGGGATATATATATAGGTTGTTTTCAGTACCCTTCTATCCGTTGGTTCTGCCATAATGAGGGTGTAACTCCTTGATTTCGTAACGCCCGTGCAGGGTAGTAAGTTTGACAGATACTTCTTCAACGGTATTGATATTTATTGTTCTTTTTGTAACGGATGGTCGTGACAGGTGTATGGACAATTAACTTGTAGGTTCGGGCAATCCCACTTGTTCTTATTAATCGTCCACAAGCAAGGTATGGACGGTCATATATTTTTTGGATCTATCAATACTTATAGCAGTTTTGTTGAAAATAAAAATTGAAGTCATATTAAATAAAATAAAGGTTCCTCCAAACACCTTCAAGAAACTGTATTAGAATTAGTCGTCTTTCTTTTAGTTCAAAACTCATAAACATTACAAAATATATAGAAAAAGATCTCAATCACTGATTTTGGCTTAGGAAATAGAATTCTAGCAAAATTAATGAGATTGTAGTCACTTGTCATGTAGAAAAAAATAAAAATAAATAAAAACCACTTGACGTAATCACATCTTATAAGATAAATGATAAGGTAAAAGTTGAAACAAAAGGCAAAAAGCTGAAAGCAAAACTAACGCTGCCAAGCGAACTAGAAGGGTTGAAAGTAAGAAAGCAAAGGATAGAAAAAAAAAAAAAAAGATTAACAGTAGGACTGTAAATCAAAATTTGAATAAACATCTTGAACTTGATTCAACATAAAAGGCTTTTGTTTTTTGTTTTTTGCTTTTTTTAAATCCCTACTTAAGATACAGAATAGATAAAGCTTAAAAGTGTATCTACAAAGCCAAAAATTGCTCAAACCGGCATACATATATGATAAACCAGTACCACTACGTACCCACTTCACAAAATCTTGAAAAAAGGCTTTAGAAGGTGAATCCATAAAATATCAAAATAGGAGAAAAGATTCAAAAATATTGTGAAACACGAGGGACAGATCATAATACAGAATAAGCACAGCATGACTGCGCACATAAACTAGTGATTGTACTATTGTTAGTGTTTGACCAAAATGTTTGCATAATACTTGCATAATTGCATCTCATATGTCAAACGAGCACAATAGAAAATTCATGAAAAACCAGATTAGTCATGAATATATCCAAAGTCTTAGGGTCAAGATTTACACTCAATATGATCATCATGCAAAATAGAATTAGCATCAAGACAACAAGGCCGCCGCAGACTCTACATGGTGGATTGAATTTTAATGCAGATCCATGTCGGGACATGTCTGGTACATGAATGCTTAATGTGTTACATGGTTCAATGGTCGTAGGTATCTTTAACATATATAATGATAATTAGATGAGACATTATTGATTTTTTGTGAGTAATTTATAGTTAGGTGGCGTGTGTTAAGTGCAAACACAGCTCTTACCTTTTTATTTTTTGGGCTTTTTTTTTTGCAATAGTGTTTGGTGGCTGCTTTTCCAAAATTTTCTCACTGACCAAATTATTACATATCCACAACTTGGTAAATGCAGCTAGAGGAGATGACTCAAAGCTCACTTACTCCGTCGGGAGTACATATTTTATGTCATACTTTTTTGTGTTCTACTTTATAATTTATCAATCATGATATGCTACGTATTTATTTGACTTTCTTTATAAAATGAAAAAAAAAAAAAAATCAATCACGTGACATATTATGATTAGTGGAATATAAAATCAAACACAAAGAGTGGGACTGATAATTTGTACTCGTCCGTCAATAGGAATATATGATTTTGGGTAGATGCAGCCAAAATGGCTTTGAACTTTTCTTTTTTTATGTATCACTCAAATCTTCCACAATCTCATCCCACTAATGTGGGAAAGAAATTCATGAAAGAAACTCATCAAATCCCCATCTCTTTCTTACATGCGCAAATTTTACAAAGTAATAAAAAAGAAAGCTTTTTATTTGGTCGTTTTTAAACAGGGTAATTGATTATTAGATATATCTTAGAATTGAACTTAGGAAAAGCCAGTTGGTTTTGAGTTCATCAACCGAAAGAATATATATCTGTATTACACTAATAATCATAACTCATCCATTACTTGGTTGAATTTAGAGTTTATTCAAACCCATCCCTCTCTCTCATAACTCATCCACCGATATGGGAAAGAAACTTGTCACGTCTTTCTTCTCTCTCTCTCTCACATGCTCAATATTATATTAGTACAAAATTTTAATTAGAAGTTTACCCAAAAAAAAAAAGTTTTAATTAGAAAGCTTTTAATTTGGTCATTTTTAAAAGAGTGTAATTGATTAATTGATACTATCCTCTAGGGAAATGATTTGGGTTTGAGTTCATTAACCGAAAGAATATTTGTATTATACTCATAACTCATCCATTACTTGGTTGAATTTGGAGTTAATTCAAGCCCCATTTGATCTTGAAAAAATTTCTCTTTCTAGAGTTGGTTTCTATGTGCAAAGACTTAAAGACTGCCGTTGATTAGAGAAGAAGTTGATGCACAATAATACACCGGGGGACAAAAGGGAACCGAAAGCAGTAGACAAACAAGGACAAGGATAAGGAAGGTGGTCTTCCTATTTTCCAATTCCCCATAAAAAGAAACTCAGCCCAACGTTTCTTCCATTATCATTCACGCCCAATGTGACTATGACCATTTCAGCAAAAAAAAAATGAGACTATATGACCATCTTTTTAGCTTTTTTTTTCGTTTTTTAAACTTCATTCACACTTCAACTTCAGCGCTACCATTCCCATATTGTAAACCAACTCATCACAAACAAAGGCGTCAAAAACCTTTTTTTCCTTCATGATTTACACAACTGATAACCCTACTACATTTCACACACAAAAAAACTCCTTTTCACTTTGAACTCATTTCTACCAATTTTTCTCCTTATGTATTCTCTTGGACGATAAAATTTGACAAAAGATTTTAGTTAGTGGAAAGTAGATTGGGCATATGTTAAAGTTTACATTTTCAACTTTTTTCTTCTTCTCTTTTTTAGGTTTAGTTAGTAAAATTTGTGGTTACTACTAGGCTATTCTTCTTCTTTTCAACATTTTAAGACTCCAGTCTCCAGCGAATTGCTATCCTATCCAATTGTGAATTATTGGATAGAAAAATTACTGTCTAATTTGTAATCACACATCATTCTTCCTGTAGTTAAGGGTAAAAATGAATGGTGGATTTTCTGTACTGAAAATTTAAGTTACAATACTGAAGAGTATGATAGTTGTCTCTATGATGTGTATCACTATTTTGTATGGGACTTAATGTACCTGGACCCTCCATGAGAGTGCTGAAAATTTAAGTTATGATTTGTTTGTTTCGATGAAAAATCTTTTGTAAAGATAGTTTTCTGTGTTTGGTAGTATAAAAAAAGAAAAGTCAAAGAAAAACTATCTTTGGTCAACAGAAAAATATGACTTATTTTTTAGAGAATGTTTTCCATTAAAATTTTTTGGAAAACAACTCTATCTCACAGCAAACTAAATAAGGAAAGTTAGAAAATTATTTTTCAACTCATTTAAGGTAATTATCAAAGATAGGAAAATAAGATAGTTTTATAGAAAATACTTTTTAAAAAATGAGTCATTTTCTAGAATATATATATATATATATATATTTTTTTGATACAAGATAGAATTTCTACTCTAGCCTAATCTAAGTGTATACGTGTGTGAAGCTCCCTCTTGGAGACTTGAACCCTGTCCCTTACCCCCCACACCCCACACCCCACATACATTTATACTTGTGGAGTGACCACCGCACCAAACCAAGGATGCGCGGTGGTTTTAGAAAATATTTTTGCCTAAACAAACATTGCGTAAAGAATATAATAGCTGTCTCTATTATGTGTATTACTGTTTTGTGTGAGACTTAATAATGTACCTGGACACCCCAGAGTGCTATACATCTGCTGATTTTGCTGTCTATATAAACAGTTTACTTATATAAATAAAACCTCCCTTTTCGACCCCAAAAAAAAAAAAAAAAAATTCACTCTTTAAGTCTTGCCGTCATTGACAAATGGAGTGGGGTTTTTAATTTATTTTTTTTAACCCCTAAAAAGAGGTGGGTTAATTTGAACAAATCTTACTTTCAATCTTGCCGAGTTGGAAAAAAGGGCAAAAAATTATAACTCATCATTTTCTTTTTAAAAAAATTCATGTCGAGTTGACAATGGCACATCTGAACTGTTTAGTGGCAAATGACCCTGATGGTTCGACAGTGTTTCGACATTTTGGAAGAATTTGTGTCGGTGGTCCAATCCTCTTATCTTACACTTGACCCCAAAAAAAAAAATTTGTAATGGATCTTTGATCATTGTTTTAGCAAGTAATAGGGTAGACTTTCATTAAAAAAAACAAAAAAGTAGTAGGCTAGCCCTTGCAAGTAAGACTGATAAATTGAACAGGTTTTTACAAATTATCACTGTCGGATTTTCAATGTGCGTGTAAATTTTGTTTCTTAGAGTTTTGATTTAAAAATCAATTATTGCATATGATCAGATATGTGACAAATCAAACATTTTACTAATATTTTAAGTCTAATGGATTTAATTACGCGCTGTGTTTCTACTTTCTACTACAAACATCATCAATAATTTTGAAATAACATTATTACTAGGTGTACCTTATGTGATTCGGAATGTTTGATTTTTCACACACCTATTATGCATGAGGTTAATTGTTTAAATAAAACAAAATTGGGATACATGTCAAAGTCCAGCGCAATGTTTGCAAGGGCCCCTAAATTGAATTAAGGATTTACAGAAGTGAACTTTGGGTGTGAGCTTTCTAGCTTTGGATCTCACAAGAACAACACACAGATATTATAATACAAACAGATTCTCTAAAGAAGAAAAATAAATAGATTTTGTATACAAAATACAACAAATAGATTATGTAAACAAGAAATCTGTAAAACAATTAAAATACCCACAAACCAGATGTGTATAGAATGAAAAATGTAAATATGATCAAGGCTAGTGTTTGACACTATTTCCTTAAAATAGATTTTTCTCCTCACAATTAGTCTTTGAGTCTCTTGGATATGTCTCTCAAGATATAATTGTGACAGTTTTCCCTTGGGAGTGTGCCTCAGTTGAATGGGCCATGAGGTAGAGAATTGAGAGTCATCACTTGGTTAGGTTCAAGAACCAACTTGGGTCCCTTGTAGAGACCTACACATCATACTTTAGGTTCAAAGTTAGTGTGGGAGGGGTAATATTCGAATACAAAATAGTGCCCCGTGGGCCCAACCCAAGGAGACGGAAGGGCCCATTCCCTCATTAGTTCTAATCCAATACATAGATAAGAGCCCGAGAATCGAAGCCGAAGAGGCCGATTGCTCGAGGAGCCCAAAGAGTGAGCATTTCTCTAGAGGCTTTGAGCAGGCCACTTGGATCAAAAGACAAAATACCAAGAAAGGAGGCAGAAACGTGCAAGCAAAGAAGAAGGGAAATATCCAGGTAAAGTACCCATCACCTCCGCATTCAATACACTGCACCAACTCAGCTGACCGCATTAATGACAGAATGACCACTGAATAGTACCCTCACAGCTTGCAGCACATTCTACCACTTCCAGTGAAACCCTGATGGGACAAGCATCCAAAGAAAGATCAGTGGCTGTATAGATGGAGGGCTGGGATGCAATTCAAAAAGGGAACACCTCAAGATGGGGGGACGAAAAACTTGAAAGAGAAATATATTATGTGTATCATTACTCTATAACCGAAACTTGAACATTATATGAACTAAAGATCCTCGGACTAACCTGAGGAAGAATTAAACATTGAAATCTTCTTCTTTCTTAGAAATTACTTGTTGTTTTTCCAATAGACTTGAAACTAAACCATTAAAGCATACAAATGTTGACCTCGAAAACCTATTCTCTACAAATTAGTTGTATTGGACAATTTCATATCAACTCTCTATCCATTTGGGATTGATAACTGATTTTTGTTCACTTATAATTAGGATACGTGCTTAGGAAGATAATAGACACTCAAGCCCACCTAGTCGAATTGACTAGCCTCCACTAGAGTTGATAGGCCATGTTTAAATAAAGAAGTTATTAATTGAGCTTTAATCCTAATCACACACTTAAAACACATAAGTAAATATTTTCAAACTTGTATCAAGTAAATAAGGAAACATTTGAAATTCAATTCAAATCAATAACTAAATTCAAATCAAACATTTGGATATGGAAAATCAACAACTAAATCAAACTAACTCAAGTTAAAAAAAATAAGCATGCATTGACAAAGAAACATTCTATTCTAAATGTCATAATATTAAATGTGGAATAATTCAAAGAGAAAATTATGGCAAATGCTTAACTATTGTAATCCTAAATATTCGGAGTCAAACAAATCACAAAACATGTGAGAGTCAATCGATCAAAAGACAATTTTCTACCCATTTTGGGTTCGGAGTTCGAACTCATACTTGATCAAGCATGCGTAGGATCGAAATCCTACTTATGCATCATAAAAAATTGTAATTTAGAATTTCTTTTTAATAATTAACTTGAATTTTAGATGGTAGATCGACTTAACTAAAAAATAATTACTATAGAAACTAAAGAAAAACATGAGAAACCCTAAAATCTAAATTTGATCAACTCAATATCAGATTAACACGACAAGGAAAGAGGCATGGTCATAAAATAAATCAAATATAAATATTAAATGAAATACATCAAACTCATGTGGATCTTAGTTAGCAAAGCAAAAAATCATATAAGAGAAGACTCGCCTTGCTTATGGATCAATGCTTGGAAGCTTTTAACCGACCCCTCACTTCCTACAACGAAAAATTTGGATTGAAATTGCAAGGGAAATTAAAGAACACTATAGGACTTTGCTATCACAACTCAAGAACAAAGTATTTTTTAAAAACGAAATTAAAAACAAGTTTTTGCGTACTAATGACTCCTAGAGAGAGCTTTTGGAGAATAAAAAACGTGCTAATATGTTGGTGACAGATAGATTAGAGTAAATAAATATATTTTTGTAAGGATAGTAGCAAAAGGACATTCTCTATTGAAGTGATTTGAAATGGAGGCATAAAGTGACTATTTATAAAATGAAATTATTGTTGTTGAGGCCTTATAGAGGGTTTTAGAGCTTCCTAGACGCCTATGTGGTGCCCCCTTGAAGATTGAAGTATTTGCGGCTCAAATATGGAAGTTTAGGCTTGCTGGGGCTGCTCTATGTACGCAACCCTGAAGCATGTATACGCAGATTTGAGCTTGCATATGCAGCCTCGCCTACAACCTTAATTTTCTGACAACACTATTAGCCCAACTTCAAACAACCATAACTTACCCATTTTAAATCCAAATTGAGAAATAGTTATGTCCATTTTGAAGTCCTGGATATTTACTTTCCAACCGGATTTAAAAAAAATAAAATAAAATAAAATAAAACTCTGATTCAAAAATTCTTTGTGGTTCAAAAGACACTGGTAAAATAGTAAGCAAATGCCATTTTTCAACATCATTTTCAACATTTTTGAGTTTTGATTACCTTTAAATTATTGAGAATACTTTAGTTACCCTTGCTTAACATATGTAAAGACCCTCATTTGGGCTGAGGAATAAAGAGTATTAACTGGTACAAAATTTGGTGTCTACAATAATGATCATAGGAAATAGAAGCACAACAATATGAATGCTCAATGAGCAAAACAATGTCTCTCTCTCCAAGCCCAAGCCGTTCTAATGCAGGTGGTAAAAGGCCCACTTAGGTAAGACCTCTCCCATCTAATGTGACCTCTAAAATTGAGAAATTCCCAACTCAACCTCAAGTTGGTTGTATGATCAAGTTAAGACCATTTTGTAAGAATCTAATAAACTTAAAATTAGGGCTATCTAAATGAGTGTCCAAATTGACACTCCTGCTTAACCCAAACCGACTTGTACGAATTTCGTTGGTTTTGGTGACTGTTGTCAGTCAATGACAGGTTGAGTAATTCGAAACTAGCCTCAAATGGGTTGAGTGTCTATTTTTCCACTTGGGAATCGAATGAACCCGACTCAACCAAAGAAAAACCTAAACCTTTGGAATCTCTACACAAATTGGTGGAGATCTCACAATCTTCGACCAAATTTGGAGGAGATCTCCCATATTTATGGACAACTGACCTGGACCAAAGCATTGCTTCTCTTCGGTTCACGATAGGTTTCATCTTTTACCACTAGATGTGATCAAATCGAGTCTAGGTTGAGTCCAAAATTGACTCAAATCAACTAGTGAAAAACTCTACTTAAAATACATATATTTTTAAATTATTAATAGCGTGAGTTAGGTTGGGTTACTTGGATTGAAAATTTTCTCAATTCGAACATAAGCTAACTCAACCCAATTATCAAAAACAAACAAAAATAAACTTAATCCAACCCATTAATATATGAAAAACTAACCCAAGGTAATGCATTAGATTACGTTAGATTGAACCGTATGATTGATGAGTTGAATGCACACTCCAACTTACCTTTCCTAATTCTTAATTCTTAAAGTAATGAAAAGTAAGAAGTCCTAATAGCTAATAGAATTCTTACTAAATTCCAATAAATAGTTAATCACAACCTAGGTGGAAGTTTGTCCATTAGACATGTAAGTGTAGCCATACATTTTCTACCTTTTTTATTTTTTTGCTGAATAAAAAAGGGAGTCTCTGATGTGAACTCATCGATCCCACACCACGTAACGGCAATGTGTAATACCACGTGCACCACAAGGGGGCTTGTTGGGACTATCGCTCAAACCGCTTATCTCTGGGTACTAGGACAAAGACTTCTACCATCAAATCACACCCGTGCGGTCATACATTCTCCACCTAACTCCTAAAGCGAGTCTTCTAATTATACCTTTTTCCATTTTGCTAATGTAGTAGCAAGGTGTCCCATTAACCACCCAAATAGATTCTTTACTAGGCATTACGTTAGTTGGTCCCACTAAATGGGGATTAACAAGAGGTATACTTTACATAGCTGTGAATTCAAAAAAAGAAAAAAAAAAAAAAAGAAGGGTTAAAAAGTGTCCACTCACTAAGGTGCGTTTGGTCATTCCACGAAGCCTCAAAAACTCAGTAAACACTTTTCGTGACTTTCGTTTCCTTTTTGGAGAGAGGGGCCCGGTTGACACCATCACTTCGATAAATAAAAAGAGAAAGTGTTTTGTCCTACTCAAGATGATGTGGAAGGAGCTCAGATTGGAGGCCACGACCAAGAAAGCCCAAATTCCCCAATCAATGCCGCGTTTGACCACTCACTACTCTCAGGAAGTGAGGTCTCTCAAAGTTATATTCATACTATTGCCTCTCATCATCTTGCTTAACAAAGTATTCATTAAGAGAAAAAAAAGAGAGATATAATTATTTAATGAAAGTTCTTAGTTGTTGCGTAACTTTTATTATAATTTGATAGTTACAATGATTTAAACTTTAGATAATTCTTTCTCAAAAAAAAAAAAAAAAAACTTTAGATAATTCTGTTAGAAATACCAAAATATGTCAACCGATTAAATTATAAAGCTATTGAATTAACTTTAATTTAATATAATTGATTGTAAATATATGTGATTATTGAGTTATCATATATATGTATCATTTTGAGATCACATAATTAATTTGTAATGAGATGATAATATTATTCCTTAATTTAGTTAGAAGTCTTCTCTACGTAAGAAATCTCTTGCATATGATATGATATGCCCATCATATCATATGTCTTGTATTTTGATGGTGGAATTATAAAGTACACTACGGAGTCACCGATATTTAATCTCAATCATTGAATTGAAAAAAAGCTCAATAGGAAAGGATTCAAATTTTTGTGTCAAAAAGGAGTAGAAAATTGAATTGCATTGGATGGTCATAGTTGATAGATAACCTGTAGGCAATCAAAAAATCATGGGAAAATTTTGGTTGGTTTTAGAAACGATCATCATTATATGATTTGTTTTTCTTTATCATACATGCAGTACTTTGAATATTAAACAAGTGACTCGTGAAATATGGTCTTTTGACCCCTTTTACTAGCCAAAGAAAAACAAAAAGTATGGGTGCTAGAATGTAGTATTTATGTCCCAGAATTTCTTGTAGAGCCAAACACACAAACTAGACTCAAGCCATTGAAGCAACGGTCATAAATTGGTTTGGCGCGAAGTAACTATAACTGTTGTGTGTGAACTGAGTTCGAGTTATGGGGCCCACACCTTTGGAATTTTGGGTGCGCTTGAGACAAGCAATCTCAAAACTTTCGGTGTGTATTTTTGGACTGTTGGTTCCCCCAATATGCTATATATAGCACACCCCATTTGCCTCTAGTTTTTACTCTACTCTTCCTCTTCCTCCTCCTCCTCTTCTTCTTCTTCTTTTTCTTTTTTGTTCCTTGGAACACGCTGCTGACCTTTCTATCAATTGTAGTCCCCACACATTCAAAACACCTTTTTGTTTTTTTTAAAAAATTATTTTGAATGGTTTTAGCTTCTGGGTTTTTGAATAGGTTCCAATTTTGGAAGTTCTAACTAGTTTTTTTTTTTTTTTGGTAGAAGTTCTTGATCATTCTCAGTTTCAAAACTTTGAATTGGAGGTGTAATTGTTGAATTTAAGCAGTTCCAGATTCTGGGTATTGCTTAAAGTTTTAAGTTTTTGTTCATTTCAACTTTGTTCTGTGAGTACTTTTTAAGGGGGTTAGTGGGGGCTACAATTGCACCACATCATAAGCTTGAATCCTACAGACAATGATTCCGTTGTTCAACGGATGCATTCTATGGACGTTTTACTCGGCTTTTGACAAGAAATCTATTGTTGAAAAAAGCTTTTATTTTTGGATCTTCCAGATTTTTAATAGGTGTAGGCACATAACAACAAAGTTTTGAGAATTTGTGCCTAAATTTGCAAGCTTTGCTATCTGTTCTTTTTTCTAGCTTGGCTGCTTTTAGAGAATTAGATAGTCTAGAGGAGTGTAACTATGGGAGGGGCATCACTCCCACCCGGATTTCGGTTCCATCCAACTGATGAGGAATTGGTGGGCTATTACCTGAAAAGAAAAGTGGAGGGGCTTGAAATTGAGCTGGAAGTTATTCCCGTAGTCGATTTGTACAAATTCGATCCATGGGAGTTGCCAGGTACACTTCAAATCAGTCTTATTGAAGTTTTGTTACACGCTTTTACATTATATCAATTTTGTTGTCATCTTCATCTCTGTTAAAAATATGAGCATTAATGGGTGAGTATTTGAAAGTGAATGTGAGAACAATCATTATAACCATCTGTATTGGTTTGAATTAAAGTTAGATTTGAGTAGGAGATTGTTGACAAGTTAGGACCAATGCAAAATCAACCTATACATTGGTGCTCTAGAAATCAGTCAGGGTAGAGTGTACGTGGTTAGTGATGGATTTATTATATTGAACTTTATGCCAATGTGAACTGAGAATTCTTTAGTGCTGGAAAAGTACTTTTCTGTTTGTTTGGTTTATTTGATTTCTTTTATCATTCTTCTTTATGACTAAATCCTGTTATAAAAATTCTTTTTCTCATGGGGCCTTTAACTTTTATCCTCTAAAAGCCGGTTCATATGGAGTTCTTTTATCTCCAAAGAATATGGTGAAAAGGAAAGCACTGAAAGAACAATTATTTCTCCAATTGATTTCTTTTTCATTTTCCTTTTAATTTGATTGTTCTGAGAGGTTTCAAATCTAATGTCTAAGCTGTGGACTGCAGAGAAATCATTCCTTCCAAAACGAGATATGGAGTGGTTCTTCTTCTGTCCCCGGGATCGGAAGTACCCGAATGGCTCAAGAACAAATAGAGCCACCAAAGCTGGCTACTGGAAAGCCACTGGGAAAGACCGGAAGGTTGTCTGTGAGGATGCTGTGACTGGGTATCGCAAGACCCTAGTTTTCTATCGTGGACGGGCTCCTTTAGGAGATCGAACAGACTGGGTAATGCATGAGTATCGCCTCTCTGATGATCTTTCACTAGGATCATCAAGTTTTCAGGTAAAATCTATGGACTTGTGTAATGGTTTAACTTTAAATGTGCCTCAAGTTTGTTTGGAAAAATGTGCTTGTTTGCCTTATATAGTCTGAGAGACCTATATTCTATTTGGTCATTCTCTCCAGGGACCTTTTGCTTTGTGCCGCGTTGTAAAGAAGAATGAGAATGGACAGAAGATGAATGATCATGGAGAGCCAAAAGCTAAGAGGGTTGGAAGCAGTTCGAGCAATGTGGATTTCACCTCTACTAGAGCCTCGAATGAGCCCATCAGCATCTCCAATTACCTGCAAAATGAGAGTCAATATTCTAGCCCTATCACCCCTCCACATGAAGTTACTCCAATGGCAGAATTTGAGCCTTCCTTGGTGGAGACCAATCCCACAAGTTTCTGGGTCTCACCTGAACTAATTCTTGATTCATCAAAGGTATTGCATTTTAGGAATAAAGGAACTTCAGTATTATTATATATTTTTTAGAGTTCTTGAAACATATCACCTTGGCTTACTGCAGGATTATCCACTAGTACAAGAAGCTGTATCTGAATACTTTCCACAGTATCAGTTTCCAGGGGAAATTGAAGTTGCTGAGGATCTGAGTCGAATTGGCTGCATGTCACCTTACTCTGGACATGCAAACTACATGGACCTTTTTGGCAATGAACATATGCCATATGAAGGCTATGACCAGACCAATTTGCTAAGATATCCACATCCTTACTGAAAAGGATAGGAGGATCATAGCAGCTCAATTTTCAGTGCAATATTAGAATGACCAAGCTCCAGTTTTCTGACAAGCAAGTGGAGTTGGGAGTTTGGGGGAACTTAGCGATCTATGGTTGCAAGAGGATGACTTGGTGATTGTTACGCAGGACCTGCCTTGGGTAGGATTTATCAACTATGAGTACCTTGCATTTTTATCATCTAGAAGGGTATCTGAGACAACGCCTTTTAATGTTGGTTCTTGGAATGGAAAATAATGTGTAACCCTTTCTTATATATTAAGCGGAAAGGGCTTGCTGTAGAAGTCCTCCTTATGCTTTTTACCAGGGTTGGTTTAGTAGGCATGTCTGTTCTCAATGTCTTGTTTATGTTGTAAGCTAGTACCCCCTGGTGATAATCACTTTTATCGATTGCACCGGAAGTTGGTTTACTTTTAGTAATCTAATGTTTTATAAATTTTTCTTATTCTCTGGTGTATGATCTCTCTCTCTCTCTCTCTCTCTCTCGCTCTCTCTCCCTATATATATATATATATATATGCACACACATATGTTACAACGCTTACATTTTTTCTTTACTTAGTTCATATGGAGGTGTCTTTATGCATGAATTCCCTTCTAATGCTGTATGCTAATGGAATAACTACTCATCTATGTGCTAGGACATGCATAGTGTTCTGTATTCCTGTTGCAATGAACGCATACTTTATATTGAAGTGACCATCTCTATAGTATGTTCCCTGTGGTTCAAATTTGTTCAGATATTCTTAGAGAGGATAGCTTCAGTATATATTAGACATTGATGCCTAGGTGTTTCCTTATAATTTGGATTGTAATGTTTGCGCCATTTAACTTAGTAGGATTGATGAGGTGAAGATGTTTAATTTTGCAAGACTGCAAGGAACAAATGAAAAGGCGGTTGGGCATGTGAACTGAAGAGAGCTTCTGTCACAACTTTCAATTGCCAAAGTAGCTTTCTTTAATGACTGTGTTTGTCAAGTTGCTTGAAGTTTTTGAAATGTAATGTTCTCTTTAGTTTTAAAGCTAAGGGTAAAGTTCACTTTTAAATCCATGTTGATAAGCCATTCCATTTAGAAGTTGCTTTTAGACACATTCTTGAGCTTTTTGTTGGTTTCCTATTGATTTAGTGGGGTCACTTGAGATATTGGTAGATTATTAAAAACTTTCACTACTGAGTGGAAGCTGCTCAAGATAGATCAACTTCCAGTTATCTTTTAATTTTCTATTAAGATGCATCAAATGAGGCATTCATCAGAAACTTTCCCTCTTTTAGCATCTCTCAAACATGAGAAGCAATAGGCGGTGGCTTCTTGTGATAGAACAGTAGAACCATCTTGTCTGGTGTTCTAAAGCTATATAAAAGCATTGCATTATTGATAGGCTAATAATAAAAAAACAGGTTATCCCTTATCCACAAAAGACAAGACAGCTCCAGTGGGGTTACCAAGGAAGTCTCTTCTGCAAAAGGGAATTGGGGATAAGGGATCACATCTTTTTTGGTTGTTTCATATCAGAACAAATCTGCAAAAGAGTTTTGCCTTTGATAGAATAACCTGTTCAAGCCTAGGATTTGGATGATCAGACTCACTTTGTTTCATATCAGAACAAAGTAACCTGGAGTGCTGTTGGCTTGCTAGCCATACTTGGCAACAAAAGATTCTTGGCCAGAAGAAAACAACATTGAAGACCAAATTCATATTGCAGCAATTCCTATTGGAGAAAACAAATTGAGTTGCAAGCAGAGATTGAGATGAAGACTCTGAGGTAATAGAGAGTTGTGTGCAAATTGGCAGCTTCAGCTTTGATAGTCTTTGCCGATATATTGTAGTTTGATGCAGTTTAATTTTAAGGCTGAAAGAAAAAAGGAAAAAGAAGAAGAAAATTTAGTCTTCTTGTTTATGGTTTGTGTTTCTGTTATGTCAGGGTGGTGTTTGTAAGAATGAAGATACTACTTTCTAGTAACTATTGGTTCTTGGTACATTTGTATATTTTGTTAATGAAACCACTTTTTTTCACAGAGAACCCTCAAACAATTATACATTTGATGTCATTATGAAGAGAACCCTCCTAAATTACTAGGGGCAAAGAGCTTCATGACTAAGTACCAACTTTTT
The DNA here is from genome assembly GCA_019022515.1 of Quercus aquifolioides. Classification (NCBI taxonomy): domain Eukaryota; kingdom Viridiplantae; phylum Streptophyta; class Magnoliopsida; order Fagales; family Fagaceae; genus Quercus; species Quercus aquifolioides. Next base: position 8,544,516 of record CM032336.1, on the reverse strand, counting down.
AAACTCCCACGTTTATTCCTTACCAAACCTGAAAAGAAAGGCAGAAGAAGCTTGAAGTAATCCATTCTATTAGATTCTATCTTGAATTGCTTCTAGGAATAAACTAACTCAAAACATTCTTTGAGAAACTGATACTCAGTCGCAAGGATAACCAATGAAATGAATGAATTGTGACTCTTTAACATTATGAACATTGCTCAAATTTAGAGGGCAAATGTGTAGCAGCAATGCTTCAACGAGGCCATAAAAAAGTGCTAGCTAGCTAGTATTCAATAAAAATATATTTCTTAGCCAAAGTTTGTAAATTGTTCCCCGCCCCTCCCTCACTTTGGCAAGAATCTTGACTTGTGTGACTGCTTTCTATATGCCCCACAATCCACATTCTTTTCATGCTACACTATTCCAATTCTCTAAGACATATATTCTCCCGCCCCCTACTACTTTTCCCTTGACACCTACTTATTGGCTTTAAAAGTACAGAATGCATATGTATGCTGCTTTTCCTCACTATGCAAACAAATAATTTGGTAATTAATAAAACCCCTTTAACGATTATGCTCTATTGACAATGAAACAAAGAAAAAAAAAAGTGTGACATGGAAGTTCATTGATGCATATATAGTTAAAAAGTAGTAATATAGGTGTTCTGTATACTTGACAACTCTTTTCACATATTTTGAGAAGAATAAGGTGACTAAAATGATTTTTGATTGACCGAATATGTTACCATAGACATGACCTGCTACACAAGAAACATGTACCTATAATCAAGAGCCTAAGAATAGTACTCGAAGAAATATGGACGCTTTAACAACAACAACAACAAAAATTGAAGAAACTTTTATTCTTACTTGTTCCATGCACTTCAGTATAAGCTTGCAATTTGAGGACTGCAAAAAACTTCAACTTCTTCAAGGGTAGCCTTAGTCTCATCTCCAAAAAGAGACTCCTTCTCATCTTCCCTTTTAGCATATGACAATCCTAATCTAGATTTAGCTTGCCTCAGATCACCAATGCCTGAATTGGTGTCTGGCCCTGCAAAGCCACCCATAACCGGTGCTAGCGGAGGCCCAATGAGCAGCCCATCGGCCCCGAATTGGGGCCCACCCCGAGCATAATCAAAAAGTGCTGCACCACTGCCTCCTATCTTTGGTAGAATGATGGGTTCAATTTTCTCATTGTCTGCCCAATAGAATAGGAATGGGTCAAAACTATCATAATAATCGTCTGTGCTTCTATAACCTTCAGGGTTAAATGCACCAAACTTGAAGGACTTGTTTGTGTACCCAATTATCACACATGGTCCCTTAAAGTCACAAAAACTGTGGAAACTAGTCGCGCTAAATCCATCAATGGTGGCCTTGTAGCAGCATTTGAGGTCCCTCCCTGATCATAATCATTCAGAAATTTAGGTCATTGATTGTAGCTTATTAATACTTTTTTTAAATAAAAAAATTTATAGTTCGATAATCGCAGAATTGGGAGGACTTAAATCCTAAAGTTCTTTGTAAAAAACACCAAAAGGCACTGGTTAAGCTATAAAACTCTTTATCTATATTAAACATTTTAGTTTACTTAGTTCTGTCCAGCAAAATATGCAGAATTGTCATAATTTATAGTCTCTTTTTTTTTTTTTTTTTTTTGCCAGATTTACTAATAGGGTTCAGAATACCTTTTCATACAAAACATATAGAATAAAACAAGGACAACCCTAGACCATGTGATTTGATCAGTTTACTCTCTAATGCGCCCCATGATTCCAAGTCTTATCATAATTCTATTCTAATCCTTATTTATCTGGTAAAGGACATAAAGATTGAGACTAATATTATGAAAACAGATGCACATGAATAGATTTTATCTATTATGTTCTTAGTAATAGTAATGCACGTGCATAGCAATTGTGAGAGAGAGAGAGAGTACCCCTTAGGAATGTTTTATCAACCAAAGAAAGTGAGAAAGGAAGATCGATATCATGGTACGTGGTCTGTGGCCTCTCATCAAAATTTTTCTTGCCTATGTTCCAACCAAATAAGCTATATGGGCTTCTGTTCCTCCCATAACATATGGTGTTTGAGATGCAACAACAAGCCATCTATCTGTTGACTGTAGATGACTAATCCATTTACCTCACACTTTCCACTTACGGTCCTCAAAAAACACATCATCAAATGCAATATCTTATCCTTAAACCTTGTCCACCCATTAAGGACATATGTCACTTTGCTATTGGCTAGATCAAAGTGGTACCCTGAGCCCAAAGGTCCAATTATGTTGCCTAAGCTGTGCTAATCCAATTAATAATGTAAATCTTGATGTTAAATGGGGCCTATGATTAGGCTAATAAGGCACATTTTTTTGACAGATTAAGTTTTTCAAATGACGCTTAGCAGCGAATTGATTTTGTTCAAGCTTTGACTTTGTTGTATCCATCAAGATTTTCCAAAAACCCAATCTCATAAGTGATTAATTTAAGTTTATAGTGCTATGCTCCAGGATAAAATTAAGCACACTTTAATTGTTCCCACGCCCAATAATTATATAACTGTTTTCCTAGGTAGGAGTACTGGACATTGAACTTTGAACACAAGCCGTGTCCATTTTCCAAAACAAAAACAAAGGTACTTTTGGAGCTTTTCTTTTCTTTTCTTCTTTAATTAATTAAAAATGATAATTGATAATCATATTTTAAAAAATGAACAATAGATTTAGGTCTTATAAGTTTGAGCCCTTAGATTAACTTAATAAATTACCATTCGTTTCAAAAACTTTTAAATAGGAGTTAAAATAGAGATATATTTTAAACTAAAATTATGTTTGGGTCGAATTTGATAGGTTGAAGGAAAAATTTCAACCAAATTGCCGTCAACCCACCAACCTCTAAAATGGTAGGTCAGTTGAAAATTTGGGCAATTTGGGCAATTTAGGTCTTATAAATTTGGAAAATTAAGTAGGTTAATTTTAGTTATGTGTTGTAAACTAACATTTAAACTTTATTTGACCATTTTTGGATAAATTTTTCCATAAATCAAAATAAACACGGCTTAAGTTATATATGAGTATTTTCTAACTTTTTTTCCACAAAAATAAAGAAGGTATAACTACCATATTCATGTCACTATGTATGCTTACAAATATAGAGGGAAAGTATCATTCATTTTTCATTTGAACATGTGTAATCTTGGAATTAACACACACATACACACACGTGAGATAAAGACTAAAGAGCAATGAATATAAATATAGGCAAATTGGGTTGGGTCTTGGTGCTTAACCTGCCACCGAGCTTGTCCCTCCTCTTTAATAATCCAACTAGCTTGAAAATCAATATCATATCCATGTGGGTTGCTGCAGGACAAAATGGGTTGAACGCTTTGGGTGGATTGAACGAATTGATGCAAAGATATAGTTTAAACTTTAAACGAAAGATTGGTTGTTCTAATACCATAATAAATTATCATTTATTCTAAAACTTAAATATGTTGGGAAAAAGTAATAGTAATCATTTATTCCTTGTAATGTTTCTTAAAAGGAATATTCTACCATACAAGGTGCCTATCTAACCCTATTTTTTTTTTAATTTTATTTTATATATATATATATATATATATATATTTGATAGAATTTCAACATATAGCTACTCTTTATTATCCACCCAAAATACCAATTGATTTTACGGTATATGAGGGGTTCATATCCCAAATCTCTTATTCAATAATAAGAGACTTTATGTTAATTGAACTACAATCAATAAGATCATTTTATATTAATACAAATTGATCCATAAATCATTAAACAAAAAATACTCAAAATAACCTTTATTTTAGGGGTCGGAATCTTAGGTAGGCATTATTCTTCAATAACTTCTGTAGGGTCACGATTGGTGGCCCAAGCCCAAAAGAGATGGGATATGAGCCCAATGAGCCCAGTACAATAAATTTGTAGAGCGTGGGTGAAAGAGCTGGACTATATATGAACTAAACAACGGCTAGTTATAACTTGAGGGATGAGAATACACAAAAAAAAAAAAAAAACACACTTAGAACTTGATTAAGTTGGTGTCCGAGGAGATTAATTATGATCTGAATTGTATTTGAAAGCTGCGTTATTCTAGATTGCTACAGTCATCTTTCTTCCCTCCCTCTTTCTTTTTCTCTCCCTCCCCCCCCCCCCCTTATCTTATGGGAGATCTTTTACATTATATAGCTCCTTTCAGGTTATTCTAACCGTACACTTGTTAGCCATCTAAACCTTCCCTTCTATACATGTCCCATCAAACATCCTTTTATGATTCTCTGTGAGTGGTGGTAGCTGAGATTGTACTGTTCAGGGGTCTTCTCCACATAAATACGGCCAGAAAAGTTGCTGTGATGCACTTAATGCTGTGGTAGCAGCTTTTCTTTAAGATATTTCTATATTCTTATCCTCTTTGTACGTGTCTGAAGTTCGTCCTTATCGTTGGGATTTTATGAAGGGTCACCTACACCGTCTAACTACAGGCTTGATCGATGTTTGTTGTACCCGACGAGGGGATACTCCTCGGACAACACTTCCCCATTCACCTCCCACGCAGCTCTTGATCTTGAAATCTCTAGAAAACCATTTATGCCTCCTCGGACGTAATCTAGCCCTCGGACAAGACCCAAGGCCCATTATCCAAATTTGGGCTTTTACCCCCACAACTTCAAAATTGGACCAATTAATAAATAATAATAAAATCAGTCACCTTTTTTATTGATGCCGTATAATTCAAATTGTAGATTATTTATTCAACAACGAAATTAACTAACTCTTAGTCTGATCATTAGACATATAGAGAATTTGAGTTCAATCAAACAATTGAATTTGAACACTTTCATGTAGGGTTCGTGTAGGGTTGGACATCATTGTGTGGGGGCCTTTTTTGTGTGTTGGGCTGGGCTGCCTGCCGCGGTAGTAGGCCCGAGTATTCTGAGTAAGGGAGTCGAGACCGGTCCAACTGGAACTCAACTTGGGCCGGCTTGTGCACAAACGTTGAGTCCAAGTCCAAGGGAAGACGCTGCGAAATGGGCTTATCCTTTGTTCCTGCCGCAGGAACTTCTCTCCAGTTTCTGCTGCAGGATTGACTTTTCTGCTATGCAACAAGTCTGTCCGTCGTGCTTTAAAGCTTCTGCTATGCAGTGAAGTTGCCTGCCGTGCTTTAAAACTTCCTGCCGTGCATTAAAGCTTCCTGCCTGCTGTGCTTTAAGGCTTCCTGCCGTAAAGCCTGGTGCAATAGAGTTGTCTGCCATGCTTTAAAGCTGTCTGCCGCGCTTTAAAGCTGTCTGCCGTAAAGCTTCCTACCGTAAAGCCTTTTGCTGTGCAACAAAACTTCCTGCCGTGCATTAAAGCTTCTGCCTGCCGTGCTTTAAGGCTTCCTGCCGTGCAGTGAAGCTGCCTGCCGTGCTTTAAAACTTCCTGCCGTGCAGTGAAGTTTCCTGCCGTGCTTTAAAGCTTCCTGCCGTGCATTAAAGCTTCCTGCCTGCCGTGCTTTAAGGCTTCCTGCCGTAAAGCCTGGTGCAATAGAGCTGTCTGCCATGCTTTAAAGCTGTCTGCCGTAAAGCTTCCTACCGTAAAGTCTTTTGCTGTGCAACAAAACTTCCTGCCGTGCATTAAAGCTTCTGCCTGCCGTGCTTTAAGGCTTCCTGCCGTGCAGTGAAGCTGCCTGCCGTGCTTTAAAACTTCCTGCCGTGCAGTGAAGTTTCCTGTCGTGCTTTAAAGCTTCCTGCCGTGCATTAAAGCTTCCTGCCTGCCGTGCTTTAAGGTTTCCTGCCGTAAAGCCTGGTGCAATAGAGCTGTCTGCCATGCTTTAAAGCTGTCTGCCGTAAAGCTTCCTACCGTAAAGTCTTTTGCTGTGCAACAAAACTTCCTGCCGTGCATTAAAGTTTCTGTTATGCAGTGAAGCTGCCTGCCGTGCTTTAAAGCTGCCTGCCGTGCTTTAAAGCTGCCTGCAATGTGAATGACTACCATTTTTACTGCAGAAACACATTTCTACTTCCTGCGCATAAACAAATCTAAAAAAAACCCAAAGAAAATACCCATCAAACAAGTGTTAGTTTAAATGGGTTAGCATATTCTCAAATATATACATACATATATAAGTATATATACTTATACATATTCACATATACATATATAAAATATATATTTTTCCAGAACATGAGAAACAGAGTATATGTATATATATACTTACAGCAGGATAATGGTTAGTTTGTATCAAAAGCAAAATACGTAATAACAAATAGAGAAGAAAGCTTCGGCAGGAAATGATTAGCTTGTATAATAATTAACACGGTAAATATAATGAAAATGTGCTACGGCAGGATAACTAATACAGCAAGTAAAACACCACATCAGGACAACTGCTGCGGCAGACGTGAAAACGTGCTACGGCAGGATGACTAAATACAGTGAATATAAGTTGGAAATCAAATATATTTGCAATCAAAATTAAGTATTAAATCTGCCCATAAGATAAGTAAACCAAGAAGGAACCCAAACTCCAACTTCAACAACCTTATCATGGGCTCTTGCCGTAAAAGTTGTTCATTTTGGAGAATAGGCCTAAATGGCTACTAGCTATTACTTTTGGAGATTTCAAAGAGTGGGTTTGCTAAGAGGGAGGGAAAAGAAGGTCTATTGATGCATGCCCCTATTCCTGCCGCGTTTTCTCTCTTATTTTTCTTTCTTTCTTTCTTTCTTTTTCTCCCCTCTGGGTGTTTTTCTTCTTCCCCTGTTTTTCACTCATTCCCCTGTTTTTTCCTCTACCTCGGTCCTTTCTTCCTTTCCCCTTTTCGGGTCCCCCCTTTTTTTGTGCCGTGGTTACCTCTCTTTTATAGTGAGCTAATTCAATGGGATTTCTCCCTTTTACCCCTAGGGCTTCACCAACTGTTTTTGGTTTGTTGTGGGCATCCTTTCAAGATTACCCACTCACCCATTGGTTGCCCCGACCACTGCCATCTGCTCAGAACATGTTTGTTGCACGACAAAATTCCATTTTGTTTGTTCCTCCCGTATACCTTTACCTCACTACCTAGCTCTATGGCATGCATCAGTGGTCCCAACCATTTATTACTTCTTTTGGGTAAGATATCATCCCAGCAGGATATGTTCCCAAAAGAGGTTATGGCAGGAAACCAAATATAGACCCCCTTTTCCCCCCACCACCAAACCACGCCCTCTGAATCTCTTTGACCGTGGGCCCACCTCCCTTGTATTGGCTGGGTACAGGTTGGTGGTGCCCCGGCCCTTCTGTTCTTGCTCCACTGTCTTTTGTTTTTGTCTCCCACGCCATTCCTGCCGCAGCAGATTAGCTCTGTTTCGTCTGCTGCGTATTTTTGTCTTGTTTCTTCATGCGTTTCCTGCTGCATTTGTCATTTCCTTTAGTTTGACTCTTCTTGTTCTTTGGTCTTCTTCGTGGGCCTTTGGGCCTTGCTTTTTGTGGGGCTTTCTTCCTCATAAGCCTTTGGGTATAGATTTGCAAAAATGGGTATCAACATTTAGCCCCCTGAGCATATGGATTGCTCTTGCAATTCGTATGCGAAACTCATGCAGTTTTTCTTTTGCGGGTTGTTTAACAACTCACAAGCGAATGCTTCTCTTCTTTTCTTCACGTGCCTACTCTCCTTAGGCAAGTTGTTTTCTTTCTTTCTACAATTTTACGACCCTCCAAGGGTAGCCAAAAGGTTGTTGTTCATGAGGGTGGTGTTGGGTCTGCTGTATGCTTTCCTTTTGCCCTTCATGACTTGTGCTTGCTAGGCCTCTTTGGGCCTGCTGTATGTTTTCCTTTTGCCAAAATCCATTAGCCCAGTACTATCATTGGGCTTGTACTATGCAGTTTTGGGCTTCCTTGGCTCATTTCATTGCTTTCGGGCTCCTTTGTCCCATTTTATTCTTTTGGGCATCCTTGGCCCGTTTCATCACTTTCGGGCTCCTTTGTCCCATTTGGCTCCTTTGTCCCATTTTACTCTTTTGGGCATCCTCGGCCCGTTTCATCACTTTCGGGCTCCTTTGTCCCATTTTACTCTTTTGGGCATCCTCGGCCCGTTTCATCACTTTCGGGCTCCTTTGTCCCATTTGGGCTCTTTTGTCCCATTTTACTCTTTTGGGCATCCTCGGCCCGTTTCATCGCTTTCGGGCTCCTTTGTCCCATTTGGGCTCCTTTGTCCCATTTTACTCTTTTGGGCATCCTCGGCCCGTTTCATCACTTTCGGGCTCCTTTGTCCCATTTGGGCTCTTTTGTCCCATTTTACTCTTTTAGGCATCCTCGGCCCGTTTCATCGCTTTCGGGCTCCTTTGTCCCATTTGGGCTCCTTTGTCCCATTTTACTCTTTTGGGCATCCTCGGCCCGTTTCATCACTTTTGGGCTCCTTTGTCCCATTTGGGCTCCTTTGTCCCGTTTCAATTCTTTACTCCCATGGGCTTTTACTAATTTCATTGGGCTTCCCCGGCCCAACTACTGTATACTCATCCTTGGGGCTCATGGGCTTGCCATCAACCCCTACTCTCTTTACAATACTTTTGAGCCTGCCACGGCTCATTCTTACTTTTACACGTCATACACTGCCCATGGGATTGTTATTCTCTCTTTCCTGGCTCCTTTAAGCCCGTTTGCTCCTTCAAGGCCCATTTGTTCATTTCATGGACCTGTGATCCATTATTCCTGCCGCTTGGGCTTAATGGTTTTTTTTCTCACTTTACTAACTCTTTTCTTCCCATATGGTTTTCATTCAAAGGGATTGTTGATGATGATGATGTGTGCATCCTTCTCTTCGTCATTTCTTCGCTTGTTTCTTGGTTTGCTTCTTGGAAATTCCTTGTGATCTTGAACTTCTACAATGGTACTCATTTCTTTATGTCTGCGGCAATTTCTTCACGTTTCTGCAGCAGCACGTACTCATTTCTTTGCTTTTGTAGGGATAAATACTCATTTTTTTGCTTCCGCAGAATATGTAGACACTTTTTGCCGCAATGCACTTATTTCTCTGTGTTAATGCACCTCTTACTCTGCTTCTGCTAGAGCATCATCTATACTGTAGGAAGTGAAGGTTGTAGCAGATTCTGCGGCAGAAGAATTAGGCTTGACTGCTTACTTTCCCCACGTATTCCTTAGCATCATCTCTTCATCTCTTCATCCTTTCTTGTTAGGTTCTTCTTCATTATGATGTTTTACATTTTCTCATCTCTGCAGAATGCTCAAAATTGGCTCTTTTGGATTCTTTAACTCTTCTTTCTGCCAACTTTGCGAACAACACCTTTGCGGAGCAAGGATCCTTCTTACAGTCTTCATTTTTCTTTTCTTTTAGCCACTTAAGATTGCTTTACTTCGGGCTTCATTCATTCTCTAAAAATAGAGAAAGTGTTGTCTTCTACTCCCTTCGTATCTAAGCCGACGACTGAAAAGAGTTTCATCAAAACAACTCTGCCACTTCACTTTCTTCAAGTAGAGTTCTTTCACAAGAGGAAAAGCTTCCTCTAAGTGTGTAAATCAAAGGGTGACTTCACTCCCTCTTCTTGTGCCTTCTTCTTCTCCGCATCTTCATTTCTTTTGCTTTCCAGGATCAGCCCGAGCCCCTTTTCATCTATCGTCCTACAGCCGAGGAGCTGCCTGCCTTCATGGGTACACCCGTGGCAGATTCTTTTGATGGGGCTGGTGAAGCTTCTCAGATGTCCATTATTTCTGCTGCTACACATGGGATTCCTACCGAGACTCCTAGCCCTCCCACCGGATTGGTACCCAGAGAAGAGGGTACTCATATTGAGGGGGTTAGCGAGGCTACTCTCTTCTCAGCCGAGATGCCTATTTCCCCACAGGAAATTGCTCATCCTGCCATAACTCAGACCGAGGCTGTTTCACCCGTTGCTCCTCTTGTCATCTCTACCAGTGATCCTTTTGCGACTCTGTCTCAGGCCGTGAAGGATGGTTCTTCCTTAGTAGTCACACCTTCTTCCATTCCCAGTTCGGCCACTTACGGACCCGATGTTGATCTGTCTTCCGAGGAGTCCGAGGACATTCTTGAAGATATTGATAGTGAGCCCGTTCTGCCGAGGAGGATTTCTGAGTCCGAGGAGGAAGGGGATGCTCCACCCGAGGCTGGATTCATGGGTATGTCCCCACTCCCTTTTTTTTCTTTTGTTGGTTTCGCTTTTCCTTCTTTATTCACTGGGCCCACTCTTTTCTTTTTTTTTGCATGTCTATTTTCTTTTGCGTACAGAGACTTTTGAAGGGCTAGGCATTGCGGCCAGCGTAGGGACGCCTGCGGTAGTTAATCCTGCCGCGCCCCCAGCACCCATTCCTGCCGTATTTTCTGCACCAGCTTCCGCCCTATTTACAGCGTCAGTTTCTGCCATTCCTTCTGTGCCTGCTTCAGTTCTTCCCACAAAAGTGACTGAGTTTGCCACTCATTTTAAGGTGCCTACAAGTGGTGCCGCTATAGATATTTTTCCAAGGGGAAATGCGGATGCTTTTATGAGAAATCTTCACTTTCCAAACACTTTCTTTGTCATTCTGCCACAGCCGCTGTTGGTGAGGATATCACTGCCTCTTTGATGAAAAAGGCATAGATGTTGTGAACTAAATCTCTTAACTTTGTTGTAGTCTTCCGCAGATCTTATTTCTCCCAATTCTTCTTTCTCATGTTGCTAAGCTTGGCTATGTCTCTCCAATTCTTGTGGTCTGCCATTGAATGCGTTGCTCGAGAGATGTTTGGACTTCATCATTGATTTCCACCTTTTGTTCCTGTTGTGAGTTCCTTTGTCACTCAACTTTTCTGCGGAGCACTCTTGGAGTTTTAAAGTCTCAAGAAGAGCATTTATTTTCTGCTGTAGTGCTTGTTGGTTCACCTTTACATATGTTTCTGCCGTATCTTTCTTCATGGTAGGCTAGTAGTAACCCATTTGCAGCAGGCATCTGTAAAGCTTTTTCTTCCTCTGGTGCTCCCCACACTCTCCTGAGTGTATTTCTTTTATAATTTCTTTTGCTTCTTCAGGTCAAGACATCTTAAAAGGGTCTCATCATACCCCTTCTTGAAAAGGACTTCGCTATGCAAAAAGTAGCGTGTTGCCAACCTCTCAAGATTGTATCTTTTGCTGTGTTTTTGCGGCAGGATGCCTTCTATCAGGTACTGCGCGAATGGGCTTCTCCAATCTCCGCTGACGAGCACAGTATAACTTTCTTCTCTGTCTGCCGCAAGCTGGTAGGTCCCACACTGGGTTTGGACTTGATCTACGTCTTTACCCATACTTGGCTAATAGAAGCCTGCCCTTTGAAGCCTACGGTAAAGGCTATCCTCCCTGCAGTGTAACTTTCTTCTCTGTCTGCCGCAAGCTGGCAGGTCCCACACTGGGTTTGGACTTAATCTGCGTCTTTACCCCTATTTGGCTAATAGAAGCCTGCCCTTTGAAGCCTACGGTAAAGGCTGACTTCCCCGCAGGATCCGTAAGTCTTGTCATATACTTCTTTCAACTTTCTTTGGGCTTCCGCCTGCCGCACGCTCCTGGACAATACACCATCCGGCATCCTGTGGTACAATTCTTCTCTCACCAGGACGTAGTCTTTCAATACTTTTAGTTTTGCGTCATTTCCTTCCTTCATCAAAGCTTCTTTTTATGGGGATCTACAAATCTTCTTCACACTGTTCCTCCTAGAACCTTTTTTTTTTTTTTAACATCTCAATAGTAGGCTCTTTCCTCTTGCTGACTTCTATCCTGGTGCTATCCCCTTCGAACATTATTTGCGAGCCTAGTGCGGCCAAAGCATTGGCAAACTGATTTTAATTCCTTGGAGCATGTTCTATTTCAAAAGTTGAAAACTTTTCTTCCATCTTCTGGGCCATTAATGCACCAATGGCACATGAATTGGTGGCTAGGTAGAGTAACAATGGCTTTTTGTGGATTGGGGCTTGCACAGTAGAAAGGTTCATCGTGATCTATTGTAGCCTTTTGAAGGCTGCCTGTTGTACTTCTTTCCTCAAAACTTTGCCCCTTCTATCTCAGCGTGGAATAACCTGGCAGGCAGTGTGGAATGCCCTGGCAGGCTGCGTGGAATGCCCTGGCAGGCTGGGCTACTAGCTTAGCCTCGCGGTCCACATTCAATGTATGCACTATTAGCCCAAGATCCCATCCTGGCATTTTCACTGTAATCCCATGCGAAGACATCTTTGAATTTTTTCAGCAATAGTATCAATTATGATTTCTCCTTTTCTGAAAGTCTTGAGCTAATTGAGATAGGTCTTGGTTCCTGTGGGTCCGACCCCAAGTTAAATTTCCTCAAATTCTTCTTCTGCCACAACCTATATATCCTTTTCTGCCACAACTTCTTTGTTTTTCCCTTCATTACTCTCCTCCTCCAAGCTTTCTTGAACCACGCAACACACCTAGCTTTTGTAGAAGATACATGATGTTGCTACTTCATATTGGTACTCTAAGCACTTTGCGGCAAGCTTTCTAAATTTACTGCAGAATGGGCCTTAGCCCCCAGCATGTGAGACGACTGGATGAGTCATTGGCTTTTTAAAGAAGACTTCCCAAATTTTGTTGCAGAATGAGACAGCCCCCAGTATACAAGAATAAGCCCTTAGCTTTTAGCAGAAGGCTTCCCATGTTTGCCGCAGAATGAGCTTTAGCCCCCAGTACGTGAGACAACTAGATGAGCTTGATATCACTTTCTCTTGGTGTTGATGCTCCGTCATGTGGTTCATGCATTCTTCAGTAAAGAAAAAATTAGATGCCATGGATCTACAAGTTGCCATATTGTAGAAATTCTTCGTTGCTAGATAATTTGGGAAAAAGTTACTTCCCAAGCATGCTTTGACTTCGTTCCACTGCAAGCACAATTGCTTCCCATGTATTTTCTGCTACATATGATTGTGGCTATAGCTCTTCCGCAGATTCTTTCTAAAGACTTGCGATCATGGCGCCTTTGCGGGTTTGATTGAGTGTAGCCCCCATTATGGGCTTTTGCCAAGGACTCACAACCATGGTTCCTTTGCTAGCTTTTGCTACCAAGACCTATATTTCATGGGTTTCTTCTTTGCTTGCTTTGAGTATGGGCATGTTTAGATGGAGCTTGCTACGTCTCTTGCTTCATGGTTGGCTAGTAATAGCCAAAAGTCAGCGGCTTCTAATATAGAATTTCCCATGACGTGCCAACATCTTCCTGGGACAGCATGCTTCTTTATTCTTGTGGCAGAATGCCCTTGCAGCAGAACACCTTCAATAAAAACCACGTAATAGTTTTCTGCGGTAATAGGACAAGCAACTCTATTTACGGCAGGATGTGAGTGAGCAATTGTTTCTGCACTTTGCTCCAGAGTTCTTCTAGGATGAGACATGGGCATCAATGAGCTTGATGACTTGAAGAGTGATGGTGGAGTTGCGTAGTTCATAGGACAAGTAATCTGCTACATTCTTTCTTAGAAACATCATAAAGATAATGTTTTTAATGCCTCTCTGGGCATAAATCCTCCGAGGTGCTTCACAGAAAACTTCTCAACTCTTCAAGGTTGTTGAATCGGTTTGCTAGACCCGATAATGGACAAAGAGCAGCTTGCAAGTAGCTTGTAGATTTGGGCTTCTTTATGGAGAGTACGCAATTACTGAGTGGTTGGCTTCATCCCAAGGTCTGGATTTAATTTGGACACTTCACCACCATAACACATGCCTTCAATGTATGCTTTGGTTGAAAGCGGATGTTTCGATATCGCCGAATCGATTACTTCTCCCTCCTCCCTTCATTGATACTGATATATTTGCTGATGTAGTAGCAAAATATGGATTCGGCAAAAGTGAATATGAAAGGCTTTGTATGCGCCTCTCTTACTTTGAGAACAAATCTCAAATTTGTTGTGCTGAACTTTGTGGTAGGATATTCTGTAAAAGGGACTGCTGAAATACAAAATTCTGCTGCAAAATATTCTGCCGTGAACAGTCTGCCGAAGAATAGTCTGCCGTGAACAGTCTGCCGCGAACAGTCTGCCGTGAACAGTTTGCTGTAAATAATCTGCGGAGAGATCTACATTCTGGCTTCTGAAATTTTCTGCTATAAAATATTCAGCAGATGAACGTTCTGCACTTCTGAAATTCAGCAGATTCTGCCGTGAACAATCTGCCGAAGAACAGTCTGGCATGAACAGTCTGCCGCGAACAGTCTGCCGTGAACAGTCTGCTGTAAATAATCTGCGGAGAGATCTACATTCTGGCTTCTGAAATTTTCTGCTATAAAATATTCAGTAGATGAACGTTCTGCACTTCTGAAATTCAGCAGATTCTGCCGTAGGACAGTCTGGCGTGAACAGTCTGCCGTGAACAGTCTGCCGTGAACAGTTTGCTGTAAATAATCTGCGGAGAGATCTACATTCTGGCTTCTGAAATTTTCTGCTATAAAATATTCAGCAGATGAACGTTCTGCACTTCTGAAATTCAGCAGATTCTGCCGTGAACAGTCTGCCGCAGGACCTGTACTTTCTGCTGCAAAATTTCTGCGAAGGGACATTTTGCACTTCTAGAAAAGTCTACTGGAAGATATTTCACGGAGGAAATAGTTATTTGCAACAGTATAGTAATGATGAAAATTTTCCTTTGACCACTGTAGCTTCATTTTTTTTTTTTTTTTTTGTTTCTAGCTTTTGGTTCTTTGAGGGGGGAGTAAAGCTAGAATCGCTATCATGAAGAAAATGATCGAAACCTTATGAGGGAATGAAGGGATTTTTCTCCTCTAAGTGTTGGACCCAAAGGTGAAGATGGAGAGAGTTTAAAAGCTTCTAGTGTTTCCTTGAAGGAAATGAGAGCAAAAGGTGATAAGTGGCTTAGAATGCTTTTTAGGAGAGTTGCATGTTTCAATGAGTGGCTTGCCACATGTCTCACATGCATGACAAGGGAAACAAGTGGCATTTAAAGGATAGGGCCAAGTATTGTGAAGGCCTTCTATTGTAGAGTTCTCAATATTTCTGCTCTGTTTTAACATTGCTGTGCAGAGTTCTGCTATGGTACTGTCCTGCAGTAACGCTGCTACTGTCCTGCGGTAACGCTGCTGTATTCTGCCGCAGGATTCTGCTATGGTACTGTCCTGCGGTAACGCTGTTGTATTCTGCCACAGAATTCTGCTGCAGCACTGTCCTGCTGTAACGCTGCTGGTTCTGCCATAGAATTCTGCTATGGTACTGTCCTGCGGTAACGTTGTTGTATTCTGCCGCAGGATTCTGCTATGGGACTGTCCTGCGGTAACGTTGCTGTATTCTGCCGCAGGATTCTGCTATGGGACTGCTATGACATTTTGGATACTTCCCTAAGAGTATAGCTTGGAAGATTTAAGAACATTTGCATGTCTTCCTTTGGTAAGGACTTGGAAAACATGTTTGCGAGGGAGAAATATCTCATTCTCCCCATCTTGATCTCAACTCCCCAGCGGAGTCGCCATTTTAAATGTGGGGGCCTTTTTTGTGTGTTGGGCTGGGCTGCCTGCCGCGGTAGTAGGCCCGAGTATTCTGAGTAAGGGAGTCGAGACCGGTCCAACTGGAACTCAACTTGGGCCGGCTTGTGCACAAACGTTGAGTCCAAGTCCAAGGGAAGACGCTGCGAAATGGGCTTATCCTTTGTTCCTGCCGCAGGAACTTCTCTCCAGTTTCTGCCGCAGGATTGACTTTTCTGCTATGCAACAAGTCTGTCCGCCGTGCTTTAAAGCTTCTGCTATGCAGTGAAGTTTCCTGCCGTGCTTTAAAACTTCCTGCCGTGCATTAAAGCTTCCTGCCTGCCGTGCTTTAAGGCTTCCTGCCGTAAAGCCTGGTGCAATAGAGTTGTCTGCCATGCTTTAAAGCTGTCTGCCGCGCTTTAAAGCTGTCTGCCGTAAAGCTTCCTACCGTAAAGCCTTTTGCTGTGCAACAAAACTTCCTGCCGTGCATTAAAGCTTCTGCCTGCCGTGCTTTAAGGCTTCCTGCCGTGCAGTGAAGCTGCCTGCCGTGCTTTAAAACTTCCTGCCGTGCAGTGAAGTTTCCTGCCGTGCTTTAAAGCTTCCTGCCGTGCATTAAAGCTTCCTGCCTGCCGTGCTTTAAGGCTTCCTGCCGTAAAGCCTGGTGCAATAGAGCTGTCTTCCATGCTTTAAAGCTGTCTGCCGTAAAGCTTCCTACCGTAAAGTCTTTTGCTGTGCAACAAAACTTCCTGCCGTGCATTAAAGCTTCTGCCTGCCGTGCTTTAAGGCTTCCTGCCGTGCAGTGAAGCTGCCTGCCGTGCTTTAAAACTTCCTGCCGTGCAGTGAAGTTTCCTGTCGTGCTTTAAAGCTTCCTGCCGTGCATTAAAGCTTCCTGCCTGCCGTGCTTTAAGGTTTCCTGCCGTAAAGCCTGGTGCAATAGAGCTGTCTGCCATGCTTTAAAGCTGTCTGCCGTAAAGCTTCCTACCGTAAAGTCTTTTGCTGTGCAACAAAACTTCCTGCCGTGCATTAAAGTTTCTGTTATGCAGTGAAGCTGCCTGCCGTGCTTTAAAGCTGCCTGCAATGTGAATGACTACCATTTTTACTGCAGAAACACATTTCTACTTCCTGCGCATAAACAAATCTAAAAAAAAACCCAAAGAAAATACCCATCAAACAAGTGTTAGTTTAAATGGGTTAGCATATTCTCAAATATATACATACATATATAAGTATATATACTTATACATATTCACATATACATATATAAAATATATATTTTTCCAGAACATGAGAAACAGAGTATATGTATATATATACTTACAGCAGGATAATGGTTAGTTTGTATCAAAAGCAAAATACGTAATAACAAATAGAGAAGAAAGCTTCGGCAGGAAATGATTAGCTTGTATAATAATTAACACGGTAAATATAATGAAAATGTGCTACGGCAGGATAACTAATACAGCAAGTAAAACACCACATCAGGACAACTGCTGCGGCAGACGTGAAAACGTGCTACGGCAGGATGACTAAATACAGTGAATATAAGTTGGAAATCAAATATATTTGCAATCAAAATTAAGTATTAAATCTGCCCATAAGATAAGTAAACCAAGAAGGAACCCAAACTCCAACTTCAACAACCTTATCATGGGCTCTTGCCGTAAAAGTTGTTCATTTTGGAGAATAGGCCTAAATGGCTACTAGCTATTACTTTTGGAGATTTCAAAGAGTGTGTTTGCTAAGAGGGAGGGAAAAGAAGGTCTATTGATGCATGCCCCTATTCCTGCCGCGTTTTCTCTCTTATTTTTCTTTCTTTCTTTCTTTCTTTTTCTCCCCTCTGGGTGTTTTTCTTCTTCCCCTGTTTTTCACTCATTCCCCTGTTTTTTCCTCTACCTCGGTCCTTTCTTCCTTTCCCCTTTTCGGGTCCCCCCTTTTTTTGTGCCGTGGTTACCTCTCTTTTATAGTGAGCTAATTCAATGGGATTTCTCCCTTTTACCCCTAGGGCTTCACCAACTGTTTTTGGTTTGTTGTGGGCATCCTTTCAAGATTACCCACTCACCCATTGGTTGCCCCGACCACTGCCATCTGCTCAGAACATGTTTGTTGCACGACAAAATTCCATTTTGTTTGTTCCTCCCGTATACCTTTACCTCACTACCTAGCTCTATGGCATGCATCAGTGGTCCCAACCATTTATTACTTCTTTTGGGTAAGATATCATCCCAGCAGGATATGTTCCCAAAAGAGGTTATGGCAGGAAACCAAATATAGACCCCCTTTTCCCCCCACCACCAAACCACGCCCTCTGAATCTCTTTGACCGTGGGCCCACCTCCCTTGTATTGGCTGGGTACAGGTTGGTGGTGCCCCGGCCCTTCTGTTCTTGCTCCACTGTCTTTTGTTTTTGTCTCCCACGCCATTCCTGCCGCAGCAGATTAGCTCTGTTTCGTCTGCTGCGTATTTTTGTCTTGTTTCTTCATGCGTTTCCTGCTGCATTTGTCATTTCCTTTAGTTTGACTCTTCTTGTTCTTTGGTCTTCTTCGTGGGCCTTTGGGCCTTGCTTTTTGTGGGGCTTTCTTCCTCATAAGCCTTTGGGTATAGATTTGCAAAAATGGGTATCAACACATTGCAAGAGTGCAATGCACAGTGTTTCTTGCATCTAAAGGAGTGGTTTTAGGATCACAATCTCTTTCATGACTTTTTGCCTCAACTTTGACATCGCAAATCGTGAGTGATTGCCTAAACATGGACTCACAATTTTTTCTGCACCACTCACACTCTGCCACTTCACAGTTGTGACAAAAAAGTTGTGTAATAATTTGTAGTACTAAGTTTTTTCATCCAAAAGTGCACAGTGTTTCTTGAGTATATTTTGTGCACCAGTGGCATTGCTTAAACTTATGAGTTTTTTCTTTTCACAAATTTAATCTTTTTCTCTTCAGCTCATATTTCTCCAGCTAATTTTATCTTTTAATTTTGGATTTAGGTGCTTGATAAGTTGCGCTAGACTTGATTTATTTTTAGAAGAGAATTTAGGTTGCCATAGAGATGAGATTTATTACTATTATATCAGGGTTTGAAAAGAAAATTGCTAAGAAATTTCACATAGAATTAATAATGAATTAATTTTATACTACAATAGATTAACGTCAAGCATAACTTTTTTATTGGAGATGTTAAGTTCCTCTTTTTTTTTTTAAAAAGAAAAAAGAAAAAAAGAAAATTAATACATGTTTATAGCAAATTAGGCAATTTGTATACATTGATTTGAGTTTAGAAATAATATTATTATATTTTAAATTTGATCATTTTGAATACCAAATATTTATAAATTATAACTAACATATAAATATGTAATTCAGTCCCCCAATTAAAAAATCCTGACTATGCCCTGGCAAGATGAAATATTGTTGCTTAATGCCATATGCTATTGTTTTGTTTGTTTACAGCTTTTGAAGCTTTTTTGCCAAAGACCTTGTAATTGAATTGAAACCTCCTCATGCACAAAATGCTTGGGGGTCTAGGGGGGAAATGGTTCGAACTGCGGAATTAGCAACATGTTGTAATTATCTCTAAAAAAAAAAAAGCTTCTGAAACTTTTGGTTTCTGTTTTGTTTTGTGCTTTGAGATTGTGGTTTTTTGGTAACTTTGTTTTGTTTATAATTTTTCTATACTCTATGTTTGATTGAATAAACTCTTATATTCATAAACTTGTTTCATGATGTATTGTTCTAATAATTTGGTGGCTAGGGCTTTACAAAGTTCAGGGTCATCCTGGACTCAGCCGAAACACTCGAGTCAGAGTTGACACGTATTGACTTTAGAATTTATATAATTTTTGCATAATCTTGGTACAAACGGGTCCATAGCTCAGTGGTAGAGCATTTGACTGCAGATCAAGAGGTCACCGGTTCGAACCCGGTTGGGCCCTTAAATATTTGTTAATATTTTTTTTCTTTAATTTCTTTTACGCCTCTTGCTTAGAATTTCAGCATATATGACTTTGTTTTTGGGCAGCAGAGCAACGAGGCCAAGGCCCATAAATCAGACCGAAACCCCTTCTTTTTGAAGCCCAACCCGTGACTACAAACAGATGTCAACACGTGAGAAGCAACAAAAAAAAATAAATAAATAAAATCAAGTTTTGGTTGCTCGCTGAAACTACTTTAACAGAAATAAATTGAAGGAAAGTGAGCTAAAGTTTGTAACCATGTGAACCAAAGCTCACAAAAGGGAAAGCAATCGGCAAAGGGAAAAGGGTAAGTAGGAGCGTGTTTGGAGGGCATAAAGGAGTGGTTCTACATTAATTTGGATCCTTAATAAATAAATAAAAAAGCTCTAGCAAGAGAGACCAATGGATCCTTATAAAATTGCTTTGTGTAAACAAAGAACTCATGAAAACCAAGCATCACCTGCTGTTACATCTTTTTTTACTTTCATCAAGTCAAGAGTCAAGCATCACCTGACAATGAGCTGCTGGAGCTTTTGGCTCCAGCAAATTCCAATGAGGACCTTTCCTCTTATGAAAGTAATTTTAAGGCATTTGAATCAGCCACTCATTTGAGTCAAGGTTTTAAACTAGAGTAATTTTAGCAATTGTCCTAATGTGACTAGATGCATGTCACTTTTACATGGACTTATCACTTTTTCTTTATTACTCTCAGTCTGTCACATGGACATTTGTGGAAGAGTTATAGTTTATTATGTGATCTTAGAATTTTTTTTAAAAATTTAAGTGCATTTGCATAGCTTGTGCAAAAAATTTCGTCTATTTTAATATAAGGGCCTACTTTTTCTATTTTATATACTCACTTTTCAAAACACCTTACATCAATATTATCTAGTTTACACTACATTTCATTAAAATATCAATTTTTCTTGATTTGTTTAATTATTTCTCTTTCTTCACTCACAACAATCTCTATCCACTCTTTTCTTTCATCCTCAAGACATGTGTTAGGGTACATTTTTTTTACACCTAATATTATTTAAGTATTACCTATTTATTTTTAAACACCACTAAGAAGTTATTGGGCTTTCACAAAATATTTTTTGCCCTATTATTATGCTAACTACGAATATTTCATATCTTATTATCTAAACTGGATCATGATATAAACTATCACAAAAAAGCTCAAAAACTAATATCTTATCTAATTTCATTATCATTATTTTACTAAGCCCAAAACCGGCCCTACAAGCCCAATGCATACATCCCATCCTTTTTTTTTTAAAACCCAAAGTTACTAATGCTTGACAATATTTCAAAAACTCAATTCTCATTGGCAATATATCAAAAGCTCAATTCTCATTGACAATATTAAAAGCCCAAGCTAGCTACTTGACACTATTTTGTAAAAAGCCCAAAGTTATCAATACTTGGCAAAAAAACTATATCATAATTATTTCACTTAAAGTCCAATGATTAACAATGTTTTAAGTTCTTAAACCTATTACTACAATATTACAAGCCTATGAAATATATCTTATAAAACTCATGGTAACCGTTTATGTTACGTGACGCTATTCATTTTTTCAAAATTCATGGCAAACATATATCAAGCCCATGGAGAATTATGAATTTGTGTTACTAATAAATAAAAACTCATGGAAAGTTATGATTTATCTTAAACCCATAATATTTATTTATTTCATACCATATTATAAACCCATGGTAACTATTTATGTTACGTAATACTATTCATTTTTTCAAAACCCATGGCAAACATATATCAAGCCCATGGAGAATTATGAATTTGTGTTACTAATATAAAAGCCCATAGAAAGTTATAGAGACGGAACTGTGTTTAGAGTGAGGGGGACCATAAATTTACAAATTAATCCAAATAGAAAAAATATCTGACCTATCCTTTTGCCCAGTTGTCCCAAAAATAACCAAAAAGAAACTAATAATTTTGAGATACTTCATTATTTCCCTATCTTTACAATTTTATTGTTCCAAAAATTAGTTCCAAACAAAAACCAAATAAACATTGATTTTTATATTTGATAAAATCTCATGACTTTACAAGTCAAGAAATTGTTTGAATGTTATGTAGATGTAAAATAAATCCTTAAAATTTATATGACTTTTTATATGATTTCTAGATAATGGAAAAATCAACTATAATGTTTGATTTTTTGAAAGAAAATACAAATAAATTCGAAGTCATTACTAATATTCTATTTTCTGAAAATCATTGAACAACATTTTGAAGAATCGCTATTGATGACATAAGTATTAGTTCATTGCAACACGATTATATATTTTTGTCCACAAATACATGATTAAGATGTTAATAGATGTTACGAAATTCAATGAACTTATAGTAAGCTTGGCCCCTCCCAACTGCGAATCCTGGTTCTGTCCCTGGAAAGTTATGATTATTTATTTTAGACATATGGCATTTATTTATTTCAACCATAATATAAACTCATGGAATTTATATAATAAGAACTCATGGTCACTATTTATATCACAACATTAATAATATTTATTTCCAAAACTCATGGTAATTATTCACCTTACAAGCCCATTATGATTATCTATAGAAAAACCCATGAGAATATCACATTACTCTACTATAGTGGTTGTTACCATACTTTATAAAGCTCATGTGGAATAAAGATCCATGACGATATATGGTAGCTTTGTCCATTTTGTAGGGCTCACAATGAGAAAGCAAAATGATAGGCCCAAGTGGAGAGGACCACCAAGTCAAAGGCCCATCAAAATACATAGCACTCATGGCCAAGCCCAACATGAACTCCCAGCCAAAACAGCTCATGTGTGCAAACTAACCCAACTGGAGAACTTCATTCAGTTTTGCCTTTCATTGGAGATTACCTCAAGAAGCAACTAAGCTCCCAAAACAAATTAGGAGCTGACCACTTGTCTCACTGCCAACTCTGACGTGAACAGTACCAGAGGCTGACACCTAAAGGCTAATGGGCAATAAATATCCTCCCTCTCCAAGTTTTGGTCACAACTCAAGAAAGTCATAACCAAGACCTCCAAGCTTATGAAATCCTCAACTAAATAGTTTATTTTATTACTAAAAATGTATGTAATTGATTCATTAAACAAGCCCATGAATCCTAAAAGGGAAAATTTGGGAACATGTGATTTGGAGGGCATAAAGAGATCTCCAGCAGAACCCTCTAAAGTGGGCTTAAACTTTGACACTTAGCTTGGGGTGTTAAATCCTACCTCCTAGGGTCCAAATCTCAGTTGCAGCACTAGGATTCCTCTTTAATACCTGTCTTAATCCTATTGGTTGAACACAATCTCAGAATTCTTAGCATTTAATGCAAGATTACCCCAAATATTCACCATGTGTCATATTACCCAAAGAAACAAAGCAGCCTCAAAAGCAAATCTCTCATTTATGACCAAATCCTAGGATAATTAAGTCTACTATTCTACCCCTGATCAATCCTATGTTTTTGGACTTTTGTTAATTAATACCTCCCTAAACACCACTATAGAAGGGTAAGCACACCAGCCCACAAAACACACACCAACCCCTCTGAAATTTCTGATTTTCTTGTCACTTTGCTTGTGGTTTAGCTCTCCCCAAGCTCATAAATCATTCCCCTTAGCTCACACTCACTTAGCCTCAGACATTCCTTCTCCTTTTTTGCATATTCACAACTCATAAATGCTTCCTAATCAGTCACAAACGCTTCCTAATCAGTCACAAACAACCCTTTACTCACTAAATCCTTAACCTCAGCATTAAATCTATCATAACATCACAAGCTTACATACCCACTCACTCAAAATAGTCTATACTACCTCATTCATGCCACACATATATATTCCCCAAGAATCTTAATTCAACATTTGCTGCACTGAGCTGGAATCTCTCTCTCCTTTCATTCCATCCTATTTTTTCCTCTTTTACTTGTAATTATGAAACTTTTAATCTTTATTTGTTGTTATTATGATGAAAGCCATAATGTTTTGGATATTATGGAAGTTTTCCCTTATGTTAACTTAATAATAATAAGGAAAACTTATGATTTTTACCATGTAAACACACTTATTAACTTGTCAGACATCTACCGCTAGAGATCTGTCATATTCACTGTTGGACCATTTTTTCTTTCGTGTACTTGTTATAACGGGCCCATTTTTATATTAACCAACTATAGAAGAAATACATAATTTTTACTATGCAAATACATTTATTATAATTTTTGTTGGATGCAACCAGACTTTGAGCAAAAATGGGCATTTCACACTTCACCGATAGCCTTTGGGCAATATTCCAAGCCCAAAGTTGAGTCTCAGTCTTGACTCCCCTAACATCATATGGGCAACAAAAAATGCCCCCAACGACATATAAAAAAAGAATAAAAAAACTAAATGCAAAATGAATAATGTAAATTTACATGATTACTATATCAATTATGTATTATTACACAATTTTGCATAAACTTATGTAAGTGAATTTTGAACTTAATTGGCTAAAATATGTTACTTAACTTACTTGAAACCTCTTGGTTAATTACCATACACCAAAAACACTTTGGTTACATTCAGTAGGTGTTTAAGATGCACAAAAAGAAATGCCATTTTCTTCTTCATCACACTACTCTCATTTTCCCTTTTTCCTTTGAAGCCAACACCCAATTCTCCAAGTTGTGAGAACTGGCTGCAATATTTTCCTATTTTTTGCAAGTTTATTAAGCACCTTATCGTCAAGATGCACCGCTAGCCTCCCTCATCATTCGTGTGGAAGTGAGTCGCGGATTCGGCTCTTCGAACTAAATCTGGGTCAGCAAGAATGCCCAATCAAGTTCAAACACGTACGCGGAGAATTAGAAAAAGACCCAGACAAACTATAAGGATCTATTGATAAGAAAATCAGAATTTTAATTTTGGTGTATTCATTTCAATGCTTTTATTTTATTTTATTTAAAAAAAGTATTCACTTCATTGCTAAGTTTAGAGTCTTAAGAGTGAGAAAATTTCACGAAAGCAGAGTCAACATAAGAAAGTCTTTATTATAGTTCAATTTTTCATCACTAGGTAATCTAAAACTGAAAAATCAAAAGCTTTAGTTTGTTTCATTTTGACTCAAATATGCTCTCATATGAATCAATATCAAATCTTAAAAAGACATCTAAAACATCTTTTCATTGAACACTAAACCTGCAGCAACCGATAAGAATTTATAAACACCTAAAACATTTTCCACTATTCTGCTCCATCGGTTTGCACATTATTTTGAGAAACACTTATTTTTTTCCTGTCACAAGTCACAACAAACTCGTCAAAAGGATGGTACTCTTTGTAGCATGCTGCCCTCCCCAATCCTTCAACTTCCTCAATAACATTGTCAAGTTTTGCCACCATCTCTACTAGCAAAGAAGCAAAAGCAGCAAAAGGAAGTGCCTCCGAGAACTCAAGGCTAGTGATTGCAATCTTACTCAATTGTGGCCTTAAGACCTTCCTCTCAGCCTCCTTAGAATCAGAAGTAGTCCTTCTGGATTTCCAATCCATCAATGCAGAACTGTCAGTTTTCACACTTGATAATGAGACTCCAGGGGCCTTTTCATGCTTTTGGTTAGCTTGTGCAGCAGCTAAAGCGAGCATGTTGGTGGCTTGGTTTTTGTTGGCTCCAAGGAATAGCCTTGGTTGGGATTTTATGGCGGTATTAAGGTCTTGTAAGGCTTCATGGAGATGATCAGAGAGTATTTCTGGAGAGCAGTGGCGGTGTCTTCTTATGCTATTGGCAAGTTCCATTAGCACTTTTGAAATCTCCCCTGCAAGTCTGTTGCAAGGGTCTTTGAATAAGGTTCGCACGGATTGCGGGGTCTAGCCAGAAAAACAAAACAAAAAAAGATCAGTTAATAAGAAATCGCAATTATTATAGAAAAAAGAAACATCAATTGTACTGATTATATCAAATATAATGCTTAACACAGTTATTGTTGAGATTGTATTTATTGTCACCACAAGAGTTGCCTTTATATGACAAAATAATCAGATATTTGTTATGGACAGTCAGACATTAAATACAATACATTCAGAGTTTTTGGGTAAATTTATGTTTTTCCTATCTTTGACAACCAGAAGACAGATAAATCAAAGTTTTCAATTACAACATTATGAAACCTTATGAAAACTTCTTTCTGGGAATTATAATCACATTAATTAAAATTACCACCGCACACTCTTGGTGCGTTGGTCACTCTATAAGTATAATACTTATGAGGTGTGGGAGGCAAGGGATAAGGTTCAAATTTCGAGGAAAGAGTTTCACACATATACACTTAAATTAGGTTAGAGTAGAATTTCTATCTTATATAAAAATAATAATAATAAAAAATGAAATAACTTTGCTATTTCTTCTGTCCTATTTCAAATGAAGTAATTATGGCTCTAATTTCAAATGGAAACTTCTTTATGGGGATTACATCAATTATGGCTCTTGAAAAATTTACCTCTTGTTTAAAGTCACACAGGGTGGCCAAGTTTTGTACAAAACTCAATCATTTCTGTAGTCATTGTTACTCTTTTAGGAAGCAAAATTAATTAGAGGCCATTCATTGCCTCCTTGCAAATAGTGGGCAAACATTAAAAGTTGGAAGTGAGAAAATAAATTCATGTGCTATACTATAATTCGACTAGGATAAAATAGAAAAAAAAAAAATCAATTTTATATTACCGGAATTTCAGTCCTCAAACATCCATGTAGAGCTACAACCGTGTAGCCAAAATGGCGAAGAACACCTCCCAGTTTCACATACCGCTGCCATGGAAACCGATGACAGTATCTTGAGTGCCTTGGCTCCCAACTTGCATATAGTGCCTGTTTAATTCACAATATCGTCATTCCAATATTGAAGAGTTATTATATGTACTATATATTAATTCTTGAATATAGTAAACTAAGCGAAAGAGTTTGAAAATCTTACCAAGGCTTCATCTTTGGATTTCGAGTCCAAAACAGCCTTATAGCCTTCGTAAATGGGATCCTCCGGGGACTGTTTTTCGGTATCTTCTATGTTAGGATCAACAAAATATTCATTGACACAAGCTGCAAAATTCATGTCGCATATTACTTGTATTATTGACATAATCATCAAAAGAACATTATGACATGAATAACAGTGAACTTTTACTAGTATTGCTTGCCAGAAAAGAAGTTCTAAGTTTATAATTTACAAGTTTGCACACATTCATCCTCATAGGTTCTTAATTCAAACAAATTTTACTAATTATTTCTTTTACTTGACAAATAGGAAGCTGTGGTATTATCATTAAAAATTTGTATACCTTCTATAGATTTTGCAAGGCCTTCAAGCTTTAACACAGTGGAGTTATGGAGCTCTTCCCCTGACCAATTAGGAAATATCAATAAACTCATGAGCAGGCAGACACCACAGCCAATGGCAATGGTGAAGAAGCGGTCATGTGCAATCTTCAGGACATTATCGACCCGGTAGCTCGAGACAGTTATCAGATTGAAGGTCAAGAGAAATATCACAACACCATAGTCATAGTTCTTCTTTATGTAGGGAAAGAACCTCAGGTATGTAGCAGCAGATCCTGCCATGTTGAAAATGAAATTAAAGAATAAAATAAATAAATAAAAGTAAAAATAAAAGAAGAAGAAGAAGAAGAAGAAGAAGAAGAAGCATAAACTTAGCATATTTTTTTTGGAATGAAAATTTTAGCCTCAGAAAAAGGAAAGTACAACTGTAAACAAAAAGTTGGCTGCAGCTATACTATATAGGAATGGTTCTTATGAAGACTCCATAAATCAACAAAATAAGGATTTAAGGATTGTGATACTGAGTAATTGATAGTCTTTTGTTCTTGGTTGAGAAAATTTTTGACAATGACAGTAATATTTATGGAAGCGCAAAACTTTAGCATCAAGATCTATGTAGACTAAAAAAATATATATATAAAAAAAAAATAAAGGTTATTTTATAGGAGCTATGTAGACTACATACAATTCAATCACTGAGATCATAAACTGCCCTTCATATCAGAAATGACAAAAAAATTAAGGATAATAAAATGAATATATCAAACAAAGGCTCATATATATAATATCTTCTGTAAAATACAATGAACTCAATACATTTGCTTGGACACTCAAGGATCCCTTTGGAATAGCGCAAGTTAAATGTGAAACTTACCAATTAGAAAAACTGCAGCTCCAATAAAAATAGCTCGAAAGACCGGGCAGGTTTCAGTTGCAATGTACTCAAAAATGAAAGCCAGTGATCCTGCTAACAGCGTCCCAAATCCTCTATTCAGTCCTTTGCATAAAGTTGCCCCTGTAATCAAATGATGAATAATTTGTAACATCGACCAAAAAAAGTCATACCAAGTGCAAAAAACTTTCGTTGTAACCCTATATATATATATATGAGGAAGAAGAATATAAGATGACAGCAAAGAGAGAATAATTAACCTGCTGTGAACTCTAACACAACAACCACAGTCATGACAGCCCAAATGGCATTCTGTCCGATCCCTTTGAACAATGGTTCCATGAGATATAACAAGGAAACCAGTGTCAAAGACAGACCAACTTTGAAAGCGTGGATCACCCTTCTTGGGTCATCATGTCCTACCTTCCACATCGTTTTACACAACAAACCCGGATATGTTTTCATTTTCTGGGCAAAGATTGGGATACGTTTCTCCCAGTTCCCCATAGTTTTAGTGCGATCTCCATTTCTTTCCATAGCCATTTCCATGCCTGCATGAACTTTGGGAAACATTTCTTGATCTTGAGCAATACAGAGAGAACGGTGTTCCTAATGCAAAAATTCCAGATGATTCCCAAGAAGTTTATTTATATTCTCTTCAAGAAAAAAAGACCATGCAGCCACGATATGGGAAAAGCTGATAATTTTTGTTTGGTTGTTGTGGAGTTTCGTTTGTCTAATGAGAAACCCACCTTTCTCTAAGAAGCTAGTGTCACTTTATATTTATATCTGTGAAAGAGAGAGAGAGATCGTGATGCTATTCCTACATTCACATGCATTCCATTAAAGTAGATAGAAGGTGGTTGCTTTCACAAGGGCTTAGTCAAAACAAGGTAGAAGCCAATTTAACTAAAGTCGGTGTACCTTTTCTTGTGGTCATTAATTATTTTTTGAATTCAAATCATGTCTTTAAATCATAATTTCAGTTTAAAACTTTTGTTAAAAATAAATAAATAAACGACATAATTTTAATAAATTCAGAAAGAAATAATACCAAATCTCACGCAACAACTCTAAATCTCTATTTGACACGCATGTAAAACTAATTAATCAAACCTTAACATTTTGATTAGTACAAATCATTAAACACTGTTGTCTCCAATCCTAACCGATGGTTCTTAGTTTAGTTATAGTGGAGGTTTGTTAAAGTACGCAAGAAAATATGTTAGAGATTTTAGTTAACAAAGCATAACTTGGAGAGTTGTTACAAGATACTTTATTGTGTAATTGATGCAGTAGCAATAGGGTGTGGAACTATATGAAGCGACTCTTATGTAATTTCTTTTTTGAATTGAAATTGTAACTTCAAGACACGATTTTAATTTTAAAACTAAATTATGCATACTTTGTGTATAATAGGGCAGTGTGAAATAAGAGAAATGATATATCCACAACATTTTCACAACATTTTTATAACAAATCCTAAGTGATAGATTGTTATTGATTGTTTTTATTGGGGCAAAAAAGTAATCTTAGTGTTAGGTTCAAATTTGAACCAATAACAACTAACCACCTATGATTTGTTGTGAAAATATTGTAAAAATATTGTGGACATAGCACCTCTCGTGAAATAAACACTACACTTAGTTTTTGTAACATGTCATTAAAGAAATTTATTTTGTAGGAAAATGTATACTTTCCATATTGTTGGAGATCAAAGTAATACATCTGTTACTCAAAAAAAAAAAAAAAAAAAACTTGATATTGGAATAAATCAAGAAATTAATTGTTAGAGAAGATTTAGAGAATGAAAAAATTAATTCAAAATTATAAATGATTTGTGTATATGTAATTTCCATTATAAAAGTATATTATATTGTAATGTATTTCAACTAAGTGAATGAAGATGACATAACCTTTGAACCTTTTTTTTTATTGAGAGTAGTTGAACGATGCATAAAAAACCTCCTAAAATTATAAACTCTCAGACATACTAGAATCAAGATGTGGCATAAAGTTCACATTTGTTATCAATTACATCCTTTCATCCACTCCCATTAAGAAGTTTTCCTTAAACAACTTAAACTTTTTTTTATTTTTTATTTTTTATATATAGGAATAACAACTTAAGTTTGGACAATTTTGACAAAATATCTAAGGATAAAAATAAATTTAAAAAAAAATTAAAGGTTATTGTGGGAGGACTTTCGTCTCGGCCCCCAATCAGGTATTGTCCTCTTTGAAAATGGCGTTGAGCCCTTAGGCCATAGGCTTATAAGGCATGGGTGGGAGACTCTCTCCCCGATGTGGGATTGAACAAATCCTTGAGAACTAAGACTCAACGCCATTTCCAAAAAGGACAATACCTGATTGAGAGCCGAGATGAAAGTCCTCCCACAATTATAATTTGGATTTATCCAAAAATTTCTTTATGTACATAAAGAAACCGGATCAATATGTGTGTTTACTGGTCGCAAAATTTTAAATTCCGTCATCCTCCCTCACTTGAGTGGTTTCATTGTTTGACAAAAGGAGGGAGATATGCTATCAAGTTTTGAGAAAGAACTTTCTTAAGGCTTAAGGGTGGTGCAGATTTATTCATGCCTTTCTTTTCTTTTTCTTTATTTCTTTTTTGACAAAATTTAGGTCTTCCAATCTTTCACACATTTTTCCTTCGGAGAAAGTTTAGGGGTACAATATTTTCATAACACCCTTATTTTGAGTTATAGTGGGTCTGGATATATCTTATTTTATTTTATTTTGATTTATAGTGAGTTTACACCTCAACTTGTTGTAAAAATATTACAAGATTTTGTTGTGTCCATTAAAAAAAAAATTAAATCTTTTTTAAGTTTCTACCCAAAAAAAAAGAGGCAAAATGTTCGTTTGGCATGATTAATTTTGCCAACGTATTTTACTATTCAGTTTATTTTTTGCTGCTATTCATGAGCTTTACTGCACTTTTTGGTACTATTCATGGGTCTCACTATACTATTTTAATTAACTTTTACCTTTATCTACAGTACTTTCAGCAAAAAGTTTTTAGTTTCAGCAAAATAAGCGGATCCTAAACAAACCCTAAATGATAAAAATATTACAAAAAACTAATAAAATAAATATTGTTCAACAAAACCAAAATTTAAATGAATTTTTTTTTTTGGAGAAAAAAAAAAAGGTTGGTTTGACTTAACACCTTCTGATCATCAAGAAAACAACTTACATAAAATCAAGAAACATAAAAAATTAAAAATTAAATAAATAAATAAATAATCAAGAATTAATCAAGAAATCGGTTCAGATAAACTAAATGCGAACTTGAAGCAAACAAATGATGGGTATTAAACAAAACCAAAGCTTCTGCCCGAAAAGAAAGAAAGTAAACAAAGCTTCTGAAAGCATACCTGGAACAAATCAACAAAAGTTTCCAAAAGATCATTTGACCATCAGACATTTTCAGCTCGTATCTGATACACCCTTTGTTCCTAGTTAAGTTCTATTTTTGTAATTAGATTTTAAAACCGATCTATCAGTTCTTTTTTAAAATAAAAGTTGTTTCTTTTTTGTTTTTGAATCTATCTATTTGTTTGTGTTTTGAATTTTAATCTTAAATATTATATTTAAAAAAAAAATTAAATTTTTATCACTTTTTAAGTTTTTTTTTTAATTTATGATTTTTTTTAAAAAAATTTCAAAACTACATCATTTTGAGAAACCCTACGGTGCATTTTCAATGTACCCTAACTAATGATTGAATTAAATAAAATTCAAAATTAAAGGATTGAATTAAATTTTATACAAAGTTAAAGAGCGCAATTTATAATTTAACAAAAAAAAAACTAAAAAATTCTAATGTAGTAACGTTCACATATATGTCATCTTACTATTTATGTCAGCTTTTTCATCAAGTATGGCAATGTTCGTTTAAAAAAGCTTTCCTTTCTTGATTGATTTCTATATAAATAACACAATATAAAAGGAATCATAAGGAACGCCGAACGTGGCCCCATCATGAAATCTACTTTTAAAAAATACCCAAAAAAAAAAAATCTTATGCAATTTGAGTGTGTTTCAATCAAGTTTATAAGGTACGCAATTTTAGCAAAACTTAATCTTTGTGTTATCAGCTTGCTCTCCACCTCGGTTTCAAAAGAAAAATTGTAGGAACACAACTACTTTCACACCCATTTTTATAATTATCTAATATGACTAATTGTGAATGATGAAGAAAAAAAAATAATAATAAATCTATGTGAAAATAATAAATAGTTAATCATAATTTGTCACATAAAATAATGGTAAAAATTGACATGAAATTAATTATGGTCCTGAAATAAGTCAAATAACTCCTCTCAAAACTGATCCACCTGAGTTGGCCATATGAATGCTGACAACTCGGTGTGGTTGGGTCAACAGTACACACACGGTTGACCTAACTCAAGTGGCTCATATGTGGTGCACCCATTGCATGAAAAGGTGGTGCTAGAGGTACTATTCAGGGTCACGGGTTGTATACAGCTAACATGTATAACTTGTCAGAAATGAAAGGAAATGTTATTAGTTGTTATTGTTAACCTAATATATGGTGAATTATGAACCGCTTTTTCCTTTGATTCTTTGAAGTACGTTAACGTTGTTTTCAAACAGCTGTGGACTTGTGGTTGATATTTATCAAGCGATCCTCCCGTGCATTCTCAACTTCTTTATATGAAGTTCAGGCTTTTCCAAGTGGCACAAGGCATTGGCATAAGCTCCCCTTTTTCGTGAGAAGTAAAAAAAGTTTGTGAGGAAATAGACTCCCTCCTCTTTCCCCAACGCTATTCTCGTCGTTGCTCAAGGTACTAGGGATACCAAACCATCCTTTGACTTATTATAGTTCTCACTCCTCAGTAACCCTAAAACCCAACAACATTATATATATACAGGAAAAACTATCAAACACGCGTGAATTCACACATATGCGTAATAAACACTCCATTTGGGTTGTGTTAACGGATATTTTATAGTGCCCGTTGATAGCAGCTTTTTGACTTCTTCTTCTTTTTGCAACTTTTTTTCTTTTTTGCAACTTTATGTTATTTTATTTAGTTTTATAATTTGTGGAGCTAGCTTCATAAACAGGAAAAAAAAAAAAAAAAAAAAAAAAAAAAAAGTTAAAATAAACAGTGAGTTTAGTTTTATGTCTTTATTTCATTTATTCAATTTTATTATTAAGTGGGACCCACATTAGTCCAACCTTAACAAGTACTGCACTGTTCTTGTTAACATCTGCCTTTATATATATACAAGATTGAATTTAAGTTACACTTTGCAATTTGAAGTTATATTGTACTGTATAATATTTTTTTTAATAAATGCGAATTTTAACAAATCAACCGTTGGATTGGATTTTCTTTAGACATGCTTGCAAAATTTTAAGATAATCAAAGATAAATAACTATGGATTAGATTTTCTTTAGACATGCTTGCAAAATTTTAAGATAATCAAAGATAAATAACTATGTTATCGATCAAATATTTAAATTTCAAGATTTGTATTTAAAATTGTGCTTAAAAGATGGGGTTTTAGATCGAATAGAAAATAGCATTTAATTAATATGAACTTTGGTATACATGTTAAGAACATAGAAAATATGTAATCCAACAATGAAAATTTTGAGATATTAATCCAATCATAGTGTATTAGATTGTGTAATACTGCTTAAAGTTACACAATGTGAAACTTAAATCCAACCCATACATACACACAAATAGCGACACACAACATGAGGATTGATTTTATTTTATTTTATTTATAGATACAATAAAGTTTTTTTTTAAAGTATCTTTTTATATGTACGGATTGTTTTATGTCATAGTCAGCTCATATATGATCATCTTTACAAATAAACAAAAACAAAACAAAAAACTCATATATGCCCATATATTTCCTATATATATCATAGATATGGCCAAAATGGCCAAATACCACATTTTTTTTGAAATTTTTAGCAAAAAAACACTGTTTCGGAAATAAATGGCAATCTATCACTTTTTCTAGTACTCGAGTTTGGTGAACTCAAGTACCCTATTTTATAGTTCCACCGTGGCACTGCTGAGCTGGAAATTGGGCGATTAAAAAAAATAATATGGTACTCGAGCTTGGTAAACTCAAGTACCATGCAACAAAATACTCCAGGATGCCAGGCTCAAGTACCTTTTATAAATAAACTGCAGAAAATTTTATTTCTACGGTACTCAAGTTTACCAAACTCGAGTACCGTGTAAATTTTTTTTTTTTGTTTTTGTTTTTTTTGTTTGGGGATAATCGACAAATAAACATAAAGATAAAAATAAGTAGCTTTTTTTTGTTTTTATTTATTTAAATAGAAGCATTGTAAAATATAGAGATTTTAATTTCAAAATATGAATTTAATTTCTACATTAATTAAAATTGTTCATTGTTTTCTCATAAAAATTGTTCACTGTTTTCTATATAAACTATTTCTACGATTTTGCATAAAATTATTTTCTATTCAGCATTATTTAAGAATTGTTCACTCTCTTTTTTGCATAAATTATTTTCTGTTCACTATTTAAAAAATTGTTCACTGTTTTCTCATAAAACACCTAGTGAAATCGTGTTTTCTAAATTTAAACGCCAAATCTGAATGCTTTTTCATGTTTGAATTTCACAATAATTGAATATATTTTTTTGCATTGATAAAATCTGTTTCTACATTAATGAAATTTTCTCTCTGCACATCTTATTTACTGTATATTCAAATCTGCTTACTGCATTCATAAAATCTGCTTTTTGCATTAATTAAAACTGTTCACTGTCTTATCATAAAAATTGTTCAATGTTTTCTGCATAAACTATTTCTAGCATTGGCGCAATTATTGCACTTAAATGGTTTTTGTGTTTTTTAAAATATGTAACCATATGAATAATGGACAAACTCCATGAAAGAAAAATGAATGATTCGTATAAATCACCTAATGGTAAATGCCTCGAAAAATTCGAATTTGTAACAAAGTTCGAATTAGTTGAATGTAGAAATTCGAGGAAAATCGATGGAAAATCAATGAACGTACCAAATCGTGAAGGTGTACATAAGATGTACAGATAGTCTAGACTTGTTGAGAAATTTGATTTCGTTGAAAGTACAAATAATAAAAATTCAATGGAAAAGTATGTACGTTAGATGTTTAGATCGTATGAATTTGTTTAAAAATTTGAATTCGTTAAATGTACAAAACTGTGAAAACTCAAGGAAAAATTGTGTACATTAGATGTACAGATAGTACGAATTTGTTGAAAAATTCGAATTCGTTGAGTGTGTAAAATCGTGAAAATTCAAATGAAAATTGAAGAACATACCAAATTGAGTAAACTTAATGGAAAATTAATTACATTAGATGTACAGATCATCCAAATTTGTTTCCAAATTTGAAGTCGTCAAATGTACAAAATCATGAAAATTCAATTTAAAACTATGTACTAATGTACTAATCATCCTGATTTGATGAAAATTTCAAAATTGTCGAACGTACAAAATCGTGAAATCTTAATGGAAAATCGAAATTGTTGAACGTACCAAATCGTGAAAATTCAATGGAAAGTTGTGTACATTAGATGTACAAATATTCTGGACTTGTTGAGAAATTTGATTTCGTTGAAAGTACAAAATCGTGAAAATTCAAGAGAAAATTGTGTACATTAGATGTACAGATCGTTCAAATTTGTTGATTGTATAAAATCTTGAAAGTACAAAATAAAATTGTGTAAATTAGATGTACAGATAGTCTGAATTTGTTGAAAAGTTTGAATTCGTTAAATATACAAAATCGTGAAAATTAAATGGAAAACTGTGTACTAATGTATTGATCATCCAAATTTGTTGAAAAATTCAAAATAGTTGAATGAACAAGATCGTGTAAACTCAATAGTTAATGAACAGTTAATCTTTAGATTTGCAAAAGTTGAATGTACATAATCATCAGTTGTCAGACATTAACAACAACATTTTGTATTGCACAGAACGTGTAGACATTAACAACAGCATCTAATGTTCGTAGGTAGAAATTTTTTAAAATCATCATTACTTGAATCTGAGAAGTCTAAAATATCTCTTTCATCATCTAACGCAGTAACTTCATTAATAGACTTAATGGCTCGCTCTTGCGCCTTCCCCTTTAGATGCTTCTTAGCTTTTTGGATTGCATAAGAACAGTCTAATCATCTTTGCATTTTATTGTTCTCTTGTTCAAGACGAGCAAGTATGTTGGCAGGTTCATCTCTAAGTAACTCAGCTGAGCGTGCCTTAGGAACTCGTAACCCATGCCATCAACAATACACCTCCAACTCACACCTCTTCTCGTATAGGGTTGACCATGGTGGTTCTGCTACGGTGAACTCTATTGCGGTGGTATCTATACTTAGTTTTGTAGGTTTGTCGACCATGATGTGCCCGACGCTTCCAAGACTCTCGTATGTGTATATTGGCATATTAAGAAAATATCTCTTCTTTCCAACCCATTTCCCTTCATAGTGGTCTGTGTATGTCTGTAGTTGTTGATCTGCTGGAACTTGTGATAATCCATTTGTTGAAGTAGATCCAAACTTGTTTCGCATTGTACAATTTGATGTTGAGGCGTTGCGACTCATAGCTTAGTCAATCTACGAAGTTAGTGGGGTAGAAATAAGATAATTATTCTGGTGCATTTATAACCTCAATTCATGTTCTAAGCATTATAATTTTAGTTATTAGGGCTTGTCATGTCAATACAGGCTGGAAAAACACTACATGAACAGGATTTTAAATGTTCCCAATGTCACAGTGAGATTTGAAGATATCGGCAGTAGTTGCAGTGTTCTTGAACAAAGTATCGTATTTAATTGACACAGTGCTACGTCCTTAGCACCAAGGTACGATTATTCATATATTTAAGTATTCATGTGAATGTGGATGATATGACTGGACAATGTGTGAAATCGTGCCAAGCTGTTGAGTAGCACATGTGAAACAGTGGCGTCTGTTGGCGCATGTGGTTCGTATGACTATAGTTGGTGCTACAATAGCGGGCTGGTGACATGTCTTCAAATGCCATAGTTGGTGCTACATCATGTTTACTGTATATTCAAATCTGCTTACTGCATTCATAAAACAGATTTAATTAATGCAAAAACAGTGAACAATTTTTAAGACAAGACAATAAATAGTTTTAATTAATGCAAAAAACAGATTTTATGAATGCAGTAAGCAGATTTGAATATACAGTAAATATGATGTGCAAAGAGAAAATTTCATTAATGTAGAAACAGATTTTATCAATACAGAAAAATATATTCGATTATTGTGAAATTCAAACGTGAAAAAGCATTCAGATTTGGCGTTTAAATTTAGAAAACACGATTTCACTAGGTGTTTTATGAGAAAACAGTAAACAATTTTTTTAAATAATGAACAGAAAATAATTTATGCAAAAAAGAGAGTGAACAATTTTTTAAATAATGCTAAACAGAAAATAATTTTATGCAAAATCGTAGAAATAGTTTATACAGAAAACAGTGAACAATTTTTATAAGAAAACAATGAACAATTTTAATTAATGTAGAAATTAAATTCATATTTCGAAATTAAAATCTCTATATTTTACAATGCTTCTATTTAAATAAATAAAAACATAAAAAAGCTACTTATTTTTATCTTTATGTTTATTTGTCGATTATCCCAAAAAAAAAAAAAAAAAAAATTACACGGTACTCGAGTTTGGTAAACTCGAGTACTGTAGAAATAAAATTTTCTGCATTTTATTTATAAAAGGTACTCGAGCCTAGCATACTCGAGTATTTTGTTGCATGGTACTCGAGTTTACCAAGCTTGAGTACCACATTATTTTTTTTAATCGCCCCAATAGTGCCACGATGGAACTATAAAATAGGGTACTCGAGTTCACCAAACTCGAGTACTTAAAAAAGTGGTGGATTGCCATTTATTCCGAAACAATGTTTTTTTGCTAAAAATTTCAAAAAAAATGTGGTATTTGGCCATTTTGGCCTCATAGATATAGCTTGCAGTTTGTTTCTAAATAAATAAACTAACACAGTTTTGGGCTATCCATGAAAGCCCATGAAACTCACTCTTAGGAAGGCACTAGTGCCTCAAATGCAAGATGAAATCGAAAATCCAATGGCCATTTGAGTTCCCCTGACATGATAACGAAGCCTGAGCCACGGAACATCAAAATCGACACACTCAAGATGATCCCCCTTTGGGCTAAATATGCATGGCCCTCTCACTCAAAGAAATTTGTCGGATCCTGTACGATCCTTAGGAAATGTATTAAGTTACCTATTTGGACACTCTCCATACGTTAAGTGTATGTTTGGATAGTGCAGAAAAGCAGCTATGTCTTGTGTTTTTTAGTGGGTCTCATGCACCGTTCACAGAACCTGCAAGTATTTTTTTCAACAAAAACAACTTCAAAACTGGGTCTCACGGCACTATTCACATACTTAAAAATTATTTTGCTACAGTGTTTTTAGTTTTCAGTTTTTAACAATAAACAGTATTTAAACATACCCTAAATACTGAATGATTTGTTTGAACAATTGGAATAGTAGGATTAAGTTCTAACTTATTCCCTTTTCCTAACAAGAAGAAAAGGAGATTAGACAAACACCTCAACTCAATCCCCACTTATGGGGATAAGGGCCCAGAGCCCTCCAATAAATACCCCATCCCTAAATGCAAAGAGGAAGATGATCCAAGGTAGACAAGAATAGCTTTAAATATGTTTAAATAATACATAGATGGTTTTATAAATTGCTATATAATTTTTAGGAAAAGATAGTTTCAAACATGTTTGGAGTCAAATTTTGTTTAACCCAACTTGTGGATAAACTTCTGAAATTTAACGTGAAAAAAGGGTTTTACTTATTTTTCCTTTATTTAATAAACAAGTTAGATGGTCTCCAATAAATAAATAAACAAGTTAGATGTAAACATAATAGTATATTCAAGAAGATTATGAACAGAAAATTTGATAATTTTATATAAAAATCGTACTTATATAAATACATAATATCAGATAATTTTATATAAAAATTGTACTTATATAAACATAATATCGGATTGTTGAGGATATAGATGAGGGACTAAGATACACTAATTATTAATATTCATAATTCATTTATTGATAAAAAAAAAATTATACATAATTTGTTAACAAATACAAAGTTAGTAAATATCATTTTTATAAATTCATAAATAAAAATTAGCCTATTTAATTAACTTGAAATATAGTTTTAACCCGGATTAAGTAAATAATCATTAAAATGGATTTATAAAAAAATACTACAAAATTTTAATTAAAGTAGTTACCATAGTTTTTTTTATTACTGCAATAAAACAGTATAAAACCAACACAATCATATATTTACCATAGGTTTAAAAAATTAATACTCGAATTTATGAACTTTGCATAAACTTTTTTGTATATAAAACTCTGATTGGACCGGTGGTCCGACTTGGTTTTCTGTGAATAGGCCATTGGATTTGGGCCAGATTTTTAAGAACCAAATAGGCAGAACTTGTGGGCTAAATCGTCCAAAACAGGTTAAACTGACTGTTTTGTAGCGAATTAATCATGGGTTGAACCTGCTTGGGTTGCTTTGTTTGAGAAAATTGTAAAATAAAAAATGTGGTTGTTAGAGCATTCTCATTAAATGTTGAATAATTGCTAAATGCTATTTTTAGCACTTGAAACCACAATCGCTACATCAAGAGTGGTATATGTAAAATTTTTAGCAACTTAGTTACAGTAGACTGTCAAA
The DNA here is from genome assembly GCA_019022515.1 of Quercus aquifolioides. NCBI lineage: Eukaryota > Viridiplantae > Streptophyta > Magnoliopsida > Fagales > Fagaceae > Quercus > Quercus aquifolioides. Next base: position 8,505,095 of record CM032336.1, on the reverse strand, counting down.
GATGACAGCCTATTGTAGCTCAAATCTTATAAAAAATAATAATATTTTATTAACCTTTCCGTTAGAATATCATTTCTCTCTCTCACACTATTTTCTCTCTTTTCTTATGTAACTTGACTTCTCTCTTTTCTTCTTTGGTTCACCAGACTCTCTCTCTGTCCCTCTCTCGTCTCTCTCTCCCTCGTCGTCTCATTCTGGTTCCAAGATAGGCATTATCTCATTGTTCTCTCTCTCTCTCTCTCTCTCTCTCTCTCTCTCTATGCCAAATCTTTCATCTCTCTCGATCTGTCACCGTGGGTATGTGATTTGTGAGGTGGGTTTGTGATTTGTGGTGTTTGTGTGGGTTGGATTGTGGGTTTTGTGGGTTGTGGTGGAGGTTGTGGATTGTGGAGGTTTTGGGTTATGGTGGAGGTTGTGGCTTGTGGGTGTGGGTTGATTGAGTCTGGGTCGTAGAATCGAGTATAAGATGTGGTTGCAGTGGATCTGACTGGTGGCGACAATGGTGGGTGGATGTGGTGGTCGTGGTATGGGTGGGTGTGGTGGGTGGATGTGGATGGTTTTTTTTTTCCCCCTCTGCTGTTGTTTGTGGTTGCTGTGGATCTAGTTGGTGACAGGTGGCGGCGATGGTGGGTGGATGTGGTGGCCGTCGATGCTAAGAATAGTTGGGTTGAGAAAGAGATAGACAAAGGAGAGAAACATGAAGAATTAAAAATGAATAAAAAAATGATAAAGAAAGAATATTTAAATGAAGTGTTAAAAGAAAATAGAAGTTTTAATGTAAGGTATATTATAAAGTGAAGTGTTATATGTTATAAAGTTGGTTTTTTAGATGCTAAATGCTAAAATTTTTAAGATGTTTGATGGAAATACTCTAGGTCTCAAAACCATGTTTTTGTTGTCTTACAAATTAACTACTATGTTGTGAATTCCAATTGGCTCAACTTAAAACTTTTTGTAGTCGAATAAGGAATTTGAGGTTTGATTTCCACATATACCAAAAACTTATTGATATCTTAATCTAATGATAAAGGCAATTATCATGAGAAGATGGCAAGCTAATCACCACCGCGTTACATTTATTTCTTGACTTTGTTTGTTTAGGTGTAAAATATTTTTATTTAGAATATATAAAAATTACTTTTTTTTATTTGGTTATATTCTTGAAAATTCTAAACACATTTTCTAGCATTTGGCTTATACAAAAAATCACAAATTTTCCTATATTTTGATATAAATATGAAAGAAGAATTTCAATTTACCACTTCAAAATATTAATAAAAAATAACTAAGATCAATCTAAAAAATAAGTACACTCAAAATAAAGTTATTGAAAATTACACTTATAAGAAAAATACTAAAAAATTAATAAATCACTTAAATTTATTATTAAAAAAAATATCACCTAAAAATTAATATCCATTATCCAATCAACATAATTATTATAGGGCGGGATGTAACCCGACCATTTACCTAATTACATATTTAAATGCATCAATACAAATAATTGAAACTTTCAAAAAGATTCTTGAAATGTTTTGGGCATATTGTGGTTATTTTGGAGGGTTCAAGGGTATTTTCATTATTTACATGGTTTATAGGGTTTTTTTTTTTTTTTTTTTTTTTTGGGTTAGTTTTAGGGTTATAGGGTTAGTTGTAAGGGTATTCATTTTGAAAATTTCAAGGTTATTTTAGTTATTTAGTAGGTTTGGGGGTATTTTGATCATTTTGAAGGTTTTAATAGTATTTTGGTCATTTTGAAGATTTTAGAGATATTTTTGTCATTTTTAGAGATTGCAAGGTGTTTTCATTATTTGAAGGTTTTGAAAGTATTTTAGTCAATTTGGAGATTCTTTTGGTATTTCTATCATTTTGGAGTTTTAGGCATATTTTACTATTTTTATCATTTTGGAGAGAGAAAGTGGAGTTATGTTCTCTTTCGTAAGATATTTTCTCTTTGTCCCAACGAGGGTGTCTTTCTTAGTCAACAAAAAAAATAGTTTCAATTGGATTAAGTTATTTCACAGTCCCAAATGCTTAAGCATGAAGAAATATTTTTTGAAAATTGCTTTACTCAAAATAAAACGAACTTAAATGGAAACTAATATATTTATTCAATTTAGAGATTGAATGAAAATTTGATATATTTTTTCAATTTCAATAATGTTAGATATTTGTCCACTTACAAGTCAATCACTAAGAACATGTCTTTTTCTTTTCTTTTCTTTTCTTTTTTATGGTCATCAATAAAAGGAAAGTCTATATATATTTTTGTGTAAAATGATAACTAAAATCATATACAATTATGACTTTATGTACTTGACAGGATTGAAAGTAAAACCTAGAAATTATTTATTTTTCTTTGCAATAATACTTTGTACTTGAAGAATTAATTATATTTTAAATTTAAATTCTTTTTTCTGTTTTATTATTCTTTATTTTCTTATGCAAATTATGAAAATAAAATTTTAAAATATTTAATTTTTGAAGATATATGTAGAGACATGAAGTGAACTCAAGCCCACCAAGAACAATGGACAATGGCCCACTAAGACCAAAACAAAGTATTTGTAAGAGAATGAGTCGATCCAAGGAACAACTCTACAAGAAAAGTGGACCACAATTGATAGGACTCAAGACAGTAAGATTAAAGACACGGATTAATGGAAATAACTCTCCTCGGTCAAGTCCGAGGATGAGATGTTCTTATATTCAACCCAAGTTTATGTGAATACACTATGTTCTCCTTTCCTTTTTCCTTTTTAGATCACCTCCCCGACCCCCCCCCCCCCCTTTTTCATGGTGATCACTTCCATATATAGTCTTGCTCCCCTTCATCCCAACCTTCCACCTATTGGTTTAATAGAAAATCCCTTGGATGTTTGTCCCATCAAGACCTCCTGGAAGCTTTGTAGATAGCTATGAGTTGAGTTGCCACTGTTCAGGTGTCATTTCTCCATAAATGCGGCCAGTTTATTTGGTACAGTGCATTTAATGTGGTGGTGACAGCTTTCTTCCCAGACATTTCGTTTTTCAAGGTTGACTGAGTTTTCTGCTACTTTCCCTGAAGCTTATCCTTCTATAACAGTTACCTCCCTGAAGCCCTCCCAAGGTGGCACAACTCCTCGAAAATCAGAGTTGACCCATTATTCTTTTCCTTTGTCCTCGGCTTATTGATCCAGGTCTAACAATCCCATTGACCATCATTGGGCTTTTGCTCGTCCTTGGGCATGGCCCATAGCCCAACATGCCTGCTCGGACCTCCTATCCCCACAATATATATTTTAGCTAAGGTTGTTAATTATTATACATTTATTCTATTAATTTAATTATGAAATTATTACAGCTTGGCCTTCAATTTCCCTTTCCATCTCCCTTGTGTGTGTGTGTATTTTCTTATGCAAATTATGAAAATAAAATTTTAAAATATTTAATTTTTGAAGATATATATTTTAGCTAAGGTTGTTAATTATTATACATTTATTCTATTAATTTAATTGTGAAATCATTACAGCTTGGCCTTCAATGTCCCTTTCCATCTCCCTTATATGTGTGTGTGTGTGTGTGTGTGTGTGTGTGTTTGTTTCTAAAAAAAAGGGTGGTTGTCCCACATTGCTTAAGAAAGTGTGTTATGTGTAGTATAATTTGTCTTACCCTCCCTTAAAAGTTACCATGGCTATAAGTGGAGTTATGATGTGTCTTTATGTTAGAACCCATTTCCCATTCTCTTCTGTGTGTGTTTATTTTTAATTTTACCTCTCCCTTGTGTGTGTGTATCTTTAACCACTTCTTCTAATTTTACCATATAAGCTTTAAAAACTTACATATCATCTTTATAATATATGTGGCGGGCCAAAATTGGTTTAGTTAGATTTAGACCTCACACAATTAATTTATAGAGGTGAGATGCCAATCAACCTTAGTTACCCCTTTTTTAACAAGTCAATAAAGTGATATTGGAATGTGTGCATGGTATATATACATACACACACACACACACATATATATATATATATGAGTTAGGAAAAGCAGAACAACATATGTCCGGGATTAATACAACAATGCACCTCAGTTTTAGGCCGAGATGAAGGTTAACAACACTTGTTCTTGCGTTATAATATTCTCACTCTCTCTCTCTCTCACTTTTCTTCTTTTCAATCCTTCATCCCTTTCTTATAGGGATCTCTTTCCTTTATATTGTCATCTAGGTTGCATCTTGGCCTTCCACTTGGAGAACCAAGGCTTTTTCCTCAGATACTTGTCCCATCAAAGCCTTAATAGAAGATTTATCTGTTAGGTTGTGAGTTGTGATGACACTGTTCAAGGGTTATTCCACCATTAATGCAACCAGTTAATTGGGTGCAGAGCATTGAATGCAGAGATGATGGATGCTTTATTTGTACTCTTCCTTCATCCGCTTAATGACAAACTTTCCTTCCTTTCCTCAGATACATGTCTGGTGGTCTTCATAGCTAGACCTCGGCCTTTCCAGAGATGTATCAGTATCCTCGGGTTCCTCAGGCACTCCGATCTTCTTGGGTTTTGTGGTTGCGTTATCATGTTTGCTTCAAGAACTCATTAACAAAACTTTCCAAGGTGTGCCCCTTTTGTCTTGACTTCTTCTCGTTCTTTCTTGTCCTCGGTTTCTATGCTCTTGTTCTTGATTTCCCGTCCTCCCACAGTATATATTTAAAAAAAAAAACGAGTAGTGAGAAATTATGTTAGTTTAAATTTCTCTCAAAAAACTATTAATATAAATTAATTAGAGTTTATTACTGGTTTTCTCTTAAACAATCCGACACTAATCAACCTTGGTTAAATTAAGTTTGATGATCTCTTAACAAATTCTATTTAAAGTAGGAAAGTTCTTTATATCTGATTTGATTATTTATTTATTAGACATGTATTATACATAAATTTTTTGTCAAACTTTTCTCATATTTTGCACTAGTTAAAGGCTAGTTTAGTTTGCATATGGAAATACTCCTAAATTGATGAAGCAACCATAAACAAGCTTGAGCTTGTTTGAAAACTAAAGTTAGTAACTCAAGTCAACTAGTACTAAGAACAAAATTAAACATAACCTTTTTTTGGTAAATACAAGAGGATTTGAACCTATGAGTATGACTATGATATCTGCTCTATAATGATTGTTTTTCATCATTAGACTAAATCACAATTGATTTTTTGTAGGCAGGATTCGATCACAGCTTTTTTATTCAACGACAAGACTAGACTTGTGCTAATTGGAATCCTCTACACTTATCTTGATTAGCATATAATTTATTTATCAAGAAACAAAATTTGTCGGTAATAAAATCTCCAATCTTAAGCCATTGATACTCACTCAACTTAGCTTGATAACAACCCTAATTATATGACCACCCTTAAATATATCAACACTCAACTTAGCTTGATGACAACCCTAATTATATGACCACCCTTAAATATAGGACGTCATGTAATAAGAGATTGATTCAAACTATCATGTTGAATGAATTTAAAAGGAAAACAGTATAGGTTTAAATTTCCATGTTCATTTACATATGAATTTTTTTTTTTCAAAAACTAATATATATCATGAAAAATGTAAAATTAATCATGGTGTAAGTAATGACTAATGAGATTGATTGTAAAATGCCGAACCACACAACATAGAATTTATTGCCCATTTTTGAAAGGTTACATGTGTAACCACCTATATAGCACCCAAAAAATTACAAGAAGAAAAATAAAGAAACAAGCATGCAAAGATGTTCCTTTTTGTAATGCTCTTACAATTATTTTCCATTTTCAAATCACAACTCAAACCGAATAAACTATGAACTTGCACCGAAAACACGGATTCTTTGTTCAATCGGAACCCTGCAGCTCGGACAAGTAGCTTTACCCTTTTTCTCATAGTTATCACTGCAATTAGCACATAGAACTTGGTGAGCACACGGCAAGAAAACAATAGAGGCTTCATCTTTCGTACAAATTATGCATTCCCGATCACCATTGACTTCTTGCTCTGAAGAATCCTCCAAACAATATAATTCATGAAGCAGCTTAGCAATGGATTCTCCTTGTGGTTTTATGCCCTCATTGTATTCTGTGGACACTGTATCTGATGCATGGTGCGACTCAGTGAATTGAGAAGACGCTCTTAGATGTGAAAGTTCTTGCTCAAGTCTTTGTAAATCATCCTTGTGCCGCTGGAAGTCTATTTCTATCTTTAGGCGCAAAGCCTCAAGTTTTCTTTTGTTACTAGCCTCAGCTGCTTCCTTGGAGCGTCGTTCCTCCTCCACTTGTGCCGAGGCTAGCTCTTTGGCATTCAGCTCCTGCCTCCACTTTAGCTGTAATAAGAAAATTGCACAGGCATAATTGGTTCACTAGTAAGTACTTATCATAAAAAAATAAAAAAATTGGTGCAATAGTGAGTACAGCATGTATATGATAGAATACATTGATTGTTTAAGATTAACACACAAGAATTCAGGGGAACTTATAAGTAGCTACAAAAGCTGTGGACAGTTGTAGATGCAAAGAAAAATAAGGGTGATGAATCCAATAAAAGTAGAACGTGAAAAATTGAGTTTAAGGTACACAGACAATTAAATGAATGTGGATGAGGGTGGTAAACAGAAATTCAGTACAGTAAGCCTAAAGCAAAGTTAAAAGAGTAAGTGACCATGAACTCCAAATAATTTTATTGTTAGTTCATCTGATTTGTAATCATATATAACATTTACCCAAAAAAAAGAACTGCTTTCTCTCACAGAATAATTAATTGATCTTACAGATAAGGCAACATTTTGCAATCTAACAAATTATACTTCTATGCAACATTTTGCTTCAACTGACTGCCAAGTCTAAACTGGTTCCTCATTTGTTATCCTCAACCCATATTACATTGATCATCTATATATCTTACATCATGGCTTTTTTGCACAAATCATCATAGCAAGGGAGCTTTTGAGTTGGCCTCCCACTTCTATTTCCATATCATAAGAAAATGACCCATGTAAATAGACATGAGAGTTTGCATGTGTGTGTGCGTGTGTGTGTGTTGATACAGAGGTAAATGAATATTCTTAACACACCTCAAATTCTTTCTGAGCCTGTTTGATCCGAACCAGTTGTTGCTGCAATTCCTTAATCTTTTCTTTCTCATCTTCAATCTTCTCCTGCAACTTACTTTTCTGTTTTTCCCAAGCTAAAAGCTTCTTCAGGCACTTCTTCTCCCTCTTTGCAACCTCCAAACATGTCGTAACTGACTCTGATGCACTTAATTTCGAAGCCTCCTTTTCAGCTCTGAGTTCTGCATTCTCAGTCTCAAGTCGTCTCACAGCTGCATTTGCCCGGTCCACTTGACCACTAGCCTTTCTCAAAGCATTCTCCATCTCTGATAGTCTCTTCATGGTTGAGTCCTCAAGAGTCTGTTTCCCTTTCTTCAACCTTTGAGTCTCCTCCCTTTCCATTCTCAACATCTTAAGCTCATTCAGATCATGACAAAGCTTTCTTGCAGCTTGCATTGCCTTCTGGTGAGCCCACTCCTTCCGCTCCTTCACTTGTCTCTCAAAATCCTTAACCTGATGAAGCAGAGTCACTATCATCTCATCCTTCTGATCTTCTGCCACAGAATCCCAACTCTCATCAAGTTTCAGATCACGGAATTTACTCATAACCGAGTTTACAACCTCTTGGTTCTTCAAACACAAAGACTCCTGACTCTGCTCAACTGGAACTTCAGCCCCCAATACAGCCTGGGCACCACCACGTGACAAAGCACTCGGACAAGCTTGAGACCGTGGCTGCAACTGTTTTGAGTTTGCCCTGAAACCAGCAGCAAACATGGCAACATTCCTTTTCAACAACGACTTCATCGAAGGAGAAAGGTTAAACCTTTTTGGACAGTCAATATCTCTCTGCAAAGTCACCTCTGCCCCACACGTAAAAAACCCATTAACTGGAAACTCTGACCCTCCCCCACTCCCAAAACCCCAGCCACCATGAAACCTACATAGCGCCGGGGTCACAACACCAACCGAATGACTACCAACACTCTCAACAGCACTAGACACCATAGTACTACTACTACTAACACACCCATTGCTCATATTTGAAGGAAGCACCGGGATTTCAATACTACTCGCCCGACCCACATGAAGATCACTCATAAGCAAACACCACATGGCATCACCCTTACTCAAATGCGGTTTAACCTGTTGCAACAAAGAAACCATACCCGCAAGGGAGTACTCCTCCAACTGTTTCAAATCAGTGAAAACAGGTTCGGACTCATCCAAATTCCCATCACCATCACCATCACAGTCACCACCACCAGCACCACAATTACTACTAACACTACAATTCAAATAAGCCAAAGAGTTATGCAATATGTTTGTCAATACATCCATGCCCCCATAGCAATGCCCATTTCGCAATATGGCTTTGAGGGCAACATCCTCATCATAGCCCAATGCAACAAGCTTAGATATAGCTTCATTATACAAAAACTCCAAGTTTTTCAACAGAATTTCCTCTAATTGTTCCTCTGTGCAGTAACCCCACCCGTTATCTTCTTGGGTATTGGGGTTGTTATTACAAGAATTGTGGTTCTGGGTCGAATCCTTGAGACCCAGATGATATTTCAATGATTTAATACCCGAATCAAACATGGATTTGGAGATTGATGCTCTATCTATGTAAGCACAGGGATCAAATTCGGGTTTAAGCGATCGGGTCCTACGATTCGCTCGCATGTGCTTCTCTCTTACGGTGCAACCCATGTTATATACGAATTGTAAAAAATAGAGATTGTTTGATTGATTGATATCTGATAGTATTTTTATTGAAATGAAGAAAAAGATTGAAAATTTTTTAATGGGTCTAGAGAAGAGAAGAGAGACTCACCACTGGATTTTTGATGAGGATCGGCGTTTGATTTTGGAGTGTTTTGCTGAGACGAAATTCTGAGAGAGAGAGAGAGAGAGCATGCGTGTATGTGTCTTATAAAAGTAAAGACAAAATGGAGAGCTGACAAATCATGAAGATGCGGTTTGGTTTGGGCTAAATGTATTTTCTGAGGCTATAATGGGCCTAGTGCAACATTTAAAACACTGTCTTTCTTTTTCTTTTTCTTTTTCTACTTTTTGGGTTGTTTGAGTTTAATTTAAGCCCAACTTGATTCAAAAATAAATAAATAATCCCAACTTTTTTCTTGTCAAAAAAAAAAAAAAAACTTATTGTGAGCAAACATAACCAAAAATATTTAGGGGTTAATTAAACTTTACATGCTTATAGACTGACAGCTATTTCATCTCGTCTTGTCCCACGTAGGTTTTTCTCGTTTCAAAAAAATGATGAGGTGGGAATGGTAAAAAGAATTATATATTTCTACTACATGTAACAAAACACTCATAGTATGTCAGCTCATTGGTGTATAAGACTCATAAAATGTGATATTACCCTCTCTTGAGGATGGGGCAAAATCTTTGCCTTGATCATTGAGGTAGGGCGAGGATGAATTTGGTCATGCCACCCCAATATGCTCCAAATATATTTACTAAACTGTTATTATTTATTTGAGAGATAAAATGACTCTTGCATGTGCTAAGAATTTGGTATATGAGCATTCTAATCTTTAACTTCTATCGAGGTGCAACAATGAGAAGTACTACCTATGAGCAACAAATATGTGGGATATTGCAGTAGATAATTGGAATGACATATATGGATGAGCTGGGGTGCTTGAGATTGTTAGCCTTACAATTGATGAGCCAAAGTTGAATGGCAATCTTATTAGGAATGCTAGTATCAATGTTCGTACTAATATTAGCGAAGCTGTTGGTAGTGAAAAAGATGATGTTGTTAGATCGTCTTAAACACTAATCTTTTATTTTATTTTGGTTTCAATGTTATCTTTTATTCACTCTTTTTTTATCTTTGTATTCTAAATCTATATATATATATATATATATATATATATTGTAGGAACTGGGTTTGAGCACTTCTACTGGTGAGTGAGTGAACTCAAACCCAGCTAGCCCAATACAATGAATTTGTAGAGAGCGGGTTCAAGAACTAGGCCCTAGTGAGGGGTACAACGGCTAGGTATGGTTGCATATGGATTGAATAGCATGAACGTGGGTTAAAATGTGCAATGATGCTCCTCGGCCTTCCTCTTGGGAGCTTGAAGTTCTTATTATTTCTTCAGTGATTGGTTACAAAGGTTTCCATGATGATACAGGTTGCTACAGTGTTCTATATTTCTAACTTTCTCCTTTTTTTTCGGTCCCCTTTTAAGAGGGATTACTTACATTGTATACCCCATTTCAGTTGATCTTAGCCCTACATTTGTTGATCAAGCATGTCACTACTTGAGTGCTTGTCCCATCAGCCGCCTTCCCATTCTTTCTGTGGGTTGCAGCAACCAAGGCTGCACGATTCAGGGGTCAATTCCTCATTAATGCGGCAAGAACGTTAGTTGTGGGCATTTAATGTGGAGGTGACAGTTCATCCTAGACTTGCTCCTTTACCATGCTTCCATGACTGACACGTTGTACTTGTTCTTTCTCTTTAGATGCTCAGAAAGGCTGCCTTTGGTGGCCCGTTACTTCCTCCTCCCATGGTCTTGGTTGGCCGAGAACAGGGTTGTCCTCGGCAAGGCACTTGGGCAATTTAGACTTTCAACTTCATCCTTGGGCATTTCTTCCTCCTCGGCATGGGCCTTGGGCTTGGTATAAAGTGGGCCGGGACTGCCAAATTCTCTGACCCCACATATATATATATATATATATATATATATAATTAGAGCAAAAGCTAAAAAATATTCGATTAGATTTTAAATTAGATTCCAATTGTTGTCTAATTTTACCTAAAATTTTCAAGAAAACAACTTTATCTCACATCCATTATTGATAAAGTTGAATGCTTTTTGGGTTATACACTAGTATTATTTAATGGCCATGTATTTACTTTACCATCCATTATTGCTCTTAAATTGATATATGCTTATTTATAAATAATAATAATAACTGATATATGCTTAGTTATATATATATATATATATATATATCTTCCTCAAAATATATATAATAAAATAATTAATTAATTAATACATGTATTCTATTGTATTGTATCCTAGTTTTTGGAAATTGTCGTATCATCATGTGTATCACACCTGTATATAGAAACATGCCCTTGTTTCTTATCTACACTCTCATTCGTTTTTTTTTTTTTATATATATTAAGAAGATTCAAAAAGCTAGTTATTGTTTTTTTTAATTTCAAAAATACTCTTAATTTAATTAACTTATCCTTATTCCTAAAACATAAAAATAAGGTTAAAATTATAAACTTTTTTAAAAAAAAATCTACCCATGTTCTATAAAACTTCCCGTGCCAGCTTAATCTTGCATTTTCGGTAGGAGTAATAATTCTAAAGTAGGATAAATTATAAGGTTCTCATGGTGGATAAGTGACGTGGTCCACTATTCCACTAAAAGACTTCTTGAGTTAAAAAAAATTTAAATAAAAACTGATTACTGATTCTGCAATTTTAAATAAATGAGAGTCTTTTAGTGTAATGGTAGACAAATAACGTGGTACACGACTCCTACTTGTTTAAAATTGCTGAGTTAAAAAAAATATTAAATAAAAACTGATTACTGATTTAACAATTTTAAATAAATGAAAATTTTTTAATGTAAAGATGGACAAATAACGTCTTACACCAGAAAACTGCATAATTTCTACTGAAGCAGGCTGTGCCTCAATAGTCAGTCCTAGGAAAATTGATTGACGTTGATTATTTGGCACGTTCTGAATTCTGATATCAATGTTTTGACCGTCACTTTCCCACAGGAATAATCGATAAGAAGTAGATTTAACCAAAAAAAAAGTAACCCAATAGTTGCAACTTGCAACTTAATAAATCTTATCTGCAATCATTTTGGTTTAATTTTTAATTGAGCTCATTTTTACTTTAAATTACAAGGAACCCGACTAATAATTTATTTGGCCCATAGTATTACAAGATAAGACATGAGTCTGTGTTCCCCTCAAACCTGGCAGATTCATAACACCACAAAAAAAAAAAAAAGAAAAAAAAAAAAAAAAAGACCTACAATATTTAGGTGCTATTCTCCTTTGGAGCAATTCAATCAAGATTCAAGACACATGTGGTAGTCTGGGCCACAATTTTTATTTTTTTTAACCATATTTCATATACACCTAAATTTAATCTCTTTTTTTTTTTCTTTGGTTGTGATAATGACCTAACTTTCTTATTAATGCTTTACATGGGTTTAATTAGCTTAATTCATAAAAAAATTTATCACTACCTTGATTTGAATCTAACCTGGGGGGGGGGGGTGAAAGTCCAACCTAACATATTGGGTCCAGGACCCTATTGGAAGACTAATGTACGTCCGAAGAGAGGAACGTATTTGAGAAGAGGCCCATATGAAAGAAACATACCTGGAGATGAACGAGGTGCATAGCTCGAGGAGATCTTGAATTGTCCGAAGAGGCCATTATCCTCGGATTCAAAGAAGCTTGGTCAAACACATGTCTGGGAAGTTCAAGTAATCCTCCTAACAACTCTAACGATAAGGATGAACCGTAGGCGCGCATGGAGATGATAGGAACGGAGAAATATCTAGAAGACAAACTTCAACCACCACATTAAATGCACTGCAGCTACTTTTCTGGCCGCATTAATGTGGAGAAGACCCCTGAACAGTATAATCTCATCTACCGCCACTCACACAAGGCTAAAGAAGATACCTGATGGGACATGTACTCAAGTGGATGTTTAGATGATGAACAAGTAGACGATGAAGATGAAAGGAGAGGGTGCTATATAAGGAGGAGAGGCCTCTGATAAGGGGGGGACGGAACAAAAAAGAGAGAGAAGAAGAAAATAACTTTACTGTAGTTCTAAGAATTGTAACCAACTTTCATTCAATAAAATGCCTCTTCGAACTTTCACGTTTGCCTTTGTCCAAGCATGATTGCATGTTAGTTCATCTGTAAATACCATAATTAACTCTTGTTTAATTCACATCCAGTCCAGTTCTTTCACCCACGCTCTACAAATTCATTGGCTTGGGTTCATTGGGCTCATAATCCATACCTTTGGGGCTTGGGCTACAAAAATTGACCCTACAATTGGCGCCGTCTGTGGGAAGAGCTTGTGCAAGGGTGAAAACAACAGTTGGTGATGGCAGAACAAGGACAACAACAAGCAGAATCTAGGGCATCCCAACATGCTGACCCTTTTCTTAACTTAGAAAGGAGAAAAAATCGTGAGGGCAATGCATACACTGTGCATGCTGACCAAAGCCAGTCACATGGCAGAAGTCACGTGTCCCATGCAGAGAAGAACCGGGATTTGCAACTACAAATTGAAAAATTGAAGAGGGAGTTGCGCCATGCAAAAAGGAAACGGATTTCTTCGTATTCTGATGAGGATTCCGATAACGAGCAGGACGTCACTTACCAGCAGAAGTCTCGAACACCAGTCAGTGAATCATTCTCCTACGAGGAGGAGCCTCATCGTAAGAGGCAACCAAGAAGCCCTTCGCCTAGAGGTGTAGGGAACGATGCCGTGAGTAGGGCTTTGAATCAGATTTCTAGATCACCTTTTATGCGCAGGATTGAGGAAGCGAGACTCCCTCGGCGTTTTAACCAGCCAACGTTCACCATCTACAATGGTAAAACAGATCCCGTGGAGCATGTGAGTCACTTCAATCAAAGGATGGCTGTCTACTCCAGAGATGAAGCTCTGATGTGTAAGGTTTTCCCCTCCAGTCTTGGGCCAATTGCAATAAGGTGGTTTGACAGCCTGAAGGCGGACTCCATCAACTCCTTCAAAGAGCTCAACCAGGCATTTGGTTCACGCTTTGTCACATGCCGAAGAGTAGCCAGGCCCCTATCTTCACTGCTATCCTTGAGCATGCAGAAGGGTAAAACCCTGAAGGCGTATTCGGATAGATACTGGGAAATGTTCAATGATATGGAGGGCAACTCTGACGCAATGGCTCTAAGCACGTTCAAGCTCGGCCTTCCTACTGACCATGGTTTAAGGACGTCCTTATCCGGTAAACCAGTTACTAACATGCGTCAGCTCATGGACCGTATAGAGAAGTATAAAAGAGTTGAAGAAGATCAGTAGCAGGGGAAGGGAAAGGACAAGGTTATCCCCCAGGAGATGAGGGATTTCAGGTCGGACCGTTACAATAGCAGTAAACCAATAAGAGATTTCGCTGGGCAATCAGGACCAATAAATCCCCAAGCGGTCAACACTGTATTCAAAAAGCCAGTACACCAAGTCTTGGAGAAGATTAAGAATGAACCATTCTTCAGGTGGCCGAACAAGATGGTGGGAAACCCTAAGAGGCGCAATCATAATCTCTGCTGCCAGTACCATCAAGACCATGGGCATACCACGGAGGATTGCAGGAGCCTGTGGGATCATTTAGATCAACTGGTAGACGAAGGTAAACTGAGACACCTCTTGCACCACTCCAGTGGCCGAGGTGGGCAGATGGGCTCAGGGCCTCGAAGAGACGACTCTTCAAAGCCGCCATTGGGAACTATTAACGTCGTCTTCGCCGCACCGGGAAGAACAAGATCCTGGCCATTGAAGCTCATGTCGGTAGTTCGATCACCAGCAGGGGATTTATGCCGATGTCCGAAGAGAGTTAAGTCTAGTACTCCACTGGTTATAGGGTTTTCGGACGAAGACAAGATTGGCACCATCCAACCCCATGATGATGCGTTAGTCATCACCCTCAGAATTGGAGGGTATGATGTGAAGAGGGTGATGGTAGACCAGGGTAGTGCTATGGAGATAATGTACCCCGATCTCTACAAGGGATTAGGCCTAAAATCCCAAGACTTAACACCATACAATTCCCCCCTCGTGAGTTTTGAAGGAAGGGTTGTCACCCCGAAAGGCCAGATACGCTTACCTGTGCAGACCGACTCTGAAGTGGTAGAGGTGGATTTTATAGTTGCGGACGTGTATTCACCCTATACGGCAATTGTAGCCAGACCTTGGCTTCATACACTAGGGGCTGTTTCCTCTACTTTGCATCAGAAGGTCAAGTACCCATCTGAAGGGCAAGTTTATGAGATCCGAGGGGATTAGTCTACAGCCCGACAGTGCTTAGTGGCTGCCATCCAACATGAGCCCGAAGCCGAGTCCTCGTCCAGGACTGAAAGGGGTTTATAGCAGTTAAAGTCTCGAGTATTGCCCGTTGAAGATCTAAACGAGGGCGCTCGATGCGAAGATTTAGTGAAAGTTGTTATTGGAAACGATCCTGAAAAGTTCTTTCAAGTCGGATCTCAGCTGCCTCTTTAGGAGAGGGAAGAGCTAATAAAATTACTCAAGAGAAATCTTGACGTGTTTGCCTGGAATGCTTATGAAGCCCCAGGAGTGGATCCCCAATTCATTTGCCACCATCTCAAAGTCAACCCGTTGATTATTCCCAAGAAACAGCCTCCTCGGCGCCCATCTAAGGAACATGCAGATGCAATGAGAGAAGAGGTAGCCAATCAGCAGCTTAAAGATTATCCAGCTCGGCCACCAATCATGTCCAGTCCTGAGCCAGATGAAGTTTTGTTTGCCTACATTGCTGTAGCTCCCTATGCGGTGAGCCTGGTGTTGATACGATCAGACTGTGGTGTGCAAAGACCGGTTTATTACGTAAGTAAGTCGCTACATGAGGCCGAGATCCGTTATTTACCTCTGGAGAAGGCTATCCTAGCAGTGGTGCTTGGTACACGAAAACTACCTCATTATTTCCAGGCCCATACGGTCATTGTCCTCACTCAACTCCCACTCAAGGCTATACTCCGAAGCGCTGACTACACTGGACGGATTGCTAAATGGGGTATGATCTTAGAGGCATTCGATATAAAATATTTGCCCCGCACATCGGTTAAGGGCTAGGTCCTTGCGGATTTGGTGGCTGAGTTCACGGAGCCCCTACTAGAAGAAGTAACGCCTACGTCGGACATGGATGAAAAATCAGTTGGCATGATCTCTCAACAAGGCCCCTCCCATTGGGAAGTGTACGTAGATGGCCCAGCAAACCAAAAAGGTTCTGAAGTTGGGCTAGTGTTGATATCCCCTGAAAGAATCATTATCGAAAAGTCGTTAAGGCTAAACTTCTCGGCAACAAATAATGAGGCGGAGTATGAGGCCCTACTGATGGGAATGGCTATGGTCCGAAGAATGGGAGGAAAGTCTGTGGAGTTGTTCTCGGACTCAAGGTTAGTCGTGGGTCAAGTACAAGGTGAATTTGAGGCGAAAGATGAAAGAATGCAGGGGTACTTGAGCCGAGTTAAATGTCTGCAATCGGAGTTCGACTCTTTCAATTTGCTACACATCCCCAGAAGTGGTAACGCGCATGCTGATTCTTTGGCCACGCTTGCTACCTCCTCGGCGCAAAATTTGCCAAGAGTCATCCTCGTCGAGGACTTGCATGGGCCTACAGAGGCAAAAAGAGAAGCAGTTCAGGTTCACCAAGTTAGGACCGGGCTCTGCTGGATGGATCCTATAATCAAATTATTGAAAGAAGATATTTTGCTGAAGAAAGGGGGGAAGCTGACAAAATTCAGAGGAAGGCGACCAGATTCTGGCTATCCGAGGACCAGAAATTATACAAACGCTCCTATTCAGGATCATACTTGTTATGCATGCATCCTGAAGCGGCTGAGCTATTACTAGAAGAATTACACGAAGGATTACACGAAGGAATCTGTGGCAGCCATACTGGAGGCAGATCCTTAGCTCACCGAGCCCTCACTCAAGGCTATTGGTGACCGAACATGCAAAAAGAAGCCCACGAGTATGTTAAAAAGTGCGATCAGTGTCAGCGATTCGCCCCAAACATTCATCAACCAGGGGGAACTCTTAATCCGCTATCTAGCCCATGGCCTTTCGCCCAATGGGGCTTGGATATCGTGGGGCCATTCCTTAAAGCTGCAGGAAACAAGAAATATTTTCTGGTCGGCACAGACTATTTCACCAAGTGGGTTGAAGCTGGGCCTCTGGCCAACATCAGAGATGTAGATGTGCAAAGGTTTGTATGGAAGAATATTGTCACGCGGTTTGGGGTTCCTCACACTCTCGTCTCGGACAATGGCCTACAGTTTGATAGCAAAGCATTTAGGAGTTGTTGTAGTGAGCTGGGAATCATAAATAGATACTCTACCCCTGCTTATCCCCAGGGTAATGGGCAAGCAGAAGCTGTCAACAAGGTCATAGTAAATGGCTTAAAGAAGAGGCTAGACGATGCGAAGGGCAAATGAGTGGAGGAATTGTCACATGTACTCTGGGCTTACAGAACTACGCCTCGCAGATCTACTGGAGAGACCCCTTTCTCAATGACCTATGGGGCTGAAGCTGTCATACCTTTGGAAACCGGGTTCCCAACACTGAGGACTAGTTCATTCAATCCGACCAGTAACAATGAGCAGCTAGAGAAAAGTTTGGACCTGATTGATGAAAGGAGGGAGAATGCAATGGTTCGACTAGCACATTACCAACAACAGCTCAAGCAAGGCTACGATGCCAACGTAAAGCTGAGGCCTCTAGAACCTGACGACTTGGTGCTGAGGAAAGTTGTCGGGACTGCAAAGAACCCAACTTAGGGAAAGTTAGGACCCAATTGGGAAGGGCCATATCGTATTACTTCAGGGGCCGGCATTGGGGCGTATTTTCTAGAAGACCTAGACAGTCATGTAATACCACGCCCTTGGAATGTAAATAACCTCAAAAGGTACTACTATTAATCAAATCTTTTCTTCAATCAACATGTCAATTTGTTACATGAAGTCTTCTCTAGGTGTTTAAACTTAAATCCAATCATGCCTGTAGTCCTAGGACCAGATGATTTGGGTTAGTTAACACTCGTTCAAGGTTCTCTCAAGTGTTTAAACTTAAATCCAATCATGCATGTAGTCCTCGGATTAGATGATTTGGGTTAGTTAACACTCCGTTACAGTTCTCCAAGTGTTTAAACTTAAATCCAATCATGCCTGTAGTCCTCGGACCAGATGATTTGGGTTAGTTAACACTCCTTCACAGTTCCATAAGTGTTTAAACTTAAATCCAATCATGCCTGTAGTCCTCGGACCAGATGATTTGGGTTAGTTAACACTTTGTTATAGTTCTCTAGGTGTTTAAACTTAAATCCAATCATGCCTGTAGTCCTCGGACCAGATGATTTGGGTTAGTTAACACTCCTTCACAGTTCCATAAGTGTTTAAACTTAAATCCAATCATGCCTGTAGTCCTCGGACCAGATGATTTGGGTTAGTTAACACTCCGATATAGGTCTTCTAAGTGTTTAGACTTACATTAAGAAGCATCTTCGTACAATTACTGTTAATGTTTGAATTTATCGTGCCTGAAATTCTTGGATGCATTTAATTTTAATTTATAGCTAGACTCCTCAGTTAGAAATATGCTCTGCACACATTCAAGAAAGCCTGTGAAATTTTCATCTCACTTATCGTTTTCATTACTTATTAATAACTCTCGTATAAACCACTCTCTTCAGTATTGATTTAAGTCACTGGCCTTATTATCATGATATCATGTTTAAGTTCACCTATACTATTGTAATCATATGGTTTAAGCTGTTTGCAGTAACGGCGAGACTTACAATTTAAGCAACAAGCATATTGAATGTAAAAGAGAGGATTTCATTAATCAAAATAAAGAGGTTTACAAGCCCTTACTTAAAAAAAAAAAAACAAAACAAGCAACTGAACTAGGTTGTTTAAAAGTAAAAAATAAAAACTCCTAGTCATATTAAGTCTTCGTCTGAGCAGCCGGGGGATCAACTGTCTGAATGGGCTGGGCAGCAGCAACGTCCGGGACTTGTTCTTTGTCTTTCTCCTGAGTACCCTCAGACTCTTTAGTTGCTTCAGCTGGAGCAAGAGGAGCCTGGCCAACTGGGGGCTGCTCTTGAGCTTCTGAGAGTTCACGAATATCTGGGTCATAATATACACTCCTCGGCAGCCTCAAGGGGGAGTCTGCAGGAACCCCAGCAGCATCCAGTGCTTTTCCCCACATTATATCATAGTAGTCTCGGCCAACCGAGGCAAACTGCTCAGTGAGGTCGACCCTGGTCTCCTCCATCCCCAGCTGATAAGCTGCTTTCTTTTCAGCCTCGACTGCCTCCTTGGCCAGCTGAGCATCCTTCTGAGCTAGCTTGGCAGTCTCCTTGGCTTTCTGAAGTTCAGCTAAAAGTTGCCCTACAAGTGCTTTCTCAGTTGCCAAGTTAATCTCGGTCATATTCAGCAGCTTGCGTTGCTCTTCGGCCTGCTTCTCAGCATTCTTCAGGCCCGCGTCAAGACTGTTCCGCTGATTAGTCATCTCCTTCAACTGCTCGGACAGCAGAGAGTAATCCTCCTTCAGGCCGCCCAAAGATCTTTCTGCCTCAGATTGAAATTGGGCCGCTGCCTGGGCTTCAAGATAGGACTTCTTGTTCCACTCTTCGGCCACATAAATCTGCTGGGTGATCTACACAATAAAAATTTACACGAAATGAAGAGAAGGGGTTAATTAAAAAAAAAAAGAAAAAACGGATCAGTTCACTTACCATGGCTATATCCCTCTTAAAGGATAGGAAGAGCTCATGCTGGTTAAAGCGCCTATAGGATTCCATATCCTTTGGAAGGAGAAGTGGCTGCTCCAACGCCTCAGCAACAAGACCTGCCCTCCCCCCATCGTAATTTCTGAAGGAGGTATCCCAGGGGATGGAGGCACCATCCAACTCTAGTCTTGGGGACCAAATGCGAGGCCCTCGGCGCACATCAGCAACATGAAGGTCATCTCGGCTCTCAGTAGATGAAGCCCTCTTGTTTCGGTGGTCTTTCACCACCTTCTGTTGCTTGGTCCCTTTTGGTGGCAACACCTCCCTTTCTTTAATTTCAAGGAGGGGCCACTTCTTCTTCAGATCCTGTATGGGCTTCAGGCCGGGATCAGGAACCTGGGGAGGCGCTGGAGGAAGACTCACTGGCGGTTGGGATGTACTGGTCCCTTTAGGCTCAGCTTTTTTGCCCCTGTTCCTCATCAAACTCCGTAAATCCGCCATGTCTTCTTCTTCCGAAGTGTTCTCGGGAAGAGTAGTTATTAGAACAGGAGGGTGTACAACAGATTGTCTGTCAGCTTCCTCCTCGGCGTCAGGCACTGATATCACTTCAACCTCTCTTGAAGCCTCTCATTCGAACTTGAACTTGTCTATCTACTCCTTAAGTAAAGAGGTTGAAGAGGCAACTCCTTCTCCTACTTCTGCTGTCCCGAGAGGAACCAGCTGAATTGGCTGGAGGAGCAGGGGTACACCCTCTGAATTGGGATGTGGCACGGGTAGAAGATCGTACGGAGCCAAAAATCCTTTCTGAGCTACGTCTATACGGCTGAGACGATAATCTCCCTGTCTTATCGCGTTGCCGACCAGCTGAAAATCCTTCGGGTTTGACTTATAACCAAGAATAAGGGGAACCGACCGAAGCTATCCGTCCGCACTTACAAAGATCTCTGATCTTAATAGGTAATTGAGCGCAGCAATGTTTGTAAGACTGAGCCGAGGAGAAACGTGTTCTCTATCTGTTAAACATCACAACAAAACGTAGTCAGAAACTTGAAAATAATGATACAAAAAGAAGAAAAAATTGTTAGAAGGTGGAGATCCTAAACCCACTGTTAGTAAACCTAAATCTAACATATCCCACCTGGCTTTCCTGGCTTGGTTCGGCAATGAGGACCGTCATGCCACGCGCCCGAGACGATCACGTAGTCGTCTTTCATCCCTTTGTTAGACTTGGGAAGGCAGGAGAGGAGCCTAACGACATCGGATCGGGATTTAAGATAATATCCCGCCCCTTGCTGGCTATGACACTCGTACATGTGTACCACGTCACGCCAAGTGAGCCCCAACCCCAGAAGACGGTTCAAATCGTCAATGGCTCCTAAGATTCTAAAGACGTTGGGCACACATTGGTCAGGACTAAGCCTATGGTTTCAGAGGTAATTACTGGTAATGGGACCCATAGGGATAGTCATCCCCCCTTCTAGAAAAACGATGATGGGAATTACAACTTCGCCCGTTTTTCGATCTGTTAGTATTTTCTCTGGAGGACAATACCTCAGACCCACATTTTGAGGTATGCGGTATGTTCTCCTAAACTCCTCTATTTGGACGGGGCTATATACCAGATATTGAAATTTACCCATCTTCACTAACTGGGAAGAAGGAAGCACTAAACGTAGTGACTCAGAAGTGACTATTTGAAAGCCGAGGAGGCTGGCCGAAGAGAGGACGGAAGGTTTTAGTGGAGAAGAACTTACTCAAACTAAATTGGAAACTGATCCTCGAACTCGTTGAAAAATTCTTACGGATTCTAAGGAAGGCTAAGACCGGTGGTTGAAAGAACTTGAAAGATTCGAGTGCTTGAGTTTGCTGGGTGCTCTGAGAATTTGAGAAGTGAAGGAGAAATAACTTGTTCTGAGACTTTATATAGGGACAAGCAAAAGAATCGGAGTCATCGCGCCCAAATCCTGAGGAGAAATCATGTTCGTTGGATCAATAGCCCACCGTTGGATACCAAAGACAAAACGCCGCCTGAAGTAATTGATAACGCTTTGGGAATACTGAAACGACAGCAGCATTTATGAGGCGCCTACTTCTATGCCCACACGCGTGTAAGTTCAGATATTTTTGTTGTTTCAAACTGCCATTTCGTGACAAGTCAAAATCCTACTTTTTCTCCTCGGATGCGAGGGAAAAATTAAAATTTTGAGGGGCTATTGTGGGGGGGTGAAAGCCCAACCTAACATATTGGGCCCAGGACCCTATTGGAAGACTACTGTACGTCCGAAGAGAGGAACGTATTTGAGAAGAGGCCCATATGAAAGAAACATACCTGGAGATGAACGAGGTGCATAGTCCGAGGAGATCTTCAATTGTCCGAAGAGGCCATTATCCTCGGATTCAAAGAAGCTTGGTCAAACACATGTCTAGGAAGTTCAAGTAATCCTCCTAACAACTCTAACGATAAGGATGAACCGTAGGCGCGCATAGAGATGATAGGAACGGAGAAATATCTAGAAGACAAACTTCAACCACCACATTAAATGCACTGCAGCTACTTTTCTGGCCGCATTAATGTGGGGAAGACCCCTGAACAGTATAATCTCATTTACCGCCACTCACACAAGGCTAAAGAAGATACCTGATGAGACATGTACTCAAGTGGATGTTTAGATAATGAACAAGTGGACGATGAAGATGAAAGGAGAGGGTGTTATATAAGGAGAAGAGGCCTCTGATAAAGGGAGGACGGAACAAAAAAGAGAGAGAAGAAGAAAATAACTTTACTGTAGCTCTAAGAATTGTAACCAACTTTCATTCAATAAAATGCCTCTTCGGACTTTCACGTTTACCTTTGTCCAAGCATGATTGCATGTTAGTTCATCTGTAAATACCATAATTAACTCTTGTTTAATTCACATCCAGCCCAGTTCTTTCACCCACGCTCTACAAATTCATTGTCTTGGATTCATTGGACTCATAATCCATATCTTTTTTGCTTGGGTTACAAAAATTGACCCTACATAACCTATTAAAAAAATTCGATTAGTATTTTAGTCTATTTATTCCAAAAAAAAAAATCAATTAATATCTTGAAGTGATAATAAAGAGCAATTATTATAGTTAAGAGCGTTGAAGGATACTATAGGGTTAAATCCTATACTTAGTTACTAAAATAATAAAAATAAACAATTTTTTAAAATGTACCTCTAATTTGACTGATTCAACTATGACATCTTTGAAAAATTAATTATGATAGACTTCTACTGATATTCGGCTGATCAATATTACAGAATTATGCAAAGATTCAACAAAAATAAAGCTTTTTTTTTTTTTTCTTGAGTCGAAAGCGATGGTCTAACAAAATTCTGCATTGAAGATCCTAATTTTAATCAAATATTTCATTAATCACTTATATCAATTATTATCTTTTATTCTTATAAAAAAAAACAAATCTTTTATGAGTTCGTAAACCACGACATAATGTAAAAGATTATGGAAGATTCTATAAGAAAATTCCGTGGCCTCCCTATATTCCTTGAACAGCCGGTAGCAGTTGAGGAGTAGCATTAAATATTTTGAAGCTCCATTTGTTTTGGTAGAAAATATTATGTGAAGATAATTTTTCATGTTTTCCTGTATTTGGTAGTATCAAGAAAAAAAGAAGTTCAAAGAAAAACTATTTATTGACTTCTCTTATTTAGCATAATGTGAGATAAAGTTGTTTTACACTAAAATTTTCAAGAAAACAACTTTATCTCACATTAAGCTAAATAAAAAAAGTCAAAAAATAGTTTTCTAATACATTTTAAGATTGCTGCTAAATATAAAAAAGTGATATAGTTTTTTTAGGAAAAAAGCTTTCGGAGATTTATTCATTTTCTAAAAAAATATTAATGTCAAAACAAATGAAGCATTTTGTTTTAAGGTTTTCTTTTTGTAATTTTGAATTGGTTCTTAAGAATTAAAAAAGTGTCAACAATAATTATAGAGACACCTAATTTCACATCATATTGGAGTGGCTGATCGTAAGCAGTGAAAAAAAAAAGTTGTCGGTGTTTAAGTAGAAACCAATTTTTATATATTAAAGTTGGTCTCTTTATTTTATTTCATGTTAGTCGAAGTGGATCAAAATGACTCTAAGTGGATATATGACTTCAAAGGTTTAGGTTTGGGGTTTGGCTTAATAGGACTTTTTGTGAGATGCACAAGTTAAAAATGAGAATGAGGAAATGCCTAGATTACAAAGTCTAATTCACAAAGCCTAAGTTATTTAACCTACTCATACTTTAAATATAGTGTAGGAAAAGTAAATGCCTACTTAACAAGATGAATGCCTACCATCGCGCACCCTTGATACGGTGGTCATTCCACAAGTATAAGTATTTGTGGGGTGTGGGGGTAAGGGTTAGGGTTCAAGTCTCCAAGAGGGAGTTTCAACAAGATGAACGCCTAATTAAATTAAACTAAATAACCTATGAGTAGTAAGGTTGGGTAACCTCTTTTAATCACTTCAAGGCTATTGTTGCCTTACCTTCTCAAAAAAAAAAAAAAAGAAGAAGAAGAAGAAGAAGTTACTTTTGCCTTATAAATTCATGTGCTTGGCATGTGTCTCACTTAAAGTAATGCTCGAAATAATTGTCACTCTTTGGGATCACGTGTTGCCTCCAATTGATTAATGCCACTTTTTTTTTTTTTGCTCTTACCTTTAATTAAACATTTTTTTTTTATATCAGATAGAAATTCTACTTTAACCTAATCTAAGTAAAGTCTTCATATATGGCCCTCTCTTATCTAGCCACATGTCTTAAAATAAAATTTAATCATTTGGCCTATTGTGGGTCCATATAAAAAGTGGCAGGTAGAAAGTGTCTACTAAACAATGTTATGATACTCATTTTTTCTTGGATGCAAATTTTGACAAAATTCATTGTTATGTTACATTTTTTTTTTCTTATAACCTGTATACTTGCAAAAGATCAAGATTATCATAAATCAAAAATATCTCATCTATAACATATTTATATTTCAATTTTTTTGTATTAAAATGATCTATAAAAGATGAGTTTATAAATCGAATAATAAATATTTGATTGACATGATATTTGGTATGAGAAAAACATAAAAATCATATAATACAATTGTGAAATTTTCAAAATATTAATTCAATAAAAAATTTGGGTAACATTGCTTAAAGTTAAATGTAACTTGATATATATACTACTTCCAATACTATTTTCAATGTTGAAAAGGAGTTTAAAAAAAGAGTGGAAGTAATTCTAAGTGTACATATAAACCTATATTTATAGGTGCATCATGTGAGTAATAGACACGAAAGACTAAATTTTATGTAAAAATATTTTAGGTATAATACATTATGTTCTCCAATTATTAAATTCAAACACATGGTAATGGAGAATATTGCGCAAGTAATGGGTTTGGGCCTATTAAATATTTAATTTATATTATATTCTAAAACAATCTAAAAATATAACTTCCAATTTTCTGAATATTCCTAATTAATATCAAAATAAGTTAACAATTCCTATCCAAAAAAAAAAAAAAATTAACAATAATCAGTCATGTCAAATTACAAAGGACGTTTTGCTTTGCATTTCTGGTTGGCAGGTTATATAGTTCTCGTTAAGCTCTTGAATCTGATTACTCCAATAAAATAACCTTATAAATCCCACAAACTGTGTATCTATTATGACAAAATCATAAATCTTTATTTTTGCAAAAAGGATAAATACTACATTATTAAATTATGAAGTCGTTGAATCAATCTTATCCGTACTATAACAGTCTTGCGAAATGAATCTGCAATACTGTAACTGTCCTATGATTATATTAGCATCCTATATAATACTAAGGCTTAAGCTTAATTATTAAGTTTTTATAATTAGTACTATTCTTTTAGGGAAATATCAATTGGGTGACTTATTTTATTTTGGTTGCTAAGCAATACAATTCAATTCGATAACTTGTACCATAGATCACCTTATTCACCACTTGGACCTTTTGACCTACTATACATCACTGATGACATAATGGATTCACAAGAGTTCATTAGAGAGAGAGAGAGATCTAGATGAAATATACACAATATAACGTTAGGGCTTACGGCAGTTATCTTTTGACGTCTATGAGGTGGATGGGAAATTAGTTTCAGTTTGGAACCTATTCTTAAAAATGGTTTTTTTTTTTTGGTCTTTAGTTTTATCACTGAAAAAAAAATTACAACTTACCTACTTGTGGTTTGGCCGAAATTTAAGTTACCTACCTGTGGTTTGAAATCTGACACTTTATCCACCTGAGGTTAGTTTAGTTAGATTTCCATAACCTACCTCGATTAAAAACAAGGCCAAATATGTAATTTTGCTCAATTTTTATGTCTCTCTCCTTCAAAAACATAAAAGTACAAGATCAAAAAGAATCTAGCGAAACACTTGTATCATGAGATTTCAAATTACAGGTAGGCAACTTAAATTTCGATCAAACCTTAAGTGGGTAAAGTGTCAAATTTTAAATCACAAATAGGCAACTTAAATTTCAGCCAAATCACATATGAGTAAATTGTAATTTGCAAAAAAAAAAAGAAAAAGAAAAAAGAAAAAAGAAGAAGACTATGATGGAAAAATGAATTACAAAACACCTTTGAAACATCATTGAGGAAAGAAATTGCCAATTGCCCTTTTTGAGCAAAAAAAACAACATTTTGCTATCTTTTCCAAACTAATTAGGGAAGTGCCCATCTTTTTGTAACTTAATAATACGACAGGTGAGTTATATAAATAACTCGATTATTGTATAATCGAGTTAGATTCAGCTTTGTGCCACGTTGGCAAAGCAGACGTGGCCTTTTGCGATTAAAAAAATGGTTGTTTATAAACTCATAACTCGGTAAGTTCAAAATCGAGTTTGCTTTACATTTTCAAACCCAACGTCTCACAACGCCTGTTTACTCTTTGCCTGTTCACTCGCGCTCCCTCGCTCTCTGCCATTACTCTCTCTATACACTCTCCCTCCCTCGCTCTCTGCGATCATTTTTCCTCACTCTCCCCCACCCTCCATCAGTCTCCCTCACCCTTTTCGATCAGTCGCCGTTGCCGGTACCGTGGTGCTCTGCCGTACCCTTTTCGAACCCTCACCGTACCCGCCGCCGTTGATTACAGGTACGTTGCTCTGCCGTTGATGACTATTTTGTCTGTGTTGCATTTGTTTTGTGGGAAATGGATGATTATCAAAGGGGGATCTCGCATTACCAAAATCTTCAATTTTTTTCATTTGTTTTATGGGTATGACTCAGGTTCAGATTTTGCCTAGGGGAAGAAAAGATGATAATAAGTGCAAGTTAAATTTTTTAGTATTTGAAAATGGTTTGTTTGTTTGAAAAAGTTCTGTTTGATATTGCCAAAACAATGGCTACTGTGGAAGGAGCAAAATAGTTGTATTTTTGAAGATACAAACTGATTAAAGACTCGGTTGGAATCATTATTGATTAGAACTTTGGTTGATTGGTCTCGTGCCTGGGGTGCTTACAAATAGCAATGACTGTTCTAGATTTCCCATAATCACTTAGCTTTGTGCATAATTTTTTTAGGTTATGGTGTGCTTATCATCATGAACATGAAGGAACCTGATCTATCAATAAAATTTATTTATTAATATATGAAAGTATAGTTTATATAAAGATTTTCCATTTCTGCGATAGGTGTGGACATTGAACTTCATATTGATATCGTTTCTTGATTTCATTTGTTGTAGAATTTCTATTAGCTGCAAACAGTATGAGTGTATGCACTGACATTGAAAATAGAGAATATATTGCTGCTTTCATTAGAGTTCAAGACATGGCATGAATTTCATGATTTCCATTTTGTGAAGTTTCTTATATTAATCTATGCACTGACATTGAAAATATAGACTAAATGCACATCAAAGATTGTAACTTTTGTTTTATGATTATTAATATTCAATTGTTTATATTAATCTTCCATGTTTTTCATTTGTTTTATGATTATCAGAGGGGGATTAATCTATATTTGTCTTTCATTCTCTCTAAGAATGTGTGAGTTATAATATGTTGACTGTTACTTCAATCTATCTTTGTTTTTTCATTTGTTTTATGTTGACTGTGAATCATATACTTTTTATCTTGTTGTTAAATGTTGGTTCTCAAATCTTCCATCATTCATTTGAATCTTGAACCAAATGATAAAATCTCTTTTAAAATAGGAAGACAATTTGGTGAGAATATGTCTCAATGACTTTACTTTTTTTTGGTACCCTTTTGTTTGGTACCTTTTTGTTAGTTTCTGTTAATGCTAATTGAATTGCTTTTGTATTAATTCACCAGTGTGCTCTCGCATAAATTAGGATTAATCTTTCAAGTATGCTTTCTTTATTGCTAAAACCAAACAATTTTCATGCTTTCTTTAGTGTTTTGGAATTCTGTACCAACTTGTTTTATGTTCCTTTCATGGAGAGAGAGAGAGAGAGAGAGAGAGAGAGAGAGAGAGAGAGAGAGAGCATAGAAGGATATTTTGAATGCCAAGAGTTGTCCATGTAGAGTCCTTTTTGTAATTTGTAGTTTGTACTAGAAACTTATAGTTTGTACTAGAAACTTATAGTTTGTACAAAATCCAGTGAAGTATACACATCTTGTATACTTCACTGGATTTTGTTGTACTTGGTTTTTATTTGATGAAATTTAAGCCTCGTGGTCTAATGTAGAATCCTGACCATTGCTTATAGCTAATATGGACCTGGGTATAGTTTGGAGTCTGATAGAGTCATACTCATATAAATGGATCTAGAACCAACTCCTAAAATTAACTGACCAAGCAGGAAATTGAGTAGAATTAACTCCTAAAATGTTGATAATAGACCTAAGAAGTAGGGAAATGGGCTGACTGAGTCATGGTATGCTTACATATCTAGTGAGTAGAAATGTAGAATAATTAGTGGTAGGGATCTTAGTGGTCCATTGCTCAGATGTTGAACAGCTAGGTATCAATCAAGTGTGACAAATTGCTTCCTAATAATATACTTGGTAGAAAATTCAACAGGTACATACTGCACAAGAAGGAGAAACAACTAAGCATTAAAGCATATATGTTTCAAGGCCATATTTAAGAGAACATCATGATCACATTATGTATAAAGGCTCACCACCATATTATGCGGCCGCGAGATACCCATGAAAGAAAGATTGTTAGGCTTGAACTTTTCAGCTGCTTGGATTGCTCTTTCTCTTCCTCTGGACATGCTAGAAAATATTTTCGTAACAAACTTTTCTCTGACTTCATCTTTTGTGGGCAAATCATCTGAGGGAGATATGTTTGTATCATCTTCATCTAAGTCTATTATTTCTACCTGATGATCTTCCGATTTATAGTACTTGCTGGGTGGATATTGAATCCCAGTGGTAGTCTTATCAAATATAAGGACATGAAAGCTTGAATTTCCTTCATATTTGAAGACTAAAAAATAACCGTAACAGATAGGATGGTATTCAACGAAATCCTACCAACCAAGTTGTTGGACAAAATGTTGTTATCAGCTTTCTTCAATCTCACTTGCCAAACACCACCATAGGGAGCAATGAGTGTAGTTACGGTGGATAGCTCAGCACTGTTGAACCCTGACCACAAGTACCCATCCACACTCACGTGAATACACAGAGCATCCCTGAAAAGTTTATGCATCAATTTTGGGAGTGAGTTGTCCACCATTGCAACATTGATGTTCGCAGTGCTGCATGTGCTGCTCAATAGTTTCGCACTGTTAAACCTTGTCCAGTCATATCGCCTACACACATGTCAATACACAGATGTGCATCCTTTTGCAATGCACCACTTTCAAGGATGCAGAGCATCCCTGAAAAGTTTATAATACATTTAACACAGCTCCACACTGTCTTGTCAAATCATGTCAGATGAAGCACAACAATGCCGAATAGTCTTCACGTGAATAAATACACAACCTCCTTTGCAGTACACATCACCAGCCCGCTGCTGTAGCACAAGCTATAGCCATATCAAATAGTTGCCTCAGTTAACCACAAGCACCAACAAGTGCCACTGTATAGCCAAGTCATGTTCGCAGTTTTGCATGTGCTCCTCAACACCTCACTGAACAATACACTGTCGAGTCATATCATCTTTATTCACGTGAATACTTACCCTTACATATAGTCACATCCCCGTGAATACTTGCTCTTGCAAAACTCCTATATAAAGTCCCATTTACATCTACCCTTGCAAAACATCTACACATACCGAAGTCCCATTTACATCTACCCTTGCAAAACTTCTACACATACCGATCAGAAGTCACATTTTCCAATGTCAATGCGCAATTGGATGCTACCTCGTTTTCCAGATAACTATAGGCGGGAGAGAGATTCCGATGAGAGGGAATACTACGCCGGACTGCGGCGGGAGTGGGACTTTCGCGTGAACAAGTCCAACGCTCTGCACGATGATCTCGTGCGACTCGGAGCGCCTCTTCTCGACCGTACCTCACTCACATTTCCACGGAGAAACATGCACCAATATGAGCGTGCAGTAACAAAAAAAAAAAAAAAAGAACAATTTGATGATACTTCGTAGGTCCAGGTATCACATGCTACAACTAGCAGGCAACTCACTCCGGCGAAACGTAACAATGTCCTTAACTACAAGGACTACCTGTCAGAGTGAATGCCTATGTGGTATGTGTGTTGTGTCTAGGGTTAAGTTAATAATGTTAGTATCATTACTGTTCAATATGCAATGCATGCATATTAGTGACGTCGTGTAAGTTATTTTCATTTTTTTGTGTTATGTTGTTGGTGCTTATTGAAAAACATC
This sequence comes from Quercus aquifolioides, assembly GCA_019022515.1. Classification (NCBI taxonomy): domain Eukaryota; kingdom Viridiplantae; phylum Streptophyta; class Magnoliopsida; order Fagales; family Fagaceae; genus Quercus; species Quercus aquifolioides. The sequence continues at coordinate 8,474,641 of CM032336.1, read as the reverse complement.
ATGTGTGGGAATATTTAACTTCTATGCGTTTTGTGGGAATAATCTAAATTACGAATAACGTGCATGCTCCTCACAGTCAATAATAAGGTTTACATAGTACAAATGTAACAACAGCGCACATACATTTAAAACATAGTTAACCAAAATAGTTCTCCAACAAAGTCTAATTACACCATGACATGATTACTTTTCATCTGACATCTCCACATCTGACTGATACATGAGATCAGCAAGAAGTGATTGCATGAATTGTGCGTGCTCGTACCACCCTTCCTCCACTGACTCTCGAATCTCGACTTGGGTACGATATCGATTAAGACGTATCTTCATTCGATTATTTTCTTCTCTTATGCGGTTCAATGCTTTACGAAGTTCATCGATTGTCTCTCTAGGCATTTGCGATGCGAGTCGCCGAGGCACTGGCAACTCAAAACCAACCAACTCATCATAAAACATTTGTTGTTCACGAAATAACCAAGCCCACTCCTGTTTCATGGTATTGTGAACGTAAGCACTATTTCGCAGATTTGGATTGATTGGATAGCTGAACTCATCTTCCAATACCTAGCAACGACCCATAGCAGTGAACACATCGTGAGACCTATAGAGTTGTGGGTTGCCAGAACCAGACATTGACGCTGAATACAATAACAACAAGTGATCAAGTTAACAGTGTGCATCAACTGTTGGTAAGTAATGTAATGCTGCATAAAACGGTACACGACAAAGACATTCATAAATTTGTGTACTATTACATGCTAAAAATGAAATACTAACACTAACACTAACACTAACATTTTACCATATATATTAGACGTTGTTGTTAATGTCTACACGTTGTGTGCAATACAAAATGTTGTTGTTAATGTCTGACCAATGATGATTGTGTACAAGTCTCTATATGATTATGACCAATGATGATTATGTGCAATACAAAATGTTGCTATAATAAAGATTTCATTCTCTTGTGACTAACATTTACTACAACAAACAACAAAAATCACACCAATGTACTTACTTCACACTCATTCAACAAAAAAAAAAAAAAAAAAAATCAATACAATATCAAATGAAAATGCCATTGCCATAAAATTATGGTGTGAGTTTTTTACCTGACACAAATTTTAGTTGAGCCCGGAAGCAATTGTGGAGCAGAGTGGAATTCAGTTCAGACGGAAAGAAGACACTCCGAATGGGAGGAGATGTGTAGGTAATATATGAGAATAACTCGATACTACGGAGTTCGAGTATGTTTATAACTCGACATTATATTAATCGAGTTATGTTAAAAGACAAACCCGTACGCCTGACACCAAGACAGTGTGAAAACAGCTTTAACAAGAGTATAACTCGATATCTGCATAGTCGATTATATAACTTGTTTTTTGTACGGCACAAAGCTGAACATAACTCGACTATCGTATAATCGAGTTCTTCACATAACTCGCCCTTCTTATTATTGAGTTATAAAAGAGGGGCATTTCCCTGATTAGTTTGGAAATGAGGGCATAACGTTGCTTTTTTTTGCTCAAAACGGGCATTTGCCCATTTTCCCCCATCATTGAGGCAACAAAACACATAAAATGGTTTGGGTATAAATTTAGAACACGGTTTGGGTATAATGATTTTTGAAAACAGCCCCTTTGGGGGGTAAAAAAAACAAAGTGATACTTTCTGTTTCCATCATTTGTTTCCAATTCAGGAAAAATAAAACCACTATAGATTTTTTGTTTAGCAATTTCTTTTTCTTGCCTTGCAAGAAAGAAGACTTTTTAAACAAGGAAATGGATGATTTTTAAAAAAACGACCAACTCGTGCATAATTGTGCTCTTTAATATTTATACAGAAAATAATTAGAGTCACCACCCTCCCCAACTATCAAATTACTATTTCTCATAAAAAAAATCAAATTATTAAAAATAAATAAAACCCACAAATACCATTTTAAAATGAACAAATTTTCTCTCCAAACTAGTTTGGAGAGAAACCCTACAAACTCATCATATATCTTTATATTGAATGTGAATTTTGAAAATCTAACCGTTAGATTGCATGTTCTTATTACATTCTTAATGCTTACAAAATTTCAAGAAGATCAAAGATCAATTGCTATGTCATCAAATAAATGTTATAATTTCAAGTTTTTGTGATCTAAAGTTGTATATAAAAAATAAGTTAATTGATCAAATAGTAAATAACATCCAATTTGAACGAAATTTGATACGTATGTTAAGAACATAAAGAACATGAAATTCAACGGTTAGATTTTCAAAATTCACACCCAAAAAAGAAATAACTGAGAAGTTTGAAGAGTTTCTCTCCAAATTAATTTGGAGAGAAACTTTGTTCTTTTAAAATTGGTTGCTTTGGCTCCTCTAAAAAGCTCTAATTCCATGCAAAAAGAATTTTCTTTGTCAATGCCATCATAGAAATTAGAAAACCGTCTCCTTCGACGTCAAAGAAAATATTCATTTTCAATTAATTGTCTCTCTTTCTCTTTTTTTGTTTCTTTATGTTTACCTGAGTATCTCTTATTAAAGGCATCATGCTTTGTTGTTCATTGCATGTTTACATATTCTAAATTTGTAATTTTTATCACAGAAACTCTTAGAATAATATAATCAAAATTCATTATTTTTATTATTTAAAATTTGAGAAATGATATGTCCACAATATTTTCATAACATTTTTACAACAAATTCTAAGTGGCAGGTTGTTACCGGTTGTTATTGTTGGAGCAAAAAAGTAATCTTAGTGTTAGGTTCAAATTTGAACTAATAACAACTAACTACCTATAATTTGTTGTGAAAATATTGTGGACATAGCATCTCTCTTAATATTTTTGGGATAGATAAGAATCACATAAGTTTTTCTCGTTTCAAAAAAATGATGAGGCGGGGATGGTAAAAAGAATTATATATTTCTACTACATGTAATAAGAAACTCATAGTATGTGAACCCATTGGTGTTTAAGACTCATAAAATGTGATATTACCCTCTCTTGAGGATGGGGCAAAATCTTTGCCTTGATCATCAAGATAAGGTGAGGACGAATTTGGTCATGCATCCCAATATGCTCCAAATATATTTACTAAATTGTCATTATTTATTTGAGAAACAAAATAACTCTTGCACGTGCTAAGAATTTGGTATATGGGCATTCTAATCTTTAACTTCTGTCAAGGTGCAACAATGAGGAGGACTACCAAACAGCAACAAATATGTGGGATATTGTAGTAGATAATTGGAATGACATAGATGGATGAGCTAGGATGCTTGAGATTGTTAGCCTTACAACTCATGAGCCAAAGTTGGATGGCAATTTGATTAGGAATCCTAGTATCAATGTTGGTACTAATATTAGTGAAGATGTTGGTAGCGAAAAAAAATGAGGTTGTTAGAAATCTTTTATTTTATTTTGGTTTCAATGTTATCTTTTATTCACTCTTTTTGATCTTTTGTATTCTAAATCTATATATATAATTAAAGCGAAAGCTAACAAAATTCGATTAGATTTTAAATTATATTCCAATTGTTATCTAATTTTTCCCCATGTGTTCTATCTTTTTTTTTTTTTTTTTTTTTTTTTTTTTTATCTAGATGAGTTAATATTGTGCAAAAGAAGAAAAATCTAGTATAAATAAACCATAAAAAGATCCAATTAAAAAAAAATACACTCATATGTATTCCCAAAAAAAAAAAAAAGGCGTAAATGCACTTTTAGTCCCTACATTTTGGCTCTTTTCCATTTTTGTCCCTACATTTTTATTTTACCATTTTTAGTCCCTAAACCAATTAACGCATGACATTTAAGTCCTTACCATCACCCAACTAACATAAAAAGCTGACGTGACTGACGACACATTAAAATAATAATTAAAAAATCTATTTTGGCATTAAAAAATGCACATCAGCATCTAAATTAAAAAAAATTAATTTATTAATTTTAACTAAATAAAAAAAATTAAAAACAAAAAATCACATGAATTGAGATCTAAGAGTGCCTTGAATAAGAACAATAAGAACACAATTCCAGATTTAAGAACAAGAACATTTTCCTTTATTTGACATTTTCTCTTTTTTTTTTTCTTAGAAAACAAACACAAGATTAAGCAAGAACACAAACACAAATCCAGTAAGAACACAAACACAAATGCAAACAAATCTAGCAAGAACACAAACACAAATCTAGCAAGAATACAAACACAAACCCATCAATCCATTTTTAGCAAAACCAGCAACAACCTAATTCGCTTACCTCCATCTACACAAACTCCTAGTACAAACAAGCTCAAATGAAAAAAACCCAATAACAAAAGCCAAATCCTAAACCAAAGATATGAGTAATCGATTCTAGTGGAAGCAAATCGAGAGGCCGAAGTGTTGACCCAGAGAAACCAAACACAAAACCCACCACCAAAACTAGATCCAAAACCACCAAATCATAGATCTGAACGACCAAACCCAGATCCCAGATCCGAAAACCTGTCAGCAAAACCTAACAATTTGAAACCTCCAAACCCAGACCTCCATCAATCAACAACCTCCACCATAGCTCTCAAGGTCCCTCCCTTCTCTCACCACACCCACCACGTGGCAGACCGAGACGTCTCGCATCGAAAAATCTTCGAGACCGGACCGATCGGATTCAACTCCACCACCAAGCTCCGCTGTCACTGGCCCTGCGTCGCGCTGTCGCCAGCCATACCGCCGCCAGTAACCAATCACAACATCTCTCTAACCCAGATCAAGCCGATCTCAGCCTCTTTCTATCTCAAACCTAGATCAAACCCATCACACCCGACTTCACAAACCTCACCACCAACGGCTTCATCATTTCAGCAAAGGATTTAAAGAGAGAGCTCACCTTCAGTCAGCCCGTAGAGAGAGAGCTTGAGAGATTCCAATTGTTATTTTGGATAAATTTGGGTTTGTAATGAGAATGTGGAATGTGAAAGGATTGTAAATTTGGGTTTGTAATGAGAATGAGTGATTCTAATTTGGGTTTGTAATGAGAATGAGAGATTCTAATTGTGTAAGGACTTTGGGTTTGTTGAAGGTGTTTTGAATCTTAGAAGGTAGGAGGGACTGATGGGTTAGAAGTTTCTGGGTTCTTCATGTTCTTCCCAAAAAAAAAAAAAAAAGAGAGAAGAAATAAAATTAATTTAATTATTTTCTTTTCTTTTTTTAAAAATAAGAAGGTTAGAAATTTTATTATTATTTTATCTGATGTGGCATTTTTTAATGCCAAAATAGATTTTTTAATTATTATTCTAATGTGTCATCCGCCACGTCAACTTTTTCTGTTAGTTAGGTGACGGTAAGGACTTAAATGTCACGCGTTAATTGGTTTAGGGACTAAAAGTGGTAAAAAAAAATGTATCGACCAAAATGAAAAAAGAGCCAAAATGTAAGGACTAAAAGTGCATTTACGCCAAAAAAAAAAACTAAAATAAAAAAGAGAGAGAATAAAACTCATCTATGACTTAAAAAATGTGTAATTCTTACACTAATTATAATTTTTTTTTTTTAGAAAGAGAGGCGCACTACGTATAATTTGAAATTTTGAACTCATATATGTGTGTAATTGTGATTGTTTTTAATTGTACCATGCATATCCATGGGTTATACACTAGTATTATTTAATGGCCATGTATTCATTTTACCATTCATTATTGCTCTTAAATTGATATATGCTTATATATAATTTTTTATTTTTTTTATATATGCTTAATTATACATTTATACTAGTTGAAGGCCCGTGCGTTGCACGGTTTTATGTTAAAACTTGTAGAATATATATAATTATTATTACCAAATAAGTAATTATTATAATGAAAGGAATAAATTGCATTGGTATAACAACCATCAAATATAAAATGATAGCACCTTAATACAAAATTATCTTCTAACATACCAATTGTGCTATAATATCATTAGTAGTTACATGTATCAAACTATTCGCATATGAATTTTATATCTAATGAATTTACAATATAAGTGATTTGCAGCATTGTTAACAACAATATTAATGATTAAAATCTTTAGACAAAGTAACATAAAATTGGTCACTTTTTAAAGATAGAACTATTCTAGTAATAAAACCATTGTTCTAATTAAAAAAAAAAAAATTTGCGAAGTTCTACATCTAGATTACAAACCTTTCTTAGGATGCTTGAAATCTTTTTGACAAACCTAAAAAAAAAAAAAAAATCAAGAAGAAAATTAAACAGAGTTAAAAAAACAAAGTACCATATAGATGTGAAAGACCACGCCCCCGGCCCGTTTTTTAGGATCGTTGGGCCAAACCCACGTGAATGGATGGAGTCGTGTTATTGCCTCTCAAAATGGTGATTCGACTAGTTATATTTTCCCTCTTAGATTAAGGGTTTTACAATGGAGTTGCCACTTATTTAATTATTGGAAAAATAAGAAAACCATAATTGAAAAATTCCTCATTTTATTAATTTGAAATTTACATTGATCATAGGAAAATTACATGACTTTGGTCCTAGATACAATCTAAGATAAAGTATATAACTTTGTTCCCTAGTTACAATCTAAAAATAGAAAATTACATGGGCAAGCATTTGACCTACTAACCCTTGATCTAAGCTTTGAGGCTATGTTACAAGGTGAGAAGGTGTTAGGCACCCACCTTGCCTGGTGAAACCGGTCTTCTAGACTATGGTGGCCAACATTCATATCATATCATCCAATATGTTATCAATCAATTTGCATGTTGAATTTGAAGTGTGTGCATGTGATAAACCCTAATTCCATTTATTAAGCATTTCATTTGGATTAAAAAATAAATTCTAGTGAATGTGTGTGGATTGTGATAACCTAGATTCAAGGATTTGAAAGAATTTTGAAACAAACATGTTTTTCATATTTTTTATGTGGATTTAAGATTAAAACTAGTGTTATGTATGAACATGTGATGAATAACTAAGAACATGTGAAGAACATATAATAACAATTAAGAACATTCAAACATATTCAAGGGGATTTAAATAACTACTATCATGCTTTAATATTAAATTCTTATCATAGCAACATAAAAACTAGTTAGGGAAAGAGACTCTACCTGCATGCAAGATTCATATGGTGAAGGAGGAGACTCTTGGTGGAGGTCCTAAGGGTGGAGGAAAAAAAAAGAAAAATTAGGAGAGGGAGAGTGAGTCTCAGGAAGACCAAGATATAACAAGACTACTCTACTTCACTAGAACTCAAGAGAGGAGAAGAGAGGGGTTTTTTGTGTGCTTTGGAATGAAGGAGAGAGAGAGTTTATATAGTAGTGGTAGAAGAAATATGAATAGAAGGTCATTTAATGAGAGTTCACAAAGAATCATGAACCTAGATCTCATTTTAGCCTTGGGAAAAATCTGGTGCATTAAATGGAGAGATTGGTGGGAGTGGGGAGCAAGCCAAAATTCAGTTTTCCCGTAGATGCTGTAACAGCCAGTAGAGCCAATTTCGAAAAATCATATCTGACTCAATTCTGATCGGAATTGTCTCGTTCTTGTACTCAAATTGAAGCCCCGGATGTCTAGTTTCTGGGAAAATTAATCTCATTCACAGATTCAAAATATTCTGAGAGATATCGATGAAATAGTGAACAGAGGCATTTGTTAGAAAATGATTTCAGCACAATTAACATTAATAGGTCCCAAATTAGATCCCAATTAACATTAAATGGCTCCAATCACGCCAATTTCAGATTTAATTGGTTCCAAATTTACTCTAATTAAAATATAATTGCACAAATTACTCATTGAATAATTAATATTTAACTATCTAATTAATTAGGTGTATGCAACCTCACACCTAACTTTGCAATCAGTATTTAACCATGGTGAATGTATGATGCATGTAGATAAAAATGTAGATGGTCATGTTGTGGATCAAAATGTGGACCGAATCTCGAGGAAAATTGCGTACGTACCTCTTGGTAGGGGGATCAGGTCCAAACGTAGTTCATGCATGCAAATTTTTTTTTTTTTTGGATGAGTACAAGACATGCTTACCAGTGGTCACAATAAAACGAGGATTTTAGTCATGCTTTCCAAAGGACCAACGATCTTGAATTTTGGACGTGCTTCCCAGAAGTCTGATAGATTTGAAGTTTGGACGTGCTTCCCAGAAGTCCAATAGATTTGAATTTGGATGTGCTTCCTAGAGGTCCGATGGATTTATGGAAGGTAGGAGAACTAAAGTCGATTCTATGGGTTTCGGGAGAACTATGGTCGATCCCTTAAAGGTAGAAGAGCTACTGTCGATCCTACAGTGTATAGGAGAACTAAAGTCGATCCTATGGGTTTTAGGATAACTATGGTCGATCCCTTGGAGGTAGGAGAGTTACTGTCGATCCTACAGTGTATAAGAGAACTAAGGTCGATCCTATGGGTTTAGGGAGATCTAAGGTTGATCCCTTGAAAGTAGGAGAACTACTGTCGATCCTACAGTGTATAGGAGAGCTAAGGTCGATCCTATGAGTTTCGGGAGAACTAAGGTCGATCCCTTGAAAGTAGGAGAGCTATTGTCGATCCTACAGTGTATAGGAGAATTAAGGTCGATCCTATGGGTTTCAGGAGAACTAAGGTCGATCCCTTGAATGTAGGAGAGCTACTGTCAATCCTACAATGTATAGGAGAACTAAGGTCAATCCTATGGGTTTCAGAGAACTAAGATCGATCCCTTAGAGGTAGGAGAGCTACTATCAATCCTATAGTGTATAGGAGAGCTTAGGTCGATCCTATGGGTTTCGGGAGAACTAAGGTCGATCCCTTGAATATGGGAGAGCTACTGTCAATCCTACAGTGTATAGGAGAACTAAAGTTAATCCTATGTGTTTCAAAGAACTAAGGTCGATCCCTTGGAGGTAGGAGAGCTATTGTCGATCCTACAATGTATAGGAGAGCTAAAGTCGATCCTATGGGTTTCGGGAGAACTAAGGTCGATCCCTTGAAAGTAAGAGAGCTACTGTCGATCCCTTGAAAGTAGGAGAGCTACTGTCGATCCTACATGGTATAGGTCGTGCTATTATCTAGCTATATGAGGGTGCATATCTGAGATAACTTGTGTTGAATGAGATAAAGGATCCTTCACTTTGATTCTTGCAAAAAAAGCAAGTTTCAATTAGCAATGGAGTCATTCATTACAAGAAATTGGAAGCACTTAGCCAATGCCCCTAGTTTGGGGCATATTCCTTGCTTGGATGGAAGTTGAGTTAATTTGATATTGCTACCATTGGGGAATATGAAAGAAGATCACGGTCCGCCACCATTTGTTCCTGCAAAATGGCTTTTTTTCTCTAGCTTGTTAGAAACCAATTATCATGAAAACATTTTTGGCCAATGCCCCTAGTGCGAACATGCTTGCAAAAAAAAAGGATTGATGTCTCAAATAAAAACATGCTTTCATGCGAGAATGACATATCTGCACACAATATAAATAGGCAAATGCCCCAAGTTTGAGGATGTTTGATGCAAAACAAATGAACTTAGCCTAATATGCACCCAAACAATTTTGTCACATTGTTTTGAATTTGTTCTCCAAGATTGTTTGGGTGATTGGGACCGAGCCTTTGAAAGGATGCCTACGTACCTCTCTCGTAAAGGATCAGGTTAAGACGTAGTTCAAAATGATTGGATTTTGGAAGAGAATGATTTTTTTTTTTTTTTGGAACAAGATGTGATCCTTTGAACAACCATTTTAGCAAATCAAAGTGTTTAAAGGTCAAACAAATCTCTTTGATTAGGAATGATCAAGATCATTAAATTCATGTAATCAAATTTGCTTCTTTCTTTTGAACATTGTCAGATTATGTCTTCAAAGGCAATCAAGAAATAAAATGTGATAATATTTATGAATCACATTGTTGGGTGCAAACAAGGAGAGTGCTCCGGGTTTGGAAGTTCTTTTGAGTCATTTTGAGGATTTGAGAATTTGAGAAATTTTGTCCTCGGACATATCATCCTGTGGGGTTTGACAATTTTAAGCATTTTTCCTTTTTAATTCAAGAGAAAAATATTATTAGAGTTTAAGATGCGCCTACAACTAGCAAGACTTCAAGGAGGTCTTTACTAATGGGTTGTAATGTAGGCCAGGTTGGGGTTATGAAATGAAAGATATAAAAGGCTCAGAATTCCCTATGATGTTTCCCCCAAGTATGCATTACTCAAAAATCAAGTATCGGAGGAGTTTTCCCATTTCTTCTTTATTATCTTCTCACTAGTCTTCATTGGTCACTTGCATCAACATTTGCTTTTATGCTCATTTCTCTTGAATCATACCTCTGGACTTTCATCTTGTAAAATTCTTCTCTTTTTAGGTCGCATCCTCAAGTTTCTAACTTGATAGGATTTCCCCCCCCCCCCTTTTTTTTTTCTTTGGCCCTAACTTTTGCCTAGACCGCCCTTTTGGGTTTTCAGCCTAGCGGGCTTTCTTCTTCTTCTTCTTTTTTTTATTTTTTTTAATATATATATCTTTCATCTCTTGATTGAGTGAACTTTTGGGGGACCTTGCATCTTCCTTGTTTTTCTCAACTTAAGTCATTTTGATGTGCTCTCTAGACTTCTTTCTTGCTTCAATGCACTTGCACCTTTTGTGCTTGAGGAATCTTTTCCTTTTTTGATGAACTCTCTTTTAGATGAATCTTGTATTCCTCTTGGCATGATGAATTTTAGGCTCTTTAAACTTGATGCACACTTTTTTTTTTTTTTTACATTGATGAAATTTCATTTTTCTTTCCTTGATTGTGTGAAACCTCATTTTTCTTTGATGATCTCTTGTCTTTAGCCTAATGAATTCTCCACTTGTCTTTAATGTCTTCTAGGAGAGCTTTATCAATTAGCTTCAAAGTTACAAGGTTGAGTCCTCCTCAACATGAGATTTAAGTATGCATAATTTGATTTTTCCCACCCCAAGTTTAGATTTTAGTGGGTTCATGCAAAAAAAAAAAGACTAAATGTTTGAAGGCTCAAATAGGCTAGCAATGGATGATGAACATTCTAGGTAATAGGAAATAATATGGTTTAACCAAAGATGGCCTCCTATCCCTAGTAATGCTTGCTTGTAGGCATAGTGATTCAAGCTCTTTTAATAAATTCATCTTAAAATAAAAAGTATGAATGCTCTAATGATGTGAAACAAAAGACTTTTGAAAATTGGATCAAGGGCATGGATTCTTGGGATTTTCCGATGGATGGATTCTTTTTATTGCCTTTTAAGACCATTTCTTCTTATATTCTAAGTCAAGTAGCAAAAGTCTTTACATGGATCAAATGAAATTAATCATTCCTTGGTACAAGTTGATTGCTCAAGCCTTTAAACATCAAGATTTAGAAAATGTTTTGTTCAAGGGATCCTCACGTACCATTTTGAAAATGAGACTTTTAAAAAAAAAAAAAAAAATCTTGAAATTCTTGAAAGAGAAAAAAAAAAAAAAAAAAAAAAATTGGGCCTTTAAGAAAAAGTCACTAGGAAGTTCAATGCCTCTAGTTCAGATTTTTTTTTTTTTTTTTTTGGAAAATGACTCAAGGGCCCAATGCCCCTAGTCCAAAGACATTTGAAATTTTTTCTCTTTTTTTGGGTATATTCATTCAATAACAAATTGCAACAAACAAGCATATAGAAAAAAAAATGCAACAAGCATAGCATGGACTTTATTGATTAGAAAAACAACAAACAAACTCTAAATAAGCAACCACATTAAAAACAAAAACTATGACTATCAAAAACTTGTGAAGTTGAATTTAGACAAATTCATATGGATCCACTAATGAAGGTGGAATAATGACTTGTCGGTCAATAAGATCTTGAATGTCATGCCTTAGGTGAAAACACTTATATGTCATGTGGCCTACCCCTTGATGATATTTGCAGTGAGCATTAGGATTATAGCTTCTAGGCATAGGATGTGGTATGGGTTTAGGATCCAATGGTTTCAACAACCCCTTAGCTTGTAGTTTCTCCAAGGCCTTACTCAAGGTCATGTTTAATTCATCGAACTTCCTTCGAGGCTTAGGATTGACAGTTGAAGATGCTTGGAAATTCACAACATTAACCACTCTCCCATTGGTGGTGTGGGTCACTACTTTCTGGGAAGAGTAGCTTTCTTCATTTTTTAATATGCCATTATTGACAACATCTTCCACTTGAGTACCAGCTATGATCAAGGCTTTGAAGTTGGGAAAGTATTGTGCAAAGAGATGCTTATGGTATATGGGCAACAAATTCTTCACAACCATTTGGATTTGCTCTTCTTCATTGGGCATATTTGTCATTTGGGCTGCCTTTGACCTCCATCTTGTGATAAAGATTGAGAAAGATTCCTTGGGCTTTTGCTTGGTGGTCTCCAAAGCACGCCTAGTAATGTCTACTTCTATATTGTATTTGTATTGCTTGTAGAACTCATTGGCAATCTCCTCCCAAGTAGGGATTCGAGAGTCTTCAAGATTCAAAAACCAATGAAGAGCAGCCCCAGTAAGTGTGTTTTGGAACATTTGGGCCAAAAGTTCTTCAGTAGCTCCCAAGGGTTGGAGGGCCCTTATGTACATCTTCAAATGGGCTTTGGGGCAGCCTGTTCCATCAAACTTGTCCAAGCTTGGCATCTTGAATTTGGGTGGAGCTCTTGCTTGTGGGAAGAGAGAAAGAGAATGGAAGTTCATGGCATCTTCCTTCCACCGAAATTTTTGAAATAGTTGTTCCATTTTATCCAAGCGCTCCTTCAACTTTTTCTCACTTTCAGTTAATTGTGGGCCTTGAACTTCATCATTTTGGAAAGTGGTAGTATCTTTTCCTTTGAGCTTTTGACTCAAAGTGTTGAACTCTTCATGAAGTTTGGCTTGGCTCGCCACCAAAGTATTGAACAATTCATGGAAGTTGGTCATGGGCTCATTCGATGTATTCTCTTCAACCATGGCTACAAGAAATGAGTTTGGGTTGGCAAATGAATTTGGCGATGAGCTTGGTTGACTTGAGCTGGAACTTTAAAGGCCTGCACCTTCACTTGATTGGGCTTGCACTTGGAACATTGCATGCAGACATGTTATATTATCTCTAGAAAAACAAATTGGGCCTCCATGGAGAGTAGGCTTCAATCACAAGCATTTGGGCTTAGGTTCATTCATAGCATACACGGTTCAAACAATTATGATAGGCTCAAGCATTGGACTTGGAGTCATCATGGTTCAAACAACGGTTAAACACATGTATAATGCAAAGCAATTTACATGGACCGACCTAAAGGTAGGTTCTATGGGTCATTACAACATGGGTAGAAGGTAGGTTAAAGGTCCCCACAAGTTAGGACGTCGTACCTCCCAACTTGTGACGCCAGGAGCGCCGCGTTGGTCCGAACGGTATAGCTTGTCCCTACGAACCACTATGGCATAACCATGATGATCTTTGTCGCAGTGGGTGGTAGGTTCACCGCTGGGTATGTGAGTCTCAGGAAGACCACAATCCACGACTAATACTACCGAGCTTCCGGGCTATCACACAAATAAAATAAATTTCATTCAAGCAAATGATGCATGGCATGCAATGACATATTAGACATATTATATACAAAAAGCAATAAACAAACAATGACATGGTTGGCCACCATAACCTAATTGAAGCTTAACCCTCAATATCCCCAATGGAGTCGCCACTGTGAGAGACCACGCCCCTGGCCCCTTTTTTAGGATTGTTGGGCCAAACCCACGTGAATGGGTAGAGTCGTGTTATTGCCTCTCAAAATAATGGTTTGACTAATTATATTTTCCCTTTTAGATTAAGGGTTTTACAATGGAATCGCCACTTATTTAATTATTGGAAAAATAAGAAAACCATAATTGAAAAATTCATCATTTTATTAATTTGAAATTTACATTGATCATAGGAAAATTACATGGCTTTGGTCCTAAATACAATATAAGATAAAGTACATGACTTTGTTCCCTAGTTACAATCTAAAAATCGAAAATTACATGGGTAAGAATTTGACCTACTAACCCTTGATCTAAGCTCAGAGGCTATGTTACAAGGTGGGAAGGTGTCAGGCACCCACCTTGCTTGGTGAAACCGATCTTCTAAACTATGGTGGCCAACATTCATATCATATCATCCAATATGTTATCAATTAATTTGCATGTTGAATTTGAAGTGTGTGCATGTGATAAACCCTAATTCCATTTATTAAGCATTTCATTTGGATTAAAAAATAAATTCTAGTGAATGTGTGTGGATTGTGATAACCTAGATTCAAAGATTTGAAAGAATTTTGAAACAAACATATTTTTCATATTTTTTAATGTGGATTTAAGATTAAAATTAGTGTTATGTATGAACATGTGATGAATAACCAAGAACATGTGAAGAACATATAATAACAATTAAGAACATTCAAACATATTCAAGGGGATTTAAATAACTACTATCATGCTTTAATCTTAAATTCTTATCATAGCAACATAAAAACTAGTTAGGGAAAGAGATTCTACCTTCATGCAAGATCCATATGATGAAGGAGGAGACTCTTGGTGGAGGTCCTAAGGATGGAGGAAAAAAAAGAAGAATTAGGAGAGGGAGAGTGAGTCTCACTCAATACCTTGAGTCTTAGGAAGACCAAGATATGACAATACTCTACTTCACTAGAACTCAAGAGAGGAGAAGAGATGAGTTTTTTGTGTGCTTTGGAATGAAGGAGAGGGAGAGTTTATATAGTAGTGGTGGAGAAAATATGAATGGAATGCCATTTAATGAGGGTTGACAAAGAATCATGAACCTAGACCTCATTTTAGCCTAAGAAAAAATTTGGTGCATTAAATAGAGAGATTGGTGGGAGTGGGGAGCAAGCCAAAATTCGGTTTTCCTGTAGATGCAGTAACAGCCAGTAGAACCAACTTCAAAAAATCATATCTGACTCAATTCTGATCGGAATTGTCTCGTTCTTGTGCTCAAATTAAAGCCGGATGTCTAGTTTCTAGGAAAATTAACCTCATTCACAGATTCAAAATATTCTAAGAAATATCGATGAAATGGTGAGTAGAGGTCATTTGTTAGAAAATGATTTCAGCACAATTAACATTAATAGGTCCCAAATTAGCTCCCAATTAACATTAAATGGCTCCAATCACGCCAATTTCAGATTTAATTGGTTCCAAATTTACTCTAATTAAAAGATAATTGCACAAATTACTCATTGAATAATTAATGTTTAACTATCTAATTAATTAGGTGTATGCAACCTCACCATAAAATGTAGTCCTAACCAATCAAATTATGACATATCATTGATTTCCAATTGATTACACTTATAACCGATTGAAATCAATTGTTCATAATCACATATAGTCGGATTCAATTTGTGATAGTGCATTTCAGCCATTAAAACTTGATTTGAAGATAACTTTCAATCTGGTGGTCCGATTATGGCTTATGATCAGTTGATTTGATTGTTACAACATCAAGATCATTTTTGTGAAATGAGATTAAGGATCTAATGGCCAGAATCAAGATGCATATTTTCGAGGTGAAAGTACCATTTTACCCTCCATGTGAGGTTAAATGCGAGTTGCAAAATGGGGTGTCAACAACAGATTGCAAAATTGTATGTAAATTTTATAGTCTATTATTGAAATTTACTACGACAACTTACATATATATTGGACAACAAAATAATTAAATTGGATCAAACCATTAACATATGAATTAGATCAAACATAAGGAAATTGGCCCCTAAGGAAATTAGCTTAAACAAAAGGCAACAAATACATAAAACATATTTAATTGATTATAATAAAAAATCAGAGTAAAAAAATACATACCTACATGATTGTAGGTAGAAAAATGGAAGCCTAAATAAAAAAACTGTACAATAAGTTGGAGAATGAAAAACTACACCAACGAACGGTGTATATATATAAATACTCCACCTAGAAAAGGAGTTCAAGTGAAAATCAAATACTCTAAACTCCTTGAAGTTACCTAATCAAGAAGTTTAGGTTAATTACATACTAGTTTTTTTTTTAAAAAAATACTTTATCCCAAAAAAATAGTTAACATTATTAGCTAGATTGTTATTAGATTTTTTTTTTTTTAAAAAAAAAATTGTTTACGTTAAAGTTAATACACACAAAAAAAAAAAAAAAAAAAAAAAAAAAACTTACGGGAAACAGTATGTTTTTTTTTTAGAGATACACTTACTTTATGATAACAATAAATTAGAGATAAGAATGAATTAGAGTCTTGATTTTTTGAATTTGAGATATGAATGAATTAGAGTCTTGATTAATCTAATATTAACCTGCAGTTTTTTATTTCATTTTTTTAAGAGATACACTTACTTTATGATAACAATGAATTAGTGATAAAAGTGAATTAGAGTCCTGATTAATCTAATATTAATTTTCCTACAATCTTACATGAAGCAGTTTTTATTTTACGCTTACTATATAATATTTTTTTGATTAATCTAATATTAATCTATACCTACAATCTTACATGAAGCAAACGAGAAGCAGTTTTTTATTTCTTTATTTTATTTAAAGAGATAGACTACTTAATGATAAAAATGAATTAGAGTCCTGGTAGTATACTTTTCCTTTTTAGTTATTTAAAAATCTAAAAATTTAATAAAATTTCTACAATTTGGTGAAGTCACTACATACTCCACCTAGAAAAGGAGTCCAAGTAAAAATCAAATACTCTAAACTCCTTGAAGTTACCTAATCAAGAAGTTTAGGTTAATTACATATTAGTTTTTTTTTGAAAAAATAATTTATCCCAAAAAAATAGTTAACATTATTAGCTAGATTGTTATTAGAATTTTTTTAATCTTTTTTTTTTTTTTTTTTACATTAAAGTTAATACCAAAAAAAAAAAAACTTATGGGAAGCTGTATGTTTTTTTAGATATACACTTACTTTATGATAACAATGAATTAGAGTCCTAATTTTTTGAATTTGAGATATGAATGAATTAGAGTCTTGATTAATCTAATATTAATCTGCAGTTTTTTATTTCATTTTTTTTAGAGATACACTTACTTTATGATAACTGTAGGGAATGGATCTGAGCTATTCTACTTTGAGTGAATGGACTCAGACCCAACTAGCCCAATACAATGAATTTGTAGAAAATGAGTTTAAGAACTAGGCCTTAGTGATTGGATAACGGTCGAGATGGTTGTCGCTACAATCAGATAGAGATGAATTGAGATTATTTAAGAAAATTTGTCCTCGGCACAATCCGATGAGCTTTGTTGTAATAACTGTTGAATGAGCGTGGTTACATGAGTCCCCCCCTTTCTATGACCTGTTCTACCTATTATATAGTCCTCTTTGGACGATCTTTACCTTCCACTTGTTGATCATATACCTGACTACCTATCCCATCAGCCGTCTCACCAATCCTCCTGTTAGTTGCAACAACCAAGGCAGCACTGTTCAGGGGTCACTTCCCCATTAATGCGGCCAGAATGCCAGTGGTGGGCATTTATTATGGAGGTGACAGTTTTTCCTTGAACTGCTCCTCCATCGTGCTTCCATGGCTGACTCTTTGTACTTGTCTTTTTCTTGGGATGTGTAAGGAGGCCGCCTTTGGTGGCGTGCTGCTCTCCTTTCTATGATCTCGGCTGGTCGAGGACATGGTCGTCCTCGGCGATGTTTCTTGGCAACTTGGGCCTTCTACGTTCATCCTCGGACGTTTCTTCATCCTCGGCGTGGGCCTTGGGCCAAATATAAAGTGGGCCGGGGTTGCCAGATTATTTGGCCCCACAATAGCCCCTCGAAATCCTGCTGTCCGGCTCCTCGGACAAGGAGGAGGATTTTGATGTCCTCGGGCCTTTGTCATGGCTTGTCAAGTCTTGTGCTCTGCCAGTGCCAGAGTCTCTTCACCTGTCCAAGGCACGTTTTTGGCGCTTCGGTATGCGAAGTGTGCCCTCATTAAATTCTAGCAGCTCTGTGCCTCCCACGTTCGACGGTGTGATGGTAATCTAACGGTGGGGGTTTTTTCATCTTTATGGGCAGGAAACCCACGTGGTCAGTTTTAATTGGGGGTATAAATACCCATTTGAACCGATTTGCCTCTTCACTTTTATATTCAAGAGCTCTTACGCGCATACCCTGAATTTGGTCAAATCTCCAACCGAACTCGTGCCCCTTTCAGCATAAAAAGCCTGTGCAACGAGTTTTTCTTCATTTCCGTAAGTTTCCTTTTCTCCCTAACTCATATTTTCTTCCCTTTCTAGTTTTCTTTTCCCCTTATTCCTCTCATTCTTTCGCTCTTCCTCGAGTCTCTCAACCGCTCTTTAGGATGGGTAGGCTTAAGAAGTTGGTTGAGTCTGAGGAGGCGATGGAGAAATTCATCGCCGATTATAGGATACCCAGTAACGTGGGTCTGAGGCACTGCGAAGAGGGGGATTGGTATATCAGAAGGGAGGTAGGTAAGGTAATGATCCCCATAATCGCCTTCCTTGAAGGCGGTATGAGAATCCCTATGGGGCCAGTGATGAGGGGCTACCTTAGGCACTTTCGATTAGCCCCTACCCAGTGCACCACTAACGTGTTCAGGATCCTGGGTTAAGTGGATGCCTTAAACGAGAAGATGGGGTTGAGGTTAACCCATCATAACGTAAATTGGTGCTACAACCTCCAACACTTAAAGGGCAAGTCTTACTACATGAAGACAAGGGACGATAAGGTTCGGCTTATTCAATGCCTCCCCGAGTCCAGCAAGGGGTTAAATAAGGACTTTCTCATCGTGTCCGGGGAGTGGCACGACGGCCTTCACTGTCCGACAGAGGAGGGGGAACCAGGTGGGGTGCTCGGAGTAGGGGAGGGTTGATTTGCTATGTTTTCACAGTCTGTACAGTCCGGTCGTTAATATTAATGTGCTTTCCTTTTGCAGATCCACACGCCTTTGAACGACACTTCCATTTGGTCAACCAGGAGGATTTGCAAGCCGTTCTCAGGGCGGAGGTCTTCGTGAACGAGGCGGACAACCAAGTCAGAGCCGCCCATAAGATTCTTGGGTACGATCCTCTACAGAAATCATTTCTTGCGCCAAAGTACGTGATCAAAGCCAAAGATCCTCGGCTCCACAAGATCACCGTAGTGGAATCGAGGTTCCTGTTTCCTGAAGGGTCTCCCGTCCCAGAAGGTGTTCCGCTGTCAGGCCCTTCTTCATCCCATCAGGTTGCAGTGGCTGAGGGAGAAAGTGCAGAGAGAGAGGAGGAAGTGGCTGATTTGGGTCCGTCCGAGGACGAATTTGGTGTTTTCGAAATAGTCAATCTGCCCAAGGACCTTTCTAGTGACCTAGGCGACCCCAACTTGACCGAAGCGGATATCTTATCGGAAGGGCTTTCTTCTCGGGCCGAGATGGGTTTCAAGAAAAAACCTCAAACCAATCTATTCGACCTGATCGAGGGCCAGCCGGGGAAGGATACGCCGGAGAAGCAGCAATCCAAGCTTCCTCTTCCTCGACCCAAGCTTCCTCCTCCCCCACCTAAGTCTCCGCCTGCGCAGACTAGGTCGTCCTCTGCCTAGCTGACCCCGGATCCTCGGGTTGAGTCCCCCGATCCGAAGAGGAAGAGGCCCTTCAAAGGCAAAGACCCAGTAGACGGTGGGAGATCTCATTCCTCCCAAGAGGAAGAGGAGGCCCGCCGACCTACCAAGCAACTGAGGATCGGGCATCAGAGTAAGGAAAAGGAGGTCATCCGGCAGTCCGACCCCCAGGCCTGGCTGTCTACCGCCATGATTCATGGGGAGCCCTTGAGGGATGACGCCTCCCTTAGGGACTTCCGAGGAGGCAAGGGTACTTACGTGGCTGATGCCTTGGAGAGGTCCTTGCTACTCCCCATCGACATGGCTGAGCTAGGGGGCTTGAAGAGGCAGGAGGTTGTCCTTAGCCTCAAGAGGTACCTGGGCATGGTAAGACCTCTGACACTTGTGCCTTCGTTAAATTTTATTCCTTAGTTCCCAACTTACTGTGTGTCTGTTTCGATTGGCAGGCTGTCCAGGCCATTTTTAGGTTGGAGAAGGAGGCCAATGACCAGAGTAGGGCCCTGGATAAGGAGCACGACAAGTACTCGGATGCCGCAAATACCCTTAAGAGATTTGAGGCTGATCTCAAGAAGACGAGGGAGGAGCTAAAGGAGATGACGAAGGCCAGAGACAGCGCGATGTCCGGCCTAGCTGGCGCTAAAAAACAGGCTGAGGATCAGATAGGGTGCATGATGGAAGTTGAGGGTCAGCTGCAGATTGCCAACGAGCATATCGTCGACCTGAAGAGGAAACTGGCTGAGGCAGAGGGAGCCAGAGGCATCGCCGAGTTTGCTAGGGCCGAAGCCTTGAGGGCCAAAGTAGAGGCTGAGTTTGCAAGGACAGAGGCTGAAAGCTCTAAGGAGCAAGCGGAGGAAGAGGCTTTTGCTGGGGGAGTGGCTTAGACCGAGGCTAATCTTAAGGCTCAAGTACTCAAGGTATGCAGCGCTACTGCTCCCAGACTTGGAATGAGGCCCTCAACCAAGCTGGGGTCGAGGCCTCGTCTGAGCTTAGGAAGGCCGAGAAAGTGTACTATCCCCCCGCCATTCGTGAGGCTGCCTCCGCTAACTCAGAAGCCGGCGCCGCCTCTAAAGTGACAGACAAGGGCCAGGCCAGTGCTGCCAA
Source organism: Quercus aquifolioides (assembly GCA_019022515.1). Taxonomy (NCBI): domain Eukaryota; kingdom Viridiplantae; phylum Streptophyta; class Magnoliopsida; order Fagales; family Fagaceae; genus Quercus; species Quercus aquifolioides. Next base: position 8,453,984 of record CM032336.1, on the reverse strand, counting down.
AGATCCAATTTCAACTGATAAGCCTGCCGAGGAGACTGATCACCAAGGGCCGTTGGAGAAAGGCGAAATCAATGACCCAGGAGCGCCCCAGGATGTGGTGAAGCCTTTTGCTGACTCCCAAGTCACACCTGTTGACCCTCAGGCTCCTCTTGCCTCCAAGCCAGGATCCCGAGGCGTCAGACGAAACTTCTCGGCAGACACCCAAGGACAAGCTGTCTATCGAGTTGAAGAAATAGGCCATCTTGACGGGCTATCTTATTTTGTTGACTGGGCCTATTATGGTCTCCTTTTCTTTTCATTTTATACGTCTTGATAACATTGTAATGAAACTATTTTTTGGTGCAATATATCCAATCGTCTGCGTCTATTTCTTCAAATGACGCTTCTCTTCATTTACTATGCTTTAATGCTTTGCTCAATACTCGTGATGTACTTGTACAATCAAAAATGATGGACCCCTGATGTAAACATACTCCTTTCATAAACTTGCCGAGCCTAGGAGAGCGTTTAAGCACTTGAAATGCTTTAAGCAATGCTCATGGGCTTGTTTTCGCCCCACACTTTTATTGAAGCAGGTTGGGGCAAATGGTCCAAGGTGCCAGACTCCCCTCTGGCTGCGCTTGTAACTTAGGTGAATGCTCACGCTCCGTTTTGTTGAAAGTAGTTAGCTTTCCCACAGGTTTGGGTCCGAGGACCATGCAAGACCTTGGTTCTGTCTAGTACTTAGTCTTGTGAAGTAACTAGTTTCCCCATAGGTTTGAGTCCGAGGACCATGCAAGACCTTGGTTCTGTCTAGTACTTAGTCTTGTGAAGTAACTAGTTTCCCCATAGGTTTGAGTCCGAGAACCATGCAAGACCTTGGTTCTGTCTAGTACTTAGTCTTGTAAAGTAACTAGTTTCCCCATAAGTTTGAGTCCGAGGACCATGCAAGACCTTGGTTCTGTCTAGTACTTGGCTTTGTGAAGTAACTAGTTTCCCCATAGGTTTGAGTCCGAGGACCATGCAAGACCTTGGTTCTATCTAGTACTTGGCTTTGTAAAGTAACAAGTTTCCCCATAGGTTTGAGTCTAAGGACCATGCAAGACCTTGGTTCTGTCTAGTACTTGGCTTTGTGAAGTAACTAGTTTCCTCATAGGTTTGAGTCTGAGGACCATGCAAGACCTTGGTTCTGTCTAGTACTTAGTCTTTTGAAATCCTAGTACTTCATCGTTATTGTTCGGAGTGAAGGAACTTGTCCCCAGCGTTGAAATGTTTGCTTCTAGGGCGATAACAGTCTTGGTCGTACCTCACCGAGGAGGGGTTCCTCCTCGGACTGGGCAATTAGCCCGTCATTGACCTGGACAAGGGCGGCTTATCCCTCCGCCTTTACATGCGATAGTAGCCCCATTGCGCCAATCTTTCGCCACTTCTGATTATGAGGCGCCTTTTGGCTATTCGAGTTGTGTGCCTGACGTTTCAGTATGCGAGGCACGCCCTCATTAATATGTTCGCGGATTAACGCGGATCCAGCGGTTGGTGACCTCCTTGGAAATTGGTCGGGATTAATGTCGCTGGTAATTCTCCCTTCGAATTCTGTGCGGATTAATTCCCATCAACCTTCGCCTTCTATATAAGGCTCTCTAGGGGAGTCGTCCTTCCACATTTCACGAATCTTTGAGTTCCACAAGAACTCTGAGCTCCTAACCCTCTAGGCATTCCCAAGAATTTTGCCAGGCTCGCGATCAAGGCTTAGGGGAATGGGATGGCCTCGGATGAGGGCAAGGACAAGGAAGCCAACCCCCTTTCAGGAACCAGGAATGCCGCCTAGACCCTGGACGGCGCAGTTGAAGCAAAAGGGGCGGAGGCCTAAGGTCCTCCCTGTTCAACCGAGAGCCGAAACGGGCATAGATCACGTCAGATTTTCGGTGTGGCAAAATTTGGGTGTCATCCTGACGGTAGTACGCCTGGCAGTTAGGAGGGAGGTCCGTGAGAAATATAATATTTTCCTCCAGTACGCATCCATGCCTGCCCTTCAAGCTGGCAGTGATTCGCGCGCAGCTTACCCGCCGACGGAGGCTTGCAAGATTACGTTACGATCGGTGCCCGGGTGTTGCCGCCTCCAACGCTTAATTATCATGAAGCTGGGAGAGTGTCAAGGGCACGCCCTAGGAGGGGGCGGTCAGGCGCTTCCGCCTCTTTTCCTTTCTCGTCGCCGGTACCATCCATGCGGGCTCGGTTGCTATTGGTAGCCTTAAAACAAGCCTGCCTCAGCCTCTCTTTTTATAGTTAGCTTTAGAACAAGCCTGCTTAAGCCCCTGTTGTTATAGTTGGCTTTAGAACAAGCCTATCTAAGCCCTTATTTGTGCAGTTAGCTTTAGAACAAGCTTGTCTAAGCCATTGGGCACATGATGTACTTTTCCTTTATTTAATAAAAATGTTGCACTGTTTACTTGTTTCATTCTCTGAATCTTTCATTTTTCTGCAACAACTGTTTCTTGAGCGAGTGCGTTGTTTTTTTTTTTTTTTTATGGGACTCGGAATCGGTGTCATTGGAGGCAACGAAAAATTTCCCAACTTTACGTAAGCTAGTAATGTAGGAACAATCGACCATTGCACTCACTAACGCACAAGTTCTCCCCACAAATGGCGCCAATTGTAGGGACTGGATCTGAGCTCTTCTACTTTGAGTGAATGGACTCAAACCCAACTAGCCCAATACAATGAATTTGTAGATAATGAGTTTAAGAACTAGGCCTTAGTGATTGGATAACGGTCGAGATGGTTGTCGCTACAATCAGATGGAGATGAATTGAGATTATTTAAGAAAGTTTGTCCCCGACACAATCCGAGGAGCTTTGTTGTAATAACTGTTGAATGAGCGTGGTTACATGAGTCCCCCCCTTTCTATGACCTATTCTACCTATTATATAGTCCTCTTTGGACGATCTTTACCTTCCACTTGTTGATCATACAAGCTTATACCTGACTATCTGTCCCATCAGCCGCCTCACCAATCCTCCTGTTAGTTGCAGCAATCAAGGCAGCACTGTTCAGGGGTCACTTCCCCATTAATGCGGCCAGAATGCCAGTGGTGGGCATTTATTGTGGAGGTGACAGTTTTTCCTTGAACTGCTCCTCAATCGTGCTTTCATGGCTGACTCTTTGTACTTGTCTTTTTCTTAGGATGCGTAAGGAGGCCGCCTTCGGTGGCGTGCTGCTCTCCTTTCTATGATCTTGGCTGGCCGAGGACATGCTTGTCCTCGGCGATGTTTCTTGGCAACTTGGGACTTCTACGTTCATCCTCGGACGTTTCTTCATCCTCGGCGTGGGCCTTGGGCCAAATATAAAGTGGGCCGGGGTTGCCAGATTATTTGGCCCCACAATAACAATGAATTAGAGATAAGAATAAAGTAGAGTCATGATTAATCTAATATTAATTTACCTACAATCTTACATGAAGTAGTTTTTATTTTACGCTTATTATATAATATATTTTTTTTGATTAATCTAATATTAATCTATACCTACAATCTTACATGAAGCAGACATGAAGTAGTTTTTTATTTCTTTATTTTTTTTAAAGAGATAAACTACTTAATGATAAAAATGAATTAGAGTCCTGGCAGTATACTATTCCTTTTTAGTTCTTTAAAAATCTAAAAATTTAATAAAATTTCTGCAATTTGGTGAAGCCACGTGGCGTAATCATGGCATCCTGATTTTTTGAATTTGAGATATGAATGAATTATAGTCCTGATTAATCTAATATTAATCTAAAGTTTTTTATTTCATTTTTTTAAGAGATACACTTACAATCTAATATTAATTTACCTACAATCTTACATGAAGCAATTCTTATTTTACGCTTACTATATAATTTTTTTTTATTAATCTAATATTAATCTATACCTACAATCTTACATGAAGTAGATGTGAAGCAGTTTTTATTTCTTTATTTTTTTTTAAAGAGATAAACTACTTAATGATAAAAATGAATTAGAGTCCTTGGTAATATACTATTCATTTTTAGTTCTTTAAAAATCTAAAATTTTAATAAAATTTCTGCAATTTGGTGAAGCCACGTGGCATAATATTTTTTTGATTAATCTAATATTAATCTATACCTACAATCTTACATGAAGCAGACGTGAAGCAATTTTTTATTTTTTTTATTTTTTTTAAAGAGATAAACTACTTAATGATAAAAATGAATTAGAGTTCTTAGTAGTATACTATTTTTTTTAGTTCTTTAAAAAAGGGTTCTAAAAAGAAATTAATACCTTTTAGCAAGCATTTGAGTAATTGAGTCATTTGACAGCATTGGTAAGCTTCGACTTGTCATTCTGACTTCCAGTACTGGGATTGAAAAGTCTTTCATCATCATCATCTTCATCTTCATCATTTGAAACCTGCCCAAAACACAAATAACATTTTCGATTAAAATACCCAAAACAATTTTTCAAAACCCAAATTGTTACAAAGAGGGAAAAGCTGTACCTGTTGGGTTCTGATTTACCCCATTTGACTGGTTGTGGGCATGATGTAAAATTTTGTAGGCCTTAACCTTGAGTTCCTTTAAGGCTATAGGGATTGCACCAAACCCTTTCCAGGTATATTGATTCTTGGCTCTCCTTGCAAGAACCTAAAAAAAATTGAACCAAAGCTTAAGTATGAAAAAATTTAATAGCTAAAAACAAATAAAAATGAAATTTTGTTGAATTAGAGGATGAAAAAATTAAATCAAAGTTCAAATTTCGGAAACTTGTACCCCTTTGTTAATTTTTCAGAAACCAAGCAATATGAAGAAAGAAAAATAAAATAGAAACTTAACTGTATCAACAATTAAACACGTATACACACATATACAGAGAGACATAACATTTAAAAAAAAAATGTAAAAATAGAAGCTAACCTTTTTAAGAGCAAGTCTCTGCAACGGCACCACCTTTCAAATAGTTGGATGTCCACTTTTAATTTGGGTGTGTATTTTTTGATAGTATGGGTGTGATTTAATTTGGGTTTTATTTTGTGTTGTTGTGTTCAAAGGTTTTTGTTATGTTTTAGGATTACGTTTTTGTGCTTTGGTTTTGTTCTTGTGTTTGAATTTTGTGAGTTTGTGTTCTTGCGTTAGTTATGTGTATTTTTTTTTAGTTGCGTTAGTTGTGAATGAATTAGAGTCTTGATTAATCTAATATTAATCTGCAGTTTTTTATTTCAATTTTTTTTTAGAGATACGCTTACTTTATGATAACAATGAATTAGAGATAAGAATGAATTAGAGTCCTGATTCATCTAATATTAATTTGCCTACAATCTTACATGAAGCAGTTTTTATTTTATGCTTACTATATAATATTTTTTTGATTAATCTAATATTAATCTATACTTACAATCTTACATGAAGCAGACGTGAAGCAGTTTTTTATTTCTTTATTTTTTTTTTTTTTTGGTTGGGTTCAAGTTACACCTGGTGTAACTCTAAGTAATATTACACCACTCAATATTTTTTAATTAGATGTAAATTTTGACAAATTCACCGTTAGATTACATTATCTTTATATATTCTCCATGCTTGCAAAATTTCAAGGTGTTCAAAGATTAATAGTCATGTCATCAATCAATTGTTTAAATTCAAGTTTTTGTACTTTAAAATAATGCATAAAAAATGAGTTTACAGATCGAATGGTAAATAATACCCAATTGACATAAAAATTGGCACGAATGTTAAGAACATATAGAACATGTAATTCAACGGTGGGATTTTCAAAGTATAAATTCTATAACAAGTTATTGGGTGGTGTAACATTACTTAGAGTTACACCAGGTATAAGTGTGTAACTTGAACTTAACCCTTTTTTTAAAGAGATAAACTATTTAATGATAAAAATGAATTAGAGTCATTTGTAGTATACTATTCCTTTTTAGTTTTTTAAAAATATAAAAATTTAATAAAATTTATGCAATTTGGTAAAGTCACGTGGTGTAACCACGGCATCTAAGCCCAACTTTTATTATATATAATATGATATAATATGATATATAATAAAATAAATAATTAATACATGTATTCTACTGTATTGTATCCTAATTTTTGGAAATTGTCGTATCACCATGTGTATCACACCTGTATATAGAAACATGGCCTTGCTTCTTATCTACACTCTCCTCCTTTTTTTTCTTTTTTTTTTTTAATTTTTTATGGGAACACTCTCCTTCGTTAAAACATCATGCTTGCAATTTATGCACATAATTTTATTGGGTTACGCCTTAAGCCAGTTATTTAAACAAAATTACTGCCAACTTCAAAGATGTAACGAGTTTTGCCAAATCCTGAGCTAGCTTAGCTTCTAATCTTGCATTTTCGGTAGGAGTAATAATTCTGAAGCAGGCTGTGCCTCAATAGTCAGTCCTAGGAAAATTGATTGACGTTGATTATTTGGCACTTTGTGATATCAATGTTTTGACCGTCACTTTCCCAAAGGAATAATGGATAAGAAGAAGTAGAAACTTGCAACTTAAATTTTTAAAAAATTTACCTCTAATTTGACTGATTCAACTATGACATCTTTGATTCTCAAACTATGACATCTTTGAAAATTAATTATGATAGACTTATACTGATATTCGGCTGATCAATATTACAGAATCATGCATAGATTCAACAAAAATAAAGCTTTTTTTTTTCTTGTGTCGAAATCGATGGTCAGCAATAACAAAATTCTGCATTGAAGATCCTAATTTTAATCAAATATTGCATTAATAACTTATATCAAATATTATCTTTTATTATTAAAAAAAAAATCAAATCTTTTATGAGTTCATAAACCACGACATAATGTAAAAGATTATGGAAGATTCTTTAAGAAAATTCCGTGGCCTCCCTATATTCCTTGAACATCCGGTGGCAGTTGAGTAGCATTAAATATTTTGAAGCTCCAATTGTTTTTAAGGAAATACTTACGAGTGCCCTTAGGGCACTAGTTAATAATCTATTTTAAGAAAATTTTGATACCACTTTTATGGGAAATGAAAAAAGTTGTCAAAATATTAATTACATTTTTTTTTTGTTCATTTCCTATAAAAACTTTCTTTAAATGGATTATTAACCAGTGCTCTAAGGGCACTCGTTAGCATTTTCTTTATTTTTATAGAAAATCTTATGTGAATATAAGGTTATGTTTGGTAAAAGTTTTTGTTTTTTATTTTCAAAAACTTGTTTTTGGAAATATAATGAAAAAAAAATTTCTTGTATTTTTTAAATCAAAAACATGTTTGGTAAGTTGAAATTTAAAAAAAAAAAAAGTTTTTTGAAGAAAAAAATAGAAAATACTAAAATATGTTATTATTAGGATTTGAACTCTAATGCTAACTCATTAAATGAGACAGATTCATCAAATTAAATGCGTGTTTTCATTGACTTTTGAAAATTAGAAATTGAAAACAGTCTTTTGCATGTTTTCAGTTTCCTTTACAAATTGAGTTTTGAGAACAGTTTTTGTTTTTTGTCCATTTTGGGTTGCCAAACAAGTTTTTAGTCTCAAAAATATAAAATTATTTTTGGAAACCGAAAATAAGAAAAAAAAAAAAAACAGTTATCAAACATACCCTAATTTTTCATGTTTTCCTGTGTTTGGTAATATCAAGAAAAAAAAAAGGTTCAAAGAAAAACTATCTTTTGACTTCTCTTATTTAGCTTAACATACCTTCTCTTATTTAGCTTAATGCGAGATAAAGTTGTTTTACACTCAAATTTTCTAGAAAACAACTTTATCTCACATCAAGCTAAATAAAAAAATCAAAAAATAGTTTTCTAACTCATTTTAAGATTATTACTAAATATATAAAAAAAAGATACAGCTTTTTTAGGAAAAAACTTTTTGGAAAATTATTCATTTTCTAAAAAATGTTAATGTCGAAACAAATGAAGCCTTTTGTTTTAAGGTTTTATTTTTGTAATTTTGAATTGGTTCTTAAAAGAATTAAAAAAATTTCAACAATAATTATAGAGACACCTAATTTTACATCATGCTGAAATGGCTGATTGTGAGCAGTGAAAAAAAAAATTGTCGATGTTTGAGTAGAAACCAATTTTTATATATTAAATTTGGTCTTTTTTTTTTTTTTTTTCATGTCAGCCGAAGTGGTTCAGATTGACTCTAAGTGGATATATGATTTCAAAGGTTTAGGTCTAGGGTTTAGCTTAATAGGACTTTTTGTGAGATGCACAAGTTAAAAATGAGAATGAGGAAATGCCTAGATTACAAAGTCTAATTCACCAAGCCTAAGTTACTGTTAACTTATAATTTCATGTGCTTGGCATGTGTCTCACTTGAAGTAACGCTCGAAGTAATTGTCACTCTTTGCGATCACATGTTGCCTCCAGTTGATTAATGCCACTTTTTTTTTTTTTTTTTTTTTTGGCTCTAACCTTTAATTAAACCATTTTTGATCTGTCAATCCTGCTGGTAAAGTCTTCCTACATGGCCCTCTCTTATCTAGCCACATGTCTTAAAATAAAATTTAATCATTTGGCCTAGTGGTGGATAAAAAGTGTCTACTAAGCAATATTTTATCATTCATTTTTCTAGGATGCGAATTTTGACAAAATTCACTGTTAGATTACTTTTTTTTTTCCTTATAACCTGTATACATGCAAATTTTCAAGATTATCATAAATCAAAACTATCTCATCTATAAAATATTTATATTTCAATTTTTTGTATTAAAATTATTTATAAAAGACGAGTTTAAAGATCGAATAATAAATTTCTGATTGGCATGATATTTGGTATGATAAGAACATAGAAATCATATAATCCAATTGTGGGATTTTCAAAATATTATTTCAATAAAAAGTTTGGGTAATATTGCTTAAAGTTAAATGTAACTTGATATATATACTACTTCCAATACTATTTTCAATGTTGAGAAGGAGTTTTAAAAAAGAATGGAAGTAATTCTAAGTGTACATATAAACCTATATTTATAGGTGCATCATGTGAGTAATAGACAAGAAAGACTAAATTTTATGTAAATTTTTTTAGGTATAATACATTGTGTTCTCCAATTATTAAATTCAAACGTAATGGAAAACTATTCCTAATTAATATCAAAATAAGTTAACAATTCCTATCCAAAAAAAAAAAAAATTAACAATAATCAGTCATGTCAAATTACAAAGGACGTTTTGCTTTGCATTTCTGGTTGGCAGGTTATATAGTTCTCGTTAAGCTCTTGAATCTGATTACTCCAATAAAATAACCATATAAATCCTACAAACTGTGTATCTATTATGACAAAATCATAAATCTTTATTTTTGCAAAGAGGATAAATACTACATTATTATGAAGTCGTTGAATCAATCTTATCCTTACTATAACAGTCTTGCTAAATGAATCTGCGATACTGTAATTGTCCTATGATTATATTAGCATGCTATATAATACTAATGCTTAAGCTTAATTATTAAGTTTTTATAATGGTTCTCAAAAAAAGTTTTTATAATTAGTACTATTCTTTTAGGGAAATATCAAATATCAATTGGGTGACTTATTTTATTTTGGTTGCTAAGCAATACAATTCAATTCGATAACTTGTACCATAGTTCACCTTATTCACCACTTGGACCTTTTGACCTACTATACATCACTGATGACATAATGGATTCACAAGAGTTCATTAGAGAGAGAGAGATCTAGATGAAATATACACAATATAACGTTAGGACTTACGGCAGTTATCATATGAGGTCTATGAGGTGGATGGGAAATTAGTTTCAGTTTGGAACCTATTCTTAAAAATGGTTTTTTTGTCTTTAGCTTTATCACTGATAAAAAAAAATGGCAAATTACAACTTATTCACATGTGGTTTGACTAAAATTTAAGTTGCCTATCTGTGGTTTGAAATCTGAGATTTTATCCACTTGAGGTTAGCTTAGTTAAATTTCCATAACCCACCTAGGTTAAAAACAATGTTAAATATGTAATTTTGCTCCATTTTTATGTCTCTCTCCTCCAAAAATACAAAAAATATAAAAGTACAAGATCAAATAAAATAAAAAAGAATTTAGCGAAACACTTGTATCATAGGATTTCAAATCATAGGCAGGCAACTTAAATTTCAATTAAACCTCATGTGGGTAAAGTGTCAAATTTTAAACTACAAATAGGCAACTTAAATTTTAGCCAAATCACATATGAGTAAATTGTAATTTGCAAAAAAAAAAAAGAAAAAAAAAGAAGAAGAAGAATATGATGGAAAAATTAATTACAAAACACCTTTGAAACATCATTGAGGCAACAAAACACATAAAATGGTTTGGGTATAAATTTAGAACACGGTTTGGGTATAATGATTTTTGAAAACAACCTCTTTGGGGGGTAAAAAAAACAAAGTGATACTTTCTGTTTCCATCATTTGTTTCCAATTCAGGAAAAATAAAACCACTATAGATTTTCTGTTTAGCAATTTCTTCTTCTTAATTGCCTTGCTAGAAAGAAGATTTTTTAAACAAGGAAATGGATGAGTTTTAAAAAACGACCAACTCGTACATAATTGTGCTCTTTAATATTTATACAGTAAATAATTAGTGTCACCACCCTCCCCAACTATCAAATTACTATTTCTCATTAAAAAAAAAAATCAAATTATTAAAAATAAATAAAACCCACAAATACCATTTTAAAATTGGTTGCTTTGGCTCCTCTAAAAAGCTCTAATTCCATGAAAAAAGAATTTGCTTTGACAATGCCATCATAGAAATTAAAAAACCGTCACCTTCGACGTTAAAGAAAATATCCATTTTCAATTAATTATCTCTCTCTCTCTTTTTTATTTCTTTATGTTTACCTGGGTATCTCTTATTAAAGTCATCATGCTTTGTTGTTCATTGCATGCCTACATATTCTAAATTTTTAATGTTTATCACAGAAACTCTTAGAATAATATAATCAAAATTCATTATTTTTATTATTTAAAATTTTTGGGATAGATAAGAATCTATCGCAAATTAAAAACTACGGACCTCTTTTCGTCAAAGAGAGACATTCAACTTTTATTGATTACTTCTCCTCCCAATTTCTTTAATCATATTTTTGTGAGCATCTTTTACCTACTTTGTTTCTCATTATATGGCCTAATGTTTTCAAAACTTTTTTATTTATAAATTCGATAAGAATTAAAATTTATGACGCTTATTATATAATAATTACTTTTTATCGTTATAATAAGACATTATTATCTTTTTAGTATAGTTGGATTTCAAATTTAAGTCTTTTTTTTTATATACAAAATAAAATTCTACTATAACCTAATTTAAATGTATATGTGTATGAAATTTCTTCCTGTTGATTTGAACCTCAGTCTTTACCTCTCACACCTCACAAGTATTTATACTTATAGAGTAATCATCGCACTAAGAGTGCGCAGTAGTATTTTAAGTCCATTTTTTACAATAAAATCATTTATGAGTTAAGTACAAGGGTCTTGAAAATATGGACAAATTTTAGTTATAAAATTTGTTGTAATTTAAGATTACAACCTTACTCAATATCTTTTTATTGGAGTGAATTTTGACAAATCCACCATTGGATTGCATCTTCTTCTTATATCGACAATGCTTACAAAATTTCTATAAAATTAAAGACTTATAACTATGTCATCAATAAATTATTTAAATTGCAAGTTTTTATAATTTAAAATTATGTATAAAATATAAGCTTATAGATCATATAACAAATAATATCTGATTGACACAAAATTTAAAATGTGTATTAAGAGCGTAAAGAACATACAATTCTACGGTTAGATTTTCAAAATATATTGTAATATTTATTTTATTGAATAAGGTTGTAACCTTAAATTACAATAAATTTTGTAGTTAAACTTTGTCCTAAAAATATTACCTTTTTTTTTTTTGTTTGTCTCTTGAGTTTAAAAAGATTAAATTTGCTTTATTTTGAAAATAAGACCCTTTTTTTTTTTTTTTTTTATCTAGACGGATTTTAAATTTAAAATCTTTATTCGATAATAAAAAACTTTATAAGTTAAGTTCCTTAAACTTACTGGTATATTTTTTAAATTTTAGTACAAGGGTGCTGAAAATATTGCTTATTTTATTTTACGAGTATTTTTTAGTATGAAAGATTGAATTTATTTTCTGCTTAATATAAGAGTTTAATAAAAAAATTAATAAAATAAATTTTCTTAGTCGTTCTATACATATACAATTTAATTTAAACATAAGAATACGAGAATGATATAAAAAAATAGAAAAAAAAATTTATATATATATATATATATATATTCTTCCCTTATTTATTTATTTATTTATAAGAAGAACCATAGGCAGACACAGCCCACAGACAGTTTTCAAAACCAAAGGTTGTCTTCTTTCTCTTCAGTCTTCTCTGCCAAAATTCCAAGCCACCATCGCCATGGCTGTAATACCAAAGCAAGACCCTCCATCACCTGCCTTTGTAGAATCTGTAGAAGAAATCATGAGAACCTACAGATCACTGCCACCAAGACCATCCATTGAAGAGGTTGAGGCTGCAATGTCTGTGCTCAAAACTGTGAACACTGAGGAGGAGATGAAGCTTGAGGAAATCTCAAAGCAAGAGTCTTCTCCCCAAGGTGTTCCTGAGGAACTCTTCTCTATACTGCAGCAAGTGAGGAGAACCATGGTCTTGTTCCAGAGCCATGAACAGAGGAAAGAGGCTCTTCACTTGGTTGAGCATGACAAGATGTTTCAGACCTTTGATGATCTCATTCAGAGAGCATCTGGGTTGGTTTCTGGGGATACCCAGAATCAGGAACATGTTGTTCTGAGTCACCCAGTTGAGAAATTTGGGGGAGAGATTGTAATCAGTGATGAGACGTTGTTGAAGAAAAAGGAACATGAAGAATCAAAGGGAAAAACTTTGAAGGGTTTGGCTAGGAGTTCTTCGTCAAAGGCTTTTCTTTTCTCTTCAGGAGCAGGTTAGTATATATTTCTCATTTATTTTGTGAATTTAGTTAGTTTTATGAAATTATGCATGTTCTGTTGAATCCTGCAATTGAAACAATTAATGAAAGGCTTAATATAGAACCCATATTAGTTTGATGTCAATTTCATCACGAAAAAGTTACCGTTTTGGGTTTTATTTTAGATTTAAAAGGCAAAATTGTTTATAGATGACTTCTTTTTTTGTTTTTGGTAATTTGTTCTTTTCCTGCATTCTGTGTTGTTTTATGAAAAATAGTTATTTTTCCTGGTTTTATGTTGTTGTTAAAGCTAAAAATGTGGTAGGAAAATTTAAATGACTTAAATTTTGGTCGAAAGCTTAATTGTTCTATTAACCTTACAGTCAGTCGAGTTCATATTTATCTAGAAATCCATCTTTATGATTTGCTTTATAATTGCAAATAGTTGTTTTCCCTTGGAAACTAGGCCCACATGGATGATTAGGATAGTTGAAATTAATTCAATGGTCTTGATGTTGTTCTGGGTGTATTTATAGGTGGTGTAGAGTCTGAGAAATTGAGTCTAATGAAGGTGGCATCCCTTATAGAAAACTCTGCTAAAAGTGGAGCAGTAGCTCTTGATCTTAAAGGAAAGTTGATGGATAAGGTGGAGTGGCTTCCTTTATCAATTGGGAAATTATCGACTGTCACTGAATTGGATTTATCAGAGAACCAAATCATGGCTCTGCCACCCACTATTGGAGGCCTCAGTGCCTTGACAAAACTTGTCATCCACTCAAACCAAATTATAAACCTTCCTGACTCAATTGGGGAACTAATCAATCTCACTGATCTTGACCTCCATGCTAACAGGTTGAAATCACTGCCAGCTTCTTTTGGCAACTTGATAAACCTCATTAATCTTGATTTGGGTTCAAATGACTTCACTCATTTACCAGAGACAATTGGGAGTTTGACTCGCTTGATGAGATTGAATGTAGAAACAAACCAGCTTGAAGAATTACCTTACACAATTGGATCTTGTTCATCACTTGTGGAGCTAAGATTAGACTTTAATCAGCTCAGGGCTCTTCCTGAGGCAATTGGAAATCTTGAATGCTTGGAGATCCTCACTTTGCACTATAACAGAATTAAAAAGTTCCCGACGACAATGGGCAACTTTTCCAATTTGAAGGAACTTGATGTCAGCTTCAATGAACTTGAGTCCATACCAGAAAACCTATGTTTTGCAGTAAGTCTCAAGAAATTGAATGCGGGGAATAATTTTGCTGACCTAAGGGCCTTGCCAAGAGCTATTGGAAATCTTGAGATGCTTGAAGAGTTGGATATAAGTGACAATCAAATAAGAATATTGCCAGATTCTTTCATGTCTTTGTCAAAATTGAGAGTTTTCCATGCTAATGAGACTCCTTTAGAAGTGCCACCAAGACATGTAACCAAATTGGGTGCCCAGGTAATGTTAGATCACCACTTTGGCTTAATGCGGTTTGTCTTTTGCTCTGTTACATTTTGGTCACTTTCCATTGACTGATTCAACTTCTTTATTCATTAGGCTGTTGTTCAGTACATGGCTGATTTTGTTGCTAAGAGGGATGCTAAATCTCTACCATCAAAGAAGAAGAAGGGATTTTGGTCCTGGATTTGCAAAATATTTTGCCCCCACCAGAGTAATTCAACCAAAAATAAGTAATTGTCAAAAGCTTAATTGTTACATTGGAGAATCATGCTCATATGTATCTGGAATTTTAACAAAGTGTACAATATTTTGCAGTTTATATTTTACAAATTGTTCAGTGATATTACAAAATTTTCAACTTCTGGTTTTGCTTGATGGGGGTGTAATAGGAGACAGTGTAATAACAAATTTTCTCCTATACTATAAAGAACATTACACTATAAAGAACATTACTCTAGTTTCTTTTATCATTTTGTTGAGATGGATCTGTGTATGAATTATTTGAACCTTACATGTTTTGTCTATTAGACTCTATCTATTTTGATTTTAATTGATAAGTAGCAATTTTTGTTATGTAATTTTTTGAGTGAAGTATACTTTTTAGGTTTTACCCTTAAAATATAGGATTGTTTTCATTTTGATTTTTTACATTTCAAAATTTTTATTTGGCCCCATTATGTTTGATTTCATTTTTATATTGGTCTTGCAACCTATTCCCGTTAACAATTTGACCATCCATAATAAGATTTTTCTATCTATAACAATGAAATTTCTGCATTCCACAGCAATTTAAACTAGTATTTCATGAAATAGTAAAACATGAAGGTCATTGAATGGTTTGACTACTAACAAAAACAACATTTTCAATATGACAACAAAATGAAACCTGAAGGGGGGAAATGAAAACTGCAAAACTAATAGGACCAAAATAAATATAACCCTAAACTTTAAGGACTAAAACTACACTTCTAATCTACTACTAATATTTAATATTTTCCATCAATGCTGCCGCAGATATAACCTTTTGTAAGATGTTTCCTAGCAGCCGTTACACTTTTTTTGTTTTGTTTTCTTGTTTCTTTATTTGAGAAAGGACAGCCGTCAAGCTTATCACATGATTCTGAATTGAATTCTAAAAGCATTTTATGAAGCAGAAAATATTTAATATTCTCTTTCCCATCCACTTACCTTAGTTAATTAGTTTAGTTTCGTGTGAATTAAGAAAGTTAACTACCGCCAGAACTTTGAAGCATAACTGGTTGACACATTAGGTTGAAGTCTACTCTCTCAAACTGCAATATTTCTTCTTAAGAAATATCAAATTTATTTCAATTATATGTCTCAAAGTTAAAGAAAAAGTTCTGTACTTTCTTTTGCGTACACCCTCATACGCTCACAGTGTCTTCTTCTTTTCATATATACTAACATATACTCATTGCACTTACGAGAGTTTGTACGCTTTACAAAAAAATATTGTCAGAAAAACTCAAACCTTGCTATCTCTCTTTTTTGCCCTACTTCCCAAGAGAAAATTTTCTTCTCTCTCTCTTGGTTTCATGCCCAATTATGTTATTTTTCTCCTCTTCCCACAGGGGAGGACCCATGAGTCAAAATCATCAATTTTTTTGTAGCATTATCTATTTACAAGACTCCAATTCCTATTTTTTGTGGATAAAGAATATATTAATTTTTTAAGGTTAAACTTTTATTGGTTTCTAAAATTTACAAAAAGTTTGTTTCTAGTCCATAAACTTTGAAAAGTTCTTTTTTATTCCTAAACTTTGTAAAATAATTTTTTCAATAGTTTAAAGAAAACAATAAGCACACATTTTTTTTCAATAAGGATATGAAATATTTTCAATAATTTAGGAACAAAAAAAAAAAACCAAATTTATTATTTTTTTTTCAACAAGGAAATTCAATTAGTTTTCCCAATTCACAATTGGAGTTTTAAGGCAATTTTCTAATACTATATTCATCTATTTACTTTTTTTACATCTCATCAAAGAATTCGATAATATTAACCAGCTGCATCATATAATAATTATGTAAATTATTTTATACATTAAATGATATCTTTAATAAAGCTAACTGGCCTCAAATGGTAGACTTTCTTTAAGAATAGTTTTGGTAAGTGAAATCTAGAGGATTTTGCTTATAAACTTAATTTGTACGTACTTACTATTTATTATCTTTATTAATGATTGCCGTTATTACCAGAAAGCCTACTTTGGGAAATTAACCATATTATATGGACTTGAATGAGATAACGGTCTTTTCCAAATACATTGGTTGCTAACGTGGCATCTGCTGCTTAAGGATAACGTTTAATGTTGGAGGGTGACAAAAGTTGACATTTTTTAACTAAACTGCTTCCAAATACATCTCTTTTTTACTTTCTTTTTAAAAAAATTTTATTTTAAAAAATTAAACGGTGGGCTGAATCTGTTGTCTGCCAATAAGAACTTCTGTGAGTTCTGTTTATTCATAATTCCAAATTGCTAGTAATAAATTAATTTATAATAATAATAATAACAGGTATAGACCCTATAACTCTACATAATTTTGATTGATAGTTGATCAGCTTTATCTGAAGTAGTTTTATTTCTTATTTGTCAATCCTATTGTTCGATTATATTGCTTCCTTATATGTTTATATTAATAAAATGTTAAGATAATTGCCAACGAGGATGTTTCAGTTGGTAAGGCTCGGACATTTTGTCTAACTCATCTAAATTCGAGTCTTGTTACCAGTAGTCCTTTGTAAGTGAGCATCCATAAGGATTTGGCTGCATCCAAAAAGAATAGGTTTTAACCCAAGTGCCCTATCCGAACTCCGAAGGTTGGCATAGCTTAGCTAACTCCTATTTTCAATTTACCAAAAAAAAAAAAAAGTTAAGATAATTAACAATCAATGAATATTTCAACTAAAAAAGTTTTTAAAATTTCTCTACTTCAAAATATTAATTCACTAAAATGTTAACAAAGAGTATAACATTGACAAAGAAGTATACCATATATATGAGCTGATTCAAATTATATATAGTATAACTTTTGGTAATATTGTACTACTTAATAATTTTCTATTAGATATATTTCTTAACAAATTAACCGATCTCCCTCAAAAAAAAAATAATAACCGATGATTTGCATGATCTCTTTATGCCCCTATATGCATAAA
This sequence comes from Quercus aquifolioides, assembly GCA_019022515.1. Taxonomy (NCBI): domain Eukaryota; kingdom Viridiplantae; phylum Streptophyta; class Magnoliopsida; order Fagales; family Fagaceae; genus Quercus; species Quercus aquifolioides. The sequence goes on along the minus strand of CM032336.1, from coordinate 8,436,403 downwards.
AAAATATCAACATGATTTTCTCATCTGTTATTTAAATTTGAGTTTTTATAACTTTAAAATTATATAAAAAAATATGAGTTTATAATCAAATAAAATACATGAATAGATTAAATGAGTTTTTCATATACAAAGCAATTCTGTTTGTGCCATATATGCACCACTATCCATTATTCAAATTCAAGCTAAAAATAAAAAATAAAAATTGGCTTTATTGATTAAAACTTAAGGGCAAATTACAATTTACCTACATGTAGTTTGGTTGAAATTTAAGTTCCCTGTTTGTGGTTTGAAATTTGACATTTTACTCACTTGAGGTTAGCTCAGTTAGATTTTTGTAACTCACATCTATTAAAAACAAGGCAAAATATGTAATTTTGTTCCACTTTTATGTTTCTCTCTCCTCCAAAAACACAAAAAACATAAAAATACAAGGTCAAATAAGATAAAAAAGAATCCAACGAAACACTTGCACCATAGGATTTCAAACCATAAGTAGGCAACTTAAATTTTGGTCAAACCTTAGGGGGTAAAGTGTCAAATTTCAAATTATAGATAGATAATTTAAATTTCAGCCAAACCGCATGTAAAAAAGTTGTAATTTGCACTAAACTTAATTTGAAAGATGCACATCATCTTTACTGCTTGTAGATTCACTTGAAAGATTTTAAGCTATAATTAATCTCACCAATGAATTCGAAGATAAGTGTAACCCATCAACATTATTTAATAAAATGCTGTGCTATCATAATTGATCCCATGTATTTTATGTATTTAACAAATTGGTTTGGTTAGAAAGTCAAGGTTAATACCAAATGTCTGTGCTTGTGTTTTCTAGGGAGGGTGGGGAGTGCTAATTGTATAGCTTAAAGAATAGTTAACTATAGAATTCACTTGCGGTAATTAGTAATAATATATGTCTATTTACATTTGGAAAACAAAACCGAAAAGAAAAAAGAAAAAATAGTCAGTAGAAAGGTGTTCCAAAAATATATAGCCAAAAGGAGTAAACAAAAAAACGTATTTAATATTATCTAAATCATTTTTCCATCCACCAATACTCATGACCACAACAACATGGTCCAAGAATGAAGAACTGGTCCAATATTGGCACCAGAGTCTTTGTCAACATAAACATACGTTAATTTTTTTGATGAACTAAAATGAGTGAGTAGAGACGACCATTGCGGCAGATCCCATAGGCTTGACCATTGGGGCACTCACCCGCTAGGCAATATACGTGGAATATACGTTAATTAGTTAATTAGTATCGAAAAGCAATATACATATATACATACATTAATTCAATATAAACAAAAACTGCGTTGACAGTGTGCCTTATAAGGTTGGGCGTCACTCTTTGACAAAAATATAGTAAAAGCCTGGACTAAAGCCGAAGGCAACAACTTTTGTGATCCTCTGATGGCTGAAGCAGATGTGATTTTATAGGATTTGCAACTCTAGCCGTTTTAGAAGAATTCAATAACATGTTATCATAGAATTAGGAGACTCAAACTTGCTTTGAAGCCATTAATGATCCAAAAAGAGTGGCTCCCTGACTATTAAAAATATTATACAGACTATTTTAGAACTTAAGGAATACATATTTTTCAAATTGTTCTTATGTATGGTCAAAAAGGAATTCAAATTTTGTGACCAATGTTCTTGTAATGTTGTGTCCGTTTAGGTTAGCTGTTTTCAGAAAGTACGTTTTTTAAATAAATAAAAAACAGTGATTTTTAAACGTGCATTTTGAAGTAATTTTTAAAATCATAGTTTAAGTTTTGGTAAAATCTATGAAAAGTGTTATCTCTATCAATTGAGCCTTATTAAAAAAGACTTACGTTCTGTTTGTTTTGATGCAAAACCTTCTGTAAAGATAGTTTTTTGTGTTTTTTAGTATTTGGTAATATAAAAAAAAAAAAAAAAGTTAAAGGAAAATTATCTTTGGTCAACAGAAAATGTATGGTTCCATTAATTTTTTTTTGGAAAACAACTCTATCTTACAGTCACAGCAAGCTAAATAAGAGAAGTTAGAAGATTATTTTTCAACTCATTTAAGATAATTTTCAAACATAGAAAAATGAGATAGTTTTACAGAAAATACTTTTTAGAAAATGACTCATTTTTTAGAAAATATTTTTGCATAAACAAACAGAGCAGTAGAGGTAAATTGCAACCTTAAAAAGTTAAACTTCCTGTATGTGCTCCAAGTGGCAACTAAAAACCATTATAAATCCAACTTGTGCATGGATTTGCTTACATGGAATTCAATGAGTGGCACCTAATTGAATGGATAACACAAATGAAAATCAAAGAGAAATACACAAAAAAATGAAATTAATGTAAAAGAAAAACTAACCAATTCCTATAATCCGTTTGGTAATGTTGTTTTAGAGCATTCTCATCAAATGTTTCAAATGCTTGTTGAGGTACAAATTTTCGGGCCTTGATTTTTATTAGCCTACTCACAAAAATACCCACATGGACCCACACATTCTTCTAAACCCACATAAATATTCTCCATATATATTATCCAAATATTCTCCACGTTATTGGGCCTTCACAAATACTCCATACACAAGCCCATAAATTGCCTTGGGCTCTCTCACAAATATTACCCATTATATCCCACATATTATCCAACTTGGATTTTCACACAAAATACTCACCATATATACCATCGCCATTTTGGGCCACGAAATTATGCCACCTCTATAAAAAGCCCAACATCATTTAGCTTGTGGGCAAAACCCAAAGAAAGCCCAAACTCTCCAAAGCCCACTACGACGTGGCAAACTCAAAGCCCACTACGATGTGGCAAATTCAAAGCCCGCTACGATGTGGCAACTTCAAAGTCCGCTATGATGTGGCATCTTTACAAAGCCCGCTACAATGCGGCATCTCTAAAGTCCGCCACGATGCGGCACTTCTACTAAGCCCGTTACTACACGGCAATATTTTACAAAATCTTAAATCAATTTTACAAAGCCCAAATAATAATTTGGTACTATTTTACAAAGTCCAAAATGCTATTTTGGCAAAAGCAAATTACTTTATGCCCAAAGCCCAAATGCTAATTTGGCACCTATTTTTATAAAGCCCAAATACTTAATTTGGCACTATCTTACAAAGCCCAAACATTAATATTTGACACTATTATTAATTTGGCATTTATTTTATAAAATCCAAATGTTATTTTGGCAACCATTTCATAAAGCCCAAATGCTATTTTGGCACATATTTACGAAATCAAATATTATTTTTTACACTTGTTTTACATATACTAAATCTCACACTCATGGGAAATATGAGTATTCATCCCTCAAGAAAAACCTCTCTAACAAGATTTATAAAAGGCCCATGAATATCACCCATGACAAAACTATTCATTTTGTAAGGATAACCAAGCCCAAGGAAGCTTATCTACAAAGCCCAGTTGGGTCAGGCCAGCCCACACACAAATCCCAGCAATTGGAAAACACGTGAATTGGTCAGCCAAATTTCAGCAACAACTAAACAGCTGGAGCCCATTCCTTTCAGGTCTCAACTTGTCCAATCAGATAATAAATGGGACACGTTTCCATCAGGGGTTGAACCCGTCCTTCACAAGCTGAAATCCCATCATTTCTCATGTGACACAAACCTAAAACTGATGTGACAGAAAGCTGAGAAGCTTCAGCCAGCTGTCCCTTCTTTTCTCTCCAACCCAGCCGGTCAAACATCAAGGGCAACCATGACCAGGCCACTGAAACTCCTGAAACAACATGAAATCAGCTCATTTTCATACTAAAAATGTGTATTCTCTGGTTCATGAACCAAGCACATGAACCCCAAATGGGGAAACTTAGGGAAATGTGGTTTGGAAGGCACCAAGGGGATCCCAGCAGAGTTCCCAGCAGGGGCTCCAAGGTTGACACCTAGCTTGAGGTGGTCTAATTTGCCCTAGGGAACTCTGATTCTAGCAGCAGCATATCCAATATCATTAGCCTAAAACATGCTCTAATCCAATCAGCCAAGGCTAATCAGTATTCAATGCTAAGCCAGAATCCCAACTGTTATTACCTAAAACAGCAAGAACCTTCTAAAAGTTGAGCTTACTACTCTTAGCTAAAAATCCTAAGAACGATTCTCTAAGGATTTTCTGAAGATTGAGAAAGATTTAGCAAAGATTATTTTGCTAATCACCCCCTAAAAACCCAAGTATAAATGGAACTCTCCATTAATGCTTCACCAACTCACTAAGATAGACACCAAGAGAGAAACTCTTCCTTAACCGTTCTGTCTAAGCTTTCTCCAAGCTCTAAAAAAGTCACTGAGTTCTTAGTTTTCAAGCTTAGAAACTAAGTTCCCCAGCTCCTAGCTCACAAACACTCCTCATAACTTTACTCATAAACACTTATCTACTCCCAGCAGAAAGTTCTCCCAGCAAAAAGTTCCCCCAGCAACCATACTACTATACACTCTCACTCACTACTATATACTTTCACTCATTACTCACTATATATTCACGAGCATGTCTTGGTACCACAATGATCTTGTTGCGCTAGCTGGGATCTCTCTCTCTCCCTTCATCCCACACTAAGTTTCTCCATTATTTGTTATTATGGAACCCATGATATTTACTTACTCATTTACAATTAATGGTTATGATGTAACTGTTATTATAGAATTTTTCCCTCATATTGTTGTAATAGAAGACTCTTCTCTAGAGATAACAGATGATGAGTCTGAAATGTAGATATTTCCCTTAATCTGCGAAGTAACTAACTGTTGAGAATTTATTCTGTTTTGTATTATTTTGCCGCTGGGCAGCTTTCTATGGAAATATTTTACCGCTGGGTCATTTTCTGCAAAAACATTTTACTGTTGGGCTATTTTCTACAGAAACATTTTACTGCTGAGCTATTTTCTGCAGAAACATTTTACCGCTGGGCTATTTCTTACAATATACTTTTTAACCGTGCTGACGTGTCCACTGTAGGGATTATTCATGGGCCACTCTTGTCAATTCTAATCTAAGCCCAAGGCATAAAATATAGTGGATTTCTTGGATTTTCATCGATAGCCTTTGGGCCATGCATCAAGCCCATCGTCGAGTTTCGGTTAGACCTCCAACCTAATATAAATCTTATTTGTCGAAAGGAAAACCTTTTTGCCCCCGACAATGCTAAATATGCTATTTTTTAACATCTGATTCTAAAAAAGCACACTACATTAAGGGTGCTATATTTAAAAGTTTTAACATCTTAGTTACAGTAGAATGTCATCTTTGACATCCTACTGTAACTAAAATCTTAAAAATATAAAAATATTTTATTATCACATTAATTAAAATAAGAATCTCTCTCTCATACTCTCTCTTTCCTTCAATTAAAATAATAATAAAAAAGAAAATGTAAATGAAGTGGTAAAAAACAATTAGAAGTTTTGATATTGGATGTATTGTAAAGTGATGTGTTAAATGTTATAAAGTGACTTTTTTAGTTGCTAAATGCTAAAATTTTTAAAACTTTTGATGGGAATGCTCTAACGTTGTTTAATTATTGTGGAAATATATGTGGGTGAAAAAGCAGAGGTAAATTGCAACCTTAAAAAAGTTAAACTTCATGTATGTTCTCCAAGTGACAACTAAAAATCCATTATAAATCCAACTTGTGCATGGATTTGCTTACATGGAATTCAATGAGTGACACTTGATTGAATGGATAACACAAATGAAAATCGAAGAGAAATACACAAAAAAACGAAATTAATGTAAAATAAAAACTAACAAGTTCCTATAATCCTTTTGGTAATGTTGTTCTAGTTAGAGCATTCTCATCAAAGATTTCAAATGCTATATGCTATTTTTTAACATTTGATTTTAAAAAATCACACTACATTAAGGGTGCTATATTTAAAAGTTTTAACATCTTAGAGCATCCACAGCAGTGGATCTAAAAATTTAGCTATTTGGTACTACAAAAAGTTATTTTATCTATTTTACCTACTCACTTTACAAAACATGCTGCAGCAGTGGATTTATTTTATCTTTCAACACAATAAAATAATATAAACATCACAATAAAATAATATATCCACTACAATAAAATAATATATTCACTAGACTACAATAAACAACAATCACAACCACCCGCAACCGCTACCGCCGCCACTGCTGCCGTCACCGACTCTTCCACCGCCACCACCACTGCAATTGCTACCGCCACTGACTCTTCTGCCGCCACCACCACCGCCTCCGCCGCCACTGCCACTGCCGCATGATAGCAAATAATCATCTAGTGTTAACAAGTGATTTTTTTAACGCCAAATTATACTTATACATTTTTTTTTACTAAAACAATTTCTCAATCATCATGATAGCAAATAATCATCTAGTGTAACATTAATATTTTGTTTTAACCCCAAATTATATATATACAAATTTATCTTTTGACTAAAAAAAAATTTCTCAATCGTCATGATAGCCTATTATCGTCTCAATTGTCCGGAAGCAATCTTGGAACAATGTGAACTACGAATTCTACTAAAATATAATTTGTTGCTGCACAAATGACATAGAGGTGGAATCATATGCCAAGGAAGCCACTTTCAACTTTCATAGAATGCTTCAACAAACAAATAGAATACACTCGCTCCAGGTAATCCAATAATTGAAATTATACAAATTCCCATATGTGATTAAGCAAACTATTATTATTTTTAATTATTATTAATAATTACACAGGCAACAAAACCCATAATCTTGAAAAAACAACAAAACCCAAATAAAATCTTCAACTTTAATGGCAATTAAAGTTACTTCTTCTTTCATAATACCAATCCATTGAAAAATAATAGCAACCCAACCCAAATAAAATCTATCCCATAATAATTCATGAAAAACCAGAAAAAAATTAACAAATAAATGAACAAACTTTGCTCAAAAAATCACAAACCTCAAAGACCACTGACCTAAAGTGGATCGGTGGAAGAGAAGTGATTGGCAGTGTGGGTCTAAGGTGGATCGGCGGCTTGGGACGGCTGATGGGTCGGTGACGTCGAGCTTCGGTGGCAGTGACGTTGAGGATGAGCCGGTGACGTTGAGGATGAGCTTCGATGGCAGTGACGTTGAAAGAGTGAGCTTGAGAGAGTTTTGAGAGAAGGTGAGAGTTGAGACAGAGAGATGAGAGCTTGAGAGTGAGTTGAGAGTGGTATATTATTTTAATCTGGGTTGTTGAATAATTTTTTTTTTCTAGCTCTCATCTACAATGCACAGCCCTATATAGTTGTGCACTATAGCAATGAAGGTAAAAATTTGACCTATAGTTCCACTGCTGTAATATGGATTTTTGTGTTTTGGTGGAGCTAAAATAGCTATATTGTTATTTAGCTCCACTATTGTAAGTGCTCTTAGTTAGAGTAGAATGTCATCTTTGACATCCTACTATAGCTGAAATCTTAAAAAAATAAAAATATTTTATTATCACTTCAATTAAAATAAGAATTTCTCTCTCATACTCTTTCTCTTTCCTTCAATTAAAATAATAATAAAAAAGAATATGTAAATGAAGTGGTAAAAAAAATAGAATTTTTGATGTTGGATATATTGTAAAGTGATTTGTTAAATGTTATAAAGTGACATTTTTAGTTGCTAAATGTTAAAATTTTTAATACTCTTGATGGGTGTAGGGACACGGTTTACAGCCCAAACCCAAGATGTGTGGGATATTGGCCTAGTGAGCCCGATACAATAAATTTGTAAAGAGTGAATCAAAGAACTAGACCCTAATGAATTTAACAACAGCTAGTATGGATTTAAAAGATGATCAAGCAAGAACAAGGCACGTAGGACTGAATGAATTCACTGTCCGAGGAGGTAAATTTAGGCATAAATCAATAGAACTGATTACAAATGCAACTTTGATTGCTACAGTATTCTTTTTCTATTTTTCTAATCCCTCTCTCATGGAGGGTCTCTCACATTATATAGCTCCCTTTGGTCCATCTTGATTCTACACTTGTTGATTATTTGAGCTCTTACTTGAGTGTCTGTCACATTAAACACCCTCTTTGGCTTTCTGTGAGTCGTGGTAGCCAAGACAGCACTATTCAGGGGTCTTTTCCACATAAATGCAGTCAGAAAAGTAGCTGCAGTGCATTTAATACGGTGGTAGCAGTTTTTCCTTAAATATTTCTAAGTTCCCATAACTCTAATACGTGCGTGATGCACATCCTTATTGCTAGAGCCTCCTGGAAGGTCACCTTGATCGTTGGGATATAGATTTGAGCTGCATTTATCATATCTGAGGAGGAGTTCCTCCTTGGACCACCCTTCATTCGTTCCTTACATACGAGACTCTAAAATTGGAACTCCTCATAACTATTTGTCCCTTCTCGGACTATTTGATGTCTTCAGACCAAGCCCAAGGCCCAATATATGATTCTGGGCCCTTATCCCTACAATGGGAATGCTCTAACGTTGTTTAAATATTGTGAAAATATATGTGGGTGAAAAAGTGTTGTGAAAATACGTATTGTATTATTTAAACAACACAACCAAACAGACTCGTAAAATTTAGTCCTAAGAGTTTCTAACCCCATACGCTTTCTTCACCCAAAAGTGCATACTTGTTCCATCTTGTCCATTTATATATATATATATATATATATATATATATATTAAACCCAAAGAATAACACTTGCATGCACAAACACATATATGTAATATTTATTTATTGTTTTTTTAGAGAATTTCAACCAAAGATCCGCTTCTAGTGATTGTTATTTATCATCAAATCAAGATACTGATTGGTTTTTGGTATAGGTGGAATCGAACTTTAGATTTCTTATTTGATGACAATAGACTTTACCAATTGAGTTAAATAGAACCCACTATTTATTTATTACTTATACATGAAATGTTTGTAATTTTGATTTAACATATGATATTTTCTTATGTAAACAAAAATATTTACATTAAATAAGCCTTTATATCTTTGCAAAAAAAGTAAGTTTTGACATGTCTACCTAGAGTCCGAATTTGGTAAGGATTGTAAAACTCATGTATTACATCATCTAATAAGAGATTGCTACATTAGCATTTTACTTAAAATTTAATAGATCCTACCACACTTAATAAGTAATAACATCTCAATAAACTCCCAATTTGGTTGGATTTATATATGGGTATTAGAATTGATTAGGTGTGATTGTGTTTATTCTTAAATGAGATTAAATTTTGTAAGAGCATTTTCATCAGGTGTGTCAAATGTCAAATATTTGGCACTTGACACACCAAACACCACTATTCAAGTCTCATGAGGTGTTTTAAATGTGTCAAAAATTTGCAACATGCTACAGTATCGTCTCAAATATGAGACAGTACGGACATCAATGCCAAAAATTTTTATTATTTGTTTATTCACCGGGTTTTCTCTCTCATATGTTCACTCCGACTTTCTCTCTCTCTTTTATCTCATATTTTCTCTCATCTTCATTCTTTTCTCTCATATGAGTTCGTTCTTTTCTCTCTGCATTTAAGTTATTCTCTCTTGCCGATCTTCTCGAAGCCGCCAATCTCGCCGCTGATCTCGTCGAAGCCGCCGATCTCGCCGGAGCCATAGTCGTCCTCCACAGCTCCCTCTTCACTCTCATTCTCTTCCTCTCTCATCCTCAAGCCGCCTGAAGCTGATCTTGCCTAAAGCCACCTCAAGTTGCTGAAACCGATCTTGCTTGGAGCTGACTGAAGCCGATCTCGCCGCCTGAGTTGTGGGTTTGTTTGATTTGGGATGGGTTTTGAGGTTTGTGAATGTGGTGGGTTGTAGGTTAGTTGTGGCAGTGGTACTGTGGTTGTGGCGGCAATTTGGTGGTTATGGTGGTGATTATTGGGTAGTTGTGGTGGTTATTTTTTGGGTTGTTGTGGATTTTTTTTTTGTTGTGTTTTTTATTTATTTATTTTTAAGGTGCCATTGGTGGATGTGGGTTTGTGCCGGTTTGCAGCAGTGGTTGTTGGTGGCTGTTGTTGCGGCAGTGGTGGAGGAGTTGTTGTTGTTATTGTTGGAGGAGTTTAATATATTATTTTAATGTATAGAAGGGAAGAATAAAATATCTGATAAATGAAATATTGTAAAATGATGTAGTAAAATAATAAAATAGGTTTTTGGTGTATCAAAATGACATTTTTTATAGAAGAGTTGATGAGAATGCTCTAAGGATGCGGTGTAATACCCATGTTTTACCCATCCAATCCTAACATGTCATATCATTCTATCACACATTTAAGAATAAGTACAACCACACATAATCAATTCTAATACTCATATATAAATCCAACCAAAGTGGGAGTTTATTGAAATGTTATTAAGTTTGGTAGGATGTATTGAATTTTAAGTAAAATGCTGATATGGTAATCTCTTATTGGACGATGTAATACATGAATTTTACACTTCATCCTTACTAAATTCGGACTTAATATTAAAAGAGGAATTGTGCTTTTTTTTCCTTCTTCTTTGCTCTTTCGTTAACTTATTAAAAAAAATGCATCGTCATTCCTTCTTCCTTTATTTTTCCTTTCCCCACCCTCTCCTCTACAATTAGAAAGATGAAAAAAGAAAAAGAAAAAGAAACAAAAAGCCAACAACTTCTACCTTAAAAATAGAATGACAAAAACAGGGACAAAGGAGGGTGCCAATGAGGCCACCACCAGGCTTTTTGAGATATAGGTTCTTGACAAATATATCTTCAATAGAAACCTTCTTTATATTTCAAAAAATAAAACCTTTTATTTTTTATTGTTTTGCATTTGGAGTTAGAGATATAACACTATGTTTATTCATTTATTTAAAAGAAATGACAATTGCAGATTTTGTTCGGAGTTAAATAGTTTTATTTCATGCGCCTTCTATTTAGCATGTGTCATTTGTGAAAAATAAGGGGTTTTTTTATTTTTTATAAATTATAAAATATTTACTTTTTTATTAAATTAATTTGTAAATGTCCAGGCATGTAAAGTGAAATTTATTATTAAAAGATTTGAAATTGATTAAATTTTATATGTTTCATAATTTTTAAAACTATTACTTTATTCTAACCATGTAATATTTAATTTATATAACAAAATCTTGATCTAAAATGTTCTAAAAAAAATATTAATTGTTATTAATATGATTTAAAAGATGGTTCACAGATTACAAATTGATTAGCTGATAAAAATTATTTTGAGTTATGTGAAAACTCAAGTTTTTTTTTTTTTTTGAGAAGAAATGTGAAAACTAACTTGATGTAAATGTTTTTGTTATATATATGAGAAAGTAATATAATTGACAAAAATAACATATGTTAGATTATATTCTAGATATACTTTATATAAAAGTAATATGTACAATATCTTTATCCCATAAAAAGATTTATATGATTAATACATTTTTTTTATTATAAATTTTTTATAGATACTTCATAAGGGGAAGATGGATTTAAACATTAAACATATCCCTTAGAAACTATTGAAAAAGCCGAATTAACAAGTAGGAGATGTAGGAGGAAGTGGGGCTATATGATTAGTAAGTTATTTTTTGAATTTTAAAATTTTGTATTTCGTTTTTTCAATTGGCATGTTTTTGGATAAGAGATCTGGGTTTCAATCTTTGTCTACATCAAAAATTGATTGGTGCATTAATCTGATAATAAATAATATCATCAGGAGTGTACGCCATAAGTTGAAACTCTCGCCTTAAATATTATATAGTTTTGAAAGGGAACAAATTTTTTTTTTTTTTTTGAAAGAGAACAAATTAAATTAAATCTTGGAGTCAAAATTGGTCAAACACCATCAACTATTAATGACTAGCTTAAACTATAAAAAGTTTCTCCCAAAAAAAAAAGAAAAAAAAAGAAGCTTAAACTATAAAAAAGAAAAAAATAGAAAAAAGGAAAAGGAAAAGAAAAGAAAAGAAAGAGTGAAGGACAATTTAAATCGTAACGAGAAAGAGAGACGACGTCGTTGCACTTTTCTTTTTTAACTCTTCACTGGTGCTCTTCTTCCCAGTTCCCAGTTCCCAGAAATCTTTTGCTTCATTGCTAGGTTGATCCCACTCCATTTCTCTGCTCTGCTCCAAGTAAGTTCTTTTTATTTTTATTTTTTGGTCTTTGTATATATTATTATTACATAATATTTTTTTTATGACACATACCTATTATGTAAACATTGATATAATTAAAGCTGTTTTTGATTGTTGTTAGGTTAATATAGCTTACAAATTCCAAAACAAAAACCAAGATTCATAACTCAAATTATTATTATTATTATTATTATTATCAGTATTAGATTAGATATAATGTCTTTGACAAGTATGTATCCCATGAATTTGATTTACCTCTTTAGTTGTATTCTGATGTTGTTTTCTTGTAACCGTTTTTTTCTCATTATTTCAGATTGATGTACCATTTTTTTTTTTAAAATTTTTAATTTTAATTTTTTTATTGCTTAAAATCCCAGTTTGAAAATATGCTTTACAAGTCAGTGGAGAAGAACTTGTGTGTTGTAAATGTATAATATGATTGACAGACTCTCCTAAAAATTGGTTCTTTTTATATTTTGAGTCTGACTATCAGTTTTGAAATTTTGAAATTGATATCCAAATGGACAGCAAAATGGGCGAAAATCTGCGTATTCCTGATGAAGAAATAAAAAGCACCATGGATAGGAGAGTGGATGTATATATATGGGATATGGATGAGACCCTTATACTGCTCAAGTCTTTGTTGAATGGGACATACGCCGAGGCTTTCAATGGTTTGAAGGATGTGCAGAAGGGTGTCGAAATTGGGAAGATGTGGGAGAAGCACATTCTTGATTTGTGTGATGGTTGTTTCTTCTATGAACAAGTATGTTTTCCTTTCTCTTGTATATTTATTCCCTGCATTGAGAATTGTTGATTTTTTTCTTTTTTATTTATGGTAGAAATCTTATGTGAGTTGTTTTGTGGCTCCAAAGTTATATTGTTGAGTTCCCTGATTAAGAAAAGAGTTAGATTTGTTGAGTTTGGTTTGATGATGCAGATTGAAAACTACAATAAGCCTTTTCTTGGTGCCTTGAGCGAATATGATGATGAGAAGGACCTTTCTGATTATGATTTTGGCCAAGATGGGCTTGGTCTTCCATCTGATGATGACAACAAAAGAAAGCTAGCATACATGCACAGGGTCATAGCCCAAAAGTATGAAAAGGTATAATAACATCGGACTGTCTGCTGCATAATTGGTGTTGATCATTTTAACTGACGTGATACTGCTAAAATAAAATAAGAAAAAGAAAGTTGAGATTACTTGCTTTTCTAATTATTTATTCACTATAAGGCCTCTTCCCTCTTTATCATTTCATGTAAATTGTGCTCATGTAAGCATACATGTGACCGACTTTGACTAGTATGTTGAGGATCCATAACCAATCCTAAAATTATTGGACTAAGTCTTGGTTTTGATTGTTAAGTAATTGATTAAGCAAAAATAATTATGAGGTTTAAGCTTAAGATGATGATGCCTGATATGTTGTTGTTGTTGTTATTGTTTATCTCTGCACATTTTTTTTTTTAAAGTATTCATGCATACAAATATATTCCTTTCACATGATTCATCAAGGTTTGTTTCTTCTGAACCCAAGGCCTTTGAACATCAATTGCGTCTTTTGCCTGTCTGTGTCTTTTATGTTTCTGAGAGTTCATTTATGTGTTTCACTATAGTTATAGGCTAAGCTGGCCAGCATATATACTATATAAAAAGGTTTAGTAGATAAATTTAGGAAGGATTTTCTTGTTGTATATGTTTTGTTGAAGATATCAGCTTCATATGTGAACCTAAGATAGATTAATTAGTAGTAAAACCTATTGAATTGTATTTGTGCTGTGTGTATTTTGTTACAGTTATGGATTAACATAGCTGGCATACCTAGGAAATATTTAGTGGAAACATTTGGGAAAGGTTTTCTTGGTGCATGTGTTTTGCTAATGATATAAATTTAATAGATAAAACTAAGATAGTGATTAGTTAGAACATTTGCGCAAGGCTTTAGAGAATCTAAAAGTGTTTTGAGTGCATTTGTGTGACTATTTCTGCTTAGTTGTAGATTGAAGATATGAATTTCCTAGATAAAACTAAGGTTGCATAATTATTAGTTAGAACTTTTAAGGAGGGATTAAGAATAATAAAGTTTTAAGATGAGTGGCATTGAATTGTTTTTGAACTTAGTAAAGTAGGAGTAGAAAGGAGAAAGTGAAATTGATGATATATATGAAGGGAGAGTTTTGAAGTGGATTCTATGAATGAATGGGGAATTAGTTCATGGATTTTGTAAGATTACAATACCTCCTAGTTGAAAAGGTTATTTAAACATAATTTGCTCTGTGCTTTTCATGCATAGAGTAGCCTTTCGTGTGTGTGTATATATATATATATCATTCTTACTTATCAAAAAAAAAAAAAAAAGGTTATTTAAACATAAGGCCAGCATAAAATTAAATATTAGACAATTAAGTAGTTTGGGAATGAGATGAATCTAACATATTGTCGGATGTTTTGATAAATGATTGGTAATAGGAAGTAATAAATACTTTGACTCTTGTGGTGGGGGATGGCTCCTGCACCCTTTTTTGGCATGATAGGTGGGTTGGGGACACCTCTCTTAAAATGCTCTATCCCCAGTTATATGCGCGTTCTCATGACAAGGAAGCCTACATTTTTGATTTGTTGGGTCATTAGGAGGACGGGGGTACTAGTTTCTAGAACTTGAGATTCTATAAGAATTTTCATGAGAGGGAATTAGAAGTTGCTTTCTCCTTCCTAAATTTCATTCAGTCTCGGATTCCTAGAGGCATTGGGTGTGATAGTCCCCATTGGTGTCTTAAAAGGAATGGTAAGTTCGATATTCGGTCTTTTTATAATAAGATCAGGGGTACTTCTCTCTCTAGTTTCCCTTGGAAGGGGATTTGGAAAGTTAAGGTTCCTAAAAGGGTGGCTTTCTTCTTGTGGACCGCAGCCCATGGTCGGATACTTACCTTGGATAATTTGATGCTCTAACGCCTCCCTTTGGCGAATAGGTGCTGTATGTGCTATTGTTCTGCAGAATCTGTGGACCATCTTCTCATTCACTGTCCTGTTGCTTACTCTTTGTGGGTGCGAATGTTACAAGTTTTTGGGATTCAATGGGTCATGCCAGGTTCAATGGAGAGTTTGGTGTTTTGTTGGAACAGTTGGTTTGGGAAATCTTCTTCGGATATATGGAATATGGTTCCTGGCTGCTTGATGTGGGTTATTTGGATGGAAAGAAATAGGCGCTCTTTTGAGGCTTTAGAAAAATCGCTTGATCAGTTACAAGCCCACAACCAAAGTACTCTTTTTGAATGGGCTAGGTGTTGGGGTTCCTCAAACTGTTCTTTTATTCGGGAGTTTCTTACTTCCCTTAGATGTGCCCCTTAAGATTAGTTTCTCTGCTGTCTTTGTTTGCTGCTTTTTGTGTTCACCATCATGAACACCTTGTATTTGATGTTTTCGCCTTTTCTTCAAGTTTAATATAATTCTCATTACTTATCAAAAAAAAAAAAATACAAATACACAGATAACTGGCAAACAATATTTGGCAGCAGATTGGTAAGAAACTGTTGTGTAGGATGCTTTGGTTATGCAACAAAACCATTGACTCCACCAGGAAAGTCTAAATTTGATTCACGTTGGAGGCTCTACTAGATTGAGAGGATGTCAAATAAAGATACATCAGATATATTCCTAAGGCTTGAAAAATAGACAATATGGAATCACGAATTGGAGGAATTTCTTTGTAAAGATACATCATCATATTCATACTTGGTATTATAAGCACATTATCACCAATGTTATTTAGGTCCATCCCACTTTTGTGTAATTCATGGTATCTAAAATTTAAGATAAAAGCTAGAAATTTTGGTAAGTTTGGTCGACATAGAAATTTTGAGTTGTGGAGAATTGTGCCCCAGTGCTTGTTATGGTGTATTTGGCGCGAAAGGAATGCTAGAAGTTTTGAGGGATGTGAACGCTCTATGTTAGAGATTAAGTCTTTCTTTTTACACACTCTCCTCGATTGGAGCGTAGTCTTTTGTCATTTTTCTTGTTCTTCCCTTCCTGTTTTACTTGATCGTTGTAATCTTCGTTTTTGATTTCTGCCCCCATAGTGCATTCCCAATGTACTCGGGTTGGCTGTTTTTCATTTTTTAATAAAATTTTCGTTACTTATCAAAAAAAAAAAAAAATCATTTTCTTAATTTTAATTGAAAATATTCACTTTCATGCTATTCCACATTTTAGATATTATCAATAAGTTTATATCAAGCATTGCTAATAATACAACATTAACAACCAAGCCTTAGTCCCAACGTTTTGGTGTTGGCTATTGCAATGGATCCATTCGTAATAAAGAGACTAAGGTTCACTCTGTTTGTCAACCTATGGCAACCGTCCTCTATTTTATGAGTTTGGGGTTGACTGTGAACAAATATTTGACACTAGGCACAAACACAGGCATTGCCGATAATAGAGCTTGATAATTTTTTCTTTGTGGTTTGTTAGGCTTCCTAACAGGAAGTTATGCTAAGATGCATATAAGCATTATTGATGATAAGCCATCTTTTTAGTGTAATGTTTCAGTACATATGTTAATGCATACTTGATGCAGGACAACCTAGGCTTCCCACCTTAGACCTTAGACTTCCCACCTTAGGTGTTTGGATTCACCGCCAAACAAACACAATGCAATATTTGCAAATAATTTGAATAATAATAATCATAGTCTGTGTATACAAAAGAAATCATCTGGAGTTTTATATGCAGCTTCCAAGAATCACAAAGATAAGGATAAACTCTCCTAAACAATTTTAAATACTAATCTGATAATCCTAAACAATTTCAAATACTAATCCGATAATCTTAAATGATGAACAACTAATCCTTACCAAACTCAAATATCAATCCAAACTAAACAAATAACTATGTTACAATCTGAAATTATCCACGAAAAATCTAAAATGAAATATTGAAATAACTTGTGGTTATGCTCCTGCATTATACTCCTCTGGTTTAAGAAAACTCGACCTCAAGTTTTGTAGTGATGAAGAATTAGGACTTCGGTGCGTACTACTTCCTTCAAATTAGAAATCACCCTAGGAAGCATTGAGAGTAGAATAACCTTCAATTCCACAACACCATAGAACTCCTTTGGAAACACAAAATCAATGTGTTGAACTGGCACAATTTTATCTTGAACCATAGTATGAACCTTTTGGACTTCATCAACCTGTAGATGTTTATCAACCTCATGGATCATGAAGGGCTCAGTAGCACTTCCATCAGAATCAACCTCCACATCAAGTGCACCCTCTAAATCTTCGCTCACTTGTTGATATTTCTCTTCTTGTGTAGACTCTATAATAGGTTCTTCTTGCTGCATGAGTGTTGAAACATCATCTATTGGCACTTGTACCTCTATTTCAACATTAGTCTTTGGTGGAACCTGAGCATCCTTTTTCTGAGTAGAAGAGTCTAGCAAAACCTTTATTATTTTTCTTAAGTCTTGAGCTATGGTAGTGAGTTCTTGATGGAAGGATGAGGTGTTTTCTTGCTGAATATTGTCTCTGTGGTGTAGAAAATTCCCATTGAGAGGATTGAGGTTGATAATTCTCTTGATAGCATTTGGGAACATATTTCTCTTTAAGTATTTGTTTCATTTCATTCCAATCAGTTATGGCAGGCTTGCTCCTTCCTTTGCGATGATTCTCGATACTATGCCAAAAGTCTCTAGCTCTACTTCTCAATTACAACCTGGCAAACCTAACCTTATTAGCATTTGGCAGACATATTTGATCAAAGAATTGATCCATCTCATCTAGCCAATTGATGAGGGTCCATGGATCTGGACGTCCATCAAATATTGGTGCTTCTAAGACTACCATGATTCATAGGAATAGATTTTCAACAATTTGAAATGAACATTTAGTGGACATGATTCCCACGGCTGGAGCAATAAGTGTTGGACCTTGATTGTGCTGGTTTAGTGACCTGGTGCTGCCCTAGACATGGGTCGCTTGGCTGAAGCAAAAGAGGTGGACTAACATATCTGCTTTTGACTTTTTTTTTTTTTTTTTAATAATTTTTTTAAAAATAACAATATTCAAGAACAACTACAACTTAAAACACTAGAGACGGGAAATTAAGCTAAAAGAAACTAAGGCTTTAGAGGAAACTAAACAAGTAACATAGAGAAAAAATATCATGGAGGGCGGCGCTGGATTCGTCGGAGAAGAGGCGGCATGGACTCATGGGCGATGGCTGTCATCAGCACTCAAAGGTGGAGATTGGTGCTTGCGAGTAGCGGCATGGAGAGATCGGTGATGGCTTCTTGTATTTCGAACCTGGCAGTGTGGGTTTTGCATATCTGAATCTGTGGTTTTGTATGGGTTGGATCGAAAATGGGTTTGGGCTGTGAGAGTTGCTGTGACGGGTTATTGATTTTGTTTTGAAGGGAATAGGGTTCTAAGTTTCAGAGCCTTGCATTGGGAAGAATGGTGGGATTACTGGTTTTGTGGTGGAATTTGGGTTTGTTTCTGAGCAGAGATGGCTTGATTGGTGGTAATTGCAAAGATCTTGTGAGATATGCTTGGAGTGTTGATGATCATGGGTTGTACTGCTGGTTGGTGTGGGTTTGGGCTGGTCAGACGTGGTTTTGGGTTGCTAAAAGGGGGTGATCGGGTTGAACTCTGATACCAAGTTGTTGCAGGACAACCTAGGCTTCCCACCTAGATTAGTCCCACCGTAGACCTTAGGCTTCTCACCTAAGGTGCTTGGATTCACCACCAAACAAACACAATGCAATATCTACAAATAATCTGAATAATAATAATCATAGTCTGTGTATACAAAAGAAATCACCTGGAGCTTTATATGCAACTTCCAGGAATCACAAAGATAAAGATAAACTCTCATAAACAAATCCTAAACAATTTCAAATACTAATATGATAATCCTAAAAAATTTCAAATACTAATCCAATAATCCTAAATGATGAACAACTAATCCTAACCAAACTCAAATATCAATCCAAACTAAACAAATAACTACGTTACAATCTGAAATTATCCACGGAAAATCTAAAATGAAATATTAAAATAATTTTTGGTTATGCTCCTGCATTAATACTGCTGAGAATGCTGAGACATTTCCCAGTCTTAAGCTCCCTACTACTGTCCTATTGATTTGATGCTCAATAGTTTGGTCACTAGGAATGATATACATATTGAGCATTCACCTATTTCATGTTCTCTATATATTAAAAAAATAGTTCAGAATTCAGCCTAAATAAACATTGCCTCACCTTGGTGAACAAGATAGAGTTTTTTTTGCGATATTGTTTAAATTGATTACTTATAAAAAAAAGAGATATTGCTTAAATTGATTATTATTCCCATTGTCTATATCAATTCAGCATAAAAGGTTGGAACTGACATACAGTACTTCATGGAATAGACAAGCTTTTATAATATTGATTCAGTTGTTATTACTAATTTTTCTTGAAGAGCTAATTTACATTCTACAAGTAATCTTAGCCACAGTATGACCTTGTAGAGAAACTCAAATCTCTCTCTCTCTCGTTTCAGGGTTTGCATAACCTTTTTGATCAAGAGACAATGAAACTCTGGAATGAATTGTATGATATCACTGATAAATATACAGATGGATGGCTCTCATCAGGTATGCTACTAGTCAGCGTGCAGCTGCAGAGAATTTAATCAATTCTGTTGATGGTTCCACTGTTTGGTTTAGTGCTTCATTGCTTCCTTCTTCTTGTTGATATCTATCAAATATTTGGCCTTTTGTTTTATCCTTCTTTTTACACAACTAGGAAAAATTGATTTGATTTGATTTGATCATAAGGGGTAGCAATCTTTTTTTTTTTTGATAAGTAAGAAGAGAATATTATTAATAAAAGAAAAGCAAGAGAAACACAAAGAGTTCACGGTAGTGAACAATGGAAAAAAAGAAACAACAAGACAAAAACAGCCCCTAATCTATTCTAATAGAAGAAATAAAATCCGTAAGGGTAGAACAATCCGAGAAACCCCAACATTGAGACCAATCAAAGAGGGTCCTTTGGCAAAACTCTAATAACTGAACCACAGTTTTCCCCTCATCCTCAAAAGCCCGCCGATTCCGTTCAGACCAAATAGTCCACATTAAACAGCCTGGGACCAAATCCCAAATATCAGAACTATGCTTCCCAAGCCAATGAAACCAACAGAATAATAAGTCCTCAACTGAACCTGGCATGACCCAATTGATCCCAAACAACCAAAGCATATACATCCACAAAGAATGAGCTATTGGACAAAAAAGTAACAGGTGATTCACAGATTCCGCATTACAACAGGACAAATAACAACGATTCGCCAAAGGGCGACCACGAAGCATAAGATTATCCAAAGTTAAAATCTGACCGTGAGCTGCTTTCCACATAAAGAAAGCCACCCTATTAGGAACCTTAACTTTCCAAATACCCTTCCAAGGGAAGGTGGAGGGAGCTGCATTACGAATCTTATGATAGAAAGACCGAGTATCAAACTTCCCACTGCCATTAAGATCCCAACAAAGCCTGTCACACCCTCCACCCCTAGGGATTCGGGTTTGGATGAAATGAAGAAGGGAGTAGGAAGCCGCCAACTCCCAATCATTGAATAATAAGGGGTAGCAATCTCATAGTAATATATCATTGCTATATAACCTTCACATAATGTAAACCAGGGGCTTGTATCTACTAGAAGTTTTTCTATTCACTGATTGGTAACCCTTTTATTAAAAGAAAAGAGGGGAATAACTTAAATGCATGGGACTTCATAATCTGAAGTTTAAAAAACCAAAAGTCCTAGAAAAAGAATAAGGAGATGCTGCCTAAAGCATATCAGTCAAACAGTTCCCAACGCCTCCCCCCCCCCCCCCCCCCCCCTTTCTCCTTCTCCCCAAAAATACTCACCCCCACACACAAAAAAAGAGCATATTCTGAGACATCTTAACGTGTGTTCCCTCATAGACCAAAAGGGACAAAAGTTCAAATCATACTAGCTTTATGCTAACTAAACAGTGAACAACGCTTTCTAACAGTGTCACAACGTCTGAGCATTACGAGGGAGTACAAGCAGCCATTTATCTCTTGCAACTGAATTGTGCAATAGAACTTATAGAAGATGATCAACTGTTCTTACAACTATTTTTGCACTACAAGGCCAAGATCTTTCTTAGAGCAATTGTGCAAACAAAGAAGGCAACTTTTGGAAGGGCCTTCATATGCCAATTATTCTAACATGGGAGTATTAGAGCTCTTAATTAGAATGAATATCAAACTTAGCGGTTATAACTTCTTGTAAAGTCCAACACATTCTGTCTTCTTCTACTCTAGTAAACTCATATGAATACAAAAATCAAATTGACAATCAACAGAATCAACATTGATTCCATTATTGGAATCCCAATAAGTTTGTATAGGAAACTATAGATGCACCCTTATCCATGAAAATTGGGAATAAGGAAACATTTTTTTAGAGCAGCCTTCTGCACCATAGATCATGCCCAACATGGAACTGAAAACCCTTTGCAATTAGTGTCTTTGGTGTGTGTGAGAACTATCTAGTTTGCCTCTATATTTACATGAAAATAGCAAAAGATGGTGGCAAGGGGGAAAAAAAAGGAAAAAGAAAAGGGAACTACTTGAATAGTAAACAAAATTGTGCCAACTAGCTCAAATGGCACTTCCTATTCCCTCAATAATGGGTTGGAGGGTAAGGTTATGGGTTCAAACCCCGCTAGGCGTGTGTAATTTACCATTAATTTAAAAAAAAAAAAAAAGGTAGCCGAATTGTGATAAGATGTTACAATTTAGAAAAAATATCACTAACAATTTTGTGATTGAAACGGCCTAAATATTAGGGCTGTAATCGGTTCGGTTCGGTCGGTTTTTTTTAATCCGGCCAACCGAAACCGAAATTTTCGGTTTTTGAAAGTCTCCACCGAAACCGGCCGAAATAGCTGAAAAACTGTCGGTTTCGGTTTATTTCGGTTTCGGTCGGTTTTTCGGTCGGTTTCGGTTTTTGGGCCTGGTGCTTGGGCCAATTGGGCCTTTGATTTTTTTTCCAAAACTTTTCTGTTTGGGCTTTTTTTTTTTTAAAAATGCAGTACTCAAGTCCCTTATTTTATGGCCTTTTATGCTCTAATTAAGTGTTTTTTAGAAACCTGTTTTGGGCCTTTGTTAGGAACTATTTAAGTCTTTTTTAGAAACTTGTTTTGGTCCTTTGTTAGGAACCAGTTATGGCCCAGATTCGGGCCTTATCTATTTTGGCAATGGCCATCTTTGGGCCTTTTTTAGCCTTCTGTTTTGGCCCTTTTGGCCCAGATTCGGGCCTTTCCTATTTTGGCCCTTTTTGGGCCTTTCTACACATCCATAAAACAACTTATAAACCAGAAAAAAATCACAACCTGCTTTTACACAACATTAATCCAGAAATACACATAATAAGAATTCTTCAAAAAAAAAAAACCTGTTACAGATTTGTAAATCCAAAAATATAACACATAGCAAATTCATAAATCACAATCTCATCATAAATTCATAACCTGCTTTAGAGCTTCTATTATACTCATTAAAATATACATCACATATTCATAAATCCAACAATAACCATTCAACATGATATAACATGTCCACAACACATTTGCACAAACACAACCTGTCAAAATAGATTCATAAATCCAGAAATAATCAAAGCCTCAAACTAAGCTTTAACTTGTTACAAACACCCATCAAATACAAACAAGATTAAAAAAAAAATTGTACAAGTCAAAATAAAATAACTTGTGCATATTACGTTACTTCATTAGTAATATATCAATGTCCACATATTGTCCATATGTCAATACTTACATCATAACATTATAGCCAAAGATTCAAAATAAATTGGCTATATGTCAATGTCAACATATACAGTCCATATTTAATATTTGGCCAAATACTCAAAATAAATTGGCCATATGTCATTGCCTACTGCCTAATATCATATATTGTCCATATATTGTCTATGTATTATGTATAGGCCATTGTGAAAGCTCAAAATAAAAGCCTATATCTATATGTACTTATGCAGGCCACTGTCTACTAGTGTTTAATAGCAAAAAGTGTAGACTATACATATCAAAAAGTATATATATCACCATCAATATCACCCGTCCAAAGAGCAAAGAGAAATCTTCAACTGTCAACTTCAATAGGTGTTGGTGTGGACATGCCTAGTTCCGTTGTTAATGCAGCATCACTCACGAGTTCTATAAACAAAAATGAAAAAAACATAAAAATCACTTGTACAATAAATCAATAAATATCCCAAGAATTCAAGACATTAAGTTTTTTTTTAATAATAATAGACATGCAGAATTTTTTTTAATAAATAAAGAAATAGAAAGTCATTTTTTCAATATAACAAATAATGATCAGACCTCCATCAAGCTTTTCAAACTCCTCAACATCATCCATGGCAGCACGAAGGCAAATTGGAGCCGATGAAGGACGGAGCCAGTTTTGACCACATATGAGGGCTTCCACCATAAGTGGAGACAATGAACTCCGGAAGGGATCAAGGACACGACCAGCTGTACTAAAGGCAGATTCTGAGGCCACAGTGGATACCGGAATTGCAAGAACATGTCGTGCAACTCTTGAAAGCACACGGTATCGTGGGGAATTAACCTTCCACCAAGCCAAAATATCAAAATTATCATCAAAAACATCTTCACAACTCTCTAACAGGTATTTATCAACCTCTGATTTGATATTTGAAGAATCAATACCCTTCAAGTGCTTCTTAAATCCCATCATCCTCATTGCCTTCGCATCAACCACATTAGAATCATCTCCCTCCATTGATCCACTTGGATTTTGGCCTTGGGCTTGTGCAGCAGCACTAGCACTACTACTCCCCACTTGATTTTGAGTATAAGATTTATACAAATCCTCCAAAACAGCCTTCACTCTTATTGCCATATCAACAGCCTTTTGCCTCTCATACAAAGTACCAAAACAGTACTCAAGATACCTCAACTTGTATCGAGGATCAAGAACTAACCCTACATACAACAAATGGTTCATATTATCAAAGTTCCCCCAATACTTTTCAAATTTGTTCTTCATGTAATCAGCCATTTTTCTCAACAAATAACTATCTTTTTCATGCTCTAACTCAATTGTGTCATAAATTGACATGAGCTCCAAAAAGAAAGAATTGCTAGTGACATAATTGGCACCCGAAAACCTCAAGGTTGCATCATAAAAAATTTTAAGAAATTTAGAAAAGATCCTAATCTTTTCCCAATCCACATCATCCATTCCCCAAGCAACCTCATGTCTATCATTTCCTTCTTCCTTTGCCTCCTCTCTAATTGTCCTAAGAAAATTTGGATCATCTTCCTCCAATCTCTCAAAAGCCTTTTGATACTTCTCAGCCTTCTCTAACATCATATAAGTGTAGTTCCACCTAGTGGGCACATCTAAGCACAACTGATTTCTAAAGTTAACTTTCTCCTTCTCCGCACATAACTTAAATGTGCTTTGTCTTTGTGGAGATGATCTCACATGTTTCACAGATTTCCTAACCTTCACTATTGTCTCATCCATTTCAACTAACCCTTCACGAACAATCAAGTTCAAGATATGAGCACTACACCTCACATGCAAGTATTTATGCCCTAAAACTGTTGCCTTCCTATGCTTAGTCTTTTTTTGAATAAAAGAAATCAACCCACTATTAGAAGCAGCATTATCAACTGTAATAGTTAGAATCTTATCTATCCCCCAATCAAGTAAACACATCTCAACTGCCTTCCCAAGTGTTTCACCCTTGTGATTTTCCACTAAACAAAAACTAAGAATCCTCTTGTGTATTTTCCAATCACTATCAATAAAATGGGCAGTGAGACACATGTAGTTCAGATTTTGAACAGATGTCCAAGTATCTGTGGTAAGGCAGACCCGCTGCTCTCTTAGGGCTTCTTTTAACTTTTGTTTTTCATCTAAAAACACCCTAAAGCATGTTTTAGCAATTGTTGTGCGGCAAGGGATTGGATTGAACCTAGGTTGGGCAACAGACATAAACTTCCTAAAACCATAACCCTCCACAAACCTAAAAGACAGCTCATCTAGAATAATCATCTCTGCCAATGCTTTCTTACATTCATCAAAGTTAAACACCCAAGGCACAAGTTTACTGCTACTTTCTCCTTCTTCTTTAGGTTTGAATGCTAGGGTTGATTGGTTTTTTTTGTCCTCCCTATAAGGATATTTCAAGCATTGTGATTGTATGTGATTTCTCATGGTTGTAGTGCCATTTAACTTAGTGTCACTAGCATAAGTTGTGCCACAGTAGTTACAAGCTGCCCTAGGTTTTTCCCCCCCCTCAATAACAGTAAAATGACCCCAAACAAAAGATCTTTTTTTACCGGTATTACCTGCACTTGGTGGGAGTGGGGGTTTGCCTTTGTCTTCATGCACATTGGTCACACCTTGATCCGCTTCATTGTGTTGACCCTCTGGGATTTCTCTTGTCTCATTCATCTACAATATAAAATAAAACACAATAAGTCAGCAACTATAAAAAGTAAGAAACAAAAAATAAGATTTAATGCCAAAATGAGTCTAGTCTACAATAAAAAAAAAATACGGTAACAATAACAATAGTATAACACAATAAACGTTAGCAACAGAGAGAAAAAAAAAAAAAAAAGGAATGAAAAGGACTCTTCACAAAAAAGTAATCTATTAACAAATACCCCAACATCACAATCAACTATTAACAAATCTACCAACATCACAGTTAAGCACATGGGGTTATTGATTTTCAAATGTGTAACATCAATAAGAAAATAACATCTTAACATCACAGTCACAGATTCACAGCATGTCAACAACAATAAACAAAAATATATCAACAATAAATAAATAATAAAGCAGCTAACTTTATATATAACAGAACTCAAAGGCAATCAGCTAACTTCAATAAAGAAACCAACTAGCACAACCAGCCAAACACATGTATTATCCATTTTTTCAAAACCCTAAATTTATTTGCATATAAAACATTAAAACTTGAAAAAATAAACATCTTGATCTTATGTTGTTACTACAAAACAGAGATTCACTATTTTCAAAACCTAAAACACAAAACACACTAACACAGAGAAACACAAAACACAGAGTAACACAAAACAGAGAGAGGGTCAGAGGGTATCTAGATTTCTTTTTTCAAAACCTAAAACACCAAACATAGAGAAACACAAAACAGAGAGAAACACAAAACAGAGAGAGGGTCAGAGGGTATCGAGATTTCTATTTTCATTTTTCAAAACCTAAAACACAAAACACACTATTTCTATTTTCAAAACCTAAAACACTAAACACACTAACACAGAGTAACACAAAACAGAGAGAGGGTCAGGGTATCGAGATTGCTTTTTTCAAAACCTAAAACACCAAACACAAAAAAACACAAAACACAGACAAACACAAAACAGAGAGAAACACAAAACACAGAGAGGGTCAGAGGGTATTGAGATTTCTATTTTCATTTTTCAAAACCTAAAACACAACACACTATTTCTATTTTCAAAACCTAAAACACAAAACACAAAACACACTAACACAAAACAGAGAGAGGGTCAGCGTATCGACATTTCTTTTTTCAAAAGTCAAAACCTAAAACACCAAACAGGCAAACACAGACAAACACAAAACACAAACAAACACAAAACAGAGACCGGCGTGGGGAGGCGGCGTGAGAGTGAAAGTGTGAGGGCGACGGCAGAGGGAGAGTGAAAGTGTGGGGAAGACAGAGACTCACCGTGGGAGATGAAAAGCCGATGATCAAGCCGGCGTGGAAGGGCGGCGAGGGGAGGCGACGGCAGTGGGAGAGAGTGGAAAGTGTGAGAACTGAGAAGTAGGGAGTGGAGGCGGTGATGTCTGAAGTCTGAATGTTTGAGAGTGAAAAGTGTGAGATTGTGAGAGTGATGAGTGAAAGTGTGGGCCGGGTATGAAGGTTAGGGTTTCCACATTTTGCTTTTATAGTTCAATTAGTTTTAGATTAATTAGTTTAATTAGATAAAATCAGGAGTATTTAGTTAGTTTAATTATTGGTGATTAAAATTTAATAAGTTTTAAAATGCTGGCCGGATCATTGAATTTTGAAATTTTGAATTGTGACTGAACAGCCCACTGCAACTTTAGTTTTCTTAGTCACTTGGTAACTTAGTTTGATAACTTAGTTTACTTACTTACTGAATTAGTTTGAAATGAAGTGATGGATTGGACTTTAAAGCTGCCAAAGCATCTGCCCAGCTGCAAATATTTTTTGAAAATAGCCAAGCCCAGGCGCGTATCCGGTGGGTGGGGGGGGGAAAGTTAAATATTTATAAAATATTATATATTTAATATAATAATATAATATAATAATATATAATAATATTTCGGTTCGGTTCGGTCGGTTCGGTGTCTTAAAATTTGACACCGAAAACCGAACCGAAATTTTCGGTTTTTGATGTAATAAAACCGAAACCGAACCGAAATTTTTGCATCGGTTCGGTCGGTTTGAAACGGTTTTTTCGGTTCTTCGGTTTTTTGCACACCCCTAGGCCTAATAATTAACTATTTAAATATTTTCTTCTTCTACTTTTTTTTATTTTATTTAAATATAAGGACTTTCTATACTTACTCAATTTTAGCCATGATTTTCTATTTACTAAAATAAAACAGCATATGGAATACAGTACAACCTCAAATACTGTTCATGGGAAGCGGGCTTTTCTTATTGTAATACTAGAATTGAGTAAATGTGCCAAAGGCCTTATAGCTCAACTGGCATCTCCTAGTGTTTCCAATGGAAACATCCAGATTACAGATGCCCCCTCACCATTATAACTATCGAATTATCAAAAAGAACTCAAAAAATGTTTTCCTCTCTCTCTCTCTCGCTAGGAGAAGGAAAATTTAAAAGACAAGGATACCAAGGGGAAGATGTTAACTTTTTCGAATGAGAAAGCACAATACAATAGTATGTACAGGTGCAACTTTGGGAACTTGTCTTAAACCAAAATACAAGGATAAACTCAAATAATTGTTATTAATAATAACAGTTAATTAGATGTTGATTTCTCATTGGCTGTCATTAGTTAGTAAATGTATATAGTTTTGACTTTGTTTCATCCATAAAGTTAATGTCTTTTGGTAATTTAACTTTCTTCTTCTGTCATATATTAGTTTTATATGTCTTTCATGTTTATAATATTCTTATAGTAAGTTTTTTGTTTGAAGTATATCAATCTTAATTATTTATCTTTATAGTCCTTTGGTATTTGTTAATTTCATTTTTTTAATTATAAGTAAAGGATAAAGAATTTATAACATATCATGTTATAGGTTATTTTTCTAACTTGGAGCTAAGTATCATTTATGTAATTAGCCTAAATCCAACCTAGCTTGAAGATCAACTTGACCCAACTTAAGCCCAAAAATCTTTCGACAAGCGGTTTCAGGCTGAGTTGTAGAAGTTAAAGGTCTGGTTGGGCTGTGTTGAGGCTCTAGGTTGAAAAGCTTAAGTTTAGCATGAGTTAACCTCAATCCAGACCAGCCCTCCCATGCTGCAGTCCTATGTTAGGCAAGGAGCCATTATTGAAAATTTTATATATGTATATATATATAGGGCAAGGATTTCCTGCACACAAGGCTGCAGGGACAGGTGTCAAAAAATAAGAGAAACACATGTGCAAGCACATGACCAGTTTAAAGAAAGAACTGCCGTTAACCTAACGTTCACGATTTCTCTCTCACACACACACTGTGAGACTGATACATGGCACCCCCTCTCTCTTTCTCTTTTTAAAACCCATCAACACCTCTCCCTCTTTCTCTCTCATCCTCCTCCTCCTCCTTCGTTCTTCTCTGGATCCTCACACTAGCAAAAACGATTTCTCTCTCTCTCTCTCTCTTTCTTTCTCTCTCTCTCTCAAGTACACAGCCACAAATCACTGTCTCTCTTCTAAACCCCTTAAACGCCTCTCTCCCTCTCATCCTCCTCCTCTTTTTTTCTCCATTTTGCTTGTTTCCCTTTCTGCTAATTTCAGTTTTCAACAGCTTACTTTTTGGCATTATTGACTGGGAACTTCCAATTGTGAAGCACTGCATTAAATGATTCTTATGTCCTGACAAAATTTGAGGAATTAAAAAACAAAATCCAGATTACAGTGGTGTCCTTAAATGAACAAAACAAAAATTGATGCATCTGTGAAACTATAATAGCATTGATTTCTTACTTATACACAAAAAGCATACGACAATCAACTAAAAGAAAACTGTGAAATGAATTACAATACAAAATGAACACTAATTTACAGAATATAAGCCATCCAGCAAGGTAATGTGATGGGCCTAAATCAAACTATAGTATTTTAGCATATGACAAGCTTTACACTGGAAAAATACTGCTCACTTAGTCAACCTCCTTTTGCATGCTTAAGCATCTGTCCTCCAGAGTATAAGAAGCCCATCAGGGAAAGGCTGAAATCGCTTTTGAAGGGGTTTTGAAGAGAGAGAGAGAGAGAGAAATTGTTTTTGCTGGTCTGAGGATCCAGAAAAGAACGAAGGAGAAGCAGGAGGAGGATGAGAGAGAAAAAGAGAGAGGAAAGAGGCTTTGATGGGTTTTGGAGAGAGAGAGAGAGAGAGAGAGTGATTTGAAGAGAGAGAGAGAAGGCTGCCGTGTATGTGTGAGAGAGAGAAATTAACATTAGTTTAACATCAGTTCTCTCTTAAAACTGGTCATGTGCGTTGCACACGTGTTTCTCTTATTTTTTGACATCTGCCCCTGTATGCAGCAACTACTGCAGCCTTGTGTGCAGGAAATCCTTTCCCATATATATATATATATATATATAATTTTTTTTTTTGTAGGTAATAACTTGTATTAAACGGGTTCAAAAGGGTGCACCACCTTAGTACACTGGGGGCATAAGTGAAAATAATGAAAGAATACTAACATCAAAAGTTTCACGACAAAAAATGGAATCTCACCATCTAGCTAAAAAAATGGGCCTTCAAATTGGTTGACTGTGGAAACCAATACATGGAGATTCTCTAGTTTCTAGACATAAATAGTACCTCTAATGAAGATGAAGACCAATCCTACGAATAACCTGGATAAGTTAGTTTCCTCTAGAAGAGAGACAATTCCCCTATAATAATATTAAAAACACCTACTTCATTTCCCATATATGGCAAGCAGCTCAGCCAAAGAAATTAAAGTGGACTCTATCCATGTGGTTCCTGCATGCACCTGTACTCCATGTAATCCATAATTTCTCAAGGGCTAGTTATCAAGAGTAACTTTGAAGGTCAAAGGTGGGAGATTTCACAAGAACTGAAATGCTGAAGGATAGAGCCAAGAAGGCTGTGCCGGATGTTCAATTTCTCAATATATCACCAAGGCCTATAGCCAAATGTTAATAACAAGCTCAAACTTTTGAGACATTAGGATACTGTTGTAGTGTGTCACCCTAGAGAATGAATGTCTGTAAAGGCTCTGTTCCTTGCTTCCCAGATGCTTCAAAGGCATTGAGGATTGGAGTTCTTCGTAACAGATTCTTCCTAGACCTACCAAAACTAGGGAAGATAAATTCTGGACAAAAAAATGAGGAAGAGATAAATCTGCACTTCATTTTGGTGGTCTGTACGTTGGACTAATATTAGGGGATGGGACCCTGTACTTTCCTCCCTTTTGTAGCATGACACTAGTGGTGATTTTAGGGTGCTACAGCCTTGGTAGGAGCCTCAACTTTAGAAGCAAATTGGAAATCTGACTCTTGTACTGGTTAAAGCTTAGTTTGCTCAGTAGGGTGGTGATGTGGGAAGTGCAAAGTCAATTTTGTTTTATTTAATTTGAGGAGTCAATTGGATTTTATTTGAGGTCTATTTAGTTAATTTGGTTATGAGTATTTTACTTAATTCCCTAGATTCAAGGTTATTTTTGTAATTCAATAATTGGGCTTTTCTAAGAATTAGGTTTAACCGTTTAAGTCATAGTAGTCTATATAAGCACACTATTGTATTCCAATGGAGATAGTTTATAGTTTACTCAAGTAATAGAATTATTTTGGAAGTTTTCCCTAAGTAGCTTGGTGTTGTTTCCTAGGTTTTGTTTCCTCTTGCTTGGTGCTGACTATGAAAAAGTCTAGGTGCTGATTCTTAGGTTATTTTTATTTTTCTGTTCTTCAATTTTTGTGTTTCATCCATTTTGGTTGTCCTATGTTAGGGTGATAATATACGGGTAAAGGATTTTATAAATTTAGGATTCAGAACCTTTTGGAGTTAAAGATTCTTCCACTGGGAATGATATCTAAATGTTGACAACTAGACATCATTTCTATTGGATGATGTTAGAGGCCTTGTTTGCTTCCAATTCATTTGGTGTTGTTGCAACGATAAGGCTTCATGAAGTCCCATATTTTGCTTTCTTTGTTGGAGCTGATTGTCAGAGTGAAGCTCTATTATCAAAACTATAATATCAAATATGGTAGGATGAAAAAGGAAGGTTTGGATATTGGATTGGTGTTATAGGTTGCTATGGAATTGTGGTCTATGGTTTTGGGTTTATTTGGAGTAAGTTGGGTTATGCCAAAGTCTATTGTGGGGCTCCTAGCTTGCTGGCAAGGCAGGCTTGGTCGTCATTGAAATGGTCATGTATGGTTAATTGTTCCCCATTGTTTAATGTGGTGTCTTTGGAGGGAAAAAAATAGTAGGTGTTTTGAAGATAATGAGAGATTCATACCAGACCTCAAGTTATTTTTCTTTAGAACTTTATTAGATTGGTTGTCTGCTTTGAGAAACCAATCATTCTCTTCTTTTCTTGATTTTCTTAATTCTTGTAATTTTGTTCTTGATTGAATTTTGTTCTTGATTGTTGACCCCTGTACACTCCCTGTGTATTAGGGTGTCCCTTTTTTGATATCAATAAAACTTATTACTTATAAAAAAAAAGAGTTTAACTAACTGACGAGGGAATTAAATGGAAAAAAGGGGTGCCATCTCACCTTTAACCAACAAAAATTGAAGAGAATATTTCCCTGTCTGACTTACCCCAAACTACCTTGTCCTGGTGGCTATAGTGTGGTATAAAGTAAGCTACGGGATTTCTTCAGCTGAAAAGCTTTATTCTGTTAAATAACATTTCTGATCCAGACTCTTGTTACAAATTTTACAACAGCAGGTTGCATTCCACTCAACAGAAATTTTCTTAACATATTTTTTCCGGAAATTTTCTTGTAATTGTACCCAGTGCACAAAACTCCCAATTTTTGTGAGGTCTAGGAGATTTTCTTGCAATGGTTTTTAATTGTTGAGAGGGCTGATTTTTATGAGCATGATCCTACCTCCTAGAGAGTATAGTTATATTTCCTAGATGGAAACTAATTTCTAACTTCACCACCTATTCCCTGTTCTCATTACTAGGGTACTTGAGAACCCGTTTACCCTTTTTAGTCGTAACCCTGATAGGCAATATTTAGAATCTTCTGAAATTGATCTCCAGAATTATACAAAATTTTCCCATGCATAAATAAGATATCCTCCGCCATACTGCAAGAGAAAAGGGTTGTACATAACAAATTCCAACTTCTAAGCGGAGGGCTGGTTTTTATAAGCATGATCTTACTTCTAAGTGGAGGGCTGATTTTTATGAGCATGATCATACCTCCTAGAGAGTATAGCTATATTTCATAGACGGAAACTAATTTCTAACTTCACCACCTGTTCCCTGTTCTCATTAACTAGGGTACTTGGAACCCATCACTGTTTTTGCATGTAATGCTGATAGGCAAGATTTAGAATCTTCTGAAATTGATCTCATAAGGGTTTTTCCAGGAATTATACAACATTTTTCTATGCGTAGGGAAATAAGATCATTTTCCATACTGCAAGAGAAAAGGGTTGTATCATAACAAATTCCAACCTCTAAATGGAACCAACCTCTAAATGGAAAACTGGCTTCACTCCCTGCATCAAGAGGTCTCCTCTCTGTAATTTATTCAAGAAAGGCCTAGTTAGCTGAAATATAAACTAAAAATTTATTCTGACTGCTACCCCCTCTTGATAGAACTTGTTGAAGAGGAGAAGGGCATCAATAATTTGTCTAAATTGGCAAATAAATGTTTGAGAAAACATGGTTTAGACCCCAAATTATGGCTTATATCAATTTTAAGCTAAATACTAAGTTTAGCGCAATTGTTAATTTAATTAGCCAATTGATATATGCATGGATACACAAATACAATCTCAAATCCCAAAACAATCACAAGTATCTACTTATCAAAAAAAAAATCACAAGTATCCAAAACACCGTGAACCGGTTAAGTAATAAAAACTCTCTGGTGCCTATAGCACCAACCAATATCACTTGTAAGAATAGTTGCAATACATCACACTTACAAACCCTTCAAGCTATCCAAATGAAAATGTATTCAAGCTCCCCACTCCTACTCGCACCCGATTGCTCTAATCCTTTCTCCTCACTAGCTACTGGTTCCGCAAGTTGAGCCTCCAGGAAATTCATACGCTCCATGGACGGAGCAAAAAGTGGAGTCTTGGTCAAAGCAAGCCACCCCATTCTATTACCATACATAATTGGGAGGCAAAACCAAGTCTCCTTGGCCACTCCAAGGCCTCTTGAAGATTTAGGGATTGCTCCAATGATTCCCAGCACCAAGCTTTGACCAAGATCACTCAAGGTATCTATGTGTATAAGGCTTGAGTCTCCTCTTGTAGGATTCAACAATTTGAGAGGGTGAAGGTAGAGACTACAATGAGTTCTCTTCTAAGGAAAATGGGTAGCTTTCTCACTCTTCAATCTGAGAATTGGGTGTGTAAAATCATGGGTTTTAGAAAGATATATGAGAGGGTTACTTGGATGGGTACAACAGGAAAGTGTGTAATTGAATTCTCAGGTTCTGGCAATCTCGCTTGACCAAAAGTCAGTTGAGTGTCAAGTGAGACACACTGCCAACTGATTTCAAAAACTGCAACTCAACTGAGATCTCAACTGAAATCTCCAATTTGCTCGACCAAGATTGTTGATGCAGAAACTCCATTTCCAGCATTTGGCCTCTCATCTCAGATACAATATTGCCCACAAATGTACAATTACATAGAAGTTTAATTTGAATGAAAATACATCAAAATAGGCACAGAATATGCCAACACTAAAATCTTAACAATGTTCTTGTTAAAAGTGTCTACGATGGGAAATAGTGGTTTCAACTCGTCTCCTTTTAACTTATAAAAAAAAGGGGAAATAGTGGTTTCAAGAACCATTAATTTATGAGCCTGATAGCACTTTTGGCAGTAACCTTATAGTGTTTGCTAATTAAACTAACAGGTCCATGGGAAGAAGTTCCCTAATATTGGGATTGAGGGCAAGGAAGACGGAGCTTGTATTCTTTTAGTGTTGTTTCTACCATCATATCATGCCAATCTGCTTGATAATCAAAACAGGCATGCATCTCAATCTTTTTTTTTTTTTTTGGGACAAGTAAGAAAGATGTATACTCAAAAAGCTACCTCATGTTAAAAAAGCATAAAAGGCAGACCAAAGATTACAAAAAAAGAAGCATGCATCTCAATCTTGTACTTTGTCAAGACATTTCATCCCTGCAGCTATGCAAATGGTCATTATTCATTGGAATGAGTACATTACTTGGCTTCCCTTTGCCTTTGTGTTGATTGATTTTTGATTTTGTGTTCTATTCTGCCTGATAAACCTAAGTAATAACTTGTCTTGTTGTGGTGTCTGAAATATATTGTATTTGTGCTTCTCTCACAAGTCTAGCTACTATTGCATGATTGGTTTTACTTATGTTGCTCATCCTCATATTGATGTAGCACGAGCTTTCTTGGAGGAGTGTTCAAGTGGGAAGACAGACACAACTTCAACTGCCTCTGCTGAGGGGATGGTTGACTCTACTGATTCAACGTATCAGCATGTTAATGTTCTGGTGACTTCTGGATCACTGATACCCAGCCTTGTGAAATGTTTGCTCTTTCGACTTGACAATCTGATAACACATGAAAATGGTAAACCATTCTTTTCTTCATTTCATGTTTAACTTAAATATTTATAATACCATTGTTTGACTTAAGCTTTGTTTTCTGACTCATAGGTATCTGAACTGCCATTATCTGTTTTTACTTAAATGGCTTATCATTGTATTGCCTCTTCCTGTACAATGTTATGCTTTCAGTTGAAGTTTCATTGATAGATGGCATAGTGTTTCCTGACCATTTTTGAGGTCATTTCTTGTCAAAATAACAAAGGTGGCGATATTGACAATCAAATTTACAGTTTGAGTGAGCTTATGTTGTTGACTGAATTCTAGTTTATTCCTGTTTTTGTTACATAAAAAGGTTGTACCTAGTGTACAAGGTTCTAGCTTTTGTGGGATTTGGGAGAGGTGGTTGGTAGGTAGCCATACTCTCAATTTTGGTGAGGCTAATTCTTGGGTTGGACTTGAATCTGTGACATATTGCTTGGGTAGAGGGCACTTGCCAACGCACCAAGTTTTGGCCTATTTGTTTTCTCTCACACACATGTTTAGGATCAAGTTGTACCTGGTGTAACGTTTTGGTAATGTTACACCACTTTATAACTTTAAATTGGATAATTATTTTGGAAATCTCATTAATAGATTACATGCTATATTTGTTCTTGATGTGTATTGCGAATTTCATGTCACTTGGATATTGTTTACTATCCTATTCATTGATATAATTTTAAGCTACTGAAAATTTAAAATATAAACATTTTATAGATGAGATAGGTATTAGTCTTTAATCATCTTGATATTTTACAGTATGGAGGGTATAAGGTGATAATGTAATCTAATGGCGGATTTATAAAGAACTTATTTAATACAAATTTACTAAGTGGTGTAATATTAGGAAGAGGTACACCTGGCGTGACTCAAACCTAACTTATATATATACTCCCTTTTCTACGAGAGTCGTTCTAATTCCCGTTTGGAATTAAATCAATACTTATTCATGCCAAGACAACCTGGTAGGTAAGCGTACCGCCACTTTAAGCCAACGGGTGCATATAGCCCGGCTTAGTCGATAAATCTCATGCCAAAGGTTACGCCTATCCATGGCCGGACCTCTCTTCTCGGCCAGCTTTCATTATGCATTTCTAGGAAGCTTGTCAGCCAACACAAAAGCATGACAGTATTTCTACTTATCCAAGAGCATAATATGTGGTTTGCAGGTTTAGACCATTTCCTTGGTGTGGATGGCATTAGAATACGACCTTTGACTTAATCATAAACATTAGTGTTGTCTAGTGCAGAAGACCTTTTTTGGTAGCGGGATTTTTCTAGAAACCTGCTGAAACATGAGTTGCAAGAGCATGAACTCATGTTTCCTGCCATTTGATGTGTTTACATGGTTCAGTTGTTTCCTGCCAGTTGATGCATTAGTTCCAGTTGTTTCTCTTGGCCTATGTTAATATCGCAATTTATAAAACTTGATTATGCACTTATCCTGCCCAAAAAAAAAAAAGCTAAAGGAATTTGATTATGCATTTATAATTTTCCCTTTTTTATTTTATTTTTTTTTGATATGGATCTTTGGTAAGGCTACCTACCATAACCTCTCTCAAACCCTGCATAAGTGGGAGCTTTGTGCATTGGGTACGACCTTTAAAATATATGGATCTCTAACTTTTATATAAGCTTAAGCTGTAATGGTTAGTGATAGTTCTGCAATTTCTTCAGTTTACAGCTCATGGGAAGAAGGGAAAATCCAATGTTTTCAATGGATCAAGGAGCGTTTCAGCAGTTCAAATGTTCGTTTTTGTGTAATTGGGGATGGATGGGAAGAATGTGAAGCTGCAAAAACCATGAGATGGCCATTTGTTAAGATTGATCTGCGACCAGGCAGCTCTCACAGGTTTCCAGGCCTCACATTGAGAACAGTAGGTTATTATTTCTCTGTTGTATATGGTAGTCCAGGTGCTGAAAATGACAAAGATTAAGTCTCTCTCACCATCTGCACTTTATATTTTTTGCTTCCCTGGAATTTTTATCTGTACATAGAAACAAAGAAACATCGGTGGATGTCGATGTTTTTAAACAAAAGTATGAGTCAACCAATTTTGATGACCGTTACTACATTAATTATGGTCCACATAAACCAAGTGTTTTCCCTGAAGATATCTATGTCATCCGACTAGATTTTTTTTTTTTTTTTTGGTAATAGCATTTGTAGATTCCATTATTTTTGTATATGTAACATCAAATAATTATTGTTAAATTTCTAATCCTTTTATTTTGCATTAACTGCAAGTGCTCTATCTAACTTGTACACGTATATTTTATGTGAGAAAAAACAAAGGAAAGTGATAACTTTCTTTTATGCTTACCATGAGCTTTTTCCTGAAGTAGTACACGTTTTATGCATATATTTGGAGCATAACAGACCTACATGTTATTTCTCCAGAACATGCAGATCAAAATTAATGAAATTGATCATGCTTCTTAGTATTAGAATAGCAAATGCTATGCATGGTCCACATTTGAATCCCTGGAAATATTTTAGATGCCTGGCTTTGTGGCCTCTATAGAAGTGGCAATGTCTTGTGGACCAATCCTAATGACTCAGACTTTGATAGCTCCAAGTCTCTTCTCTCTTTGTCAACATATTTAGTTGAATCCCACCAATCCTCCTCTTCTTGCTGGTTGGAATGTGGTTGAGAATGTATAGTTGAAATTTTATATCTATGGGGCAGCCCATAGACTGAGCTGTAAACATCTGATGTGATAGGGGATGTAAATGTGGATAGAATTCTTTACTGATATTTATCTGTTGCCATGAAAGTATTTTTCCTACCAAATCTTGTGGTACTTTTTAATTCAAGTTTGTCATTAGGAAACTCAATTTAGTGGAGTGAAAAGACCTAAAATGGTTCAAGTCCAACTTTTCGGCAGCTAAAGTGCATGCCTTATCTTATATATTAGGATGAAATCTCAAATCTGGCATACTGGCAAATCAAGTGGATTACTTTAGATAATACTCCCCAAGTGGATGATGTTGAAAACTTGACGGCATGTCTTCAACTATCTTCAACTAGTGAATTACGTTGTTACAAATAGGTCTGAAATGTTTGGGCTATACCAAACAAAGGGTTGGATTTGGGTACAGATTTTAAAGGGGTTGAACAAAAATAGATTTTTATTCCTCGGACCTTTACTTGGTT
The DNA here is from genome assembly GCA_019022515.1 of Quercus aquifolioides. NCBI lineage: Eukaryota > Viridiplantae > Streptophyta > Magnoliopsida > Fagales > Fagaceae > Quercus > Quercus aquifolioides. The sequence continues at coordinate 8,398,037 of CM032336.1, read as the reverse complement.
TTGATGGGTTCTCTCAACCAGATATGACCCATATATTTTCATGTAACCTGACCCCCCAAAATACTTAAAAAAATATTTCTTAAAAACAATTTTTTTTCTTATTTCCTTCCATACAAATAACAAAGAAAATACTCAAAAATAAAAGTTGAATAATACACAAATCCTAGTATCTTTATTTACCATATAAAAAAAAATCTATTTACAAATATACATTAAAAATGAGTTAACAAAGAGTTAAAATTAAAATTTCACAATAGAAGTAAGGTCAAAATCGGATATGGCCCAGACTAAAACAAAGCTAAATGCTGGCCAACTAGCACGAGTAAAAATCTTTTCATAGATCCGGGCTGACTTCTTGCAGTTAGAGGTACAGTCAAAAATCACCTAACTTGTCTTGTTTAAAAATAAATAAAAAAGTAATTTTCTAACACCTTTTACCATGCATAATTCACAATTATTTCATATGGTAAATTGTAATGGATTGTTTATCTTTTTCATATAAGCACACTTTTTCCCTATTACTTATGATCTGCATAATCGTGACACTGAAAAGATTGATCTTAAATTTTTTTTCATTTAGTGGCAAGAGAATATTTTGGATCGTGAACAGCCTGCCCATATGACCGTGTTTGGAGGCCTAAAGATAACCTTGTATGCCAAAAAGTGATATATATATATATATATATATATATAAATGGATCAAAGAGTTCTTTTACTTTTGTTGGTTTTCAAAATAAACATTAAAGGTTCCTCCTATTATAACTACTGAATTATAAGAAAAAAAAAAAAAAAAAAATTCATGACATGGATTTTTCTTTTCATTTTTTAAGCTTTGATTCTTTACAGAATTATGCTATGGCATGGCATGAAATTAGAAACTATTTTACTTTTTTCTTGGTTTTTAAATTAAGATAGAAAAAAAAAAGTGGACAAGTACAACTGAATTATTGGAGGACAAAATTTTTAAATATATGTATACATAGTGAGAATGATTGGAGGACATTTCTAGAACATAATGGGCGGAACATCCAGTTGGGATCAAGTTAGAAATGCGTAGAAAAGAAAAGAAAGGTACAATGTGGTGGTCCTTCTCTCCGGTCGCCTTGTTTATCAAATGGACCTTGTGAGCATTCACAATGAGCCAGCCATATGTCAAATGTAACCAAAATTTAGCATTCAAGCCCAATAACTCTCAACAGCCAGAAAGCTAAACATAGAAAAGTGTAAATTTTTTTGGCATAGTGTTATAGTACCATCGTAAATGTATAATGGTACTGTATCACTATGCTAAAAAAAAAAAAATTAATATTTTAATCCCTTTTACTCTTTCTCTCTCCTCTGTGTCAGACTCTTTCTTTCTCAACTCTCTCTTTCCTCATCTCAGATTCTCAGTATTTCGTCTCCCTCTCTCTCTCTGACTTCTTCATCTCTCACTCTCTCTCTTTGTGCTAGTGTTTGAGGTAGAAGACCTTGGAGTCGCCGGTGGCGGTGGAGGGTGTTAAAAATACTGAATAATTGTATTGTATTTCTCAATGAAAGAATATACATGAGTGCCTTTATATAGGAGGCATATGAGTGCAGTACAAGTAAGAGTGCAGTACAAAAATGTGTGCTATACAAGTAATCTAGTTAGGCCTAAAGTCCACAACATTATACACGTTAACAGCCCCCCTCAAACTCAAGGTGGATGTGAGACCAACTTGAGGTTGTCAACCAAAGTACGAAGGCGTCCCTTAGAATGTGACTTGGTGAAAATATCTGCAAGTTGATCTTTAGAGGAGACTGAGATGAGCTTGAGAGCACCATGGACAAGATGATAACGGATAAAATGACAATCGATCTCGATGTGTTTAGTCCGTTCATGGAAGACATCATTATGAGCAATATGAATAGCACTCTGGTTGTCACAATAAAGAGGAGTAGCAGAGGATGTAGACACACCTAAGTCTTTGAGAAGCCATTGTAGCCAAAGGAGCTCAGATGTGGTATCAGCAAGGGCACGATATTCTGCTTTAGTACTGGAGCGGGCCACATGAGTTTGTTTCTTGCTTCACCAAGAAATCAGAGAAGAACCAAGAAGAAAGCAATAACCAGTGGTGGACCTGCGATCAGTGAGATCTCTTGCCCAATCAGCATCAGATAATGCATGGAGAATAAGAGGAGACTGAGCAGAGTAGAAAAGACCATGGAAGAGAGTGTCCTTTAGGTATCGAAGAATGCGCAGAACAGTAGCATAATGAGTCGATCGTGGAGCAGACAGATATTGGCTCACCTGGTGAACAACATAGAAAATGTTTGGACGAGTGACAGTGAGATAAACTAGGCTGCCAACCAAGCGTCTGTAAAGAGAGGGATTAGACAATGGTTTCCCCCCTGAGGGAGTCAGATGCGCATTAAGCTCAACTAGAGTGTCAACAGTCTTGCTATCAGTGAGTCTAGCTCGAGACAGAGTTCAGAGGCATACTTGGCTTGAGTAATATAAAGTCCATCTGTAGAATGAGTGATTTCAAGACCCAAAGAAGTAGCTAAAGATGTCCAAGATCTTTCATCTCAAACTGTTGACTGAGAAAATCCTTGAGTTCTTGAATGCCACTAAAGTCATCACCAGTTATGATCATATCATCCACATACAGGAGAAGTAAAATAGTGTCTTTGTCAATGCGACGAAGAAATAAGGCAGAATCATAATGACTGGCCATGTAACCCAAGCGAGAGATGGTAGAGCTGAATTTGGCAAACCAAGCTCGTGGAGCTTGTTTAAGGCCATAAAGTGCATGTCGAAGGTGACAAACCTTGTTTGAGTCAACAGAGAGACCAGGAGGAGGTTGCATATACACTTCTTCACTTAAATCCCCATTAAGGAATGCATTTTTGACATCCATCTGAAAAAGATCCCATTCACTGGCAGCAGCAACAGCTAAGAGGGCACGAACAGATGAGATATGAGCAACCGGAGCAAAGGTCTCTTCATAATCAATCTCATACTCCTGTGTAAAACCTTTTGCAACAAGACGAGCTTTGTAGTACTCAATGGACCCATCAGAGCAAGTCTTAATCTTGTAGATCCACTTACAACCAACCACAAATTTCCTTGGGGGGGGAGTGTCACCAAATCCCAAGTATGGTTTTTAGATAATGTATCAAGTTCTTCTTTCATTGTAATCTGCCATAAAGGGTCAGTGAAAGCCTCACGATAGGTGTGAGGCTCATGTAGTGTAGTAAGGGCAGTGTAACAATGATAGTTAAGTAAATGTGCAGGAATAGATCTTACCCGAGTTGAGTGACGAGGTGGAATGTCTTGTGCAAGATTTTCAGGCGGAGCAGGAGCAGGGGATCCAAGCTCAGGGTTGGGGTTGGGTAGCTCGTCTTCAACGTGTTCATCTTCCACCTGTTCATTAAAGGGTGAACTAGGAAAGGGATCAGTGATATCTGGTGGTTGGATAGAGAAGTCTACAGGAGAATCAGGAGCAACTACAGGAGGATTAGGAGTAGCTACAGAAGGAATATGTGCCTCATCTGGAAAAAGATCTAAGACAGAGGAGGAAGACAGGGAGGCACGAAAGTGAGAGAGCTCGACAAAGAGGCGAAGTTCCCAAAAGACAACATTGCAGAAGATGCGAAGACGATGAGAGATAGGATCATAACACGGATACCCCTTTTGAGTTTCGTCATAGCCAAGAAAACAACAAAGCTTTGACCGAGGCTCAAGTTTGTTATGCTCATGTGGCTAAAGAAGAACAAAACAAGCAGAATCGAAGGAGCAAAGGTGGTGATAGTTTGGAGGTGACCCAAAAAGGAGCTCATATGGAGTTTGATTTTGGATAACAGGACTCGGAATGCGATTAATAGTATGAATAGCATGAAGAGCAGCTTCACCCTAAAAAGGAGCAGGAACTTTGGCAGAGAGAAGGAGAGCAAGAACAGTGTCAAGAATATGACGAAGTTTTCGTTCGGCTCTACCATTTTGCTGAGAGGTACCTGGACAAGTTAGTTGATGAACAGTGCCATAGGAATGCAAAACAGCTTGGAAAGCATATTGAGTGTATTCAAGAGCATTATTAGATCGAAAAATTTTGATGCGTCTGGAAAACTGAGTTTCAACCATTTTTGCAAAATTAGAATATACTTCCAATAATTCAAAACGATGTTTCATATTAAAAATCCATCTATAGCGAGAGTAATCATCAACAAAGACAACAAAATATCGAGACCTACCAATATTAGAGACAGAGGAAGGCCCCTAAACATCAGAATGAATAAGGTCAAAGATATTAGTGGATATTGATTCACTAGTATTGAAAGGCAAAATTGGTTGTTTTCCTAACTGACATGAAACACAATCAAAATTTTCTGTAGACACCGAACCTAACAAACCTCTAGAAGCCAATTGTTGTACCCGAGAGGAAGATGCGTGACCAAGTCGAGCATGCCAAAGTGCAAGGGAAGGAATTGAAGAAATTGTAGTAGCTGCAGCAATAGAAACAGGAGCAACAAGTGGAAGACGAAGGTTGTCCACGGGAAACATACGCCCAACTCTAGAATCGGTCCCAAGCTCCTGTCCCATCCTCGGATCTTGCACAATACACCCAGAATAATCAAATATAATGCGATAACCTAACTCAGCTAATTGTCCCACAGAAAATAAATTGTAAGAAAGGTCAGGAACATTAAAGACCCTAGGAACAGAGAGGTTGGAGGTCGAAACAGAACCTATATTATGGCCAGATAAAGTTGAGAGAGAAGAGGAATAAGATGCATTACCAACCATACGAATGACATTGGCGATGATGTTTTTAAGGTCATCTGTGGACATGGTGAAAGTGCGTCCTGAAGATTTAGACTGTGCAGAGACGAGAGCCATTGGCTGGACACTCTCAGTGTTAGCAACAGTAGTAGTAGAAATTGAAACAGCTGATTTGTTGCGATGATAGCAAGTCTCAATATTGTGGCCAAAATGTTTGAAAAAATTGCAAAAACGTTTGCTGGATTGTCGGCGACGATTATTGCAACAAGAAGAAGACCTGTCCTTATTCTTCATTTAGAAGTAAAATATGCAAAAATGGACTACAAAAATGAAATCTACGCGAAAAACTGGGTAAGAAGCACCTGGACTACAAAAAAGTCAACTTTGTCAAGAAGTCAACAGTCAAACCTGGTCAAAGTTAATTGTCAACAGAGAGATCAACGGATGACGTTAGCAGGCTGACTGGCGATGATGTCAGCAGATGACGTGGTGTTGACGTAAGTAGGTGACGTCAGCTAGGGTTAACGTGGCAGTGATTACGTCACAGATGACGTTAGTAGGTAACCCAGCGGCAAGTGGGGCGCGTGGATCAACTTTGCCGAAGCTTTGGGAGGTGCGTGAGGGCGCGTGCTGTGTCTAATGAAGCCAATTCTTTTTCAAAAATGCAGATCGAAGAAAGACGATTCTGATGGTGTCGACAGCAACAAGATTGGAGCAACCCTAATGGCGCGTGGAATGCGTGGAAGTATTTGCCGAAACGTTGACTAGTGCGTGGCGGCGCGTGGCTGGTCAAATGTGGATGTTTCTGGCGGCAATGTGTAGAGCGATTGAAAAGCTACACGGGGATATGGCTTATGTCTTAATCGGAGGTCAGAGGTGACAGATCCAATGATGGCAGTGGTTTGTAGAGGAGCTTCTGGTGGTGGAGATTCAATCCTGAGGACCTCTGACGACGTGGAGCAGCCGGGAAAGGGCACTGAAAGGGTTTACTGACCACAGAAGTTGAGGCAGCGAAAAATACCGACAAAACAAGATTGCAAGACACAAGAAAATTAGAGCAGTGGCTCTGATACCATGTTAAATATTAGCATTGATACACCATGTTGAATATGCTATTATGGATGCGGAAGCAAAAGTATAAAGTATAGAACACAGTAACACACGAGAGTTACGTGGTTCAGCCTAATGGTCTACATCCACGGAGGAAACCCTAAATGACTACATCAATAATATATTAGAGTGTAGTACAAATCCTATGTTACAATGAATCATAACATGTGTATATATAATAGACTAAACCCTAGACTAATAGACTTCTAGTACAAGTAGGAGACTTGCCTTGCACACAAAGTAGAATTAGGATTAGGCCTATGTTAATGGGCTAATATATCTCTAACACCTCCTCTCAAATTCCAGATGGAAGCTTGATGAAATCTTGAGATTTGATAAGGTTGAAAAGATCCCTTGAATGAAGTTTGGCTCTGTAACAGTAGTTTAAGGAAGACAATGGTCTTGCAGTGTTGATGCGACTTCTAACGGTAGCTTGACTATACCGCAGAGTTTTGACGGCAGTAGTAGGAAGCCAAAGAAAATGAACGCAGCGAAAAAACACCGAGGAAGACAAGTATTGCTCTTAAATATACCGTAAGAACAAAAAACCATGGCCACAGGAAGGTGGCTCTGGTACCATGTTAGAAATACTGAATAATTGTATTGTATTTCTCAGTGAAAGAATATACATGAGTGATTTTATATAGGAGGCATATGAGTGCAGTACAAGTAAGAGTGTAGTACAAGAATGTGTGCTATACAAGTAATATAGTTGGGCCTAAAGCTCACAACACTATACACGTTAACATAGGGGATGAGTTTGGTGTCAAGGAGCTTGAGGATTTCGTCGCAGATGTTGGAGAGCTCCGACTCGATCTTGGATTTGTAGTCTTGGATCATGGACACGTGGTCCTCGTTGCCGTAACTCTCCTTCTTCTGCTCGATCAAGTGCGGCACTCCCGTGTCCACTAGCACTCCTGTCTAGAGCGAAGAGAAGGCGAAAAAGAGAATTCCTAATAAATCCTCAAAATTGATAAAATTGGTTTGTGATTGTGATATCAAAAGAGAAAAAGAAGGGAGAGATGGAGGCCATAGACTCAGTGTTCGATCCATTCAGAGAATTCGCCAAGGACAGTGTCTGCCTCGTCAAACACTGCCACAAACCCGACCGTAAAGGTATCTCTATCTAATCACTAATCATATTCAAAACCCACCTCTTCTTTTTTTAGATCCGATGTTGGATCTCTAAATATTGAACTTTTCTGATTCCTAATATTTGATCTGATGGGTTACTATTACTGTTACTGTAGAGTTCACCAAGGTGGCGTTCCGTATGGCCATCGGGTTCGTGGTTATGGGTTTCGTTGGGTTCTTCTGGGTTTTTTTTTTTTTTTTCCTATTGTGTTCGATGCCTAAAGGAAGAGGTGGGTATGGCTAAATTGGGTATGGGTTTTATATGGATGGTGGCTGAATTTTATCTCTGCTCTTTCTTTTTTTATGAGTATGGTTGAATTGGCATTGAAGAGAAAAAAAAAATCAAGGCTTTTTTCAAGTTGTAGGCGTGTATTGGTGGGTGGTTGTTTTGGGTTTGGGTTGGTGGTGGGTGGATGAGAAAGAGGAAAAAACAGAGAGACGGAGAACAGAGATGAAGAGAGAAGAGAGAGAGATTTTTATTATTATTTTATTGTGTAATTTATATTATTTTAATATGTTGTATGAAAAAATAAAATATGGGGTGTTGGATGTATTGTAAAATGGTATGGTATAATTGATAAAATAGTTTTTTGAGATGGTAAAATAAAATATGATAGAATTTTTGGATGTGAATGCTCTAAAGCTTATAAATGGTAAAGGGATTTCAAGGCTTCAATCCAAAAAGAAGTAGTATTTGGTTTGGCTATGGCTTATACTTCATGTTCGTGGAATGGAATACTAAAATACCTACGGTGCTTGTTAAAGTTTCCCTAATGCGGGTCTTATATAATAAAAAATAAGATAAATAAAAGAAAAAGACATAAAAATACTTATAAATTGAAAAAAAAAAAAAAGACATAAACCTTGCGGTGTCCGGATGTGGGTCTTTCTCTCTCTTTTGCTCTTTATCTCAACTTTCCTTTTCCCCTTTTTATTTTGTCCTGTTCTTTTAGCCTCATAAATGTTTTTGGTTTCATTTTTTCTTCCTTTTTTGTTTACGAATATTGCCATTTAGTTGTTTTGTGACTTTTGTACCCTTGTGCTATTTTCTGATTAATATTGTTTTGTCCTGTCTTATTAGGTGTGTTAAAATGATGATTAAATAGTTAAGTTTATTAATATTTTTTAACTGTGTAAGCTTTTGAGATAAATAATAGTTTTTCTAGAGTTACATTTACATAAACTTTTGAACTCTTTGCAATATCAAAGAAATGAGCATTTAGAATCCATGCATCAATACTAAAGCGTTCAAGCTTTCTTTGTACTCACTAACTTCATCTTAATTTTTACAAAACCAAAAAGTAATATTTAGGAAAAAAAAATGTAAAATATATTAAGAGTGAGTTTGTGAATGACTTATTTGTCGTAGTTTATTAGGATAGTGTTTATAAAAAAAATATAGTTTTTGACAACTTTTATTTTTATTATAAAAAAAGAAAGAAAAATTACACTTAACCATAAATTATATCATGTTTTACATTTACCTTCTCTAGGCTACAAGAATGTGCTACCAGCTGTCTAAACTAAAATTCATGTAATACTTTACCTCTCCCTATATGTTCTCAATTAAGTCTAACGAAATGTAGCATTAAAAGTTAAATTTACCCTCTACCTTTTGTTTTGAAAGGGGGAATAAATTGGTCTTTCAATACTAAATTTCATTAGACTTAACTCCAAAATAAAAGTCAGAAGTTATATATTACAAAGTTATAACTTTGAAGAGTCCATTGCATACTTTAATAGTTCTGAGAGCAAAATATAAAATGTGGTATAATTTAGAAAAAAATATAACTTTTATGTTAAAAGTGTGACATAATATGCATTTAGAATTTGCTTTAAAAAGTTTTCATTTTGTCTTTCTAACTTTCAGAAAATAAATTATACATTATTTCATAATTATTTATTTTCACGCATGTTAATACGCAGGATAAAAGTTGAACCGCAAATTTAAATAGAGCATATGCTGTTTTAACATTTATAATACACTTCTGCAGAACATGTCAATCCTGTCCGAAATTTGCATGGCATGTCGTACCTGACAATCCTAAATGATGAGCGTACGACCAGACCAGAAAATCCCAGTAGATGCCACTTTTACTGTAGATTATTGTGAGATCAAGATGACTGAAATGAAGATGTAGTCTGACTATTCATGAAAGCAACTAAAAAATTCGTGTATAATCTAAAGCCTGTATACCTGGAAAAGCACTCACTAGTGAACTCATGTTTGGCACATGGTTGATCTAACGAATAATGCTATTGGTATGTCCCCTTTCAAAAAAAAAGGTTATTGGTATGACGATTTTCACATTTTTCGTAGCAGTTAAATAGACTGTTTTTTTTAATCAGTTAGTATTGATAACACTTTATTATTTACTGTGAACCACTTGTCAGACAATTGTAAAATATTTTATGAGTATTATAACCTTAAGAGTTATTGTAATCTAAGAAAAAACATGGGTGTCGATGTTCTGTACTCGACGAGATAGAGGCTGGGACTGGGATTACTCAGACATGATGTAGGCCTAATCATTTTTCAATAACAGCCAAAGTCTGGAGGTTGTTATTACTGCACTACATAAATGCATATACTAATAAATTTTTTTTTTTGGTTGTTATTGCTGCACTCCATAAATGCATATACTAATAATTTTTTTGTTTTCTTTTTTGTTTTGGTGGGTATTTTGTGTATCTTTTCACAAAATACCCATTAGTGTAGGTCTAAGTTTGATTCTACTTTATGTGCAAGTTAAATCTTCTGCTTGTACTAGAAGTCTATTAGTTTAAAGTGTAGTTTATTATATATACCCATGTTATGGTTCATTGTGTTAGGTTCTAAAGACTTAGGATTTGATGTATTTAGAACTCTAATGTGTAATGTTGGCAAACCATGATCAAAACAATATGTTTAGTCTTGTTTAGACTTGCTCAAAGTTGTGTAATTTATGTAAAGTTGGAATTGAGTGGCTGCAGATGTATTGGTACATTTCGGCCTGGCTTGATCGATTGAAAGTTGGCCAGAATGTTTTTTCTACAGAATTTTCAACTCAGCCCTACCTCATTAAACGTTTAGGGTTTTATGTTTTTGCCCTAGGTACATAAGGCAAAACCCTAGTCACATCTTGGGAGTTGCTCTGGTTGTATTGTTGCTCATATTTTGCGGTTTGTGTGAATCTCTTGTGAGATCCTTGAGGAGCTTTCCTTCACATAAACTTAGGGTTTTCAAGGTAGAGATAATATCAACATCTTGATAATTAACTCAGTTGCTGCCATTGGAGCTTAAAGAAACAGAAGCGGGAGTGCTTGTACTTGATTGGAGAATCTAAGAAAGAAGGAGTCCGTGGATTCGGAGTTTGCATGTGGTCGTGTCAGTAAGTTCTACTGGTGGGTAGCATTAGGAAGTCGAGCGTGGGTGCTTATAAGTCCTTTTGTATGAACTTCGATTCTTTTATATAGTGGATTCAAGTTTACCTTGAGGATAGCTAGGTTAAATCCTCCCCAGGTTTTTTACCGGTTTGGTTTTCCTGGGTGATCATATCTTTGTGTTCTTTATATTTTCGCTGCTTTATATCTTGATATGATTATTTGATTGTGTTAACCTAGATTTGCATAATTTGACTAAGTTAATCACTTGGCTAATAAACTAGGTTAATCCAATTGTTGTGTTTTAAGGGGTCTAAAAACCTAACACATTGTAATACAAGTTTTGTACTACACTTTTATATAATAAAGATGTAGTCATTAAGGGTTTTCTTCGTGGACATAGTCCATAAGACTGAACTACGTAACTTAGTGTTCTTGTGTTCTTATTTTACGCTTTCTTTTTTCGCATCTATTCAAGCATATTCAACATGGAATATATCATAGCTAATATTTAACTTGTTATCAGAGCCACCTTCCTAGGGCCATGGTTTTATGTTTTTAGATGTGTTTAAGAGCAATCTTTGTCTTTCTCGGTATTTCTTCGCTGCGTTCATCTTTTTTGGCTTCCCACTGTTGCCGTCAAAACTCTTCGATATAGTCATGCCATCGTTAGAAGTGGTATCAACATTGTAAGACCATTGCCTTCCTCAAACCACCATCACAAAGCCATATTTCATTTAAGGGATCTTATCAACCTTATCAAATCTCAAGGTTTCATCAAATTTTCATCTTGAGCTTAAGAGGGGGTGTTAAAGATATATTAGCCCATTAGTGTAGGCTCAAGTCTGATTTTACTTTATGTGCAAGCTAAGTTTCCTACTTGTACTAGAAGTCTATTAGTCTAGGGTTTAATCTACTATATATACCCATGTTATGATTCATTGTAATACATGTTTTGTACTATACTCTTATATAATAAAGATGTAGCCATTAAGGGTTTCCTTTGTAGACATAGGCCGTAAGGTTGAACTACGTAACCTAGTGTTCTTGTGTTCCTATTTTATGCTTCCCTCTTCCGCATCTATTCAAGCATATTCCATATGGAATATATAATAGCTAATATTTAACTCTCAATATTTGTCTTGAGTTTCATAAATTTAAGGGTGTATATAGTACCACATCATTCAAAATTCTATGGACAAAGTTTAGCTACAAAATTGGTTGTAGTCTTAGGCTACAACCTTACTCAATATCTTTTCATTAGAGGTGAATTTTGACAAATCCACCATTAGATTACATCTTCTTCTTATATCCTTTATATTTGCAAAATTTCTAGAAAATTAAAGACTAATTGCTATGTCTTCAATAAATTTTTTAAATTGCAAGTTTTTTTAGTTTAAAATTATGCATAAAATATAAGTTTATAGATCATATAGTAAATAATATCCGAATGACACAAAATTTGGCATGTGTATTAAGAGTGTAAAGAACATGCAATTTAACGGTTAGATTTTCAAAATATTTAATAATGTTTAATTGAGTAAGGTTATAGCCTCATGTTATACCCAATTTTATAGCTAAACTTTGTCCAAATTCTATTAATCATAAAACAGACTCTCTCTATTCAAAGCCAATGAAAAAGATCATTTTTCTATGCTTATGATTTGACTTCAATTATGTTATATTTATTAGAAAAAATAAAATAAAATAAAAATATTTTGTTAGAAAAGTTGTTGGTATTGTGATTGAGAGACGGAAAAGAATGAAATAGAAGCCAAAAGAAGAATTTATGTGATTTGGTATTAGAGGTTTACATTCAAGGCAAAACCTTGATATATATATATATATATATATATATATATATATTGAAGAGGCTTCATCTTTATTATAAGTTCTGTATATTACAATGAACCCATTGAATGTACTTTTTAATAAGTTAAATTCTAGCAAACAATTTAATAAAAAAAAAACTATGATTACCATACTTAAGCCACAAGGAGGATTAAGATTACTTTGTTTCACTTTAGGTAGGATCAGGGTGGAGGATGGGAGGGGGGGCGCCAAGACACCCTAGATTTTTAAAAAATGCCCCCTCCTCCATTTTAATGTTAAAAATTCAAAATATTGAGTAATTTTAGGTAATGGCCACTGTAGAGTCACAATTTGTAGCCCAAGCCCAAAAGAGATGGGATTTGGGCCTAGTGAACCCAATACAATAAATTTGTAGAGTGTGGGTGAAAGAGCTGGACTATATGTGAATTAAACAACGGCTAGTTATGATTTAAAGAGTGAGTACACACAAAAAACACACTTAGAGCTTGATTAAGTTGGTGTCCGAGGAGATTAATTATGACTTGAATTGTATTTAGAAGCTGTGATGGTCTAGAGTGTTACAGTAACCTTTCTTCTCTCCTTCTTTTCTTCTATTTTTCGATCCCCTCTTATGGGGGATCTCTTACATTATATAGCCCCCTTCAGGTCATTCTGACCGTACACTTGTTAGCCATCTAAACCTTCACTTGGGTACATGTCCCATCAAACATCATTTTCTGGTTCTCTGTGAGTGATGGTAGCTGAGATTGTACTGTTCAGGGGTCTTCTCCATATAAATACGGCAAGAAAAGTTGCTGCGATGCACTTAATGCAGTGGTAGCAGTTTTTCTTTAAGATATTTCTATATTCTTATCCTCTTTGTACGTGCCTGAAGTTCGTCCTTATCGTTGGAATTTTATGAAGGGTCACCTACATCGTCTAACTACAGGCTTGATCGATGTTTGTCGTACCTGATGAGGGGATACTCCTCGGACAACACTTCCCCATTCATCTCCCACGTAGCTCTTGACCTTGAAGTCTCTAAAAAACTATTTATGCCTCCTCGGACGTACTCTAGTCCTCGGACAAGGCCCAAGGCCCACTATCCAAATTTAGGCTCTTACCCCCACAGCCACCTTCATTTAAAAAAAAAAAAGTATTAATACTCTTTAATTTATTGTTGTCTCCTTTATTTTCCTTTCAATGTTGACCTCTTGTCATATATAAGTCATTAATTTTAGGAGCATTTAAAGCATAGGTTTATAAAAAATATATAAGTAAATCTCTTTAGTAAAAGATTTTTTTTTTCCCCAAAAATAAAGTTACACGCATTTATATTGAGAGAGTTAAGAATACAAAGATACATTTAACATGGCCCCATTGAGAAAATTTTCTAGCTCCGCCATTGGGTAGGATTAGATGTAATGAACTTGGACTAGAGTGATCATATAACAAACTTGAGTATCGATTAGGATTGTGCCTTGATATCTTTAGCATCTCACTCAAACTCAAGGTGGAAGCCTAAAGACAACTTAAGTTTGGAAAGATGGTAAAACCTTGAGGGAAAATGTAACTGGATTGGTTGCGGAGTAGCTTGACTAGGGTGTTAAATGTGGAACAAAGGCCAAATGTATGCAATGATTGAGACTCAAATATGCGCACAATGCAGATCATACATGCGTATTCTATTGATCAAAGGATGGTTTGAAAAACTCTAATTAAAAATGATAGAGATGCATGACCATAAAGAAAGCCAAAATGCCGTTGATCAAAGGCGTGGTCTTAGTAACATGGCCTGAAGATGATAAAGACGCATAATCAGAGAGAGAGCCAATCGATGAGGATACCTGTTAAGTGATACTTAGTTAATTATATGGTTGAGAACATTTGATAAGAAGGAAAACTGGGAATCAGGTATAAAAGAAAGATGCACGTGCCTATTGAATGTAGTTGAAATCACCAAGATTGTCTTTCAAAAAATTACTAGATCTAGACATTGTCCATGATAAGTGATAGATCATGATGAGCCCTATAGAGTGGCTGGCAATGGCGGTAAGAGAAAGAACTTGGATCTAGTAACTAAAGATATGGATAAATGACGATAAAAAATATTTGACTTTGATACCGACTTAAAAAAAAGAAGATAAAACTCAACTATATTACTATGTTAGAAAAAAATGTTCGGCTTAGGGGTGAGAGAGACAAAAAATAGTCTTTGATACTTTTATATTTATAGCAAAAGTCTTCGTTAGTTATGTATTTATTATTAAGCTTTGCGGACTACAAGAAACCATTTGAAGGGTATTTTTAGCAAGTTAAAGTTTTTGATTAACATGGATTCTAGTGAGTGTCTCTAATGGTTGTATAAGAGATCTGAGATTCAATCTCCGCCTACACCAAAAATTGATTGGTGTCTTGGTCTGATGATAAAGAGCTAATTAACAAAAACTAAATTAATGATATAGTACTTGAATTATACGTACAGTTATGATTACTTCAACTACAATCTAAGTGCAATTAGATATAATAAGTTTGGACTAGACTTATGTTACAAACTTAGATCTTAACTGGGGTTGAGCTTTGATATCATTAACAAAATTAATTTCTTAAATTTTTTTTTTCAGGCGAGATTTGTATTCTCATGTACATCCGATTGGATACTAACTAAATATTAGGATAAGGAACCAGCAAACATAGTCAATCAAACCATGGCAGTGTGTCTTGCAATAATGCCAAGCACACACAGCAACACCAGCTAAAGACTAAAGAGTCAATGGGCTTTCGATCCATATTTCAGAGTGGTGTGTTTGGATACGTATATTGCTGAAAACAGAAAGTTTTTTTTCTTGAATAAAGTACTTGCACGTCTTGTAAACAGTACACAAGACCCACTGAAAATGCAAAACACAGCTGAAAATTCAGTTTCAGTTCTATCCAAACCTACGCCAAGCAGAGTGAAAGTGAAATTTGACAGACAGTCCCGATTCCTCTGTTCTTCAACGTGGCTAATTGTGAGACATCCAATTCCCTGGAGAAAGAGGAGTGTAAGGCTGGTTGCGTTGCATCAATCACGTGCAACTATTAGATTACCACCAATAGCAAAGTAGAGAGAGGGTGGGGGCCCAGAGTTTCAGAAAAAGTTGATCTTGATATGCCACCAATAGAAATGGTAGTTAAGAACCCAACATCTATCTGTAGGAGAGTAGTAACCATGAAAGTTTCACTGCACCTCACCTAACCCCTCAAAATGAAAGGAAAAATTATTGAGCAATGCTAGGACCACGTAATTGTCCACAATTTGATACGTAGCGAGTTATGAGTCATAGAAATATGATTGTAAATCTATATAAAACTATATATCTATCACTCATAACTTGCTAAGTGACGAATTGTGACCAAAATTGTGGCCAATTAAATGATCCTAGCATTGCTCAAAATTACTGGCCCATACTCTCTCTCAGAGAGGGGTGGATTTCACTAGCAGACCCACCCCTTTAGAGAAAAGAAGCATAGTCCCAGACGATGCAATAAGCCCCAAAAAAAAAGTGAGAAAAGGGAAAACAACGTAAAAAATCTCTTTTTACACCCAACTTTTTTCACAATGCTTTAGTCCAATGTCCACCAACATCCTGTCGCTCTCTCTCTCTCTCCACTTCATCTGCTACAAGTTGCAAAGGTATGTGTCTGCCCCACTTCCACGATGTTAAAGCTCAATTTCATTGCCCTATGAAATGGATTTAAGTTTCTTTCCTTTTTTTTCCTGGTATCTTCATTACTGCTTTTGCTTCATGGGTTGCTTTTAATGCAAAATTTCTCAATTGGGTTTGGTAATTTTTAATTGTCTGACATCCTTTTTTGCATGGTCTATTACATCTCTTTCTTGTGTTTTTCATTGATATGTGGCTTAAATTGCTAGACAATCTAAGGTGTTTTAGCAGGCCCTTTGTAGTAACATTTTTAAGTGTGCTTCTTTCTTTCTCTATCCAGGAATATGGCAAGTATGGGAGAGAATGAGCGTGCTCTGCTTCTCTGAGGGAGTAAACTACAAAGAGCTAGGAAGAGAAAAGAGTGACTCTGAGATTTTATAATGCCAGTTCCGCTTGCCCCATACCCGACACCGGCTCCAGCACCATATACACCACCTGCTAATGGTATCTTACACAGTTCCATACTTAGATTAAGCTTTAACAATGTCAAATCTCTATCTTTTTCATTTCTGATAAATTAGAGGATTATTTAAGAAATCTAGGAATCTTTCAACCACTGAATGGTGAATTAGATGTAGTAAGAAAGGCTTTTCTTTTTCTTTTTCTTTACATTCTGTCTTCTAAGAAAATATAAGGTCTAATTATATAATTAATTTCAAGCATAGTTTCAAAGGAGAAAAAAAATCCGACAAGTTCATAGAGAAGAATAAACTATTAGATGGGTTAGTCAAATCAAAAGATAATAAAATTAGAATAGTACATATTAGATATGGGAGAATTCTTAAATTAGCAATACTTGCTGTACATTTCAGCAGAGTGTCAATGCTGGAAAATAGTGGTTTTGCACTAGTTCAAAGTTGTTATGTTTCTATTAGGTATGACTGTTGATATAGTTTATGTCTATGTCGGTGATCAGGTGCGCAGAGCCAGCTTGTGTGTTCTGGATGTCGAAACCTTTTACTGTATCCCGTTGGAGCAACTTCTGTATGCTGTGCTGTCTGCAATGCAGTCACAGCAGTGCCACCTCCTGGTATGTTCTCTATTTATTTTGGAGTTTATATAATAAGTTCAGTTCAATTTTGAGTGTCAATCTATATTTGGACTGAACAAGTAAACATGGAAAATGAACACTCAGTTTTTGCTTGTACAACTCTTTGCCAGGCACTGAAATGGCCCAGTTGGTTTGTGGAGGCTGCCACACCTTGCTCATGTACATTCGTGGTGCAACAAGTGTACAATGTTCTTGTTGTCACACTGTGAATCTAGCCTTGGAAGGTGTATAACTATTTACAGCATAAACAATTTTACAAGAATTTTTTTTCCTCTCCACCATATAATCTCTTAAAACTTTGAAATATCCTCTGTTCTATGTTATGATTGGCAACCTTACAATTGAGTAATCACTAAATGGGGGCAATCGTCAAATGTATTGTGACAGCAAACCAGGTAGCACACGTCAATTGTGGTAATTGCAGGATGCTATTGATGTACCAATATGGAGCACGATCTGTGAAATGTGCAGTCTGCAATTTTGTGACATCAGTTGGGGTCAGTATTCTTTTGCACTCATTGGGTAAATGTTAATGGAACTAATAGGTTTCTTCCTATAATGCAAGTGACCCTGAAAATTTAAATTCAAAATAAAGAAAGCATTTCTAATCAGTAAATTGAAATTTAATAGCTATTTAAGGTGTATAATTCATGAGCAAATGAAGCTTCAAGGTATGATGCATGTAGAGTTGAAGCCAACTGCAATATTAAAAAAAAAATATTGAAATCTTTTTTCTGCTTTGTCTTCTCCCTAACTCCTAAATCCACATTGAACCCCCAAGGGGAAAAATGGATTTGCAAATGGAATCTCATGTGCTTCCAAATGTTTCCATAAGCAAAATTTTAAATACAATTATCTACTTTCTATCTATATAAGATGAATTGGTGGCCGAAATTAAGATAAATTAGGGGCCGAAATTTGGAATTTTCATGTATAACTAAAATATACTTTAACAAATTAAGCTAATTGCAATACCATGACCAATTAACTGAGTTTAACTTATAAAGATGTTGAGCATAACTTGTTATGCACTAGGTTATCTAGGTACAAATATGTGTATGATCTCTGAAATCACACAAAAATTATTCTTGAATTTCATCCTTAACGCTTTAACCACTTCCTTTTTCGCTCTAACATTGAGAGATACCATATGCAAAATATCACTATAAAGAACTGTATAATACTACACACTTCCCCCTATTTTGGTACATTTATATTTCATATTTTGTTAACTGTGGTGTCACTGGATGATGCAGGCCTCAGCAAGCACTACTGAACAGAAGTTCAACAGTTAAAATTTTTCATACAACTAAGTTGGTCATTACCAGCTCTACAACCTTGGTTTTGCGTAAAACAATATTCCCCATCAGTGTATCTTTCAGCAAGCAGATAACCCTTCCCCTAGTCACATGTATAGAGTTATTTTTTTCCCTTGCGTGATGTCTTTTATGAATAAGTATTGACAGGTTGGAATGGATGTATGTAAACTATTCTATTAGAAGACTTTTGAGTGCTTTTGGAAGTCTTCAGATAAGATGAACTTCATTTTCTTTTACTTTGACATGTGTGTATGAGTGGCATCAAATACACGGGAAGATTTTACATCAGATACTTTCTGCTTTTTGGTTGGGTCAATTTTTCCAAGTGCAAACAATTGCTTGGCAGCAATTAAGACACCTAACATTAATTATTTGAGGACCAAAGAGATATTTTAGAGACACTATTGGATTGATGATTATCTAAAAGAAGTACGTTATTAAGATGTAAGACCATGACTTTCATGAGTAACCTCACAAAGATTTTAGGATTAGAGAAAACCCAAAAAGAATCTTTAAACAAAGACAACATAGACATGTAATTCAGAATTGGATAAAAACTTTCCTACGGAGGATTTTGATACCAAAATATGCAAGAAAAGGTTTGATAACATAGCTGTTTGCCAAGAAAGGGAGAGAGGGAATATGAGGTCAGTATAGCAAATTATCCATTATTAGTTGCAAACCCACGCGATGCGTGAAAATATATAATTATTTTGTAAAATGCTATAATGTATAATTTATTCTCTAAAAATTATTGAAAATAATTTGTTCTCCTTAAAAATTGAACTATTTTTAAAAGTATTATCAATTTTCGTTCCATTATTTTGGGTTTTTCTTAATAACTAAATCATGAAATCAATGAAGAATAAAAAACAAAAAACAATGTCTATACATATCTATACTATATATAATAATGGAAGTTTTGAAAAAAAAAAAAAAATCTTTCTTTCTTCTCTTAAAGCTCCTTAGAAATGTCTTTGGCCACTTAAGAAACCTTCATTGTCAAACTCTCATGTATCTAGGTCAATGATCCTAAACCCTGCAAGAACCAAATTCCACATTTAGTATTATCAAAATTAGAAAAAAAATTAAACCCCCAATTAATCATGTTTTGAGATTTTCTATTTTCTCGTGACCAAACTTTTGAGGTAGATTTTTTATTATCTATTGGACGGCAAGATCAAATTATTATGTGCTGCATATAATAAGAAAAAGTGTGCCAAACATAATATTTGTCGAAGCCAAACAGAAATTGAGAAAGGTTCCACAACAAAAAAGAACAATTGAGTCAAAAATATGAAAGCAGTAATTGGAGTATAATTACAACATATACTCTATTATTGTTTCAAAACAATCATAGGTAAATACATTAAACTTTGGTTTTCTTTTCTTCCTTTTTTTACATAAAGTTAAACAAATGTCAAATGTAAGAAAACTAAAATGTTAAAGATAAACAAATTGAACAGGCAAAACACAAATATAAAATAAAATTGTACAACATGAATATGAAGTAAGAAGTTGTTGTAGAGATTTCTAATTCTTGAAAACCCTTCTCATAACCGACAAAACAATCCTAGCCATCCATAGCCCCAAAGTAATCACATTGTCGGCAACCCACAAAAAAGCATATCATCCACAAACTTTAGAAATCCAATGGAAAAACTGAAGTTGGGGGAAAAGAAAAAATAAAGAAGGGAAAGAACAAACCTCAAAGGGACTTTCCAAATCTGATGCCACTTTGGCAACTTTTGCTGAGGTAGAAAGAGCAACTGTAAATTTATAGTGCTAAAAATAACATAGTTAATGCTTTTTGATGGTGCAATGGTACTTCTTTGTAGCACATGATGAGAACATTTTAACTGACTTCTTCTCATTTTATGTAGGAGATTTCCAAGGTCTCAAAAAAGCGTTACTAGTTCTTTGACAAAACCACTCATCCACCATCACATGGCCATTCTGTATCCCCATGTATGCTTAGCTTTCAATCAACTTCTATTGTGTCCTTCTATTCAAATATTCTTTATTGAATAAAACTCTAATATTAAAATTAAACAACGGTTTGTACATTTTTTGTTAGATGTAATTTTCTGAAAAGCACTCGACCATTCTAACTTTGAATTCATTTGTTCAACAAATATATTTTCAAAAGACAAGTCATGTCATCATCATCAGATAATAGTATTGGACCTCTTCCTTGTCCTATATCTTTCTAGATTTGGATAGATTATTAAATAATTTTAACTAAAAATACTTATAAATATTTTTAGGGTTTTCTTTCACTCTTTCTTCATTTTCCCTTTTTTTTTTTTTAATAATTCTTTTTCTAAACTCTATTAAAGTACTCTCATTTAAAACTGCGCCTGTGCCTCCATCCCCATCTGTGTTCGACCTACTCCCACGTCCGCTCCTACGCCTAAGTCCGCTTCCATGCCTGTGGCTACACCTACATCTACATCTGTGCCTACACCTGCTTCTCCCAACTGAAATTTGGGCTTTTCATGCATAGCTACAATATACTTTAAACAAATTAAGCTAATTGAAATATCATGTCGAATTAACTAAGTTTAAATTATAAACCATGTTTAGCAAAATTTGTTATGCACTAGGTTATCTAGGCACAAACATGTGTATAATCTAAAAAATTTAGATAATTAAATAAGTGGTGATGTAAGACTTAGGGGTGTCCAACCAGACCCGATACCCGACCCACCCACCCAACCCACCCAACCCGGCCGATCCGGTCGACCCAATGCCGGCAACGATCGGCGGCAGATCTCCGATCCCAAAATCCGAGACCGGCGGGTCAATTGACGGGTTAGAGCATGGAAAACCGATATCAACCAACCTAACCGGAAAACACACTGGAAATAGCTTTCTCCGCCGATTGAAGTAGTTCGCCAATATGATTTTTTTCGATCTCTTTGAGATCTCGCTTAATCTCTTTGAGATCCATCGAGATTCGTTGAGATCTTGCCAGATCTCTTTGACATCTGCCAAGATCTCTTTAAGTTCGGCCTAATCTCGTTGAGATCAGCCAAGATCTCTTCGAAATCCAGTCAGATCCAGCAAAAATAAGCAGATTTCAACAAAAATTCAGAGCGATTCGCATAGTTCGAGCCCGACAGGAAACTGACCGGAAAACTTTGACGTCCAACCACTCGAACCGTTGTCGTCGGCAGGTTGGCGGCAGGTCCATGTTTAGGAGACCCGAAGTGATCGGGTCGGTTCTAGGTTGGGCATAATCCCGACCCAAACCGACCCGTGGACAGGCCTAGTAAGACTAGTCATTTGTAACCTCAATACTAGAATTAGAGAAAAACCAAAAGGAATAATTAAGTAAAGACAAACTCTTCTTTCACTTAAAAAAATTACATAACTTGTAGTAACTTGTTGTATAATATAAATAGGTGTTAAATATACTATCCACATCAGTCTATCTTAAGAAAAAATTCCATCTATAGAAAAAAGTGTTAAATATACAGGCGAAAATGGGTAACTAGCAATAAATATCCAACTATATAGTTAGCAGGCAATGTTTACAAACTATATTTTTTACTAGCATCTCGAGTCTAAGAGACTCGATTTAGGGTCTATAAATTGAGTCTTTGAGGGTCGATTTTTATGTTTTGATCCGGGTCTGAGTTGGCACTTTTTCCACGTGGCATCCACATGGAAATCGAGTCTCTGAGACTCGATTTAAGCCCATATATAAAACAACAGCAGCACCAACAAAAAAGAAATCAGAGCCAGAAGAAGAAGAAAAAAAAAAAAAAAAAAAAAAACCTCGAAGAAGAAGGAAAGAAGCCGAAAGCCAGAAGAAAAAAAAAAAAACCTAGAAACAACCCCAGGCCGGCGCGACCCGGGCCGTGCACGACCCAGGTCCCGCAGGCCGCACACGACTTTCTGTTTTTGGGTTTTTTTTTTTTTTTTTCTCTGATGAACACATATATGGGTATTTGAGCTTGATCTTTTTCTGGATTCTTTCTCTCTCTGTGATCTGATTGTATTTTTTTTTTTTTTTTGTGGGTATTTCAGTTGTACATGAGAGACTTGAAGACTTGAAATTTTTTCAAATTTTTTTTGGTTTGTAAATCGAGTCTCTAAGACTCGATTTCCAGGTGGTCTCCATGTGGAAAAAGATGTCACATCAGACCATGGAAATCGAGTCTTTGAGACTGGATTTATAGGCCAAAATCGAGCCTCTTAGACTCGAGATGCTAGTAAATAATATAGTTTGGGAACCGGAACTACTAACTAGATAGTTAGAAAAAAAAAAATTAGTTACCTATTTTCCCTAAATATACACATTTAAACTCACCACAACTTTTAAAAATCCAATGAATGGTTTTACAGTTTTACTTTTTATTAATGTCTCAGTCATGCAAATCATTCGCCAGTAAAATATGATAATACTAAAAATGTTACAAATGAGATCATGAAAAAAAATTTGATAAAATTGATTAGCCACTATCATTACAGAATAGATGTCTCTATTTTTACGTATCAAGGGACTGAAATGTATAGAGTTTAAGGTATATGTAAAGATTCACAAAAAAAAGTATAGGTAAAGGTTTAAAAGTATATGTAAAGGTTTTAAAAAAGTATATGTCTATGTAAATATTTTGTTAATAGTGAAAAATAATTGTTAATGCTTACAACAATCACTACTCCATAAATCACACACAACACTATATTTAATATCCTAAAGGGCCTAAACAACTTATAAATTACAACCCAAATCCATCATACAACTACACAATCAAAACATAAGTGGAGAGAGATTGGTGAGAGAGTTTCTCATCTCTCTCATGGAGGGGGTTAGGGCTATGGTGAAGAGGATGCTGGTTTGGAGGAGATACCTTAGGATTAAGGTTAGTTTAGAGATGGAGAGATTGGATGCTTGTCTCTTGGAGAGGCAAAAGATCAAGCTTTTGAGAGCCCAGAAGCGAAGAGCTTTTTATCGCAAGGCATCGGCGAAAGTTTTTACCCATCAGAATGGGAACTATTTATTGGGTTCAACAGGAGTCTTCCTTGCCTTTGATGCTAGATCTTCTTTAGACGCTTCATCAAGAGAAGTGATGGGGAAGCTGATAATGATGGAAAAGCAGCTTTCCATTTGCACATTACGGTGGTATATGGGACGGTGGACACCCCCCTCTAATGTGGTATCATCATATTGGACTACCACATTTTACTGGACAGAGGACACTTGCCCTGGGACGGTGGACATCCCCCCTTCCAATGTGGTATCATCATATTGGACTACCACATTCTATTGGACAGAGGACACTTGCCCCCCCATACTTTAGAATGAGGGAAAGAGTTGGGATGAGCAGAGACTAAGGCTGCTGGAAAAAAGCTTTGTATCAGACCTTGCAGATATTTTGGATGATTGATACCTGATTCTATGCTTACATTTTCAGTCTATGGAGTTTTATATAAAAAAAAAAAAACATAAGCATACAACATGAATTACCTTTTGAATTACTACTTAAACTTTTCATAATTATTGAAAGAGAATTGCCAAAGTTTTTAGGCAACATCAAGACAAGGTATACAAATTTTAATTTAACTTCCATATTAGCAAAAATTGTCCACATTATTTCAACCCTTATGGAAAAGAGGATTTATATCTAACATGCAAAATGTGTTCAATTGACTATGGTAGAATTAAGATTTCAAAAATTAAATATACACATTTAAACTTACCACGACTTTTAAAAATCTAATGAATGGTTCTACAATTTTACCTTTTATTTAATGTCTCTATTATGCAAATCATCCGCCAATGAAATATGATAATGGTAAAAACGTTACAAATGAGATCATGAAAAAAGATAAAACTTATTAGGCACTATCATTACGGAATAGATATCTCTATTTTTACATATTCAAGGAAGTGAGATGTATAGAGTTTAAGGTATATGTAAAGATTCATGTCCAAAAAAAAGTATAGTTGATGATTTAAAAGTATATGTAAAGGTTTTAAAAAAGTATATGTATATGTTAAGGTTTCATTTAACATAAAAGACAATGAAAAACAATTGTTATTGGCTACAACAATTTTTTTATCTAACAATTCTATTTTTAGAGAGAGAATTTTCCTGAGAAAGTTTGAGAGAGATATGGCGACGCCGGGAGGTGTGGCAGTGCTACCAAATTCAGTGAACAAGGTCGACTCGCCTTCATCGTCTTCTTCTTCGTTATGAGAGCTGCTTGTGTGAGGGGCTAGGAGGTGAGGTCACCGATTCTGATTTTTTTGTTCTTTCACAAAGCGATTCATAATGAGCTCGACGCGCTTCACCGATCTACCATGGTCTTCGCCATGGGGAAGCGCAACGATATCTGGTCATTGCTCGAGCGCTACCATTTTCTGCGATTAGTTTACAAGCCCCACTCCAATGCTGAAGATGAGCTAGTCTTCCCAAAAGAGCTAGTCTTCCCAAACGGGTTACTCTTCCCGAATGGGTTACTCTTTCCAAACGGGTTACTATTCCTGAATGGATAACTCTTCCCAAAATTACCTACCTATCAAAAATGGAAGACTAGATGTAACTAATGCGCACAAGAGCTGACAAGTAAGCATTCGCGAGCCTGACCTTCATAAGCGACCGTTACCCACAGGGACGAACGAGAAAAGATGCGCACATTGAGCCTACATTACAATCCTCGCATCACCTAAGACTCTCCTATATTCACACAACCGCCGACAAAGGGATAACTCCCATCTCCTACAAGTTAGTTAAGGGATAACTCCTATCTCCTACAAGTTAACTGATGGATAACCCCATGTCCCTACAATTCAGCTAAAGTAGTCATCCACAGACCCTCATATAAACACTGAGATACTCCAATCTCAAGGTATGCAAAAATACTATTCAGAAACTCTTTTTTAAAAGTTTATTGCGAGTTTCTGACTTAACCTTCGGAGGGTTTTAGGTCAACACCACACCGGTGCTCTCTGAAGGCATTTCTATTTTTGCAGGTTCACTACTCTTCACCTTTTACTGAAGACTATGGGTTTAGGCGATAGATCTACTGACGATTTTGAGCATCATCAAGATGATTACTCTTCATTAAATTTGTCAAAATTGCAAAATAATAATAATAATAATAATAATAATAATAATAATAATACCACCCTTAAAAAATAATCAAGCACAATGCGTGGGTCAGCGACTAGTATTAAAATAAAAATAAAACAAGTTATTTATAGGATTAGAAAAAAAAAAAAAAAAGAGTAAAAAAAAATTACCTTTAATTTTTTTATCATTCGGGGTTGTTTTCGTACATACATTGCATCCTTAGGTGTGTCTACATACTCTGCATCCTCAGGTGTGTCAATCTTGGGATGAGATGTGCTTAGCACTCCCTTGGAGTAAGATGTTGTAACCTGCCCTAAAAAGGGGATAAAACAAAAAACAAAAACAAAACAGAACATATAACATGATCATAGTCTCAATGTTAAAAATATGCTATAAACCTTTAAGTTAAAGGATTTAACTTATTATTGGTTGCATTGAATAATCGTCACATTTCAAAATACACAGCCCTTGCTTTGAATATGGTGCCGTCACTTCCTCCTCCTTGTGCTCATTAATAATCTCTAATTCATAGTATGGTGTTATAAAATCCTGTGAAGACACTAAAATCTGTTAAAAATACTTCGGATGATTAAAAAAAACAGTTTTCTTTTTAATGAATATTATTAAAACAAAAACAAAACCTCAGTATACAAGAATTATGAACAATTAAGGAAAAGAACGTGTATATATATATATATATATGAAAGTAAGCAAGGAAGTAAAAGAACACGTCTATGAAAGTAAGTAAGGGAAGAGAAGAATTAGTGCAGCCATCCAATTAACTTCTATTCAAATATGCTTTATTGAATAAAACTCTAATATTAAAATTAAACAGCTGTTTATACATTTTCTGCCAGACTTATTTTCCTGAAAAGCACTCGACCGTTCTAACTTTGAATTCTTCTGTTCAACATATATATTATCAAAAGATAAGTCATGTCATCATCATCAAATAATAGCATTGGATCTCTTCCTTGTCTTATATCTTTCTTGATTATTGAACAATTTTCACTAAAAATACTTAGTAAAATATTTTTAGGATTTTCTTTCCCTTTTTCTTCATTTTCCTTTTTTTTTTTTTTTTTGAAAATATTTCTCTAAAATCGATTGTTGTACTCTCATTTTTTCCTATGCATCCTCACTAACACCGACGCCTAAGTCTGAGTACACGCTTGTGCCCCCGTCTGTTCTTGACCCTGCGTCCCCATTCGTGTCCGCGCTTGTGCCACCATCCTTGTCCGCGTCCACGCATACACCCACGTCCACTCCTATGCCTACGCTTGCGCCCGCATCCACTCTTGTGCCGGAGTCAACTTCCACGCTTGTGCCTGCACTCGCGTCTGTGTTAACGCCTACACTTGCTTCTCCCAAATGAGTTTTTTCTTCTTCTATTTTGATGATGCATCGGGGTTTTTTTTACAAATGATAGATCTGCATGTTTTTTACGAATTAAAAATGGATTAAAGCAATATTGTCAAGGAGTTCCACCACTAAGTGATGTTTTAAGCCGTTTGGAATGAATTGTGTACAAAGTCTATCAACTTGTAATTGATGTCCTAGATATGCCAAATAATCGATAGACTGATTCAAAATTATGCCCAAATCCCCATAACCCACCCAAAACCTGAAGGAAAAATATGAGCATGTAGGAATTTTTATATCCAGGTCAACTTGCAAATGATCATTTATGGCGTAAATGCACTTTTAGTTCCTACATTTTGGCTTTTTTCCATTTTAGTCCCTACATTTTAATTTTACCGCTTTTAGTCCCTAAACTAATTAACGCGTGTTATTTTCATCCTTTCCATCAGTCAACTGATGGAAATAGTTGAGGTGGCAGCCGGAGGAATTAAAATAATAATTAAAATTCTATTTTGGCATTAAAAAATCTCACATCAGCATCTAAATTAATTTTAATTAAATAAAAAAATTAAAAACAAAATGAAATGAGATCTAAGAACATAAGAACTTGTTCTTCAATGTTCTTCTTAAATCAAGAAATAAACCCAGCAACGACATCAAACCCAGAATCAAATAACATGAACATCAAACCTACAGGAAAAAAAAAATGAACATCACCAAATTAAAGAGCATAAACAAGAGCAAACACAGGAAAACCCACACGAAACCACACCCAAACCAAACCATCCAAAGAATAGAAACCCAGCAAAGCACCCAACTCATCCACTCCCAAACCAAACCATAATCAAAGAAATTTCAAATACCATAACAAGTTAATAACTTAAAAAACAAAAAGAAATTTCAAAATGCGAAATTCCCAGCAAACGCCACAACCAAATCTCCAGCAAACCCCAACCCTAAATGTCTAGAAACGATCACCGATTAGACCAACAACAACAACAAACCCTGCAATCCCAACCAACGAACCCAGCACCCACCAACATCTCTTTCTCTAAACCCAGATCCGATCAAACCCAGTCAAACCCACCAACGATCATCGATCAAAGCGGAAGAGAAAGCCTAGATCCAAGCAAACCCAGTCGAACCTAGCACCCACCATCTCTTTCTCTAAACCCAAATCCAAAGAGAAAGCTGAAGAAGTAAACGAAAACCGAGCCGATGAGCCAGAGCTCGGGATCGTGAAGCAAGGTCTCACCTTTCACGATCTTCTTGATCGCGAAGGGGATCCAAACCAGGGTCGCAACCACAATGAAGCCCAATTGCCTGGTGGAGAGGAACGGAGGTCGGTGAATCGGACCAACGTTGAGCTTGGTCTTGGCCTGGACAAAATCAGCCATCAACTTGGCGAGTCACGAGAAATCGCCCTGGTCCATCTGCTCCAATTGCTTTGGGGACTAGTGCGGAGCGACGAGGCGGATGTGAGGGAGGGCACTGACGTCGAAGAGAGCAAAGCTCTGCTGAGACTTTTTGAACTCGATGTCGCAGAAGAAGAGGTTTGGGTTGCTAGGGCTAGGGTTAGGGTTGTTGGCGACAAAGGATTGGGCGAGGAGAGAGAATTCAGAGTGGAGGGTTTTGAGCTGGAGCTCCGACTTGTCGTGGAGCTAGGTGGCATTGAAGAAGATAAGGAGGTAGTAGGGTCTTAGGGTTTTTGTGGAGGTGAGGTAGAGATTCTGAGTTTTTTTGTGTGTTTGTTTCTGAAGAAAAATTCTGGGTTTTTTGTGTGTTTGATTCAAATCTGATGTATTTTTATGTTTTAAATTTTGTTTTTATGTTTTTTAATTTTGTTAAAATTAGTAAATTAATTTTTAAAATTTATATGCTGATGTGTCATGGGTGATGTGGCATTTTTATAATATTTTAATTCCTCTGGCTGCCACCTCAACTATTTCCGTCGGTTGACTGACGGAAAGGATGAAAATAACACGCGTTAATTGGTTTAGGGACTAAAAGTGGTAAAATTAAAATGTAGGAACTAAAATGAAAAAAAGCTAAAATGTAAAGACTGAAAGTGCATTTACGCCTTTATTTATTTACTTTTCTAAGTTCTTTTCTTCTTACAAATACTCACAAAATTTTTGTCCATGAGGTTGAGGCTTAAAGGCTTCAGTTTAGTAAACATTAAATTTTGTAAACTTAATCATTTATGATTTTTTTTTTCTTATATTTTTTAGTGTTTTTTTTTTTTTTTTTTTTTTTAATTTGTATTGAAATGAATACAAAGACAATACTATCAAAGTTTCTTTTTTAATAATAATAATAATAATAATTATTATTATTATTATTTTTTTTTTTTTTGGCATGTGAAAAAAATAAATACAATCCATAATTGACTCGATCCTTAAAAGTTTAGGTAAGGATTATAGGTTTTATATAGCATTTAGGATGACTAGTTTCTTACCCAATCTGATCCATCTAACCCATTTTCCAAGTTTCTTACCCAATTTTATCCATCTAACCTATTTTCCAATTCTAAGTATAAACTGCTCTACCCAGTTCTAAGTCATTTCCTCAAAAATCTTCTCTTCTAAATTTTTTGGGCAATTAGGCATATCTTCAGTTTCAAGTTTTTGAGGCTCTAAATAAGGACTCTTAATGGCATGAGGCCCATTTTGATGCACAAAGGCAATAAGACGCTGTGTAAACTGCCTACATAAAATGAAAATTGGTATGTACTTTGAAGCACAAGCCTCAAGATTGCTCCTTAATTTAAACAACCAACCATGAAATGATAGGCTTCACGCCCATCATCAATTTGGATAAAAAAATTTCAGATGATAGACTTTTGTCCTCGACACTATCTAAGATACACATGTCTGGAACTAAATATAACAGTTAAGCTTGTGAACCATGAAGATAAAAATTATGTTGCAAGCAAATTCTTTCATCAAACTTAGTTACAGGGTTTTCAGGACTCGTATAATTCATGATGTTATGGGTTTAAGTCTCCCAAACACTATCTTATAGCCATCTCAAGTAATTCTTCAATGTAAATTTTCCTGTGTGTATGGAACAAGAGGACTATACTTAACCAATGAATATTCAATTATTCTAAAAGCCTAGACACCAGCATTAAAAAATAATAATAACTAGTTGCGGATCCGCACGTTGCGCGTAATAATTTCTTTTATGGTGATTGGATGTTTTGGTCATGAAATTTATTTTGTATTATTAGAGATTAGTATTTGAAATAGGAAGATGAAATTTTGTTGTTGAATTAATTTTTTGGAACATAATTTCTACCATACTCGGTTTGCTAATTTGTACATTTCCAAGTCAATTGAGCACATTTTGCATGTCACATGTAATTCTTCGTTTCCATAAGGGTAAGGGCAGTCACGATCCCAATGACCCACTCCATTTTTCTTGCATGCTTGGTTTTTTGGGATGCAAAATGTGTTTGTTCCAAAAGTTGTATGTCGAAGGATTTGTCAATAGTTTTGCAACAATTGTTTCCCATCTTGTTGGTTTAGAATTGATAATAGTAGTTGGATTCCTCCCTCATTTGATTCACATAAAAGTGCAATTGCGAGTCCATATTTTGCATTTTTGTCCCCTTCTTTGTTGGCTTGAAGAAGGATTTCTTTTCCTGTTCTAGTTTTACCTTGCACAAAATATTTGTGAGCTCCAACCCAAAATAGTGCTTGTTTGTTTCCAGCCCTAAAGCATTGATGAATGAGCTTTTCTTCATCTTTTCGAAGGAATAAAGGATTTTGAAGTAGTTCAGTCAGCTTGATGTGGTGAAGAACTTTTTTTTTTTTTTTTTTTGGTGAGTCGATTGAATTGCTTGCAACTGTTTTTTAAAACAAAGAACACATATTAAGAGATTAATGTGCTAAAAAAATACATATTTTAATACTATATTACAAAATTGAGAAACATTTATTTTCCTTTAAACATACTTTTCATGCCTACAATTTGGTTCAAGTTCAATTTATTTTGTATCCCCATATTTAAAAAGTTAAATTTCATTCCAGAAAAATTATGACCTCTAAAATTTGTATATGTAATACTAAAAATTTAGGAAAAAAACAAAAATACCAACTAAGTTAAATTACCGTCTGAAAAAGTATAGTATGCTCATACCATTATGACAAAGCAACTACTTCCCAATTAGAAGAAATGTGAAACTTCATTTAGGCAAATCATGAAGTAATTAAGAAAGTATTACCCTGCCACCTGCGAGTTGATTTTCTGTTCTTTAAATCAGAGCAGAGAAGGGGAGAAGTTTACTCATTTTCTTGACTGTTTGAATAAGGAGAATAGCAAGCAACAAAAGTTCACTTACAACCGTTGGATATCTATTGATGAGCAAGTATTGAATTTTGGTAGAAGTAACTAAAAGAGAGGCATCCAAATGAACAGAGATAGGGAAAATAAATCTCTACAGAACAGGACCAAAGACACTAACATATGTATCCTATCCTAATAATCTGTATATGCTAAATAGCACAACCTATAACGTTCCTATGACAATATATATATAGCAGGGACCCAAAAAATGTATTATTAAATACATGTAAATAGTTGCAAATTGATTAATGTCCACATTAGTTACTTAAGACAAAGTTATTAATTTTGGTGATTGTCAGTTTGTTTGTTAGATTTATATCTTGTCCCATGATATGGTGTAATAACATAAACACGTAGCAACTTGAAGACAGGCCTTGAAGTAGCGTGTGGGTGATGTTCATTAGTGTAGAAGTCATTTGAATTGTTCAATCTTTATCCTCTTCAACCTTTGTCTTTTTACAATGAAAGATATACTTGCCACCATTTTTTAATAGATTCATATAAATTATGTTTAAATAGGATGATGTAATATAGATTTTTTTAATAATTTTAGTTGATAACAATAAAATATTTGTATGATTTTAATTGTAAGAATATTAGAATATTATGGACAAGAGATGATAGGTTCATTATATTTTTAAAAATGGGAAATTGTCATAAATAATTGAAGTATTTGGTTGTGAGAGGCAAATGATTTGAAAGCTTCATGTTTGATTCGGACTAGGATGATATAAGTTTTGAAATAAATGGAAAGGTAATATACTTTCATGAACTGATTTATTAGATAATTGAAAACATAGGATGTTGAAGAGTCTTTGCAATAAAAATTTGTAAATTATGTTTAAAGTTAAAATAAAATATTGTTTTTGGTTGTTAAATTATAGCACTATTGAGCAACATAAAGAGGTCCTTTTATTTTTCTAACGACATTCAATTATAAAATTTGATAT
Organism: Quercus aquifolioides; assembly: GCA_019022515.1. NCBI lineage: Eukaryota > Viridiplantae > Streptophyta > Magnoliopsida > Fagales > Fagaceae > Quercus > Quercus aquifolioides. The sequence continues at coordinate 8,366,050 of CM032336.1, read as the reverse complement.
TAAAAATTACTAATGAATCAATTATTGAAAGCAGTGGTAATGGGTAAGATTTTGGCACAGTAGTTGGTGGTAGTATATTTAGGTTCCTCAATCAAATGATCCGCCTAAATGAATTAGATTAAATTTTTTTTTTTTAAATACAACATTGTTTGTATTTTAACACGTTTTTTATAAATAAAAAAAATCAAAAGATGAGAGAAAAGAAATATTTTAATAGATTTGGGGGATGTGGTTTAATTTGGATGTTAAATTAAAAGATGATGTTTTGATTGTCAAATAATGAAGTTTGTAATTAAACTTAAATGAGTATATTTCATGAAATAGAAGTAGCTTTAGTTGCTGGCTGGTATTGATTTTATCAGTGCTAATGCTTGTTGAGGGTCATTTTTTTTTGAAATAGGCAGAAGGCAGCCCAACCCATAAATATGGGCAGCGGATAAGCAGCAAGCTAAGGAAAAAAAAAAAAAACCATTAGGCTAAAGCAGCAGGAATAATGGATCACAGGCCCTTAATATAAATAAACGGGTCTTGAAGAAGTAAGTGGGCCTAAAAGGCCCAGAAAGAGAGAAAACACCACCCATGGGCAGTATGTGGTATGGAAAAGTGAGAATGGGCTGCAACAGGCCCGAAGTAATGAAAACAAAGAAAGTAGGGGATAATGGCAAGCCCATGAACCCCAAGGATGAGAATGAGGAAATTGGGCCGAGGAAGCCCAATTGAGTTAGTAAATGCCCATGGGATGCAAAGTTAGTAAATGGACCGAGAAAGTCCAAAGGAAGTAAATGGGCTCGACAAGCCCAAGTGAAAAGAAAGGGACATTGGAGCCTACAAGCGAGAACACCAGTGGCCATATTAAACCACTGGGGGAAAGAAAGGAACGGCAGGCCTGAAAAGAGGCCCAGCAGGAACAAATCATCGCAGCAGGAAAGGCCGAGTAACACGGTGGGAAGCTAGGGCAATTAAAGAATTGGGCTGAAGAGAACACAAAGCCCAGTACTCGGTAAAGTCCAGACCCTATGGGGTGGGAAATCAGAGTAACAGCTCGGGAAAAGCCAAGAACGAACGACTGGCAATGCAAGCAAAACGTCCAGTACACGGCAAATGCATGAACAACAGGCAGATTTCAGACATAACCACGCGCAAGGCCCAGGCACCACCAGCCTGTACCCAGCCAATACAGGACGTGGTGGGGTCGTGGGTCAGAGGTAAGAGGGCATGGTTTGGAGGTGGGGAGAGGGGAAGGCCTGTTTTAAGGTTCCTGCTCAAGCTCTTTTGGGGGATACGTCCTCGGATGACATACCACCCAAAAGAGGTAAGGCTGAGTTGGAACCAATAGATGCATGCCATGAGGGATAGAGAGAGAAAAACATCATCGCGGCAGGAAGAGGTGCCGCCGCAGACTAACCAACAAAAAGTTGTCTGTGTCTGTGACAGGGGAACCCGCAGACGGAACAGTAATGTTGACAAGTACGCCCAGACCAGACAAAAACGATTAGGGGGTAGAATAGTAAAAATCGGTCACGGCAGGCACTATAAAGGAAGCCTCTGCCGTGTGCAAAAACAAGAGGCACAAGAGCAATACCACACAAAGTAAAAGAAAAAGACTCTGTAACATACTTAGCAAAACAGAGGAGTATAACAGTAAAACTACCGTTGTGGGAAACCACTAAGAAAAGATTAGAAAAGTAAGAAAGAAAAAGAGAAAAAAAAAAAAAAAAAGTGTTAGTGGCATGCACCGATAGGTCATTTCCCTTCTCTCCCTCTCAAATCCCTGCTCTCTTTTAGAATCGTCCTGGGCATTGTCCATTCGGGTCCGCCTCCCTCAAACCCATTAATCTCCACGGCAGGAATTTTCCTTTTCCTCGGAAGTTAATCGTTTTGAGAAGAGTCGTTCTTCCCCCTTAATCTCGCCCCCGCGAACCAAACTGGATTTATTCCTTTTTTAATCGTTGATTAATTTTTGTTACCATTTGCCCTTACTACTTTATTTGTCAAAAATTATTCATACTATTGTGATTATAGATTATTCGGTCTTTCATTATTAGGAGAATTATCTGGTCATTCCAGAATATATTGCTCTGTTTTTTTTTTTATCAATTATGTCTGCCTGCCACAAGCTTCTCTGAAACAGCACTGCCTGCCGCAAACACTCTCCTGGCAGACGGGGCCTAGTTTGTGCACAAGCCGGCCAAGTTGAGTTCCAGTTGGACCGGTCTCGACTCCCGCAACCCAGAACACTTGGGCCTATAACCACGAAAGGGGCAGCCTAGCCCAACATAGTAAAAAAGGCCCCTACAATGCTTAATTAGATAACAATTTGATTTTCCAAAAAGCTTTTATTATTAATGAAGGAAAGTATTTGATTTGATTTTTTTTGACACAATATGAAAAAATAATACAACTATGAAATAAGTTCATATAGGCTGGAAAATATAAAATTCCAATATCATTTGCGTCTTTGAAGCTTCTTCTTCTTTGATGACTTTTGTTTTGTAGCTTTTTGATGATTGATCAGATCTTGAAAGAACATGTTATTGTCATTTGGTTCCGCATCTTCAACATTAGAGGCAGAACTCATTGATGGGATGGCATCATCATTGTTTTCTTGTTTTGATTCACTTGCATCTTTACTTGCGTTTGTTAATGGTTTTGTATCAAGAACTTGAAATGTGTTTTTGTCTGAAGTTTGATTTTCCTTTTTCTTGATTTCATAATTCCCCAATGTTTCCTACACCAAAGTATGTTTATTAATTTATATTGTAGATTTTTTTTTTTTTTTTTTTGAATGAGTTTCAAATAAATATAGTAGTAGAAAGCTTATTGTTGTGGTATCAGCATTATTTGTGGGTGGATCACTTGGATCATTATTTGTGTGTGGGGATGGTTTTGTATCAATAACTTCAAATGTTTTGTTTTCAGAAGTCTGTTCTGGACTTTTCTTGATTTCATCCTTTTGCGGTGGTTCCTAAAACATAGTCTGTGGATTAAAACACAATGTTTGATTTTGCAGATAATGGTAAGTTTGTAATTGTTGACAACTTACTGTTGTGCTATGATCAAGTTTCATTGCCGTTTGATCATTTGAAATGTTTTTAAACAACTTTTCAATTGTATATAATTCCCAAGAAAAGTATAAAAATAAAAAGACAAAGAAAAAGAACTATGGAAACCCAATGAGGGAAACAGACACCATAAATACATGTGACCAAATCTAATAGTGGAGAAGTTTGTGAGTAAATGCAGCTTATTTGATTAGAGTAACGTAAAGAATAATCATTCAATTATCACTGGCTTGGGCATGAACATTTTTACAAATGCCCCTGATTGAATAGTATGCAATAGTAGTCTAAAAATTGTCAAATTTAAAAGTTACATATCCCCTATCGAGATATTGCAAATAAAAAATGACTGCAATTTAGGTCTTCCTTCCAATTTCATTAAAAAATTGTCATTAAAAATATATCATTCTTACATAAAATAGATCTATAAAATTAATTAAAAATATATTTTCATAAATTAATTACATACTTTCAACTTCAGATATTTAATGGAAAGACGTATTGAAAATATGTGGAAGACGTATTGCTCAAAAAAGAACTAAAGACGTAATTTATATAATGTTTGAATTAAAGAACAAATTTTTTTAACTAATTTGAGCTAAAGAACTAATTTTTTGAAGTATGTAATTAACTAATTAACTAAATAAGAGCAAAACATTTTACAATACGTCTTTCAAGTTAATTACATATTTAATGGTTAGTTGAAACTTGCAAGTAAGAACCACCGAGATTAATAGGATGCATAAAATGTTTACTATAATTTTTTGCTCTTCTTGAAAGACGTATTTTAATGGGATGCATCAACTTTCCAAATGTATTTCAAGTTGATTACATATTTAATAGGAAGTTGAAACTGATACATCTTTGGTGGGGAGAGAGATTTAGGCCTTATAAATCTCAACTAAATCTTAGCACAAAATAAAACACTTGCACAGTGACTTAAAATTGAAACCATGAATATCAAACCATGTCTAAACCAAAGACCATGATAAACACAATTATGTAGAAAAATTACCGTAAAAATTGAAACACCAGGAAAACAATTTGATTTGATTCTAAAAGCCAATCCATGTTATACAATCATGATATTGAAATACGCTCTAATATCAATTGTTGAAAAACAACAGAAGCAAATAGAATTAAAAACCCAACAATCAAAAAACTCAAAATGAACAGACCCAAAAGAGGTAGAGATCTAATTAAAAAACTCAGCAATCAAAAAACTCAAAATGAACAGACCCAAAAGCGGTAGAGATCTAATTAAAAAACCCAACAATAAAAAATTCAACACCCTAAAAAAGATGTAGTAAATAATCAGCCGCACCATAACAGCCTTATAAATCTCGATTAAAAAACACATTCTTTGCACAAAATAGAAACACTTGCACAAGGACTTAAAATTAAAACCATGAATATCAAACCAAGTCTAAACTAAAGACCACGATAAACATAATTATGTAGAAAAATTTCTGCAGAAAATTGAAACACTAGGAAAAGAATTTGCTTTGATTCTAAAACCTAATCCATGTTATACAATCATGATATTGAAGTAGACAGTGGAAGCAAACACCACAACACTATGCTAAGAAATCAGAGTCACACTAAGTAGTTGGAATCACATAGAATTATAACAAAATCTAATAAGGGAAACAAAAACCATAAAGCAAAATAATGGGGCAAAAAAGAATTGAGATGTAGAGATACCTCAACTGAAGCAGGCAAGTTCTGTCAGTATTTATACACCATGTGAAAGGAAGACAGGAAGGAAGGAAATCAGATAGGCAGCAGTTATTGCAAAATGGTAGAGTAGGAAGGTGGATAGCTTTCAAACTCTCTGTTTTCTCACGCAATACCTGAAGGCTTCAAAATTTTTTTTTTCTTAAGCTTCCCTCCACATTACAATCTTCAAACTCTCTGTCTCCTCACGTTTCTATTTGGTCACATAAAACTCTGAAGGCTTCAACGTTTTTTTTTTTTTTTTTTCCTTTAAGCTGAAAAGGCTCACACAAAACCCTGAAGGCTTCAACGTTTTTTATTTATTTATTTTTTCCTTTAAGCTGACATGAAAAGGCTTTGGGTTGGGCTTGATAGTGGAACTAAATAAATAAGAGGTGGACTGGATTAATTATACAGATTTATTATAGGGTGGTAGTGGAAGTAAATAAATAAGTAGTGGGTTGCATTTATAGGGCTGGGATTTATAGGGCTGAAAATTGTAAAAACCATTTTAAAATTGTAGGACAAATTATATATATTTTTTTAAATGACGTGACAGCTGATGTGGTGCAACGTGAGATCAGTAATATTAAACATTACGCTTCAGATTTTAGTAATATATAAATATAGATATAGATTATTAAAAAATCCAAAAAAGGAAACGCAGCTAGTCATGAGTCTACCCTTGAATATATCTTATAAATGAGTGAATCAAAAGTTATGTGAAAGTTAGTTCATAGATTTTTGGGTAGAGCAGTCAAGTGACATTCCGCTTTTAGGAAAACTACAGGAACAAAAGATCAACACTAGCTCAAATTTCTGTTGAAACATGTACTACAACTCAGGTTCATCTTGATGATGTAGATTGTTAATAATGCTAGATTTTACAAAAAGGTGACAGAGATAGCAAGCTAACCTTGCTTTGTCTGCACTTTAGTCCCTCCACAGCGATAGTGATGATATTTTCAATTATGCAAAAATGATCTGTACGTATAAAACAAAATTACACCATTTTGTGGTTAATAATCAATCAGCATATTGAACAAAAGTCATTTTAGTAAAGATTAAGACAAATGAAGTGTCTACTTAACATGTTACTTCCTAGGGGAAACTTTTTTTTAAAAAAGTTTATGCATCTTCGCCCTCCAATCACAATAAGGTATCAACTCTTAATTTCCTCTCAATTAGGAATTCAAAAGTACATGTCCTGATTTCTACCGGACACGGCCACTCAATCATTCATTAGAGTACTATATATTGAAAGAGTCTTTGTCGATCACAGCTCATCACCAAAAATTTCTGAATTGTGTACATCTTGTGGTCCTGCAAGAGAGACTTTTGGGGTCAGGCAAATTAGCACTCCTTTAAATTGACATGTAATGGTAACGTACAAGAACTGTTGGAGTTTAGAATTTGAGCATAGCCGAAGTGTATTAACACAAACAATAAAAATAAATATTAAATTATATTTCTGATTCTTAAAGTTGGGGATTGTCTTCATTTAGATCCATTAAAACTTTAGATTATTCATTTTGATCTATCTTGATTCCGATTTCAAAATGGTTCTTTCATTCATTTTGGTCTAGTTTTTGTCCCAAGTTTAGAAGAGTTGTCTTCTTTAAAGGTTATCTAGAAGCCTTGAAATCTATTGATGCAAGTTTTTGGAGGATGCAGTAAATAGTGAATTATAATTAATAATAGCAAGTCCATCTAAAGTCACAGTCTCTCACAGATGCATTCTTGAAAAGTAGGGCTAAATGCATGTGATTATGATTGATTAATTATGATTAGTCCTTAATTAATTTCAATTAATTAAATGCCAAAATCTCATTAGATTTTATAGTTTATACTCGAACACAAGAATGTATTTAGTGTACAAAATAATTCATGTGGATAATCATGATTTTTGAAAATTCAAGTAATAATCTCATAAAAAGGATGATTAATTAAAAATCTTAAAAATGACTGTAATTATCCAAAAACTAATCCAAAAATCTAGCTGGAACCACACTAGACAAGAAACGAGTTGATTCTAAGCATTGCACGATCCCTTAACACTTAATATGAAACAAACATGTAATGATTTTACTCCGAAAGTCTCGCTCATCAAAATTCCAAAACATTCTCCATCAAGATTCAAGACCATCATCAAATCCTCAAGATGATGTGTTTTTGAAGGCATATCAAGTGTATGATCATTAGGACCCTAAGGTGTTAGATGGCAATCATCAAATTGACAATCGAGATCTTAATTTTACAACTTCCTCATCAAAGCAAGTGAATGATTGACGGATTAGTTTGGAAAGGGGAAGGCAACACCTCTCCATTTTCACAAGAAATCTCTCCTGTCTTTTGGAAGAGGTAGTGCATGCATGTACATCTCCAAATCTTTTTAATTCAAACCTTCAAAACAGCAATATGGAATCTACTAGCTGAACGTACATAGCGTGGAATATTTAATCAGTAATATTCATAAATTAAAGGACCAGAAATAAAGGAATTTGGGCAAAAATTGTAAAGGAGTATGAAAAAGGGAGGGGAACAAAATACAATCTACATGTTTCTCTCCATGGATCCTCATTCCTATATTGATATTGTACATTTGCTTATTCATCGCCCATGGCCAGCTCCAATGCATAGTCATCCCTATCCTGCAACATTGAACATAACACAGAAATAACATTACCCAAAGAAAAAATATATTGGCAGAAGTTTGTCCAATCCTTCTTTTGACTTTTTTTTTTCCTTTCTCTCTTAAATAACAAACTTCCCTCTTCACTTTTGCTCATTCAATTGTTGTACTTTTCCTGAGTTTTAGAGGGATTAGGAACTTACAACTGGTCCTCGGGCAAAATATCTTCCAAATTGAAGCCAATACACCTGTAAATATCGAGTATTTAAAAATTCCATGACCATATTAAATCAAGCAATAAATAAGCAGAAAACTTCCAAAATACTAAACACTTTTATGTCATTCCTTTTGCTTAAGAGGGAAAAGAGAGGGAAGATTTGTTGAGATAAAAACCCAAATGACACATTTAAGTTGCCAAGATGAAATGGTATGTCCCCTCCCTTCCCTCTTTTTCCCTCACATGCCTCCTGTCCAAGAATGGGACCAAACAGATATTACATCAAAAGGGAAAAGGCTCTATCATGCTTCTAGACACAAAAATGCTGCCAAGAGGACATAATCTGACTACCAGGGTAGAAAGATTTCAAGAAAAATTTAATCCCACAATCTCCTATAACAAAGAGTAAGAATTCCCCACATAAAAAGGACAGTGCACAAGACTATCCTCCGCAGTAAGATTATTTAAGAATATAAAATCATCGCAATCGCTGTGGACTTGTTTAAAATATTTATATCTCAAAGCAATAATTTCAATTTCAATTTGATATCCAAACATGCTGTTAGTATTCTATCTAATTGAATTTTGCATCCATTTATGCTACCTCATCCTCGTCTTGTGTTTCTACTTCAAGGTCAGATGATGGGAAGCCCACACAAAGTAGTGCATACCCCTGCATTTCAGAGAAATTTAATACAGTTTAAAGAGAGAGAGAGAGAGAGAAGAGAGAAGAGAAGGTAAAGATATATGGACATAAAAATGACATTGGTAACATCATACATAGACAGTAAACTGCATAAGTGTTTCTGCAGTCATTATTTGGCCAGAGAAGAAGGTCTTCCAAAAGAGTAAAAGAAAGTTACCTCACTATAGGACTATAAATAGCATCAAAAGAGTTATGACCTTGGTTGTATTGATCCCATTAAACATGGGTTTTCCAATATATCAAAACAGTATAGAAAAATCATTAAAAGCAATTACATGCATCCTTTGCCAAAGTTTTCACTTGTTAGGTTAACTTATGTGGATTGATTATTTTGTGATTTATAGTCGCTTCAAATCTAAAAAATATTATTTTATATCCGATCTTACTTCTCAAGTGTTAAAAAACAAAATAAATGATGGAAAATATCTAGAAGGGTGAAATAAGCCAAAACCTTTTTCCAAAGAAAGTGCAAAGAGCATGTTGTGTCCCAAGGCCAAATGGCAAATAATTTTGAAGTAGTTGAATAAGTTTGAATTTGAATAGAATTCTAATAAAATTATGTAGTAGATTAGGATGGGAATTTCAGCAATAAATTAGGATTAGGATTAGGATTAGGATTATGATTAATATTTGTATTTCAATTCAAATAGGAGTTGGGTCCTATGTTTTAGGAATTTGTGGTGATGAGGATTAGGATTAGGATTAATATTTGTATTTCAATTCAAATAGGAGTTGGGTCCTATGTTTTAGGAATTTGTGGTGATGAGGATTAGGATTAGGATTAATATTTGTATTTCAATTCAAATAGGAGTTGGGTCCTATGTTTTAGGAATTTGTGGTGATGAGGATTATCTCTTCACTAGTATTTATGTACGTAGGAATTATGAATGAAGCAAGCAGAAAATTAATCAAAAATGTCTATTTCCTCTCTCAAGTTCAGGAGATTGGTCATCTCGAATTGACTACACTATCTTTCAATTATCTTAGTTCACAACAGAGCACACTATCAGTTAAATGATGTTAGGAACCAGATCCAACATAATATGCCAATTACATATGTAACATTGAGTAATATATAACTCAGCACCTAGAGAGAGAGAGAGAGAGACAGACAGACCTTTGACCTCCTTATTATCACTGAAAGAATGATTAAGATAGAAGGGAAAAACTATTCTTTAATTTTCTCTTTCTTTTCCATATATATTTTTTTGTTGGGGGGGGGGCGCAGAGCAAAAACTTAAATAATCCAAACTAAATGGTTAGTGGAATTTTCCAGTTGACCCAGCCCTCCATATTAAATATTTATGAAACAAAATTTTCATTTCTTTTAGTTTCCTAAACATCTCAGCCACCAAACTGAACCTTCAAGATAAACTTGTTCTGTCAAATTGATCAATCTTTCACCACTAGCCCCAAATCATAATGTATGAGTTAACAAATTGATTTGCCAACCACAACTAAACAAGAAAGGGAAACCCCATTTATGGTCAATATAAGAAACCCCCAAGTAAACAAGGAATTGTAATCCATTTAAATGATGGCAATAATACAATACCTTTGATTTCAATTCTGCAGATATTCCTAGTGCTTCAGGCTGTCTAATTTGTCCAGATTTTACACGTACAGCACAGCTAGTACAACAACCTGTGACATAAAAAAGCTTTTCAGAGAGGACAAGTTTAACCAGTTATGTTACAAGGCCTATGTTAATAGTATTAATTTTTTTGGGTAAGTGCTGGAATAGCCAATAGCTTTATTGTTATAAAGTATTAAATGGAATATGGAGCAAAAATTTGAGTTATGGACTGGGATACTTATCACTAGTGTACGCTGAGAACGCTCAAATTTAATATGAACAGACTTTCTGAAGATTCAAAGGCATCTCATGCTGTTATAGATATTCAAAGTTCAAACCTCAACTAAATCTCACAGCTAATCTATATTGGTACATGCCATTTTAGGCAAATCCTTTCATCTGTTACAAATGCATTCAGGCCCTAAACCAACAAGTTGTAATGAACCCATAGCTGCAACCCTGTCCAAGACCCATCAAGACCAGCCCAACAGAGCACAATACACATTTGGAGGATCAGACATGAGACTATCATCAAGAAACTAGTTCAAGACTAACCAAGAGTAGTCAGTTTGTTACGAGGATTTATAAAAGTTGTCAGTTGGTTAAAGAACCGGTCTATAGTTTACTCGATGCTAGCTTGTAAGATCCTAGTATAAATAATATACACCCATGTATTCATAATAAAGACAAGTCAAAGACAGTTTGCAGCTTAAGGATGTGCATAGACTACAGGGCACTCAACAAAGAGACTGTCAAAGACAAGTTTCCAATCCCTATAGTTGATGAACTCCTTAAAGAGTTTTCTGGAACTGTTATGTTCTCAAAGTTGGACCTGAAGACAGGGTATCATCAAATCAAAATGAGTGGAGAAGATGTGTCCAAGACTACTTTCCAGACACATGGGGAATTATGAATTCCTAGGCATGCCTTTTGGTTTGACCAATGGCCCTTCAACCTTCTAGAGCTTCATGAATGATATGATGTTTTTAATCCATTCTTAAGGAAGTTTAGTCCTCTTCAATGACATCCGTATGTATAGGAAGACACTGGAAGAGCATATAATCCACCTCAAGAACGTGTTGGAGACCTAGTAGCAACACCAATTATATGCCATGAATTCCAACCGTCAATTTGGATGCAAGGAGATAGAAAACTTGGGCCACACCATCTCTAATGAAAGAGTCGAGACTGATCCTAAGAAGACATAAGCCGTACTCAGTTGGCACTCACCAACTTCCTTGAAATCCTTAAGAGGATTCCTAACCCTCACCGGTTATTACAACAAGTTTATCAAGGGGTATGTCCATCTTGTTGCTCCCTTGCCAAACTTACTGAAGAAAAATTCCTTTTCAATGGGATGATGCAGCTCAAGAAGTATTTGAAGAAATTAAGAAAGCTATTTGTAATCTATCAGTCCTTGCATCACTTGACTTCTCCAAGACATTCATATTAGAATGTGATGAATCCGGCCAATGATAGGGAGTTGTCTTGATGCGAGAAAGGGGGCTATAGCCTTTCACGACCAAGTTCTTAGGGAGAAGATCCTGCATTTGTCCACTTATGAGGAGGCCCTATCATCTAGGAAAGCCCTTCATTATCGTTATTAAAACTAACCAACAGAGTCTTAAATTCCTCTTAGAATAGAAAATTGGCACCCTTGCTCAACAAAAATGGACAGCCAAACTTATGACCTACATGTTTCAAATTGAGTATAAAAAGGGGAAGGACAACAATCCTTGTCCAAAAAAGAGGGAGGACCCAGCGAAATAAGCAGCCCTATCGTTGTAATATCCTACAAGAATTCTCCATTGTTAGGGTGTTTTGAACGTTTTTTTAAATATTGTTTTAAGATGTTGAATCTTTTATGTTGGGAAGTTTGAAATTTCTATATACTAATTGTGTGGATGGCTTAACTATTAAGTTATATTTTTCAGAATGGTTTTGAATTTCGATATACTACGACATGGGTTTCTGCCTATACCTTAACTTGAGTTGATTCCTGTTTACATATGCCCACATTCCAAGTGCTTATCTTGCAGTATTACATGAAATTTAATTTCAAAAACACACATAACTCAACCAATATTACTATAATGTAAGCTTAGCTACAGCATTAACATTATCATTTCATTGCTTAGAGAACAATACCGTGCCTGCAAGCAAATGGAAGCGAGATATTTTGAGATTCAGCTGTGTGCAATATATACTGGTCCTGCTTTCTCAATATTTAAGAACCAAAAAAAAAAAAAAAACTGGGATTATTCTCGTCAACCAAACAGAAGCATATTGATTGTAACACAATTCAACATTTTCTATATTCTTAGCGCATTTTCGTACCTCGGGAACGAAGAACTCGTGAACCACTCCGCGTTGTCTGTCGTGAACAGTGACTTTATGGGTCGGGATCGAGGGAGAGAAGTTGTTGTTGTTACCGGCTCGACCGGTCTGCGTTTGGAGCTCCGACGTCGTTTTTTCGCGGCGACATTTCAGTGAACTAAAGCGGTGATTGTAAGTCTTCGGCGAAGAGAGTTGCCGGTACGGCGAAGTGCAGGAATTGCAGGGAAGTCTAAGAAAGTCCATGGATATTATTTCTCTCTATATCTCTATCTATCTCTTTTGTCTCAGTCACTTTAATGTCTATTGCTTTTCTGTAAAGGGTTACAATGGGAAGGGGCGGTAAAAGGTGAAAAATGAGCAAAAACCAGTTTATTTTTTTTGTTTTTAGCCCTGCAAGTCACAAGAAAGCTATGAGCCTATGAGATTTTAAAAAATATTTTTTTTATTTTTTATTTTTTGTTATAGTCTAAGAGATTATTTGATATTATCAAATAAAATCAGTGTGAGTTTGGGTCAATGCTTTTTTTTTTGTTGGTCCTGTGCACTGTTTATGAGACCTGCAAATATGAAATTTTGTAAATTTTATTTTAAAGTTGGGTCTCACGGCATTATTCACACATTTAAAAATTATTTTGCTACAGTATTTTTAGCAATAAATTTTTAGTTTTCAGCAATAAGTGATATCAAAACAGATCTTGAATATGGTCAATTTTCAACCATTAATGAAATTTTATACTTGAAAAGATAAGTGAGATGTATAATTTGAATACTAAATGTAGAATTTGTGATACTTATATGTAATTAAGGCATTGCTATTTGGAATTTATGAGTAAACCTAAACCATGACAATTAATGGCATATTTTTCATAACATATAACACCTTAGCCATATATTGTTTAACCTCAAGTCAAAATGAATTTTTGTGACCATAAATTTTGTTCTTGTATAACTATGTTGGAGTAAAGATTTCAAGAACGCAGGAGATCTAACTAGAAACTATTTGTGTGGTCATCAAGTGGGTGACATATATGTTTGGCATATGTCCTAGAAGTAGGGACTAACCTAGGATTTTGAGTTAAGAGGGGTTGGAGTATAAATATAAAAAAAAAATTATGAAATTTCAAATAAGCATTTATTTCGTATTAACAAATTATCAACAAAGACAAATATACAAAATTATTGTTTCATAATACATTATAATGCAATCATCTACTAACAAAGCTAAAGACACAAAATATCATTGTTTCTTACTACATTGGAGCATATGCATCAGCTGATGCAAAATTTTTTGTCTAAGTATAATAACATACTTTTTTATTTTATATACTTTCTTTTCAAAATATCCTATATCAAATTATTTATTTTGTACTACATTTCATGGAATACCATTCCCTTATCAATTTTTTTATTATTATCTCAAATCATCTCTCTCTCCCTCAACAAAAAAACCACTACTCTCGATCTAAATAATTTCTAAAATATTTATTTGCATAACTACATTAGTGTAAAATTTTTGTCTATTTTAATATAATAACATACTTTTTTTTTTTTTTTAGATACTTACTTTTCAAAATACCTCATATTAGATTATTTATTTTGTATTACATTTCATGGAATACTATTCCCTTATCAAATTTTTATTACTATCTCAAATCATCTCTCTCTCCCTCAACAAAAAACCACTGCTCTCAATTTAAATAATTTCTAAAACATTCATTTGCATAGCTACATTAACTGTGTAAAATTTTCCAATCAACCCCAAAATACACCGTCATCAGTTTATGTATCATTATACAAAAATACATTTGTACTATAGTAATTGTGTAAATTTGCAAAAATACATTTGTACTGCAGTAATTGTGTAAATTTACATAATTATAGTAGCACAAATGTATTTTTGCACAATTATACATAGAATGATGTCGGTGTATTTTGGAGTTGATTGGACAAATTGGGGTTTTATGTTGTTTTAAAACTAATACAAATGCTATTACAATGAAATCAATGTAAAATTGTAAGGGAGGAGTCCAAATATAAAATTGTAAAAAATATACCCATATATATAATCTTTTTTTTCTTAAGACTAGGGGCCTGGGCCCGCTTGGGCCCCACCTAGTTCCAAGAAGCCAATCTACCAAGGAAAAGCTGAAAGCTTGAAAGTCAATTTTCAGTACCTACAATGTATGATGTAAAACATATCATATCAAGAACAAATGCCTACACCATCAAGGTTTTTTTTTATTTTTTTATTGGTAAGTTACATAAGCTAACAATGGATGTTGAATAAATTTAGTTCTAATACAAAATTTTACAATTTGCAGAAAGTAAACTTATTCAGTATTAAAATGTGGTGAGCATTTGATGGACATTTCAAAATGTGAACAAAATAACATACTTCTTTGTAATAAGCTAGAGGAGAGAAAGAGATCAACATCTTTGTCACTCTTGCTAATTTGCTTGAGAAAGGAACAAAAACATTTTCTTCCAACAGAAATCATAGGGAATGTGGTTGTCACAATTATGATTACGGTAGTTTTTGGTCAGTTTAACCAGTGCCAAATTTTAGATGGTTCATTAGTCCAATTATGGGTCACATATTTTTTCAGAGCTTCACATCAAGATTCCTAGAATTTCTTAAATCGATTTTAGTTTTTTCATTAATTGAACTACCTTTTACTTTGCTATAGTTTTTTCCCCTACTCAACACCCAAACAGATTCTCAACTAAAATAGAATACAACATGCAAAACCTAGAAAAACCTAATACAACATCCAATATAGCCACTTGTAATAAGCACTGTGAGGAGAAAATATACAACAAAATACCATTAAATTACATAACTCATCCTCATTAGGAATGTACATACTTTTCTTTTTGAAACTGCACCATCTATCACAGTTGTGGACGCAAGAAATTCTCTTTACACAAATGCAAATGCAAGTTTGTAATAAATTGAGATAGACTTCAGCATATTGAAGAATTAAAACCTAATTTCAAAGAGCACAACCACTGAAGCACACATACCTGATACATATCTAATATTCTACATAAGAACCCTAACAAACACATTCAATCTTGGAAATATGAATAGAGAAATAAACATTCAATGAATATTCATATAAACTGCAGCACGTCCACCTCATTCAATGTGTTTAACAATAAAATCCCTATAAAAAGAAAAAAAAAACAATAAAATCCCTAAAGACTTCCTCTACTGTATGTGTGTTGTAACTTGTAAGTTGCACCACGTCCACCTCTTGTTTTCTCTTCCCGTATAAATTCCAACAATTTTTATCGAAGGGGTATTCGAATATTAGGCTTTTAAAAATAATGCATTAAAATTTTTAAAAGAATATATGGGTGATGTGTAAAATTGTGGAGCTTGCAAAGCTTATGTGTCACAATAGGAGGAAGTTAACTACGGGTCAAAAGTCTTCGATTATAGATGAATTATTACAATTCTCTATATTTAAATTTTTAACCAAGGTTTTGAAATCCGGACTAGGCTGTACGGTCCGACCGGAAAAATCTCGAACCGTTCATTTTTGCGGTTCTTTTAGCATCAAGAACCACTCTAGGGGAGAAAAATAGGGATCCGTGCGAACCGTGGTCGGACCTCACGGTTCTGAGAACCGGTTTTGAGAACCGTGATTAGACCGCTTCTCATGGTTCCCTTTTTTAACAAAAGAATGATTCTCTAATTCAATCTTTTTGAAAAGTTGTTCAATCCTTAAGTTATACAAATGTAGTATTGATTTAAACTCCAAATCTTATCTATTTTGACTGGATGATGGATCAAATGGTTTTTACAACACAGGGGTGGCATTAACATTGGGTCTAGGGGGTTTAAATGAATCCCCTGAGCTAGCAAAAATATATATATTTTTAAATTTCTTTTTGTTTTTGACCCATAAAATAAAAAATTGAACCTAACCTTAAATCTTTTTTAAAGTCCAACTGAAATAAGCTCGAATATGATTCTCTTAACAATCTATTCTTGCAAATAAAGTTACAATAAATTTATACATTTGACCAAATTTGGGAGTATAGTAGCTGAATTTGAATGTGTTTTTAATTTGTTATTTGTTAAGTGGGGATTGGGGGCATGAGTCTATCAGTAATTAGCAAATGTTAACACTAAAAGACAATTACACAAGGGGTGATTCTTATATATATATATAGACAAGAAATATAGGGCAAGTGAGTGATTGAGTGAAGACAAAAACAAATACTAAAAAAAAAAAAAAAAAAAAATTTCTTAATACAATTACAAAGACCAATAGTTGTCAAAGTTGAGTTAAATTGTTAAATAAAAGAATTGTACAAAGTAAAGACATAAACTAATTGATAAAAATATTCAAAACAATAATAATCAAAGATCACTAAACAATAATAATTAATATCTTTATTTTATATATATATATATTTTTTAATTTGAGATAGAAATCCTACTTTATCTTAATCTAAGTATATGTGTGCGAAACTTCCTCTTAGAGATTTGAACCCTGACTTTTGCCTCTCTACCCCACAAGAATTTGTACTTTGAAGTGATTATCAAGCCAAGGGTGCATGGTGGTATTGTATTTAGAAACAATAAATTATTTCTAAGATTTAATCTTAGCAACCATAATTAGTATGTTCATTATATTAAGAAACAATATACCAAATAAACTTATAATTTATCTTTTATTTTCTTCCTAGTACTATGGACAATTTGAACTAAGAAAATCATGTAGATTGCAAGATTCATCTACTACTTAAGATTTATCTTTTTATTAACCCCCCTAGAAGAAATTCCTAGAGCCGCCAATGTTACAATAGAAGTACGATAAATATTTGGCTATATGCTTGTTAGAGACTCATTTTTCTATGTTCATTAACTATTATTCGTATCTAAAGACTTTTTGGTTGAAGTTTTTCAGGGCTTTAGAGGCTTGAATTTGTAAAGCTACAATGGTTCGAAACATTTAAAGTTTCTAGAGGCTATTAGAACTTGATTCCAATAGAATTTTGAAACATAGAAGAAATATTCAAATTAATTCCTTTCGAGTGGTTTTGAGACAGTTTTTCTTTAGATCTTTAATGCTTCAAGATTTTTTTTCAATGAGTTATGAGATTGTGCTCTATTTATAGTGTTTTCTCAATATGAGTCCCTCCTTGATCTAAGCTGAAGTTTCCTGATATCTTTGATGATAGTATTTCAAATTTGATCCTCAATTTTTGTCATCTTTGTTCAAAATCAAAAAAGGAAAGTAGACATTTTTTCAATATGCCACGTGTCTCATTTCCATTTGATATTATTTATGAGAGATTGAATTTGGTAAGGATGGGGTGTAAAACCCATGTTTTACACCATCCAATAAGAGATTGCTACATCAACATTTTACTTAAAATTCAATACATCCTATCACACCTAATAATATCTCAATAAACTCCCAATTTGGTTGGATTTATATATGGGTATTATAATCGATTGGGTGTCGTTGTGCTTATTCTTAAATGTATGATAAGATGATGTGATATGTTGGGATTAGATGGGTAAAATATGGGTTTTACACCACATCCTTACAAAATTTGATCTCTATTTTAGTTAAAATTCAATACATCCTACCAAACCTAATAATATCTCAATAAACTCCCAATTTAGTTGGATTTATATATGGATATTAGAATCGATTGGGTATAATTGTATTTATTGTTAAATATGTGATAAGATGATGTGATATATTGGGATTAGATGGGTAAAACATGAGTTTTACACCACATCCTTATAGAATTTGATCTCTATTTACCAACCCATCAAAAAATATCCAAATATCCTCCATGAATTAAAATTATGCCTCCACAATTATTTCCTATCTCATTACCAAAATTGGGCCACAATATAGACTTTCACTAAAAAGCCCAAAATCTTATAGTTTACCTAATCTTATGTTACTATTTAGCAAAAGCCCAAAACTGGCTCAATAAACCAAGAATTCATACTTTACCCAGAAGCCTAAGACGAATACTGGTTGGGAATATATTCAAAGCCCTAGACGATTACTGCTTGGAAAATTAATACAAAGCCCATGATGATTCTTGCTAGGAAAATTATTACAAGACCCAAGACGATTACTTCTTGGCAAAATATCAAAAGCCCAAGACAAATACTGCTTGGCAAATAATTACAAAGCCCAAAATGATTATTGTTTGACAATATATTCCAAACTTAAGACAACTTTTACTTGGAAAATTATTACAAAGCCTAAGACTATTAGGTGTGGTTTGGATAGCTAAAACGCATCGCGTTTTGCGTCTGTGTTTTTTTTTTTTTTTTTTTTTTAAGACCAACGCTTGGTGCACTATTTCATGGGACATGAACAGTGCACCAAGGCATATAAACAATAAAAAAAAGAGTGAATAGTAAATTTTTTATTATTTTTTATTGTTTTCAGTTTTCAGTTTTCAGCAAAATAAATGATATCCAAACAGATGCTTAACAAATAATACAAATATTATGTTTAAAGGTCAAGATTAATAATTTTTGGCAAATAAGACTATATTATACGACTATGGAAATTACTATTTAGAAACCCGTGGAAAATATTATTTATGCTAGTTTACATGAAATACATACACTATTTTTATTAATAATTAAAGCTCATGTAAATTACAAACTCATGGTGTGTTATTTATCTTATAGGGCCCTAAAGAGTGACAACAAAGGTGCAAGCCCAAATAAGAGAGTCACCAAGACAAGGCCCACCTAAAATGCTTTAGCCCATGTGACAAAACCCAGCAATAAGCATTAGCAAAAGAGGTCCATATGTGTAACTAAGACAATTAGGCAGTTTCTCCTTCAGTTCAGCACTAACCAGATGCCTGTTGGACAACACTACAAAAGAAACTAAGCTCTCTAACTGAGTCCAGAACTGGACACCCATCAAATTAGGATGACATCGACACCTCTGCCGCCTACAGCAACTAACATGAACAAGACCCAACAGCTGGGCTGTCACCAAAAACTGAAAGAGCAATAAATGCTCTTCTTCTCCTTCAAGTTTCGGTCACAACTCAAATGATCCATGACTAGACCTTTTAAGCTTTAACTAATCAATTTATTTATTACTAAAAATATACTAAAATTGATTCATGAACTAAGACCACGAGTTCCAAAAGGAAAATTTTAGGAAAAGTGGTTTGGAGGGCAGAAGAAGTTGTCCAGCAAAATTTCCAGAAGCAAGTTCAATGGCTAACACCTGACTTGGGGTGACATCTCCTACCTCCCGAAACTCTAAACTTAATTACAGCAATCAAGGTTTCTAGCTCTAATGAATGCCTTAATCCTATTGATTGAGATCAATCCTCAAATCTCAGCATTTAATGCTAAGATTAGCTAAATTTCAGCTTCCAATTGCCATTACCCAAAAATGCTAAATTACTCTAAAAGGTGACCATAATAGTTTGGGCCAAATCCTAGAATAGATATTCAGATTATTATCTTGGTGATCAGGTCTAGTCTCCTTTGATTTTTGCTAACTATAAAAGGAACCCACCATTAACTCAACTAACACACATCCTCTTCTCGTAAATCCCTCACCTACCATGCCATTTTCAGCCCACAAGTTTCCACTTTTAGTTTATAAATAAGCTTCATCATTCATACATACCCACGTATACTTGCCCACAAAAATTATCTTCCATCTTCTTAGAAAATCCCATCATCATAAATAGCCATAAACAACCATTTTACATCAAATAGGAGAAATTACACTTTATTATCCTAAATTATATCCCTAGTTATATTTTGCATTACAAACTATGATTCTTGTTATATTTTGCTTAAAGAATTTTCCTTACTTTAGGGCCTTCTTTTCCGATATTTTTTTCTTAGACATTTTTTTTTCCCTTATTTATTGGCTATAGTTTGAGGATTTAATTAATACGTACATTTTAAAGAATTGACTTTTTTATATATAAATCAAAGAACTAATCTAATTGGTTAAAATAACAAGGCCTTTATGTTGGAAAAACTGGTTTTGCATCTCATACAAAAACTCATAGCAGAAGCAACACAATGATCTACTTCATTCATAAGAGATAATATGTAACCTTGAATTCTAGAACAAAGAAGAGAAAGCGTACCTTGATGCAGTAAAATTAAAAAAACAAGACTTGCGAATACCTTCAATCTTCATCCTAATTCCACATGGTGCCCAAGATGAGTGGTCTCTCAATCAGTTCTTACGTACGTTAATTTTCCTTTGGAAAAGTGAATTCCAAAAACTTGTAGAGAAAAATTGTTTTCTCTTCTTTTAATCATACAGACGTTTTAACTGCCTTAACAGTTACTTTATTTAATAACTCTTATTAAATAAAAACTAATTATCTAATTAGGTTAGCCTTTTGGGCCAGCCCAATTGGGTTTAAGTGTGTGGCTTGGGATAAGACCAAAGGGACTATAAGGCTCTACCTTCAATGGGCTTCAGACTTATCTATCAACTCTTAATAAGTCCAAATTTACCATTAATTATATAACAAGTACCACTATGGAAATATAATTGCACTTTAGGCCTTATTAATAAATTATTTCCCAAGAATCTAATATGATATCATTTGACCCCTCCATGAAATATCCATAGTGAATAAAGTCATAGTAAATTATCACTTTGTAAACAACTATTTTATTCCTTGAGTACCTGGTTTAATATTTTAGTTATTCATATTTATGAAGTCTAATTTCAATAAATATAAACTTTAGTAACTCTTTACTAAAGTAGTCAGCCTTGAATAACCAGTTCTCATTAAACTTATCTCAATATAGAAAGGGATTATAGATTCCATCTTGAGAATACGTATTCTCCTAACACTACGTGTGATTACCCAACATACTGAGGTTTTGACCGTTTAAACTAGATCTCAATCCTGATATATCAAAGTAACCTACATTTCATGATCGGGTTCACTATCCTTTTAGGATTGAGAGACTATGAAATTAGAAGTTGTGAGATTAATTATTCAGGTGACAGTTGTTAATTGCATAATTAATCTCACAGTGATCCAATTTAATATGTCTTACACATTTAAGACATATCAATACATCAACTAGAAGTCTCTACTTTCATGATCAAGACAAACCATCTTAGTTGATGTGTTATAGTTTTCGCAGATAAAACGCCTAATTTCATCATCGACTACGAACTATATTTTAAGTTTAAAAGGAACTTATGATTTATATATTCTATAACTAAATCACATACAAGACATCTCAAGGACTATGATAATGTCCAATTAGTCCATTTACAAATAGTCTCATATAATTAAACAATTTAATTATTTATAACATGCCAATAAATTGGATTTCAAGGCACAAACCCTAATAATCTCCCACTTGCCCTCAAAGACAATTTTGCATATATCTGACACTTATTTCCCTTTAGAGTAAATCATATTCACTCTAATGCAAGGTCTGGAAAAAGGTTTCAGCCAGATTTATTGTATAAATTATCTTATCTACTACTTCATCCCATGCTCTAGTATCTCTCTAATGAGATGATACTTACGCTTAATGTGTATCTTCACCACCTAGAGTGAACACATATCCCGAAGTTAAACTTCATTAATCACAATCAGACTAAAAATCAGTATTTGTGCAACCAGTAACTATCAAATCCTCACTTTAGTGGACAAGCATATAATCTCCTGTTCTCCTAAGATATTTGAGTATATGCTTTACTCCCACTAGGTTAAGTAATCCTGGATTTTAATTGATATTTGCTTACTATGCCTACTACAAAATAGATACTTGGCTTAGCATATAGCATGACATAAATGAGACTTCCTATTAACATTGAAAGGAATTATCTTTATATACTCTTCCTTTTTATATGTCTTAGGACTATAGTCCTTTACAAAGGAACTTCAAACTTAAAAGGAATCAATCCTTTCTTGAAATATCACATGATATACTTAGCTAAAATCTAATCTATTTAAGGAGTTTGAGATAGACCCAACATCCTAATTTCTAAATCTTACCAAAGTTTAACTCTTAGGATGTGACCAGTCTTACCCAAGTACTTCATATCAAACTAGTCTAGACAACAAAACTCTATTGATGACAATATCTGTCATCATTCTAAATGATTAAAATGTCATCAACATACATTAAGAGATTTATTACTCTATATAGCTTTTACACACATAAGGCATTTCACTACTTGATCAAAATCAAACAGTTTGATTGCTTGATCAAATATGATATTGTATGATCTAGATGCTTACTTTAGTCCATAAATGGATTTTAAGCAACTTGCATACTAAATACAACTGGTTCTTTGCTATGAACTAGTCTAGCTACATCATATAAACGTCTTCCTCAAGATTGCCACTAAGAGAAGTTTTTTTGATATCTATTGCCATATTTCATCCAAATAAAATATAATGGATAAGAGAATCCCGATAGAGTCAAATATGACTATTGATGAAAAAATCTTTTCATAATCGATCTATTTCTTTCTGAATAAATCTTTTCGTCACTAGTCTTGATTTTGAAGGTTTACACCTTCTATTCTATCAATCTCATTTTCTTGTAGACCTATTTGAAAACAATAGGCTTAATGTCATTAGGCGCCTATACAAGTTCTAGACTTTAAATAAAATCTAATTCTATTTAGATAACTTTGATCCAGTATTCCATATTCATATCATCTATTGCCTCAACATAGGACTGAGGATCAAATCCATATCCTTGTGGGATGACTTCTCAAGTTTATCCTAAAAGTATGAATTTATTAGGTAATTTGATAATCCTCCCACTATGATATTGTATAAGTGTACTAACTATCTATAGAATAATGTCTTGTGGTGTATCTAACTAATGCAACCATCTCATTTCTAAATGTATCTTATAGTTGTCCTACAACAGATTTTGACATTTTTCTTCTAGAACAGTTCTATGTTTAGCTTTAAGATTATTCACATAGTCATTATCTAGAAACTTTGTGTTTGTACTTTACAAACACCTTGTTATCTTTATGACTACTAAAATAATCTTTCGCAATTCCTTTTGGATACCCAATATAAACATACATTTTTCTACCTTTTGATTCCAATTTGTCAGACTTCCTTTCTAGCACAAGTGTTGGACATCCCAAAAGTATAAATATCATATTCTAGGTTTTCACCCAATCCACAATTTGACAAATGTCCTAGGAATAGACTTTTGGAATCAATTTTAAAAAATGTATAGTAATAATTAGAGTATATCTCCAAAAGAAATAAGTAAATAGAAATACTTATCATGTACTTTACCATTCTAAAAGAGTCATATTCCTCCTTCATGTATGCATTGACTTAAAGAAGTCATTGGAACTATATTCCTTTACAATAAAGGAGCCCTAGGTCGTCTTATCCTCTAAATAGAATTCGTAGACTGAGAATATAACAAAAAACTAATGGTTCTAAAAGCCCATTTTTTATTAGTCTTGAATATCATTTAGATTAATAAAACTTAGACTTAAGTGCCAAAACATACAATACTAAAGGATGGAAACTTTCTGTTTAAAAGTAAAACATGTAAATCTCCATTTAGATTACAATTATGGACAATGCTTAGCTTTTCCATGATGAAAACACTTTTCTTTAGGTCATACTTTTGAGTCTAATTTCCTTTTTTGACAATTCCTAGGACAACTAGATTGCCCAACTGCTTTGTATTATTATTCTTCTTCTTACCCTTAAACTTCGGTTAAGGTTAAGAATTTGAATTAAGTCATATTAATCCTAGCCATAGCTTTTAGGATGTCTTCCGTTGCGTAGAACTCATTCATCAACTCAAATAAAATAAAAAGAATTTATTTATTTTCAAAACAATCTTAATTGATCAAATGATTCTAATAAGGACTTGTGAATCATATCCATATGAGATTAAGAATTAATCTCTACATCCAAGAATTCCAATTCATTTAAAGATGAAATTATTTTCATAAAATGACATAGATTGGAACTCCTTAAGCCTTTCTTAGCACTCAATATGATTCATACCAAACATCTCATTTAGAATTAATATAAAGTCTAAAACTAGTGCTAACTTTTGCATCTCATGCTGTAGCACAATTGAGATAGAAGCCAATGTAACATTTTAGCATCTTAATAAAACTATGATCACATCATAAACTATCTTCCAAAAATGCACCATGTATAAGAAATTATGACAATGCTGAATTGAAACATATTTATGTACTTCAACTCTTTTAAGCACAATGTCCAAAATTGTTTCTTAGTCAATGTGATTCAATTAAAATAGTAGCTAGAGAACAAAAATTTATGACAACTTTAATTTAAGACTATGAACATAATTACAAGGACATTATATTTTGCATCCATAACCATATAATATGGAACCCTAAAACCATATTATATTAGGTGCAATGACAACCCAATCCCGCAATTAATATTCCTCGGTAGCGGCGTCATACAAATCACTATTACCCTTAGTCTAGTGTACACCATTGCTTAGACTCTATGTGAGTCACCAAGTAAATCCACGGTAGCGTGGTCGCCCTTAATGTAAAAACACACTTCATCCTTCATTAAGAAGTTTAACCTATAGTACCATGAATTAAACACCCTCTGTAGGGAGCAAGGCAAGGTGCCTAATCACACTACTATAAACCAACAATGGAGACCGTGAGACTCAACCCTTGAATCTCTCTGCTATTAGAAATTTTAAAACAAGTGGATTGTCTTTAAATCATTGTGATCTCATCACAATTTTAACCCTACACATTAGATGTGTTTAATTATTTAAATTCGATGTGATTTGACTAAGTCACGTCACAATAGCGTAACAAACATTCGCATAATCACAAAGAAGTTTGATCATGTAATTCATGAAGTAAATACCCTCTGCATGGAATGCAAGGCTTAAGGCCAAGACAAGGTACCTACTCACATTACAATAAACTTAACAAAAAGGGTTATTTGAAATCCAACACTACCCTGTTATTTGGGTTTTCTTTAGACTATTGTGAATTCATCACAATTTATAACCTTGCACTTGTTAAAGACTCTAATCTCATTAGAATCACTAACTAAAATGGAAATCCTAGACTATTTAGGATTCCATATACTCTAATGGATCAAAAAATTAGTTATATAGAATTTTATCTTTAACTTACTTGATAAAGAATTCTAATCTCATTAGAATCTACATAAATTTTAATTAGAGCTTTAATCTCATTAAAAAATTTAATTAAAATAAATTAAGGACTTTTAATCATACAACAATTCCAATCTCATTAGAATGTTTCTTAAAAGACAAGTCCTAAACTATTTAGGGCTAAGAGTTCTATTTAACTAATATATTTTAATCTCATTAGGCCTTTTAGTTAAATAATGATTAATAAATATCCTTAACTTTTAAGGACTATAAAATTAATCACTTTATATATAATTATGTGTAATCTCATCACACATAGCTTTGCACTTTATTTGTGTTTTAACACATAGTCAAAAACAAGTGAAAATTCAAAATTCAGTGTCTTCGATTGGTCAAACTTGTTACTCGATCGATCAAAAAAATTGAGGAATTTCATCACAAAGTCTCTACCTAATTCAATCGATTCTTGATTCCTGTTCGATTGATTGAAAAAAACATTCGATCGATCAAAAGCAACATTCAATCGATTGAAAGGAATTCTCGATCGATCGAGACTTGTGAAACTGAATTTATTAGGAATTTTCAATTAATCGTTTTTTATGTTTTTTACTATTTTCCATCAAAAACACTTTTTGATTTAATAAATGAAAATTTATAGATCAAATATTAAGGGTTTCAAGATCAAGATTAAGAACCCTAAAATGCTAGAAACCCTTAAAAATAAAATCCTAATCTCATTAGGGATAAATTTCATTAAAGGAATACTTTTATCCTAGCATTAACATGAGAGCATCTACATCTTTCATAAACACAAGAGGTATTCAACATCTTTAGAATTACTAGCCATTTGTATTACACGAGTATCCAGGCACTTTTCGACTTGTCAAATAATTTCACAAAAGAACCCCTATTGAAGAGAATCAACCACTGGGTCATTTGGTCTACACTCTACAGTATATAACAATGATTCAAGTGAATCCTTAAAGATAACAAAATGCAACCGTGGTCCAATGAGATTGTTATCCCGAAACAGTGCCTACAATCCAAATCGTTAAGTTTACAAGTTTTATACTTCTATCACAACGGTTATAAAACAACATCGTCCAGAAGTCTATGGCCAACAGAAATTCTTTTGAAGACGGAATTCCATATTAAAAGAAATTCACTTTACATCAACGCAAACTCAATCACAAAAAAAAAAAATTATGAAATCAAAAATTCTATAAACGTGATTATATAGAACAATCACTGCAGAATGACAGAACACGAGAAAATTATTTTCTTTGATTCCAAACTCACTCAACATGTTATACAAACATGATATTGCCAATTATTGAAAAAAATGGTTTTCCATCTCATACAAAAACCCACAGCGGAAGCAACACAAGGATCTACTTCATTCATGAGAGATAACATGAAACCTTGAATTCTAGTACAAAGAAGAGAAAGCGTACCTTGATACAGTAAAATTAAAAAACAAGACTTGAGAATACCTTCAATCTTCATCCCAATTCCACATGGTG
Source organism: Quercus aquifolioides (assembly GCA_019022515.1). NCBI lineage: Eukaryota > Viridiplantae > Streptophyta > Magnoliopsida > Fagales > Fagaceae > Quercus > Quercus aquifolioides. The sequence goes on along the minus strand of CM032336.1, from coordinate 8,339,143 downwards.
CTTAAAATGAGTGGTCTCTCAATCGATTCTTACGTAACTTGTGATTTATATCTTCTATAACTAAATCACATACAATGCATCTCAAGAACTATGATAATGTCCAATTAGTCTATTTACAAATAGTTTTATATAATTAAACAATTTAATTATTTATAACATGCTAATAAATTAGATTTTAGGTCACAAACCCTAACACTTTAACAGTGACCTAATTCGTCTAAAGCAAGAGCCCGCCCACCACTTGGACTCTCTAAAAATGATGATTACTATTCACTCCATATCTCTCTCCCATTTATCTAGTTTTGAATTTTATACATATTTATTATCTTGTTTAGAGAGTTGTATTTTTATGTTTGCTTCGCTATTTTTTATATCAACATGTGGAATTACTCCGCCAGCCTGCCATATTCGCTTGTACCAAGAAGATACAGCATGAGTCATATGACGAGTCCAAATCTTCTGTCTCACTCTTTCTGCTCCACTATATACTCCACAAATAAAAATATGCCACATGTCCATCTAATTTATTAAATGCTAAATTTATGCCTTCTGTTATTTCAATTTCCTAAATATGATGAGTTATTTATTTATTTATTTTAGGAAATTGAAATAACAGAAGGCATAAATTTAGCATTTAATAAATTAGATGGACATGTGGCATGTTTTTATTTGTGGAGTATATAGTGGAGCAGGAAGAGTAAGATAGAAGATTTGGACTCTCATATGACCATTTAGCTAATGATAAGCTCTTACCCTTTAGTCCCACTGTGGCAGCATATCAAGCACAAAATGCCTGCATGTTCACCAAGTGGTAGTCAACGTGTCGTCTGGCAGGGTTTTGCCACAATTCAGTACTAGTCCGTCTTCTTTTGTGCATGCCTTATTAGAACTCAGTGGTTCACATCAAATTAATTCCAAGTCATTTTAAGCCAAAATTCCAAGTCTTTTCTTACTCAAAGAGAGAGAGAGAGATATGTACTTTGCAAAGGGAGAAAATACACCCTGTTATGGGTGCATGTTTCTTTACTCTCACAGCTGGTGGGATCCACATGGGTGTATGTTTCTCTCCTCTCACAGCTGGTGGGACTCAATTGTGAGTTCCACCAACTGTGAGAGGAGAGAAACATACACCCGTAATAGGGTATACTTTCTCCTGCAAAGGAGAAAGTCAGCAATGTAGCAAGCTCTGCCAAGGAGCACTTGAACATCTGTAAAGCCAAAGTTGACGAAAAGGTATTCTTCTAGTTCTATACAACATGTAGTTAAATTCAGTTACCTGTTTTTACATGAAACCTATTAATTGAAACTTAAATTTACTTGAGGATAATGAGAATTTTGAAGTAAATATTGAGGGAAAGGAAGAATAATGACGTTAGCTTTTGGCTATTGAAAAGCACTCACTTTTATTATTATTTTTTGTAATTTTTTGTCGTTAGACTGGAAAATGACACAAAATTACAAGATTATACATAACTCTCACTTGAATGATTAGGCTACGTACAGAGCTCTGAATGCACCAAATGTGTCTTAGAGAAAAGTCTTATTTATAGGCTTCATAATTAGTGTTGTTAGAGATATATTAGCTCATTAGTATAGACCTAAATCTAATTATATTTTGTGTGCAAGTCAAGTCTCTTACTTTTACTAGAAGTCTATTAGTCTAGTAGTTTAGTCTACTATATATACACATGTTATGGTTAATTGTAATACATGATTTATACTACACTCTAATATATTATTGATGTAGCCCTTTAGGATTTTCTTCATGGATGTAAGCCGTTAGGCTGAACCATGTAACCCTCGTGTGTTATTGTGTTCTATACTTTAAGTTTTCGCATCCACATCCATACTAGCATATTCAACATGGTGTATTAATGCTAATATTTAATATGGTATCAGAGCCACCTTCCTGTGGCCATAGTTTTCTGTCCTTATGGTGTATTTAAGAGCAATCTTTGTCTTCCTCGGTGTTTCTTCGCTGCGTTAATCTTTTTTGGCTTCCCACTGTTGCCGTCGAAACTCTCCAGTATAGTCATGCCACCGTTAAAAGTCGCATCAACATTGCAAGACTATTATCTTCCTCAAACCACCGTCACAAAGCCAAACTTCATTCAAGGGATCTTCTCAACCTTATCAAATCTCAAGGTTTCATCAAGCTTCCATCTTGAATTTGAGAGGGGGTGTTAGAGATATATTAGCCCATTAGTATAGACCCAAACCTAATTCTACTTTGCGTGCGAGCCAAGTCTCTTACTTTTACTAGAAGTCTATTAGTCTAGGGTTTAGTTTACTATATATATACATATTATGGTTCATTGTAATACAGAATTTATATTACATTCTAATATATTATTGATGTAGCCTTTTAGGGTTTCCTCCGTGGATGTAAGTCATTAAGCTTAACCACATAACCCTCGTGTGTTATTGTGTTCTATACGTTATGCTTTCACATCCACATCCATACTAGCATATTCAACATGGTATATCAATGCTAATATTTAATAAGTGTTATTTGACGAAGACTAGGGTTATGACTCTTAGATTTGAGAGAAGTTGTTTCTAAAGACGACCCCAAGAGGTTCCATGAAATAGAAGAAAAAAAATTTATAGAGTAATATTTTATTTCATTTCTTATTTGCTTTAAGAGTGTGTGTGTGTATATATATTTATATTGATGGGTTTGAGAGAAATATTGCAGGTGGAGAAAGCAGCAACAAGGACTGAGGAAGAGGAAAAAATAGTCGAGGAGTGTAGAAAAGCTAAGGAGGCTCAAGCCAAAATGGAGCTTCATCAGGCTAGAGCCAGGCTCGCAGCTGAGAAATTAAGCGACAAATATCACCGTGGCCAACATGTCCATGACTAGTGGCGACTCCAGGAATTTTGTCCAGGGTGTTCCTATTCTACTTTGAAAAAATTTTGGGTCATTTCAATCTATTTCGGTAAATACCGGCCAAAATTCAAGATTTGGCCAGCGTGAAATTTGTGCTTAAAAAAAAATGTTCTTAAAACCAAAACAAATTTGCATTCTGTACACCGAAAAACCTCAAAAGGAAAAAAAAAAAAAATGAAAAGCAAAGAAATGAACAAAGGTACCTGTACTATAAACTATAAGTTCATTTGAAATATTAATAAAATTATTAAATATTATTGTTTAGTTGCTTCATAAATTTGTTTGTCTTTTATAAACTATAATTTGTTGTATTGCTGTTTCATTAATTATTAAATTATTAATTTTTGTTTAGCCTAACATAATTTAATTTGTTTGTCTTTTATAATGTATTAGTTAATTAAATTATTAATTATTGATGTTTAGTTGCTTCATTAATTTTTTTTACTAACTACTAGCAGTCTAGCACACACCCTACTGTGCATTAGCACACACTAGCACACACCTCATGTGTGCACACACCCTTGCCTCTCTGATACCATACCGGAGGCCGTTTCGATTTAGCTAAAGAAACAAAATATTTCGGTTTCCGGTTAATACCGGTGTACCGTTTCGGAATTACCGCTATATATATATATATATATTCTCTTAAAATTTTATATATTCTCTTAAAAATATAAAATGATTTTAAAGTCCGACATAATAATTCCTCTAAATATTAATAATTATGGTTGTAGTATAATTTTTTTTTTTAGAAGAGTTGTAGTTTAAACATGTGCTTACTAAATGCAGTAATGAAAAAACAAAAGAAATAAAAATCAATGTGCAAAAGTTAAAGCTAGGACACGTGGGTGCTTGGAGATAAGTTTGAAAATTTTGAAAACTTTTGACTCATTTAATGACTTCAGTATTCACGTGGGAGTGGGACTCTAGTGTACAAAACAAGATATAGCAATAGGCATTCAAAACTAGAAATACCAAAGAACAGAAAAGCGGAAAAGTTGAAGAAAAACAGAGAACGGAGAAGAAAAGGTGAGGAAGAAAAGCTAAAGTAGGTGGGGAGACTGTGATTGACAAAATGGAAGTGGCTGAAGACATGGAAGTGACCGGCGATGTGGTGGTTAGTGGTTGTGATAACAAAAACTGATGATTTTTGGCTTTTTTTTTTTTTTTCTTTTTAGATTCTCTATTACAATTTTTCTTTTCTTTTTTTTTTCTTTTTTTTTTTAGATTTTAGTTCTAAATTCGTTTGGCATAAAAATTTTGAGGGTGTTCCTGATATTTCTTGAGGGTGTTCCTATTTTTTTTTTAAGGGTAAACAAATAAAAAAATTTAAATTATTATATATAAATGTTTTTTTTTTCAAGTCAGGGTGTTCCTGGGAACACCCTAGACTCTGAGTGGCGCTGCCACTGTCCATGAGCCACCACTAGTGGGCACACATCATGAGCCGGTGGTTGGAACACACACGCGGCCATGGGCAGCAGCCTATTGGAATCGCAGCTCCAATGGCTGGTGCAACTCTTCCAACATACCCTCCTGGAGGGCACCGTCCTAGGCACATGTTTTAGATTAGCTAGATTTATGTGGTTGTAACTTGTAATAGTTTGGTTGTGAGTTTTTCATTTTTTGTCTTCTTGGGTGGGTAAGACCTAATTAAGAAGTGGCTGATTAGTTTTGCATGCCTTCTCTTAGTTATAATGTGCCTGCAGTTTGTGGACTTTGATATGTGAGTCATCTATTGGTTTTGAATTTTGTATGACAAGCTTTTAATGTAAATTACAGATGCTTTAAATGGTTTTATATATATATATATTGGGGGGGGGGGGGGGGGGGGGAAGTAAGATGAACTAGATGTTTGATTTGATTCTAGCACCAATTATTATTTGCTCACACAATTCATTTTTAGAGATGGGATGCAAAATCAATCCTTCAGTACCCGTCACTATCCCAAAAAAGATGTTAATCTCGTCATGAAACTATTAGTGTAGTGATTAATATTCAAGTAAGAAATCGATGAAAAAAGACTAAGTGTTGGTCCTCGGATGGTATTACAGATAATTTATCTCCCTTCTTCTTCTTTATGATCTTTTTTCTCTTACCCCTCATGCCTCCCCTGATCCTAATGCTTCTTGGCTTTATATCTTAGCAAAGGATGCATCCAAATCTTACACTTGGAGGGCCATGATCAAATTGCCATGATACTTGTCCCATCAAGACCTTGCTAGAAGGTTTTTACACTTGAGTGTTAACTGTGGTGACACTATTCAGGATCATTTCCCCATTAATGCAACCAGTTAAGTGGTTGTAGTGCATTTAATGTGGAGGGGACGGTCATCCTGTACTTCCTTTTTCTTCTCTTCCTTGTTCAGTACTAGGTTACCCTTATTCCCCATCAGTTTGCCCCTACGACCGCTGACTTTGCCCCTCGACCATCTTAGGTTAGGCAGATGTCCTCGGCATCCTCATTAGTTATCGTTGGGCAATCCAAAGGGGAGCCACATGCACACCTTTCGAGGACAATTTACCCATACTACCTGAGGCCACCTCTATATGAACTTTGTTAGCCATTTGGGTCCTCATCCCCCCACAATATATATATATATATATATATATGTATATATATATAGTGGGAATAATAATAATAATAACTAGTTGCTAACCTGCGTGATGCACGGGAAAACTATTGTGTATAAAGATGTAAACTATTCTTTTTCTCTTCCTCATTGATTGTACATTCAGATTTCAGTTTCATAGTTTCATATCCTTGATATGAAACAATAAATTACGTCATGAAAAATAGAAATTAAATTTAAGTTTAAATTAAAATGAAAAATCAAATCCTTTGCATCCTCAATTATCCATTAAATGTGTTAGGACATATATGTTTTAACTTGTTTAAGAACATATGTCACTTAGTTATGTAAATTGGCTAATCCTTTGACAAAACGCACTCTGCTTGTAATTGGGTAGATCTAGGTGTTTTTGATACTTCAAGGAACAATGTTTCAAGGTCAAGTGTTGAAGTCATCAAGTCTGTCCAAGAAAAAGCAAGCTGAAGTGCAAAGTTTTTAAAGCTCGACACCTGCTATCTGTCGAGATTTAAAAAGTCAGAATTCCAAATCTGATTTTCTTGGGATCTGTGAATATGTTTTTGGGACTTCTTTTCTTCTAACCCTAAACATATAAAAGGATTATTTTAAGAGCCGTTTTGGGTGACACAAGTTGTATTATCATTGAGCAATCTCTGTTTATGCAAATTGTGATCAACAGACGAAGTTCTTGACCTAGTTCATCCTTCATCAAGAAGTTGCTGTGTCTTTGCACCATAGGGTTTTGTAACCAAGTATCTTCCTGCTATTCATCACGTGGATGAACTGAAGAACTTTGCAGCCAACCATTCTTCCTCAAGTTGGTGTTCTGAAGTCGCGTACTGGGATCCGCGCATTGGTTAGTCACGTACTTGGGAGCCGTGCATCAAAGGTGGAAATTGTCACTACAGATCAAGTCCAATTGGGTATTGGGGTAAGGGTTCAACTGTAGGTTGGTAAGGTACTTGGGATTCCTTTCTTGTAACTGCTTGATTTGATAATAGTGGAGTTCCGGGAGTGGTGACCTGAAAATCACCCGGTGGGGTTTTTACCGTTAGGGTTTTCCCCATTCGTAAACAAATCACCGTGTTATTTATTTTCCGCTGCATATTTAGTATTTGGTGATTTGTTTGTGCTTCCACGTAATTGCATGCTTAATTGATTAATTAACAACTTGGCTAATTAATTAATTAATTAGGATTTATCACAAGGGGTCATTCGAATTGTGACCTAACAAAATGAATGAAATCCAAATGTAAAGAACTACTTAATCAATATTTCAAATAAATTGAAAGACAACTTTTATGTGTTTTTTGTATCTTCTTCCTTTGTTGCTTCGTAGTAGTAACTGAATATGTCCTTTTGTTTTCCTTGATTACAAATGTTGGTGTGAGTTGCACATCGCTTTGAACATCAACTTTTTGAAACTTTGTAGAATCACCACCTTGTTCACTTGATAAGTTGCTGTTATATTCATTTGAAGTATCACTACTGTAAGCTTGGCAATAGAACGGGTTGAGAAATGTATTACAATGTATAGAAGTTAAAAATCAAATTTGTAATTTTGCTATATTAAAGAATACGTACTTTTGTCGTTTTATCAAGCTAAATTGTTTTGTCAGTTTCTTCAAAAGATTTTCTTGACGGTGAAGAATTCCCATTCATACTTGAGATTATAGTCATTTATTTGTATTTGGAAAACAAATTCTTTTCCATTTAATTAATGAATATCAATCAATTCACAATTTTATAGTTAAATTTTGTAAAAGCATGTCTATAGTACACAAAGCAATGTTAAGGACACAATGTTATTGTTCAAGGTTTTCTTTCTTCTTACCTCATTATCAAAGTCCCACATAATTTTGGATATTTCACTTATGGTTCTTCTGTTGATGTTCATCTCTTCTTGAATTGCCACTTGTGATTTGAATTGTTTTGGCATTTGTACTATTGGTTGGTTACTTTCCACTAGCCTGTTATATTACATAAAGATATTAGACATAGAATTGTAGAAACTATAAATACATTAAAAGCGTGAATCCAAAACAAAGCACTTACTGATCTTTGAAATTAGCGGTCTTAGGAATTTCCAAATCAATATGAACTCTTGTTCCACTTGTTGACGATAAGTTATACTCTCCTGCATTTAATATATAAAATTTTACTGCCTTCTGATTTCATAATGTGAGATGGTCAATTCATCTTATTAACATTTGAATAAACCTGTAGCTTTCTATTAACATGAAACAAGCAAACACAATCCCTATTAATATTTCTCACTATTCACTAAGTCCTTTTTTAAGAATCTGCCAATATCTACCAAAACATCCTAAACTTTGCATCAATTCCTAGTACAATGGCAACAGCTACCAATTATCACAATACAACTAACACTAAGTTTTTGCATCATCTGCTTTAATCAAACATGAATTCAATTATTCCCTTGAGAGATAAAGAATGAACCTCCCGAAGAATTCCCATTCATACTTGAAATTATAGTCATTATTCTGCAAGTAAAGTGCATCAGTTTTATATAGATAGAGTACATAAGTTATATAATGATCGAACAATATAAAAGCTATAAAAGAAAAACAAACTTGCTAAACAAACTTGCTCATCAATTAAAATCATATCTAAACTAATAATTTCATTATTTTTTGAGTTGATTGCATCCCACATCCTTGATACTCTGATCTTGACTTTCCAATTTTCTTTCTGTTTGTCTATATCATAATTCAAACTTTCATCTAGATACTCCATAGAATAATACTACTCTGCAAATGTAACACAACAAAATTGAACCCAAACAAAACAAAGCAATATAACAAAGATACAAAAAAGTAATTAGCTTGTCAAAGATAGAAAACAGTAAATGATGAGAATATCCTTGGAAGCAATTTGGTAGAGAATCATGGTTGTAGTCAGTTTCATGTTCTTTGTTTTAATACTTCTTCATCTAAAGAGTAAATAAGTTTAGACATCAAATTTAGCACCAACTTTGATAAGACAATAACAACTATAACGATTACAGCTCATTGTCAAGAAAATTTCCTCAAGAGTAAAATTGTTTTAGAAACCACTTTAAAGAAACTATAGAGAGCTTTAATTTTTCCCTAAATATTCAAGAATAGTGTGACAATCTGATCAAATAAAAGATTTATTTGCATACATATAAGAAATTATATAACTCAATCACAATATAAGCATTTAAAACCTATAGGGACTTATAAAAAAAAACTATAGGGATTCACAATGAAATATTTTAACTATATACGGTTTCATATGATCTAGAGGATAGACGATTGGAGATGGCATCACAAAATTGTCTATAACAACCATATATGAAAGAAAAGCCAATAGGTAAAAACAAAATGCTATTCTAAAAGAGAACCAAGTAATAGCATTGTTAAATATTATGTAGCATGTCACCATAAAAGTGTTTTTTAGAGTATCTAAATCTATAGTTGATGATGTCTAAGCCCACCAACTTCGAAATTGAAGCATAAAATGTATATTGATAATTTAAAATATATATTTAGGCAAAGATTCCTTCAGAAAAAATCATTACAGGCCAACACAAAAAATCTTAAAAGAAAACTATAACCTATTAAAGGAATAGAAAAGCCTTCCCTCCACTGAGATTCACGTTACTACTTATATAGATTAAGGGAAAATGCCTAATTTACTTTTTCATTCCCACCTGATTTGAATTGCTTATAACTTTGTCTAGAATAAACTACTACTCTATTTCAATATTAGAAGTGCCCGAAAGAGACTAAGACTCGCTTAAGTTCTTTAAATCTGCTCCTTTGTGTTTTAACCCAGTCACCATAGATAGATAAATATGAACAGATTAACAAAAATAACTAAACTAAAACCAATTTTACTCAAATGCCTTAGTAAAAACCAAATATAACCTAAAGACCTAAACTGAAATAGTGCAGTGTAGTGCAGATTTTTATGAAATTCATTGCATCAATTAGCTGACAAACCACCAGACACTATTGAACCACTAAGCTGTCCTTAGCAATGAGTTTGAAATTATGACCATGATACCCAGAAGTCTTCCAATATATATTAAAAAGACAATTTTATTTATGATCACAATTAAGCTCTTTAAGATACATGATGCACAAATTATTCTAGATAGTGACAATAATAAGTTCTTAATTTTTTTTGTTCACAATAATAATAATAAAAACATGTGTAATATGTTTACCTTGATGAAAGGGTTGTATCTTTGACTCCAACTTTGCTATTCCTAATGTAGCCTAGTATTGGGAATTCAGCAATTCCCAAGGTCTTAACCCTCTGTAAGCCAGGAAAACATGGTGTGAAATTAGCTGTAATGTAGATATGGTCACGTACACCTTAACCTCAGCACTATATAAAATTGTAACAAAAGAAAAAAAAAATAAAATGATGTAAAAAATAAAAAATAAAATAAACAGAACAAAGAGAAGAAATTTACTATGAAATTCTGCATCGATGATGAGAAAGTTAAATATTTCAATTACCTCAATAAGATAAGGAAAATCAAGAGAGCCTCATTCAAACTATATATATGCTAGTGTTAGTACAGCCTCGCATGTGGAGCATTTTCACACATAATTATACATGTTCATTTAAGTAATCTTCAATTGTTTTGCAAAAGAGTTACACATTGACTTTTTTATTCATTTATTTTTTTATGTAAGTATGTTACCATGTGATTCTGTTAGCAAGTCTCCATGGCAATATAAAATCTATGAATATTAATCTGTTGACAAACTATGGAAAATATATTAATCTGTTGAAACCATTATCAATAGTAGTTGTTTCACTTCGTAAACAATTGACATACACTCTTGATAAAAAAATAAGAGGGTTTTATGAACTTGATCTCATGGCTTCCATCAAATTTCAGAGGGAATCCTCTTTTTAAGTAAAATAATAAAACTTTCTAAAAGTTTTGATTCCTTTGAAGTTATTAAGGGTAAAAAACTCTAATCTTAATGCACAAACACACCATGAAATAAATCATTAAAAAAAAATCAAACCTACTTCTCAAATGGAATCATATCAAAATCTCTTCCAAGACTCCACCAAACCCACATATCTGTCATGCTCAAAATTGGGACCATAGGCACTTGAAACACCGACTTGTATTGATCATCCACACATCTAAACTTACATAAATTGAATAATTTCCCACAGCCCCATCAAATTTCTCTACTACTCTTCTAGTCCACAGCAATAACAGCCCAACAGAGGCCCCTAAAGCTCCAAAGTGACACCAGTCCACAGACTAATATTCAATATGGTAAATCATTGTTACAATAGTGCAGCCAAAAAAAAAAAACATTTGTACAATACTATCAACTATTACCAAAACTATCTAAATGTTGTTTTCTACTATATAAACCTATCTCACCATCAATACCAATCCCAATATCTAACATATGAATGATGAATCATAAATTTTTGGTGATATGAATTGCAGTTTTGTCTTCAAGAAGACTTCCAAGTTCTACCAGAGGCACGCCAAGTTTTTATTCTGAGCTTAAATCTTACCTTTTATAGTCTTTGATCCTATTGCGTTGTTTTCCATGGGGGACTATTTATCTCAGGGTGTGAGTACTGGAAAGGCCTTTTCCTTGATATTGTTACTTTAAGTGCACACATAAGAGGCCCCGACATAATGGTATACTGTTATTGGTATTCCATAACAATTATTGCATTCATGGGTCATAAGAATTGAAACAAGGCATGAGAAATATGAATTTATTCTGCACTATCCAGTGGTCAACTAAAATGAAATAGCTTTGCCAGCTAGGTGCATCATGGTCATAACATGGAGATATAATTTTTCCAGACCCAATATCTAACAAATGAATCATAAAAAAATTTCAAATACACAATCTCAAAGAATTAGAATTTAAAATTCCTTATGAATTTCGAATTTAAATCCACAAACTATACACTAAAATCAAGTTTTTAAGCGGTAGCCACATGAACCCAGATAAAAATTCACAAAATTAAATCCAAAAAAACTGTATAGAAAATCAGAATTATAAAGAGAGCAATAAAAATTCAGAATTATAAAGCAAGCAAAAAAATTTAAGAAGAGAGGAATGAAAAATACAAATTTTCAGCCGTGAGTTGCATTGTAACAAATAATCCCTAAAAAAAAAATTATTTATAATATAATATAGGGTTATGGATTCCTAATCAAATTTGGTTAGGATTATGGATTCCTAATCAAATTTGGTTAGGATTATGGATTCCTAATCAAAATATAATATAGGGTTATGAATTCCTAATCAATTTTGCTTACCTTTGCCAACCGACATAATTGAAATATACAATGGGCTGAATAAATTCAGCCGGAGTATTATGGGCCAGTTTTGATAGTTGTCGTCAGCGCTTAAAGGTGGAGATCGGTCCTTGTGAGTAGCACCATGGAAAGATCGATGATGCCTTCTTTCTATTTCGGACTTGACAGTGTGGGGATGGCTTCTTGGCGAGATTGATTTTCAGTGTTGGGTTTTGGGGAAGGAGAGGGTAGAGAAATAGAGAAGAGAGAGGAACAGCAGAGTGTGGGTCTGCGTTTTGGAGGAAGAAGAAGGCTGGTTTTGCATTTATCGCGTTTTGGAAAAGATTTTTTTTGCGTTTATGTTTTTTTTTTTTTTTTTTTCAGAAAAGTTTTTTTTTGTGTTTATTTATTTATTTATTTTAAATATTGTAATGACGTGAAAAATTGTGAAAGCTTCAATGGTTTTGGTTTTATATATAGATATATAGATGATAATAATAATAATAATGAAAAAATAAAGTGTGTAAAATAGAACACTAAAAATGAGACTGGGGTTCTATCCAAAAAAAAAATTGAGACGGGATTTTCATTCCTAATTTGCCAATTAGCGCAAACCCCTTATTTTAGCTGCATTCCTTAGCATATATATAAGCAGTTTTATTACTTTCCCATCTTGTGAGTTGTGGTTTTATAGGCGATTTAGACCAAAATATGACTTAACCATTGACTCTCACTCTTCTTTGGAATAATGAACGATCTACACCATCATTAGGATGCTTTGCCGTTATAACAATTTTAATCCAAGTAGATGGGGCAGGAAAAAAAAAATGTAAAAACCAATTTTGATAGCAGTAGGCATACTTTATAATTTCATCCTAATTGTCAACTTATTATTCTCTTTAAAAAAAAAGGTATTATTCAGTTTTTCAGAATATAATTGTCTTATTCATCTGGACAAAGTGATTTCAAGACTAAGAAACTTAATTGTTTTTACAATAAATCCTATATATATATATATATATAGGTTTTTCTATGGTAGAAAATCCTAGGCTAATAATCCTAGCTAGGGTTATCTTATTTGTTCTACTAGTACATAGGATATATATATTTGGATTTGGACCACTTGTGCCATGACATATATGTTTTTGGCCTCTTAGGTCATGATATATATCTTGAACAACCACCCCCATCGATCCCATCCCTTCAAATTTAAGATGAAACCTGAGAGTTTATGAGATACGTACTGATTATGAATATTGTATAAAGTAACTAATTAATCTGTAAACTTGCAAGGCTTGTCGAGGTAGCGAATGGAATGGCCAAAGTTGATCATGATGGCTAATACCAACTGTTGAAAGCTAGCTGCGTCGACATACAGATGGCAGCACTGTGTGAAGACTCATGAAGCGGAGCATGTGAGGTTGGGCATATAGAGACTAGAGCGATCGATGGATTGTAAACGAGTCTCTTCGTGCACTAATTCATTGAAAGAAAAAAAAACGATTGCTTGGGCAGAAGTATTCGATCGATCATCAAATTCGGATCACTAATTAATGTGCAGGGATGATTGCCATTTGCCATGGAGATAGTTGGCTTGCTAGTTTCTTGATGTTGCACGTAAGGGTGATGTGTAAGTTAATTACCTAGGGCTAACGTGATAGACTGTTATGGTGGCACGCGGCAAAGGTGTGCAGCGGCTTTATGTGGAGGATGCATGAAACCTCCTAGCGGCATGTGTAAGAATCTGCAATCCAAAACTTCCACCTGTGTCGCTGTGTACGTACGTGTGTGTATCGATGAGTTGATTTCGGCAACGTTGAGCTCTCAGCCTTTTGATTTGTGGAGGACTCATGTGGTTGTTTCCTGCACCGTACCATTGGCTTAGCTTGGACCAGGTTCGCTATAATGGCACAATATGTCGAAGGAAAAGAACAAGATCCTTAATTCCTTATTCCTTTTCTAGAGCCTAAGCGTTGATGCCATGTAAATACTGAAACTTCATATGTTGAATTGAATTTCAAATTAATCCAATGTAACAACCATGCATATATACTAGAGAACCTTATTCTATACTCTTGACTAACCCTAGAATTAGTTTACTTATTTTATAAGTACATAGATCTTAGAGTGACCACGATACGGTTAGAACATATTGAGCCATGATATCTCAAACAAATCCAACATTCTAACATTCACTTTACTTGCAACATGGTTTATATGGAATGAATATAATCGCGAACCAACATGGTTACACGGAGATATTCTAGCTAGCCTATCCCACTTTGTACGTAGATATATTAAAAAATCTCCTTGTTCAATATATATATATATATATATATATATTGAACACACAGAATTTGCATGCTCTAGTAAAGCATTTCCATTTGTCTTTCTTTTGCTGATAAGCATTTCATTTGTGATAAGCATATATCACAAATATAAATATTCTATCAAACACACAATAACCTGCCTCTTCGACACGTAGCGGCTCAGGGGCGTAGCCAGGAATAAATACATGGGGGGGCCGGGTTGTAACATAAATATATTAAATATAATTCTTAAGTCTATTGGATACCAAATTATCAACTTTCATATATCATCATATACCTGAACATGTTGGGAATTCAACCGAAATTCCAAACCTGTAAGAAACAAAAAAATTGAGAAAACAAAACGCCAAAAGAAAAACAATCACACGCACAAGACAGTATTTACGTGGTTCGGCAATTTGCCTACATCCACGGAGTTGCAGGGATTTCACTATTATCAAAAAAAATTACAATGTGCGGCTACAGTGTTTTTCTTTCTCAAAAACAACAACAAGACAAAACCCTAATCACAAAAAAAAGGCTTTTATATCCTGCGCACAGGATTCACAATGGGCTACAAAACGGGCCAAAAAATTTTTGTCTACCCAAGCCTCCGCTCCATGGACTAAGTCTCAGTAAATCTCCCATTAAAAACCACACAACATTATTCAAGTCAGGTCGGGTCATCAACCGGATCAAATTATGCCTGACAACGATTTTTCATGGAATAAAATTCATCCATTATCATCTCCATAGTGAAATTCCCTGCAATTTCCTACTCTATATAAACTATCATATTATCTGCCAAACACTCATCCTCCATTCTATTGCGAAGTCTTGTTTTTAACAACTTCATAACTGAGAAAGCTCGTTCTGTAGTTGCTGTAGAAACTGGAAGGGTCAACACAAGACGAATAAGTCTATCAATCAAAAAATAGATATTAGACTTTCCTGAAATTTTTAATCCCCTACATAGATCGGAAATTGTACTCATATTCTGAAAATCTGGATGTTTTATCACATCAAGCTCATAATGTTGCAATTGAGACTCCAAAAGTTCTTGTTCATGTTCAGTAAAATCTTGAGGATAATATTTCTTAACTAAATTGCATATATGAACAATTTTGAATAATCTAAAAGCATCCTTGGGATTTAAAGCTGAACTAAGAATGACAAGTTCCGTTGTTAGCTCACAAAATCTACTTTTCAATTCTTGCAATTGAAAGTCTATTGCAACTGTAAATATGCAAATTCTAAAATGATGTTCCATTGTTAAATCTTCATCTTGACGACGATATCTACCTCGACCTTTAGTGTAACGAGTATCATATTAGGAATATCAATTTCATGTTGCTCACAAAATGCTATAACACTAGCAAGTAAAGGCTTCCATCCATCATCTCTCAACTTTTGAATAAGTGATTTTGTAGTTGAAACTAAATGCATGGCATTTAAAAGGTCTTGAGAACGTTGTTGCAAAGCTTGACAAAGAACATTAGTAATTCCCATTATCTCTTTCATCAAATGCAAGATTAAAATAAATTCAAATGATGTTAATACCTGATAAGCTCCCTCGGCATCACCGCGTTGTTTATAGTTAGCCCCTTCCTCAGAGATAGTGTTGATAACTTTGCAAGTAGCATCAAACATGTTAATCAAACTACAAATAGATTGAAAATGAGATCCCCACCTAGTATCTCCAGCTCGTTGCAAAGTACCAATCTGGTTTGCACCTCTTCCAGTCTCAATTTCATTAGAAGCAATCATATTCTCAACTTGTTCTGCTTGAGCATATTGCAATTCATCATTACGCTTACTAGAAGCAACAACAATATTGATAATATTAACCAAATGATCAAAGAACTGATGAACATCTTTTACTTCTCTAGATGCTGTAACTAGAGCTAATTGCAACCTATGAGCCATACAGTGTACATAATAAACATATGGGCACTCTTTAAGAAAAAGAGCTTGTAATCCATTCCATTCACCACGCATGTTACTAGCCCCATCATATCCTTGACCTCGAATATTTTCAATGTGGAGGTTGTAATGAGAAAGGACAGCACATATCTCATTCTTTAAAGTCAATGCAGTAATGTCTCTAACATGCACAACATGAAAGAAACGCTCTTTAATGAAACCTTCTTTATCAACAAACCTCAAAATGATGGCCATTTGCTCTCTCTTCGACTCATCCCGAGCTTCATCAACAAGAATGCAAAATTTTGCATGCCCAATTTCTTCACGAATAGCATTTCGCACATTACTAGCAAGAATATGCAAAATCTCCTTTTGAATTGTGGGTGATGTATATTTGGCATTTCCTGGTGCATTTTCTAAGACAACACTAGCTACTTTGTCATTGAAAGTTGATGTGAATTTTATCAATTCAATAAAATTACCTCTATTTTTTGAATCAAGGCTTTCATCATGACCTCTAAAAGCACAAGCTTGGAATGCTAGCCATCGAGCACACTCTACTGAGGTTTTGAGCCGCAATCGATTATTCTCTAATTCTTTTGACGTTTGTTTCTCAATCAGCTTGTCAATATGCCGTGAATGATTCTTTAAATCCTCGCAACATTTCATAGCAATTTTATGTGGGGAGTTTGGTTCTTTCCCTTCATGACGAATTAAAGGACAATTCATTCCATCTTTCACCTTTTTCCAATTATTAAAATCTCGTGAAATGAATACATCTGATCCGGGACGACCTATTGGTTTCTTACTAAAAAGGTAGCAAGGTAGACAATATATCGCATCCATTGAAGGTGAGTATTCCAACCAATCCTTATGTGAACTAAACCATGAAGGTTGAAATCGATGACGATGAGTATCATCATTGTATGGATACTCTATATTTTCAGGTTGATATGGACCTTCTTTGAGATAAGCTCGTCGAATTTCATCTTGTTGGTTGATAGGAAATTCACATATTTGTTTACGTGATCCTGGATCACAATCTATCTCTTCAAATTGAAGTTTTGGACATTTGGAGGGGTGTTCATCAGGTATTGAAGTATTAAGATTTGTTTCTACAGCCACAGGTGTCCTAATTTCTGAATTGCTAGCATCTTTTTTCTTAAAGAATGCATCAATTGTTTTTCGTTTGCTCATAATTCTTTTAGCGTTAAGAATATGACTCAAAAATTAACCTGAAAAGAATTTAAAAAAAAAAAATTTTAATTAGAAATTTTTACTTAGTCATATGAATGTTATTCATACTCAAGAAAAAAACAAAATTTTCACTATAATTTAAACAGTCAGCCCATTTTTAATACAACTTTAATTAATAATAACCCCTCAAACAAAAACAAAAACAAAAATAATTTAATTAATTTGTCTTTTATAATATATTGGTTAATTTAATTATATAGCTTTAATTATTATTGTTTAGCTTTAATTTAATTTTCACTATAGCTTTAATTATATAGCTTTTATTATATATTGGTTAATTTAATTACATTGGTTAATTATATAGCTTTTATTATATATTGGTTAATTTCACTACAGCTTTTATTATGCTGCACCCGGCCCATGTGCCCATAGCCCATCTACCCCCTCCCCACCCCACTCAACAGCCAACAGACAAGCACAAAATGCGCCCCAATCACAATAGCTAGCTGCAATCAAAAAATTTCGCAATGCCATTTACAAATCATAACAGACGTTACACTAAAATGACAATTAATATTTCACCAAACACCAACACACTGAGTCACTGACCAACAACAAAAAGGGATAAGATAATGCCAAATTTAAAAAGATAAAAACACTAAAACAGGCAAAAAGCAAAACCAGCCAATCAGAGAGCCACAATTCAAAAAAGAGAGAGACACTTACCGAGATGTGAGATCAGAATCATCAGATAGGCTTAGATAAAGAATAAAGAGACTCTTCATAAATATTCATTTCATTTTTTTCCTTCAGTGAGATAAAGAAAGAGAGAGAGACTGAGAGAGAGTTAGAGAGAAAAACCTTGAGGGATGGTCGGGTCGGAGCGGAGGGAGCAACTGCCAACGAGCACCGCTGCACCGGAGCAGAGGCAGCACCGCAGCACGATCTGCAATCTCTGATGAGGCACTGACCGCTACGATCTGCGAAAAAAAGATTTCAAATTTTCAGTGAGATAAAGAGAGAGAGACTGAGAAAGTTAGAGAGAAAAAGTGAGAAATACCTTGAGGGAGCACCGTCGCACTGAGCACCGGAGCAGAGGCAAAGAACTCTGCGATCTCCGATCTCCGATCTACGTTCTGCGATTTGCGATGAGCGGCGACCGGGCGAGCAACGACGACGACGACGACGGCGACCTGTGGTTTGGTTTGGTTTGGTTTGCTGGGGACCTGGGGTTTGGTTTTGGTTTGTGTATTGGGGTTTTTTATTTTTTTTTAATAAACAACTCTGTTTTGCGTTTTGGTTTGCTGGAGTGTTTTGCGTTTTGGTTTGTTTTGCATTTTGGTTTGCTGGAGTGTTTTGTGCTTTAGTATTGGGGTTTGATTTCTCTGCCATTGCCAGCGACGTGATGGATTTCAACTCTCTGCCAGGGACGTGATGCTTTGTACTGGTTTTTTTTTTTTTTTTTTTTGGTTGAGAATCCGTGGGCTTGCCGTGAGCGAGCTTGGGCTCGCCGTGGGCTCTGTTACATTTTTTTTTTTTTTTTTTTTTTTTTTTTTCAGATTTTAGTTCAAATTTGTTTTGGGCTTTTTTTTTTTTTTTTGCTTGAAAGTAGAACAGATATATATATATATATATATATATTTTTTTTTTTTTTTTAATTTGAGGTGTTCCTAATTTTTGATTGGGGGTTGGGAAAATGGTTGAGAAATGGGTAGGGGGGGCCGGCTGGTTAATGTTGGGGGGGCCCATTAATTTTTTCTTCCTAGTCTAATGGGAAATTTTTTTTTTTTTTTGCAGGGGCCTCGGCCCCCTCAAGCCACTATGTGGCTCTGCCCCTGTGAGTGATAGAAGTACATGGCTGAATTCAATACATTGTTGATATTGCTGCAACTTGCATGACTCCAAGGACCAAGGCTTCCGGTTGAGCATCAATACCATCAAGGAAGGTTCTAATTAAGTTGATTCCTTACAAGAAATTAATGATTTCTTTAAAACTAAGTTAATTAAATCTAGTGAGCTAGAAATTGAGTATTTTTTTTCCCAAAAATATTTTAATGCCTTCACCGGAAAATGACTTTTTTTTTTCTTTTTTTTTGAGAAATAATTACAACATGCTGCTAACTCCGCAATTCGAACATTTTTCCCTCTAGACTCCCAAGCATTTTGTACATGGAGAAGTACCAATTCAGCTACAAGCCCTTTGGCCGGAAAATGACTCTTGAAAGTTGAGATTGTGGGTGCCCGACCTTTGGTTAGAAGTTGCTATAATAATAGCATGGTG
This sequence comes from Quercus aquifolioides, assembly GCA_019022515.1. NCBI lineage: Eukaryota > Viridiplantae > Streptophyta > Magnoliopsida > Fagales > Fagaceae > Quercus > Quercus aquifolioides. Next base: position 8,319,660 of record CM032336.1, on the reverse strand, counting down.
CAAAATCGTGCAAGCATTGCAATACGAAGATCTGTGGGGTGGTGAGGCAAGCATCCAATAATGTAGTCAGATATTGCCACTACTAATGTTATTATCTCAATCACCATTGCTACTACTACTATGTGTTTGCCAATTGCCATTAACACCACCATAGTAAACTTGTGATTTGAACAATTAATATATTGCACTTTAGTTTTGTAACAAATTAAAGACGTGATGTACTCATAATTTAATTCACATCATCAATAATTTTGAAATAACATCATTTTCATGTACACATTATGTAATTAAATCTATGAATCTAACAGAGTAATAATAAAAAGGTCTAATTTGTTAGAAAATAAATGTTCAACCAAATTCACGTTCAGGTCAAAGTTCGAGAGTGGAATTCATAAAACTTATATTACAATTTCTTAATTGTTAAACATAATTATTCAAACTTTTTTTTAGAACAATCCCCTTTTGGTTTGGTTAAAATTTGGTTACAAACTTTTTTTTTTTTTGAGAATGAATTTGGTTACAAACTTGATTGTAGTCAATGACTATAACTCTCACTAAAATAATTAATATGACTACATATTTTTTATATTTTTGAAAATATAACCATTGGATTATATGTTATTTATATTCTTAACAGACATATCAAAGTTCGTACCAATCAGATATTATATACTATTTAATTCACAAACTTATTTTATACATAATTTTAGACTATATATAAATTTGAAATTTAAACATTTAATTAATAACATAGCTATTGAATTTTGATTTTCTTAAAATTTTACAAGTATAAAGGATATAAAAAGAAAATGTTATCCAATTGTGAATTTGTCATCACATCCAATAAAAAAGATATTGAGTAGAGCTGTAGCTATTGAATATAACCAAGTTTGTAATCAAATTTTGTACTTCTTCTTATATAATATATATAAAAGAAAGGAAGCAAAAAGATGTCATTTAATTACAAGAATTTGATGACTTTATATAGTAGTTGATATCCATGTTATACTACGCCATTTCAAAAGATAAAGATGACACTCTCACTCAGTAAACACAATGCTAAAACTACACACACACACACAGATGATTATTATTTTTTGATAACCACAGAGATTAAAAAGGCTATGCAAAATTTAACAGTAAGTTCTCACTTACACTATTGATTAATAGTTAATACTTGTGTCCAGGACGGTACCCTCCTACTGGATATGCTGGAATGGTACCCCCACACAAAGGAGTTCCCTTTCCAACAGGCTGATGCAACTCCTTTTTTGCTTGTGCTGATGCCTCGCCTTTTCTACTCTTCTCGGCCTTCTTTTTGTCAACCTCATAAAAAATTGAGCCTAAGATTAAGATGCTAGTATATAATTCATAATCATACTCAATGGTTCAGATTATTAATCAATTGCTGGTTAAACATAAAAAATAACTCAGCTCACAATTCCTGCTCATAACATATTGAAGTATTGAACACAATACCTATATATAAGTAACACAAGTATCCATTTGGCTGTGCTTTAGGAGCTCTAAAGCTCTTCTAAAAAAAGAAAAAATGAAAAAAAAAGTGATGCAGTGGAAGCCTGAAAAAAGCTGAGAATATTAAGAATAAAGCTTAAATTTGAAAAAATTTCTATATTTCAGGGTTCATATATCATATTTAATAAATTTAGAACTTTATAAGTACTATTCACTGTATATGACATGGCTTCACTGTATATAATTTATCAAATAATTCACACACTAAAATACTTTTTAACTAAAATTCAATATTACACAAACTTTACTATTATGTAGTTAAAACTCCTCCTACAATATCAAATGCATGGGCACAAATTTAGCATATTATATATACTTAAATATATAGTTAATATCCTTTCTTTTCTTGCAAAGAAAATGATCACGATCCAAAATAACTCTGTAAAGACCTTTACACCTATTTAATTTAATTTGTAGGTCTTATTTAATATAGAGAGGGAACCTTTTCCTCTACTTTGGCTTTCAAGATGGCTACGCGTTCCTTAATAGAACTGGCCATGTTTCTGAGCTTCTCCTTCACAGATTGCATCTCTCTCGCTCTCTCTTATTACAAACTCAGCAAGACAAGTACTGTTTTAATTTGATATATGAACGAAAAAGCTCTTACAAGTATATATGAACTTTAATTATATATATATATATATATATGTTAGTACTTTATATCTTATATGCGTAAAAGACGACCGACAAGTCAGTAGTCTAAGATCCTGGGGCATGCCACGGTAGCCGCTTAACAGGGGCGGAGCCACATAGTGGCTTGAGGGGGCGAGGCCCCTGCAAAAAAAAAAAATTTCCCATTAGACTAGGAAGAAAAAATTAATGGGCCCCCCAACATTAACTAGCCGGCCCCCCCTACCCATTTCTCAACCATTTTCCCAACCCCCAATCAAAAATTAGGAACACCTCAAATTAAAAAAATATATATATCTGTTCTACTTTCAAGCAAAAAAAAAAAAAAATGTAACAAAGCCCACGGCAAGCCCAAGCTCGCTCACGGCAAGCCCACGGATTCTCAACCAACAAAAAAAAAAATTAAAAAAAAAAAAAACCAATACAGAGCATCACGTCCCTGGTAGAGAGTTGAAATCCATCACGTCGCTGGCAATGGCAGAGAAATCAAACCCCAATACTAAAGCACAAAACACTCCAGCAAACCAAAACGCAAAACAGAGGTGTTTATTAAAAAAAAAAAAAAAACCCCAATACACAAACCAAAACCAAACCCTAGGTCCCCAGCAAACCATACCAAACCAAACCCCAGGTCGCCGTCGCCGTCGTCGTCGTTGCTCGCCCGGTCGCCGCTCATCGCAGATCGCAGAACGTAGATCGGAGATCGAAGATCGCAGAGTTCTCTGCCTCTGCTCCGGTGCTCAGTGCGACGGTGCTCCCTCCGGCCCTCCCTCAAGGTATTTCTCACTTTTTCTCTCTAACTTTCTCAGTCTCTCTCTCTTTATCTCACTGAAAATTTGAAATCTTTTTTTCACAGATCGTAGCGGTCAGTGCCTCATCAGAGATCGCAGATCGTGCTGCAGTGTTGCCTCTGCTCCGGTGCAGCGGTGCTCGTTGGTAGTTGCTCCCTCCGCTCCGACCCGACCCTCCCTCAAGGTTTTTCTCTCTAACTCTCTCTCAGTCTCTCTCTCTCTCTTTATCTCACTGAAGGAAAAAAATGAAATGAATATTTATGAAGAGTCTCTTTATTCTTTATCTAAGCCTATCTGATGATTCTGATCTCACATCTCGGTAAGTGTCTCTCTCTTTTTTGAATTGTGGCTCTCTGATTGGCTGGTTTTGCTTTTTGCCTGTTTTAGTGTTTTTGTCTTTTTAAATTTGGCATTATCTTATCCCTTTTTGTTGTTGGTCAGTGACTCAGTGTGTTGGTGTTTGGTGAAATATTAATTGTCATTTTAGTGTAACGTCTGTTATGATTTGTAATTGGCATTGCGAAATTTTCTAATTGCAGCTAGCTATTGTGATTGGGGCGCATTTTGTACTTGTCTGTTGGCTGTTGAGTGGGGTGGGGAGGGGGTAGATGGGCTATGGGCACATGGGCCGGGTGCAGCATAATAAAAGCTGTAGTGAAATTAACCAATATATAATAAAAGCTATATAATTAACCAATGTAATTAAATTAACCAATATATAATAAAAGCTATATAATTAAAGCTATAGTGAAAATTAAATTAAAGCTAAACAATAATAATTAAAGCTATATAATTAAATTAACCAATATATTATAAAAGACAAATTAATTAAATTATTTTTGTTTTTGTTTTTGTTTGAGGGGTTATTATTAATTAAAGTTGTATTAAAAATGGGCTGACTGTTTAAATTATAGTGAAAATTTTGTTTTTTTCTTGAGTATGAATAACATTCATATGACTAAGTAAAAATTTCTAATTAAATTTTTTTTTTTTAAAATTCTTTTCAGGTTAATTTTTGAGTCATATTCTTAAAGCTAAAAGAATTATGAGCAAACGAAAAACAATTGATGCATTCTTTAAGAAAAAAGATGCTAGCAATTCAGAAATTAGGACACCTGTGGCTGTAGAACAAATCTTAATACTTCAATACCTGATGAACACCCCTCCAAATGTCCAAAACTTCAATTTGAAGAGATAGATTGTGATACAGGATCACGTAAACAAATATGTGAATTTCCTATCAACCAACAAGATGAAATTCGACGAGCTTATCTCAAAGAAGGTCCATATCAACCTGAAAATATAGAGTGTCCATACAATGATGATACTCATCGTCGTCGATTTCAACCTTCATGGTTTGGTTCACATAAGGATTGGTTGGAATACTCACCTTCAATGGATGCGATATATTGTCTACCTTGCTACCTTTTTAGTAAGAAACCAATAGGTCGTCCCGGATCAGATGTATTCATTTCACGAGGTTTTAATAATTGGAAAAAGGTGAAAGATGGAATGAATTGTCCTTTAATTCGTCATGAAGGGAAAGAACCAAACTCCCCACATAAAATTGCTATGAAATGTTGCGAGGATTTAAAGAATCATTCACGGCATATTGACAAGCTGATTGAGAAACAAACGTCAAAAGAATTATAGAATAATCGATTGCGGCTCAAAACCTCAGTAGAGTGTGCTCGATGGCTAGCATTCCAAGCTTGTGCTTTTAGAGATCATGATGAAAGCCTTGATTCAAAAAATAGAGGTAATTTTATTGAATTGATAAAATTCACATCAACTTTCAATGACAAAGTAGCTAGTGTTGTCTTAGAAAATGCACCAGGAAATGCCAAATATACATCACCCACAATTCAAAAGGAGATTTTGCATATTCTTGCTAGTAATGTGCGAAATGCTATTCGTGAAGAAATTGGGCATGCAAAATTTTGCATTCTTGTTGATGAAGCTCGGGATGAGTCGAAGAGAGAGCAAATGGCCATCATTTTGAGGTTTGTTGATAAAGAAGGTTTCATTAAAGAGCGTTTCTTTCATGTTGTGCATGTTAGAGACATTACTGCATTGACTTTAAAGAATGAGATATGTGTTGTCCTTTCTCATTACAACCTCCACATTGAAAATATTCGAGGTCAAGGATATGATGGGGCTAGTAACATGCGTGGTGAATGGAATGGATTACAAGCTCTTTTTCTTAAAGAGTGCCTATATGTTTATTATGTACACTGTATGGCTCATAGGTTGCAATTAGCTCTAGTTACAGCATCTAGAGAAGTAAAAGATGTTCATCAGTTCTTTGATCATTTGGTTAATATTATCAATATTGTTGTTGCTTCTAGTAAGCGTAATGATGAATTGCAATATGCTCAAGCAGAACAAGTTGAGAATATGATTGCTTCTAATGAAATTGAGACTGGAAGAGGTGCAAACCAGATTGGTACTTTGCAACGAGCTGGAGATACTAGGTGGGGATCTCATTTTCAATCTATTTGTAGTTTGATTAACATGTTTGATGCTACTTGCAAAGTTATCAACACTATCTCTGAGGAAGGGGCTAACTATAAACAACGCGGTGATGCCGAGGGAGCTTATCAGGTATTAACATCATTTGAATTTATTTTAATCTTGCATTTGATGAAAGAGATAATGGGAATTACTAATGTTCTTTGTCAAGCTTTGCAACAACGTTCTCAAGACCTTTTAAATGCCATGCATTTAGTTTCAACTATAAAATCACTTATTCAAAAGTTGAGAGATGATGGATGGAAGCCTTTACTTGCTAGTGTTATAGCATTTTGTGAGCAACATGAAATTGATATTCCTGATATGAATACTCGTTACACTAAAGGTCGAGGTAGATATCGTCGTCAAGATGAAGATTTAACAATGGAACATCATTTTAGAATTTGCATATTTACAGTTGCAATAGACTTTCAATTGCAAGAATTGAAAAGTAGATTTTGTGAGCTAACAACGGAACTTGTCATTCTTAGTCCAGCTTTAAATCCCAAGGATGCTTTTAGATTATTCAAAATTGTTCATATATGCAATTTAGTTAAGAAATATTATCCTCAAGATTTTACTGAACATGAACAAGAACTTTTGGAGTCTCAATTGCAACATTATGAGCTTGATGTGATAAAACATCCAGATTTTCAAAATATGAGTACAATTTCCGAGCTATGTAGGGGATTAAAAATTTCAGGAAAGTCTAATATCTATTTTTTGATTGATAGACTTATTCGTCTTGTGTTGACCCTTCCAGTTTCTACAGCAACTACAGAACGAGCTTTCTCAGCTATGAAGTTGTTAAAAACAAGACTTCGCAATAGAATGGAGGATGAGTTTTTGGCAGATAATATGATAGTTTATATAGAGAAGGAAATTGCAGGGAATTTCACTATGGAGATGATAATGGATGAATTTTATTCCATGAAAAATCGTTGTCAGGCATAATTTGATCTGGTTGATGACCCGACCTGACTTGAATAATGTTGTGTGGTTTTTAATGGGAGATTTACTGAGGCTTAGTCCATGGAGCGGAGGCTTGGGTAGACAAAAAAATTTTGGCCCGTTTTGTAGCCCATTGTGAATCCTGTGCGCAGGATATAAAAGCCTTTTTTTTTTTGTGATTAGGGTTTTGTCTTGTTGTTGTTTTTGAGAAAGAAAAACACTGTAGCTGCACATTGTAATTTTTTTTTATAATAGTGAAATCCCTGCAACTCCGTAGATGTAGGCAAATTGCCGAACCACGTAAATACTGTCTTGTGCGTGTGATTGTTTTTCTTTTGGCGTTTTGTTTTCTCAATTTTTTTGTTTCTTACATGTTTGGAATTTCGGTTGAATTCCCAACATGTTCAAGTATATGATGATATATGAAAGTTCATAATTTGGTATCCAATAGACTTAAGAATTATATTTAGTATATTTATGTTACAACCCGGCCACCCCATGTATTTATTCCTGGCTACGCCCCTGATCACTCAAGCAATTACTACCATTGCATTTGAACCAAAGCCAAGCGTTAAAAATTCATCAAATTGCATTTTCTGTGTATACAAATAGACACCACTGATGTCAAACACTAAACTTTTACATTTATGGCCAGATGCAACAGTTGCCAACAATTACAGATCGATTAGGAACCATATGAGAAAATCCATGGATGCATGTTAACACAGACATTGATACAAAGGGTTGCAGCAGGGTTCCACAGTCCATACCAGACAACCAATCAAAGATGTTTCTAAATCAACAAATTGACAACATACTTGTGTTTTTTCACTAACACACCCTACCACCCAGAATTCTGATTACTTTCTTTTTAAGGATCCTCTATACCCACTGCAATCTACCTTGGTGCTCCACACACTGTCGAATTTTCCCATCAGGAGCCAAGAGCAAGCTCTTCACTTTAGCCGGCCTGGTACTGTACTTTACTTCAAACTTCGGAAATGACCTTTGATGATCTTCTGTAGAGGTTGATGACTCAAGCAGGACCTCATCAAGGAACTCATCTGCTACATCTCCATCTTCATCTATCCTAAGAGCCTTGGTATACCATCTCAGACCCTGAACATAGACAAAATGAAACCAAAAATTTAACTACTTGATGAGACCAAAAAGTATCATTGAAGAAAAATGATTTAAAACACAGCTTCTGTCGCAATTCTGACAAATATGCTCATAGGCAGAGGACAAGGAATGTCAATTAACAAGAATCAACTGCTAACAGGACAGAGGAGGAAGGCAGTGTATTGCTGTGTGCCTAGCATGTACTTGACTTCTATATAAAGTTTTATTTTACTAATCATTAGCAATATAAATGCATCCTGATCACTAATGGAAGGAACTGTTATGGGAATCCAAAACTTCTGTCGACTTCCTAGACCAACATATCCAAGTTTGGGAAATACATGGCAAGTATTTTAGTCAATATTGACAATGGGTGTCAACAAGAACTGTCAATGATATATACCCTGCAACCAGAACAATGAAATAAAAGCAGCCAAAGGGAAATAGTGAAATACTATGAGTTTGGAGTTTCGTCACAAGAAATAGCATTTAATATATATAACTTAAACCAATTTAGAAAGCAATAGAACTTGCATCAGAACTTGTCCCCCAGTGAATTTTTGAGGCCTCAATGTCACCCCAAACTAACTGACATTCTCTGCATGGATGCAGCCATCCGATGGGAGTGAAGCATAAGGTCACTAATAAACTGCATATCCAGGAAATTAGGATAATGACGGTTGGTTTAGACAAGAACTCTCATCTGTGCCAGAGTATGTATGAGATCTTTCTTGGATATTGTTCATATCCTACACCCATTCTAATTAAATGATGACAATAAAACTTAGGCCTACAATTAAAGAGAATAGGAAGTCCACTAAACAGGAGAGAAACCAATTTGGTATTTTCAAGATCGCCCATTCTTCTAAATACATGCTCTGAACAAGCAAAAGATCCCATCTCATGAGTATAAACTTAACACAACATTACTAATTTAAATAGCCATACCAAAAAAAAAAACACGAAATCATTTATTTTATGTTTTTTCTTTTACCTTTATTAGTTGATGGGCAGCAAATAAAAAAAAAATCAGAATCAGCATCCCAGCATTAACAAACTCGTATTATTTTGGGCATGTTAAACATATATTCATATTTATCTCTACAATCAGAAAGAGCGCTTCCAGAACAACAAAGCCTTCATTAACCAAATTTCAGAGTAAAGAACATCTCTCACAAGCTAAAGCCATAGCTCAAAAGATGCACCTGTGTGTGCAATAGAGTGTCTATAAACTCAAAATTAGTTTAGTTAGTCACACCCAACAAATATATGTACTTTATTTCCTTGCCTTGTATCACATTCTGTAATAAATTTCTTTTGGCTGAATAAAACAACTCTGGGCAGCTTTGAACTGGTCTTCATCCAACAATTCACAAGATTTGATGCAGAAACATATCAAATAGTGTAAATATAAAAACACAACTGTCACTAGATCCATTCCTACAGTTGTTTCATCAATAAAACTGAAGAAAATGTGCTCAGTCAAGTTGTAAGTTCTCCATGGTTTTTGAAGTTGAGAGTTTCAACCCACTGAGTGCCAGTACAACCATTTGGGCCCTCATCACCAATGCAAAAGCTTATATATATTTTTTCTTTATCTCTGGAGAAAGCTTTGAGAGGGCGATCAAAGCATGTTTTTATAGGGATGGCAATAGAGAAGTTTTGGTATAGGACACCTAATCCCTATCTCTACTTCATCTAGAAATACCATCCCCCCAACCAAAATCCCCCCCTCACCCAAGTAAAAAAAATGCTCAGTGAGTCCAAATCCCATGCCCACTTAGTGTCTATTTGGCATCAGCTTATAAGCTCAGTTTTTAACTTTTAACTTTTATGCTTTTTCCCGCATTTTCTCACTTTTTTAAGGTACAAATATACTTTAGCATACTTTCAGCAAAAAGCTAGATAAGTAATTCCCAAACGGGCACTCAATCTGGTCATTGAAGACCAATCCAATCCATCATAAAATTTAGTCTAGTTTAAAGAAAATATATAGAGAATGAACCTTGGGGAAAGTTGTGAGAACTTGCAAGGGCAACCACCATAAAGTAAAAGAAATTGTGAGGAGTGAGTTTTGCTAAGAGTAGAAAGGGTTTGAGGAAGACAATCGTAAGCTGGAAACAAGGGAGGTAGAGGAGAGAAAGAGAGTAGCTGAGATCAACAGCAACAAGGGATGAAGACTTACTTTCTGGGGGATGGCAGCTACAAATGAAGAATAAAAAATAAAAACTGTAAAGGTAAACAAGAATATTTATATTGTCAGGTCAGGGGATGGGGATGTGGCAGAGAGACCAAGCCCCCCCCCCCCCCCCCCAAACACACAAGGAAAGGAAATCTATCTTATTAGGGGCAGATCAGACCAGGGACTTGACAGGGTAGGAAATTTTTCTGTCCTTAGTTCTCACGTTGCATAAAGTTACACACAAAATGAAAAAATAATTTTTCCCATTCATTTTCTTTGTTATGGGATGATATACGTGCAAACTTAAATTTTCTTATGTGAAGTACCACAGCTGTTCATTAGTTCTGAAAGCAAGTAGTTTGGTTATGTACATTCTGGTAACAATGTTCTAGATGTCTAATTTCACTTACTGACCCAATTTCTCCTCATTACACCACCACATGCAACATCAACCAACTAAAGAGAAACCTTGCTTGATAAGTAAAATCTTCACCCATGCTGCTGTCCAAATTAAGAACAAAACCCTCTTTGGGGCCTTAACACACCAAACACTCATCCAAAGGAAAGAATTAGCCTTTGTACCTTGGATGGCCTCGTAATAAAAGCCTCCTAGGGATATCAGAGTACATAAGATCTAGAAAATAATTCACTGAATCCAATTCCCAATCATGAAACTCTATAAAATCTCATGTTCCAGCTCCTCCCCACCCCATCTAACTAAGGTATTCTTATCAAATGAGCAGGTGTATAAATCAAGATGTGACTCCTTTAGAGAAGAATTCCCAATCCAAATAGTATGCCAAGACCTTACTCGAGTGCTCGCCCACAACTCGGAACGCACAAACTGAAGAAAATTGTCCCATCCTGCCCTAATGCTCCTCCATAGACTACACCGTGACCCCCCCCCCCCCCCCCCCTCTTTTTCTCCCAACTGGTTGCAAAGTCCAACCACCTCATTCCTCCTCATACTTCATAGCGAGAACCCATCTCCATAAATGTGTGGCCTCATCCTGAAATCATCATAACCATTTCCCCAATAAAACTTTACTAAAACTTCCTATTTTTCGAATCCCCAAACCACCTGTACCAATGGCAAAACAAACTGTTTCCCATGCCACCAAGGAGAACTTGAATTCCTCATCTGAGGCGCCACACAAAAAGCTGCTTGTAATCTCTCTAACCCATTCATCACACTAGTGGAAATAGTCAATATGGAGAAGTAATAAGTTGGTAAACTCAAAAGCATACTTTTTAATAACATTATCCTCCCTCCCTCTGACAATATAGCTTCTTCCAACTAGACAGTCTGTGTTCCATCTTCTCCAAAAATTACTTTGATATATAGCATGAGACAAGTATTTCCAGTAAGGTCAACCATAAAAACTTATAAATCCATTTTTTGAATTAACCAATGAACCGGGATTATATTGAGTACATATAAAATAAGTAGAAAATCAGAGGCAAAAAAAAATCAGCAGCAGCAAGAAGTTGGCCTAAGAAAATTACAAACAAAAGGAGACAGATATTGACATTAAAAATGTTAATATAAGCAATAAGTGCAAAGAATTAGCCAAAGCATCATCTAGCATAAATAATGAAGAACTACTTGCTCCCAAATGACAAAAAAAGGTAGCTCATGTGCCAGACTCAGCATTGACAAACCTCACTAAAGCTAAATGCCATCTAGCTCCTCATTGTCCTGATTGTTGTTCTGGCCCACAACAATTGCTACCGATTTAAATATAATTATGAAAAAACTAACATCCATTGCTTCACAAGTATTAACTACCAACCAATAGAGATGAGGTAGCTTGAAGAGGCCATGTTTGTTCATCTCAAAAGAATTCTGTACTTGTGTAGGTTTTTTTAAAATATAACCAAAAAAACACCTTTGATCCAAGCTTCCAAGTGATCAAGACTGCACAAGCACTAGTGCACAAATGAAATGAATATGCAACTGCAATCATAGTGCAAGCTTTCAATCTTCACAACAAGACTAAGTAAGAAATATGATTGGATCTAAAAATAAAGGGTTAAACTACAAGAGCCAAAGGCACTAAAGAGCTAAAAAGGCATTTAATTATGATGCATAACACAATATACCTTTTTTTTTCATCGATATTTACACACGCACCCAAAGACAAAGTTTGGTTACAAACTTAGTTATAGCCTAAGACTACAACTTCACTAAATATCTTTTTATTGGATGTAAATTTTGACAACTTCACCATTGAATTACATTATCTTCTTATATCCTCCATGCTTGCAAAATTTCCAGGAGAACAAAGATCAATAACTATATCATCAATCTATTATTTAAATTGCAAGTTTTTGTAGCCTAAAATTATGCATCAAAAATAAGTTTATAAATCATAAAGTAAATAACATTTGATTGTCACAAAATTTAATATGTGTATTAAGAGCGTAAAGAACATGCAATCCAAAAGTTAGATTTTCAAATATATAGCAATGTTAATTTTTTTTAAAGGAAGTTGTAGCCTTAAATTACAACTAAGTTTGTAGCCAGATTTTTTTTTTTTTTTTTTTTTAAGTAATAAGACTTATATTCATCATGAAAAAACAAAAACAGCAAATACAGGTGTTCATGATGGTGAACACAAAAAACAGCAAACAAAGACTACAGAAAAAAGAATAAGAAGAGCAGCTTAAGGGGCACTTCTAAGGGAAGAAAAAAACTCCAAAGTAGAAGAACAGTTTGAAGAACCCCAGCACCTTTTGCACCTAATGAGTCTTGAACCCACGACCTCACCTCCACCTAGCCATACATAAAAAAAATTTACTAAAATATGTAGGCAATGAAGCCTTGTAGGCAGAATGTCAGATTGACTTTCTCATGATAAATTGCATCAAACCTGTCCCCCAATAGCCTTCATGGTCATAATAGACAGCTTAATCCAGATGCTAACTTTAGAAATATTTAGCTTCCACCGCACTCAAGTGTCATGTATCCACCATAGCATAGTGCTGCCAAGTGTCTTTGGCTTGATCACTGTGATTATTACCTCCCTATAGGTTTCTCAATGTTGACAGATACACCTTTAAATAAGTAACCACTCACCACCACATAGCCCTATGGCTCAAAGAATAGATGTGTATCTCACAAAACCTACAGGTCCACCTCCCCCCGAACTGGCAACACCTACCTCATGCATGTTTGTCACTATATTTATACTATGGCATGTCATTACCTTTATGAAGTACCACATTTCAACACACTATTCAATTGGACACCCCTAATCTTCAACTACTCAAGATTTGAAATCAAAAAGGACCAAGAATGGCTCATCATAAATTATGGTCAATAGATAACTTTTGTCCCTTGAACTATCCAAGGCTGATATCTCATTTATAAAGAAACATAAAATGATTTCCACCAAGTGCTAATGCATGTTGTGCCAAATAAGAAAAATCGAACAACAAAATTAAAGCAGGCACTACAGAGATGTTTGGTAAGTTGTGACTTCATGTAGAGGAAGGACAAGTTATAAAGAAAGAAAACTGCAACATATACATGAGGTGGTCATTCAAGATGGAGACTTAATTCTAAAGAACCACAAAAACATTGCAGTAGGGGTCACTGAATTCTACAGAGGAGCGTATCAACCATTTGACAGCCTACAACACATTAAATAGTAATTATAGGAACAAGGTCAAAAACACAAGGCAGTAGTAAGTCTACAAGGCACATAAGTCTCATGCAAGATGAAGTTATAAAGGAGCAGTTATCAATTGAAGACCATAAGAACAATAAAAAATGGTTGGTTGCAACACCATTTGAACAAGGGTCTAAAACTTGCCCTACCTTAACACAATTATAACAACAATCAAGCCTTAGACTAAACTTTTTTAGGGTTGCCTATGTATCCTCAATAGACTACTTAGGGCCAAGACACATGTAATATTTTCCGCCGTTCTATTCTATTAGAAATCATACTCTCTATTACTTCCCTAATTAACATGTAATTTGTATTACTTCTAATGATGTTATTTTTGGACTTCCTCTACCTATTGTGATTCCCTCAAATCAAACCAAGTCATCCTTTCTAATTGGTGCATTACTCACTCTCATCCAAACACAATCAAACTGTCTCAAGCGGCTCTACCTCATCATCGTTTAGCTATTGCATTTAGCTTTCTCATCGCCAGTCAATACCAATGATCTGTACCTAGAATGTGTTGCTAGATCTCAGCTCTAGAAAGCTATTTCACACTCATCTTTTCATCAATAAAGACTAGCCCTATTTTTGAGGGGATTTACTCATTTCGAATCATTTCAGTGTATTTCCACTTATCCATCACAAAGTATGTTGACTATATTTCCACTTAACTATAGCCATTTTATAAATATGTTGCTTTTTAACATCCCAAAATTCATTTTATTGAGCATAACTGGTTTTATAGCAATCTTGTAAAAAAATTCCTTTCACTTAATATGTACTATTTTACAATCACCATCACACAATACCCTTGATGCGCTTCTCCACTTCATTGATCATGCTCTTAATCATATGAGTCACTAGCTTCTAAACAAACCCAGCTTAAGTTTCTTAGTTTGGAGGATTGTAAACCATCTTCAGTTCCCCTTAAATCAGTGATCCACCCCAAATTTAATTATCTCAACCATAGATCTTACCTATCAACTTATCAAAAAAAAAAAAAGATCTTACCTATCAAAAAGTTAATTCTATCTGTCATTTGAAATGTCCACATATAGGGTGCCACCTTGATAACTTTCCTTAAAAATTGGTTAAAAGCTCTCTCCATTAAGACAACTAAAAAAAAAAAAAAAACCCATTAAACTAAAATAAATTCAAATAAATATACAATCTCAATAGTGGGTTTTTCCACTTGGATAAAGTTTATTGTCATCAAATAAGAGAGATTCGGGGTTCAAATCTCAATTACACAAAAACCCAACTGGTATCTTGACCCGATGATAAAAAGCAATCATCACGGAGCAGCAAACACCACAAAATTGAAATTGAATACATGGGGGGTTGGAGAAAGATGAAAGAAGAAAAGACCTGAACAGCGGCGTCGGGAGGAATACAAGGAGAGAGGAGAGGTCCAAGATGGGGTCGCTCGAGCGAGACCTGGACGGGAACACTGAAGCCTCTACGAGGAAGCCCCGTTTCTTGGAAATGGGCAGAAGACCGATTACTATTGCTGTGGGTCTGAGCTTCGGAATTGTTGTTGTTGTTGTTGTTGCTGCTGTTGTTATCGTCGTCTTCGTCTTTGGATTCGTGATTGTCGTCTTTAGAGAACCCTAAGAAGCCCGCTATTTTCCTCAAAAACCCCATCGGGAATTTGAGAAGAAAAAAAAGCAGCTGATTGCTCGGTAGTTTTTGTCCAGTATTTGTATGGTTTGTGAGAGAATTTAAATAAGAAAGATGTTTGGAAGAGAGAAAGAGAAGGGGTGAGAAGAAATGGAAAGTCTATTAGTTTTTCTTTTCGGGGGTTTCGTTTCTTATGGCTGGCTGGGCTTATACTCACTCAACAGCTTTTCTTTTTTCTCTGCCTTTTTTGTTTTTGCTTGCACACACACCCAATATTTTGGTCCAGCTTTTGGGTAATACTGTAGCTAATAGGGTCTCATCATCCTTCGGGTTTTCAACTTTTTTTTATTTTTTTTATTTTTTTAGAGATCAAATTTTATTTAAATACCATATATTTTACTAAAACTAAAAATTTATTACGTTAAAAATACGGTAGATAAAGCTAAAAGTTAGCTGAAATAATATAATAGGGCCATGAATAATACCAAAAAGTGTAGTAAGGCTCATAATTAGTAACAAAAATAAGATAAATAGTAAAATCATTTTCATTGATATCCAAATGGAAGCCAAACAAAGGTCGGTTTGTTTCCTTTTTTTTATTATTCCATTATTGGGGAGAGAAAATTTGGAACACGGCAGTGCCCGTTGAATTACAAAGTTTTTTTTTTTTTTTAAATTAGTTTAGAACTCATGTATATACACTTGTACAATAAAAACATATACATGAGGTGTGTGTGTATATATATATTAGATAGTTAATTTATGGCATTCTCTACTAATGATAACTCTTTATTATCATACCAAAACATCAATCAGTTTCTAGTATAAGCAAGGATTGAACACTAATCTTTTATTATATATACTAATGTGTAGTCCCATGCATACACACAAGTACAATTAAAATTTATCACAATTATATGGTTAAAATAATACATTTTTTTAGATGTTCAAATCTCTCTCTCTCTCTCTCTCTCTCTCTCTCTCTCTCTCTATATATATATATATATCCAATTAGAGTTTCAAATTAGAGTCCAATTTTTTGTCATGTGTCCTAAATTATTTATTTTAGAGAGAGTTTTATTTTATAGTTTTAGAATCAAATGTGAGACCTTATCATAAATATTCATCCAAGTGAGTTATTAACTACAAAAACCAAATAGTTTAGAATAAATGAATCGTAAAATAAAAAAATTGCTTAACAATAACAAAAATTAAGAAGTAATATAAAATTTTAAAAAAAAACATGGATAATTTGCATTTTATACCTAATAATATTCTTACAAGACTTTTTAAAGAGTTAACAAAATATAAGAATGATTATCAATAGTATTTAAGTTATATATATGAATTATACTATGTATCTTATTGTATATTTTTAAGTGTATTCATACATACAGTAGTGGCTCCAGAAATTCTTTTCAGGGTGGTCATTAAAAACAATTAAATTAAATTTTTTTAATAATAATAAAACTTGAATATATTAATATTACAAAATACGCAAATACATAAAGTTTTAAAATTTCCTTTCACAAGTTTTCATTAGTTTCATTATCAATTTTATGAACTACATCTTTTTCAATGTATACAACCAAGCAATTATTAAGCTATTGATCTCTCATTCAATTACTAACTGTGTGCACCCAAAACTGAAACCCGTTGGGCTGGGCCTCACTTGGGCTCACAACTTACTTGTATAGTGGGTTTGGATTTCCTACACTGGGTCGTTCTAAACGCCAAGGCTCAATGGAATCACTTTCCTCTCCTCAGGGGTCTGAACCACCTCCTCACTCTGTTTTCTCTCTGTTTACACTCTTCCTTCCGTCAATTCTCCAACCCTTGTCTTCTCAAAACTTCTTGTATTTATAGTTCACAGAATAGTGGAGAGGTCATAATTATTTGCCAGTAAGTGCAACCGGCGGTCCGGTATTATCGATCGTAAGTGGGTGGTTAGGTGGGCATGGGAAGCGGTGAGGGTGGCGTTGGAACTTGGTTCCCACCTCCACGATAGTTCTCGGCAGCGGTGCCTCTTCGAGGCACAGCCGAGTAGGTACAGGGCGGGGTGTCCCGCGAGCCGTATATTTATCACTGCTCGGGAAGGGGTTTGCCGAGAAATGATGAAAAGGCAAAGCTTGGGCCTGCAGCATGCGTGGCCCGAGGGTGGGCCGTTAGGTAGAGGGAGACCGGCCTCATGGGCCATACACCTAGGCCAGGGTCCAAGGCCCACTATAGGCCATGGTGCGGGGGCCGTACAATAGCCCCCCCTTGATTCGCTCCCCATTCCCGGGGGTGAATCAAGGATCACGAGAGGTAAATGCCCGTCTGGGAAGTCGAAGGGTCAGTGCCCGGCCATTGATGGGCGCATTAATGCGCGTCTCAAAAGACTCGTTTGGAATTGATTGACGACCTATCCGCCATCATTGTCTGACGGTTCGTGAACCGAGGCGTCGCGCGCGTGGTAGTTGAAGCGGCGGTCCGCGTGGTTTCCTTCCAGTGGATCATTAAATGCCTCTCATTCTACTCCCCACGCCTATAAATAATCCCTCTAGTCATTGACTCTCACTTTCGCATTCCTCACCTTTCAGTATCCTACTCTGCTGAGCATCCCTCTTTCGTGGTTCATCTACTGGCCCAGAACACACTTCCTCCTTAGAGCCCACAGTAAGTTCCTTTCCCTCTTCTTGCTTTTTCAGTTCAGCCATTTCAGTCTATTCTTTGATAATCATAGCATTTCTTTTCCCTTTTATTAAAAACACTCGTTTTGGAAAAAACATGAGTTACTCTTACCTCCTTTCTTCCGAACATGCTTTGGCTAGATTTAGGGAAGCATATAATGTTCCTAGTGACGTAGATATTGCCTACTGCAATATGGGCGATATTGACATCCAGAGGCGCCGTGGTGAAAGCACGGTGTTCTTTCCCTTGATGGCCATTCTAGAGGGTGGGCTTAGGTTCCCGGTTGACCCTCTAATTCTTAGTACCCTTAGATTTTACGGCCTTTGTCCTGACCAACTCCCTCCCAACTTTTACCGGGTAGTGAGTTGCGTGAGTAGGCTAAACCAGTTGTACGGGTTGCAACTAAATCACTATGACATTAATCAGATGTATAGTCTGTGCGGCAATATCGAGTCTGACTATTATATAAAGACTAGGGATGTGAGGGTACGGCTTATTTCATGCCTACCAGATTCAAATCGTAACTCGGCTAAAGATTTCGTTCGGGTGAGCGGCAATTGGTTTGCCGAGGAGATCCCCTGTGCGTTTTTGCCGCGCGACGTTGGTCGGTGACTAGCCTTTATTTACTTTGGTCTCTTTTGATTTCGGTCCGGTTATGTAATCGTTAACCCTTATTTCCTTTGTGCAGAGAGCAAAAGATTCAAGCCGAACATCAGAGTGGTACATGTTCGGGACCTGAACTTCGTGCTTCGGTCGGAAATCTTCGTACACACGGATGGACAACTCCGAGCGTCCCACCTCATCCTCGGTGTCAATCCTGTCTACTCAACTTGGCAGGCGTTCAGCCAAGCTTTGCTAGTTGACAGCCCTCTCCTCTCATATATCGACGTCCGGCACGCAAACTTCTTTCCCCCAAGGCTAACTGTAGGCGAGGCACGTGATCTCGATCCCCGGTACATTTGTTCAGACGAGCGATAGCCCATCCGTGACGAATCAGCCGAGCGCGTATCTGCCGAGTGTAGGAGACGCGCCCACGAGCAAATCCAGCAAGAAGCTCCTGCTCAGCCCGAGAGAACCGTAGAGCCCGAGGCTCCTGTTCGGGAAGGGGAGGGTGCAGCCGCAGAACCGACTGACTCTTCTAAAACAGGATCCGATTAAGGCAATGCCATGGTGGCTAGGAGGAAGATGACGATAGACCGCTTTGTCCCGAGTGCCCGGCCTGCCGTGCAGCAACAACAAACCCTCGGCCAAGATGCTTCGCCTCCCGCTGTCCCATCAACCCGAGTTCGAAAAAGGCCGCGCACAACCAATCAGACTCAGACGGGCTCGGGCAACGTGCTCCCCCGACCCTCGGCCGGTATTGTCATCCGGGAACCGGTAGCGCAAACCGGGATAGACCTGGCGTCTACTTCCCGGGCTCCGGCAGCATGGCGACCCTCCTTCCAACTTGGCGGCGAGCCTCTTCCATCGACGGCCAGTGCCCGAGTATGGGACAAAGGTTATGGTGGCCGTGTGGCGCAGAGTCTGGCGCGCGGCATCCTCTTGCCCGAGGACTTGCACGCTTTTACGGAATCGACGGATGAGTCTTTGGGGAGGCGTTTGTAGTGGCACACCATAGCGATAACTGTTTCACTTTTCTTTACGATTCTCGGTTTCCCATTTGCTTATGTACGTGTACTTTCCATTTTACCTTACAAAGTGAATATTGTGTGGTCAGGCTGCGCAAATGTCGTACGTTGTGGACGGGAGGATGAA
The DNA here is from genome assembly GCA_019022515.1 of Quercus aquifolioides. NCBI lineage: Eukaryota > Viridiplantae > Streptophyta > Magnoliopsida > Fagales > Fagaceae > Quercus > Quercus aquifolioides. The sequence continues at coordinate 8,300,212 of CM032336.1, read as the reverse complement.
GGAGCTGGCCGAGGACGTTGAGCGGGAGAAGGCTCTGAAGGATGTCGCCGAGGCCACGGCGAAGGAGAAGTCAAAAATTGCCGAGGAGGCAAAGAATAAAATTGCTACAGCCGTAAAGGCCCAGGCTCTTGCCGAAACGAAGTCTGAGGAACTGGAACTGCAATTGGGAGGCACCGAGCTTAAATTGGCGGAGGCTCAGAGCTTGAATACCATGCTGGAAGGGCAATTGGCCGACTCGAAGGCGGCGCTGGAGGCTTGTGAAAACAAGTGGTATAACAAGGGGTTTGCGGATGCCAAGAATTCGGCGGAACCGGTCATTCGCCAGGCCCACAGGCTCGGATATGAAGAGGGTTGGTTCGCCGCTCTTCAAGCCTTGGGGATTCCGGAGGATTCTCCGTTGAGGGATCGCAGCAAGATCCCTTTCCCGAGCATCCCTCACACCGAGAATCCTACGCCGCTTGTTATTGACGAAGAAGAGACCTCCAGCATGAGGGAACTGGTGAATGCCATTGATTCTCATGCAGTGCCGACCGACATGGAGGGGACCAGCCACCCCCATGTTGGGGACCGAACCGGGGAGGACATCTAGCCGCCAACTCCTTACGCCGACCAACACTCTCAAGAGGATGCATCCTCCGCTCATGCGACGGATATCTAAAGTTGAAAGCCAGCCCTTTTTTATTTTTCCTTCTTTTGAGAATTTAAATAAGCGGAATTGCCCATGTCACCAGGTTGTGGTGACGGGATAATTTGTTTATGTTGTCTTTTCTTTATTTCGAGTTGCTGGGTTTTGGCAACAAAACGTTAATTTAAGTTTTATGCTTTAATATGAATGCTTTATCGTGTTGCTCTTTCGTATTGACCGAGTAATGAACTCTTGTTGGTTGCCTCTTTATTGTGATGTGTCCGACCATGGTAAGGCTTCCACATGCTCGGTGATAGTGATCTAACCGAGGGTCAGGCTTTTCTCTTAGGATGAAATGACTAAGGTTTTCACATGCTCGGTGATAGGATCGAACTGAGGGTCAGGCTTCTGTCCTTAGAGTTAATCGTTCAGGTTTCTACCTGCTCGGTGATAGGATCGAACCGAGGGTCAGGCTTTTGTCCTTAGAGTGAATCGTTCAGGTTTCCACCTGCTCGGTGATAGGATCGAACCGAGGGTCAGGCTTCTGTCCTTGGAACAAAAAGGCTAAGGTTTCCACCTGCTCGGTGATAGGGATCGAACCGAGAGTCAGCTTTCTGTCCTTAGAACAAAAAGGCTAAGGTTTCCACCTGCTCGGTGATAGGGATCGAACCGAGAGTCAGGTTTCTGTCCTTAGAACAAAAAGGCTAAGGTTTCCACCTGCTCGGTGATTAGCGAACCGAGAGTCAGGTTTCTGTCCTTAGAACGGGCCGTTAAGGTTTCCGCCTGCTCGGCGATAAATCGAACCGAGGATCAGGCTTCTGTCCTTAGAACAAATCGGCTAAGAATAAACATTGCTCGGTGACTGGGATCGAACCGAGAATTTTGGTTAGAACAGTGCGGATCTGCATGAAAAACATCATTAGTATAACTAACACAACATATACAATAGGTTGCGGTTAACTTTATGCTCGGAGAATCGCCCATCAATGATAGTACTTCTTGAGATTATGGACGTTCCACGGTCGGGGCAGTTGTCTCTCGTCTAGGTCTTCCAAGAAGTAAGCCCCGGTGCCGGCCACAGCTATGACCCTGTAGGGTCCCTCCCATGTCTGCGCCAATTTCCCGGCACTAGTGTCCCGCATGTTGCCCACGGCTCTTCTGAGGACCAAATCCCCGGAGATAAACTCCCTCGTTCTCACGCCTCGGTTGTATCTCTGGGCGAGCTTCTGCTGATATTTCGCGAGCCGTATTGTCACCATCTCGCGGTACTCTTCCACCTTGTCCAAATATCCTACCATCATTTCGTCGTTTTGGGCGTGATCGAACCCCGCTACTCGCGCACTGCATAGATTCACCTCGGTAGGGATCACGGCTTCCGCTCCGTACGTGAGAGAGAAAGGGGTCTCCCCGGTGGACCGTCTAGGAGTGGTGCGGTATGCCCACAAGACTTTGGGAAGTTCCTCGGCCCAGTTTCCCTTCGCTCCCTCCAGCCTTTTCTTCAGCCCACTCACAATCACCTTATTCACGGCCTCGGCCTGACCGTTGCCCTGTGGGTAAGCAGGAGTTGAGTACCTGTTTTTGATGCCGAGACCACTGCAAAACTCTCGGAACGCCCGGCTGTCAAACTGTAGCCCGTTGTCCGATATGATAGTGTTCGGCACCCCGAACCTGGTGATGATATTTTTCCATACGAATTTCTTTACTTCCACATCTCGTATGTTGGCCAACACTTCCGCCTCCGCCCACTTGGTAAAATAGTTGACGGCCACCAAAACGAACTTTCGGCCGCCTGTCGCCCGAGGGAACGGGCCGATGATGTCCAGCCCTCATTGTGCAAAAGGCCAAGGATTGCTGATCGGGTTCAGGTGGCCCGCGGGCTGATGGATCAGAGGGGCGTGCTTTTGACACTGCTCACACTTAAGCACATACTCGGCGGCGTCTTTCTGCATCTGAGGCCACCAAAACCCCTGAGTCATCGCTCAGTGCGCCAATGAACGTCCCCCGACATGGCCGCCGCACACCCCAGAGTGGAGCTCCGCCAAGAGCTCGCCCACCTTCTCCGGGCGTAAGCACAAGATACGGCCCTCCGAAGGACCTTCGATACAAAGTCCGGTCTTCTGCCAACCAATACCGAGAAGCCATCCTACAGATCCTGATGCCTTCCTTTTCGTCACTCGGCAGTCGGTCGTCAGCCAGAAAGTCGATAATGGGGTCGATCCAGCACGGGGCAGGGGCTGCGATTGCCGTGACATTGATCCCTGTAGTTCCCGAGTCGCTCATTACCCTGACGCTCGGCTCCGAAATAAGCTCGACTTTGATTTGCCGTGGTATCTCCTCGGTTACTGACGACGCCAGCGTGGCTAGGGAGTCAGCGTGTCTGTTCTGTGTTCGGGCTATGTGGAAAACTTTCACCGTGTTGAAGCTGGCCATAACTAGCCTTGCTTGTTCTAGGTACGCTTTCATCCGAGGATCTCGGGCTTCAAAACTGCCCTGCACCTGATTAACCACCAGACGTGAATTCGAATATAGCTCAATCTCCCGAGCCCCCAGGCTCGAAGCTGCCCTCAGTCCGGCCAGAAAAGCCTCATATTCTGCCTCGTTGTTGGATGCCTTGAAACCCAATCTAAACGAGTGTTCTAGTTGTATTCCTTCGGGGGTGATCATAACAACTCCTGAACCGGCACCCGTGGAGCTCGACGCGCCGTCTACGAATACCTTCCACGGTCGAGCCTCTAGTTGGCAAACCATCTCCCCTTTCTCTCTGGACGAAAACTCAGCGATAAAATCCGCAAGGACCTGGCCCTTCACCGAGCTTCGAGGTCTGTACCGTATGTCGAAGGAACCGAGTCGAGTCCCCCATTTGGCTATACGGCCCGTGAAATCCGACCTCTTTAATAACGACTGTAATGGGTACTCGGTCAGGACGTGTACGGTGTGAGCTTAGAAATAGTGCGGCAACTTCCTGGTGGCGTGTATCAGGGCTAATACGAGCTTCTCCAAGGGCAAGTATCTCGTCTCGGCGTCGACAAGAGTTTTGCTGATGTAGTACACGGGTTGCTAGATCCCTTTGTCCCTCAATAGCACAGCACTCACGGCGTGCTCGGATACCGCCAGATACATGAATAAATCCTCACCTACCTCCGGTGCCGCAAGCATGGGCGCTCGCGCCAAATAAATCTTCAGATCCACAAAGGCCTCTTCGCACTCCTTGCTCCACCGAAATCCAGTCCATTTCTTCAGCAGTTGGTAGAATGGTCAGCAGCGATCTGCGAATTTTGAGATGAACCGGTTAAGGGCGGCCAGCATCCCAGTTAGTATTTGCACTTCCTTCGGGTTGCTCGGTGGCTTCAGTCTTCTCACAGCTTCTATCTGGTCGGGGTTAACCTCAATTCCCCGTGTACTGATCAGGTACCCCAAGAACTTCCCGGCCCCGACGCCAAACGCGCACTTCTCCGCATTAAGGCGCAACTTGTGCCGTCGGAGAACCTCGAAAACTGCTTGGAGATCCCCCATATGCAGGGCTTCCTGTTTGCTCTTAACCACCATGTCGTCGATGTACACCTCAACTGTGCGCCCTATCTTGTCTCGGAACATTCTTGTCATCATTCGTTGGTAGGTGGCCCCGGCGTTCTTCAGTCCGAAGGGCATCCTCGTTTAGTGGTAATTTGCCTCCGGGGAGATGAACGCCGTTTTTTCTTGATCCTCGGGCGCCAGGGCGATCTGGTGATACCCTTGGAAAGCGTCCAGAAAGCTCATCCTCGGGTGCCCACACGTGGCGTCCACCAGCTGATCAATCTTCGGCACGAGAAAAGGGTCTTTCGGGCAGGCTCTGTTCAGATCGGTGAAATCGACGCAGACCCTCCACTTGCCATTCTTCTTCTTCACTACCACGGTGTTCGCCAACCAATCCGGGAAGAAGATTTCCCGAATCACCCCTGCCTCCTTCAATCTTTGAACTTCCACTTTTACTGCCTCGGAGTGCTCCCAGGCTGATCTCCTCGGCCTCTGCTTTTTAGGGGCGAATGAGGGGTCAACTCCAAGTCTATGCACAATGAATTCGGGATCCACCCCGGGCACCTCGTATGGACTCCATGCAAATACGTCCACATTCTGTATTAGGAGTAGCAACATCTCTACTTTTTCTCGGTCCTCCATGCTCTCCCCTATTTGGAAGTACTTGTCCGTATCTGGCAACACCTTTACCTTGAGCATGTTCTCGGTGCGCGCAACCTCCTTCTCTGGCGGGCCCTGTAATTGCTATAAAGGCGTCCCCGACGACGAACATTTGGGGTCGGCCTGATCCTTCTGGTCGGTTTGCTTCTTCTTCCAATCGACCATGGCGATCAAACATTGCCTGGCCGCCTGCTGACTTCCTTGTATCACCGTGACACCATAATCAGTATGAAACTTAACCCTCATGTGCAGAGTGGACGGGACAGCCCCCATTGCATGTATCCATGGCCTCCCTAGAATCGCCTTGTAGGGAGAGTATGAGGTAACTACGAAGAAGCTTACCATCACCTCCTTGCCCCCCATGTTCACGGGCAGAGAGATTTGCCCCTCAGGCGCCACCATTTTCCCATCGAACCCAACCAGGGGAGTGTTGTACTTCGACAGATCCTCATTCCTCAACCCGAGCCCCCTGAATAGGTCCGGGTACATAACATCCGCTTCGCTTCCCTGGTCTATCATTATTCTCTTCACAACGAAGCCGCCAATCCTTGCCGTGACTATCAATGCGTCGTCGTGCGGCTGAATGGTTCCTTCCAAATCACTGTCGTCGAAAGAGATCGGCTCTCGGGTAGGTCTGATCTTCTTCGCGGGAGGCGGCACGCCCGTACTCCCCTCTACCGATATCACTGTCAACACCTCCTTCCCTTTTGCCGTTGAAATGCCCCTCGGGGCGACGTGGATAACATCAATTATCCCAAGAGGGGGTGGAAGGGGATTCCCTCTGTGTGAGGCGCCATGCCCTGTTCCTCGATCCCCGGCATCCGTCACAAAATCCTTGAGGTGTCCTGCCTTAGCCAACTGCCCGAGATGGTCCCTTAACACTCGGCACTGCTCGGTAGTATGCCCCCGGTCTTTGTGGTAGGTGCAGTATAGGTTCTGATTCCTCCTAGAGGGGTCGCCAGCCATCCGATTCGGCCATCTAAAGTACGGCTCGTGCTTGATCTTATCCACAATTTTATGCACGGGCTCCTTGAACGTCACGTTCACCTCCCCTGCTGGCGCTACTGGCTCTTGAATCCTCAAATTTCCCCGTGCCCTCTGTTGAAAACCGCTCAGCCGAGGACGATCTGTCACCTGTGCCTTGCCTTTGCTTTGTATTCTATCATCTTCCAACCGCTTGTACTCCTCAATGCGCCTCATCAGCTGCCTCATGTCCTCGGGAGGTTTCTTAGTTAATGATTCCCTCAACCCCGACTCGTCAGGCAATCCCATTCTGAAAGTGCTCGCTGCAATCTTCTCGTTCCCTCCGCCAATCTCGTTGTAGAGCTCCCAGTATCGACTAGCGTAATCACGGAGGGTTTCCCCTGCCCTTATCTTCATAGACAGCAGCGCGTCCACCGGTTGCTGTTCCCGGCTGCACGTCACGAAACGGGAACCGAACTCCTGTATTAGCTCGGCGAAACTATGAATGGAGCCCTTGCGCAACCCGTTGAACCACCTTAAGGCCGTGGGACCAAGGCTGGAGGGAAAAACCTTGCACATCAGAGCGTCATTGCGGGTATGCAAAGACATCATCTGGATATAGTGGCTGACATGCTCCACGGGGTCCGTTTTCCCACCATACGAATTGAACGGCGGGCGCGTAAATCTGTCTGGCATCGGTGCTCGCTCAATATCTGCTAAGAATGGTGACCGAGCCGCCCTGCGCAATGCACGGCTCATAGCATCCATGGCCGCATTCCTCGGCCGTCCCTCTGGAGAATCCGAGCCCCGATTCCCGTATTCCCGCGGCCGAGAGCGATTTCGTCGCCGGTGAGATTCTGCTGAATGGGAGCGGTCTCAGCGGCGACGGGACTCCCTTGAGTGCGAGCGCTCCCTGTGGTGGCGGGATCCTGATTGATTCGATCCCATCCCACGTCTCTCTTCCTCGGCGTCTGGCCTTCTCTCTCGGTCGTCTTGATCGGCTCGGCGGCGCTCGTTTCGTGCTTCCAACTCCAGGTCTTGTACTAACCTCCGCAGCCGCTCAAGCTCTTCATCCCTGACGTCGGGCTGCCTATGCCGGGAAGCATGGGATACCGTTCTCCCCGTTTGATACGACCCTTCTCCAAGGCCAGACCGCTCTTCCAGTTGCTCGTAAGCCGGATCCTCGCGTCTCTTCTGCCTCTATTCCGCCAGGTGGAGCCCCTGGAAGACCCTGCCGAGCCACTCTCGGCGTTACCTCCAAACATCTTTCCTGTACACAAGTCTCGGCGGAACCACTGCTTAGTAGGATTTCCCACAGACGACGCCAATTGTGCGCACCCAAAACTGAAACCCGTTGGGCTGGGCCTCACTTGGGCTCACAACTTACTTGTATAGTGGGTTTGGATTTCCTACACTGGGTCGTTCTAAACGCCAAGGCTCAATGGAATCACTTTCCTCTCCTCGGGGGTCTGAACCACCTCCTCACTCTGTTTTCTCTCTGTTTACACTCTTCCTTCTGTCAATTCTCCAACCCTTGTCTTCTCAAAACTTCTTGTATTTATAGTTCACAGAATAGTGGAGAGGTCATAATTATTTGCCAGTAAGTGCAACCGGCGGTCCAGTATTATCGATCGTAAGTGGGTGGTTAGGTGGGCATGGGAAGCGGTGAGGGTGGCGTTGGAACTTGGTTCCCACCTCCACGATAGTTCTCGGCAGCGGTGCCTCTCCGAGGCACGGCCGGGTAGGTACAGGGCGGGGTGTCCCGCGAGCCGTATATTTATCACTGCTCGGGAAGGGGTTTGCCGAGAAACGATGAAAAGGCAAAGCTTGGGCCTGCAGCATGCGTGGCCCGGGGGTGGGCCGTTAGGTAGAGGGAGACCGGCCTCATGGGCCATACACCCAGGCCAGGGTCCAAGGCCCACTATGGGCCATGGTGCGGGGGGCCGTACACTAACATACTGCCTAAATAAGTATTAATATAAACAAAATGCATTATCTTTTTGAAAATATATATCACATAAATCCAACAAATTCGGCTAAAGACTAAAGCAAGCATTAACAGACTAGCTATTTAAAAAGTGTGCATTTTTTAATATAAAAAAATAACAATTTTAAAATATGCCATTTGAAAACACAATTTAAAAAATCACAATTAAACGTTTGATTTGAACTTTTAGGCTAATTTGTTTGTTTGAGTAATTTTTTAGAAATGCTATGTTCACAACATTTTTGCAACATTTTCACAACATATTCTAGATGGTAAGTTTTTATTGGTTCTAATTTGAACTTACCACTGAAATTATTTTTTTTGTTTACTAGTAATAACTTGCTATTTAGAATTTGTTACAAAAATATTGCGAAAATATTATTGTAAGGTGTGGAAGGCCCAAAACCTATATTGGGCCTTGGGCCTTAGCTGAGAACATGGGTGATCTGAGGACGATTAAATAGTAGCTAGGGATGTAAGCTCAAGCCTTCATGAACATGATATAACTAGGAAGGTGGTCCGAGGAGGGATACCTCCTCGGACAAGCTAAACACGAACCAAATATGGATCCCATTTATCAAAACGACCTTCTAAGAAGCTCCAATGATAGGAACGTACATCTCGAGTGTACCAAAAAGTGGAAGCTAAGAGGTACCTAAGGAAAGGCTGTCACCACCGCATTTAATGCACTACAGCTACTTTTCTGGCCGCATTTATGTAAAAAAAAACCCCTGAACAGTGTTGCCTTGACTACCACAACTCACAGAAAGCCAGAAGGGGTGTCTGATGAGATGGACACTCAAGTGGTGGCTTGGATAATCAACAAGTGGAAGGCCAAGATCACCAGGAGGGAGATATATAATGTAAGAGACCCCTGAAGAAAGAGGGGGGGGGGAAATCAAGAAAGAAACACTGTAGCAATCTAGCACCAGACTTGTAATAACGCTTCAAAAGCAATATAGAAGAATCAGTCTCCTCGGACTTGGCCAAGGATGATTTTCTTTAGAGGACGTCAATAATCTTTCTCCCTTTGTGATCAAAATTCATCAACTTGTTGCTTAATTCACTAAAACCCAGTTTTCCAACCTATTCTCTATAAATTTATTGTTTTGGGCTTTTTGGACTTGAGTCCATGCATCTTTTGGGCTAAGAGTTCAAATCGAGTCCTTACAATTGTGAATATTGCATTTCTTGCAATTTTTTTGTTCAACATTCAACGAACCAAAATTTTGAAGAGGTTGAATTTTATTTTTAATAGGCTCAATTTTTATTAAGGGTGTTTAAGTTTTTTTTAGGGAGGTAAAAAAAAAAAAAAATTTCTAGGGTGGTCAAAAGACCCATATTAATTTAAAACTCAAAATTTTTTAAGGTGTATTAAAAAATAAAAAAATTTCAAGGTGGTCCTGTGACCACCCTTAATAGTACTCGGCGCTACCCCTACATGCATATGCATGGGGTTACAAGCTAGTTATACATAATATTAGTTTACACTTTTTTTAAACCATACGTTTTTAAAATATATAATGGTTTCTCATATTATATATATATATATATATATAATTTAGAATTTAATTGATTTTAGACTCTTCAATTTTTGCATCCAATAATTCACTTGCCACAAAAATTAAAAACTTAGATGGACACATGACAGAAAATTGAACTTCAATTGAAATCCAATTTTGAATCTAATTGGATTTGTACTTTTCGATTTTTACATTCAATAATTCACTTAGCACAAAATTAAAAATTAAATAGGACACATGACGCAAAATTGAGAATCCAATTAAAATCTAATTGGATTTTCTCTAAACTTTTGCTATTAATATATATATATATAGATAAGCTTTTACTCAATAAGAAACAAAATATTAATGGTATTATTATGTGAAAAGTTAATAAATTTGAATTATTTTTAGCTAGACAAACAAATGGCATTGGAAAGCAAAATCTTTCAAATTCTCTTTTCTTCTAATTTTAGATATAGAATTAGATATATGATTGATTTTTTTTATGGTTCATTTATATTGGATTCCGCATATTTTGCATTGGATTAACTCATTTGGCACAAAAATTAAAAACTTAGATGGAACATGTGGTGCAAAATTAAATTTCAATTGAAATCTAATTTGAGAAGAGATTAAATTATATATGGTATTAATTTACACCTTTTTTAAACCATACATTTCTAAAACACATTTCTATAATATGTAATGATTTCTCATATTATATATATATATATATATATATATTAATAGCTAAAACTCAAAGAAAATCTAATTATTGGGTGCAAAAATTGAAGAGTTTAAATCCAATTAAATCATATATATATATATATATATGATTTAAAATTTAATTGAATCTAGACTCCTCGATTTTTGCACCCAATAATTCACTTGCCACAAAAATTAAAAAATTAGATGGACATGTGGTGCAAAATTAGACTCCAATTGAAATCCAATTTAGAGTATAATTGGATTTGGACTCTTTAATTTTTACACTCAATAATTCACTTGGTACAAAATTTAAAAATTAAATGGGACATGTTGCACAAAATTGAGAATCTAATTAGATTTTCTTTGAGTTATATATATATATATATATATATATGCATGTGTGTGTGAGAGAGAGAGGGAGAGAGAGAAAGAGAGATTAAGTACAAAATTGTGTAATAAGTCTTCTAGGATAATCAAGATTTAAATTTTGTTATCGCACTTGAGCAAAGTCTCCCTAATGATCTATTGAACCAGGCCTAAAGTCACTTAAGCGAATCTCGTGCACTTGCTCCCTTCAAACATCAACTTGACTCATGACTTGACTTAACTAATTTATAGTGAATGCAACCTTCATTAACACATGTTTCGGTATAGTAAGCAAAAAATAAAAAAGGTATAGTAATTTGCGGGTTAAAATGGTCAAATATCACTGTTTTTGAAATATATAGGGGATCTACCACTAATTGGGAACTCGAGTTTAGAGAACTTGAATTTTCCATGGTACTCGAGTTCCATGGAAAAATTTTTAAATTTTTTTATGCAACTCGAGTTCCATAAAAAATAGCACGGCAAATTTGAAGGCTATTTTTTCAAAGAACTCCAGTTTCTGAAACTTGAGTTTCAAAAATGTGGTAGATTGCTAAATATTTTGCAAATATTGATAGATTCATACATATTTTTCCAAGTAGTGGTATATGGCCATTATAGCCGTAATTTGCCACTTTGAACCTAAATCCTACTAAGGTGAGTATGTCCAGACACCCAAAGAATCTGCAACACACCAAATTTTATCACTTTGTCTCCTACAAAGGGTGGATAGGTGAAAATTATAGTATTCCAATTGCTTAACAAGGTTAATTCATTTGAGAGTACAAATTCCTCCCCAAGCCTCAAAAGATGTTGAAATTGATTAGTTAGCTCATTTTCCAGTCTAGTAAGAAACTCGTATAGCCAAGTATAAAAGGTTTTTTTGGATACCAAACAGGCAGGAAATTTTTCTTTTTAATAAAGATATTACCAAAAAATATAGCAATTTCAAGTTTTAACACTTTGGGTGAAGTCATTGTATGCGCCCTAGGTCATTGTAACCCTCAAATGCTGCTAGGCTTGCCATGTAACTAATATGCTTGGGTATGCCCAATGTAAATCCATCATACACATGGATCCAAGAGTACACCATTAATTTGGGGGTTGTGCAAAGAAGGATATCGCAACCTATTATATGTCCAAGAATTAATTTCGACCCTTATGCAGATGTCTAATGCACCAAACTTGAAGTTTGGAACAAATTTAGGAATGTGTTAGGAACCAAGTTAGGTTGAGTTTAAGGAGCTCACGTGCACAAAAGCTTGGATAGCTTGCTTTATCACTAAAAGGATGTCAAGATTAGTCTCATGAGAGTTTCAAAGCACCTAAACATCTCATATAAAATTGTTAACCTTAGAGTGACTCATGCTTTTAAAAACTAATGAGGAGATAATGTGCTCGGCATGTTGACCTTTGCCCTAATTTTGTTTACTACTACAATAGATAGATGAGGGGTCCTAATCAAATATACAGAACTCATGTAGAAATTAACATTCTTTGCACTTCTATAGTTCCACATGAGAATCTTCTTTTGTGGGGGGGGGGGGATCATGTACAATGGTCAATAGGCATGATCTAGCCCTGAACATGTGAATCTTAAATTGATTGGATATTTATTAAGTGGGTATTATATAGGTGTATTCTGAGTCCAACATCAAGCATATACTAGGTTGATTTAAGCTTTATTAAACTACAAGGAGTCTTTTTCTTTTTCTTTTTTGAATGGAAGATATAGATAAACTACCAGGAGTCTTAATTGTGATTAGACTAGTCCTTTTGAGGTATAATGTAAATATACTGGGATGATCAAAGCTTTATTAACAACTACATGTAGACACCACATCATGTAACCTACATTTAATCTAATCAGGAGGGCAAAATGGTAACTTCACACCTGAATGTAGCATCTTAATTCTAGCCATTGGATCCTTAATTTCTCCTTATTAAAATGATTTCGACTTCATAATAATCAATATGATAAGTCACAAGTCTCAACTAAACCATTAGGTTGAAAGTAATCATCAAATCATGTTAATGGTTAAAATGCATTTGCATGAGTTGAGTCAAATCACATGTGATTATGAACAATTAATTTTGATTGGTCTAATTTAAGTCTAGTTTAAAATAAATGAAGTGTCATGATCCTATTGGTTAAGACCAAAAATGACCATGTGATTGCATGCACACAATTCAATTAAGTTAATCAACATTTAATAAATTCCTAAATCTTAGTTGATATTTAATTTTAATTGGAAGATTTAAATGTTGTCCAAGCCAAGGTCCAAAGGCAGAAATTAAATAAAAAATTAGAACATTAATTGCAAATTATAATTGAAAAAGGAAGGAAATCAAGCTAACTTAGGCCAACGTACCAGTTGGCCAAGCATTCATTTGCCTATCAACAGACTAAATAACTCATGCCAAGTGCCAATCAGCTTGGCACTTGGCCCTAGTTGACTTGAATTTTTAAATTTATACTCTTTGTTTTGCCTCAAATTGCATTAATTTTGAGATTAATTGCCTTCCTTCCAAGATCCTCCATCCTCTACTATATAAGCCTCCCCACTCCCTCATTCCAAAGCATACCAAAGTAACCAAACCTCCTCCTCTCTTCCTAGAGTTCAAGTGAAGTAGACAAGAGTTTGTCATATTATGGTCCTCATGAGACTCGGGTATTGAGTGAGCACCTCTCAACCTCTCTTAGAATTTCTTCTATCTTTCTTCCTAAAATCCTAAGGAAGTAGGGAAAAGACTTGTCATATCTCGGTCTTCCTCAAACTCGAGGCATTGAGTGAGTACTCTTTTAACCATCCCTTAAAAACCGCCAAAAAGCCTCCACCACCACCATGTTGGATCTTGCATGTATGTATAATTTTTTTTCCCTAACTTGTTTATATATTATTGTAATTTTAATCTGGGATCAAAGCATGCTTGTTGTTGAGTGTTCTTCACATGTCCATCCCAACATTAGGATTTTGATCTTAAAATTATGTTGAATAAGTGAAAGAACTTTTTTTTTTTTTTTCCTGATAAGAAAGTGAAAGAACATGTTAGTTCTTAAATGTTCACATGTTTGAATATGGGATATCACAATTCACACATATTCACTATGATTTATCTTTCGATTCATGTGCAACCCTAAATAAAGTAAAATTAAGGTGTTTCACATGTACACACATTTAATTTTAAGCAAACAACATGACATGTTTACAGTTTACTTTAAAGCAATAACATGCAACTTATTGATAGCATAGTAATTGTATGAATAATGTGATATGTCATTGACCATCATAGTCTAAAAGACTATTTTCACTGGGTAAGGTGGGTACCCAACACCTTCCCACCTTGTAATTTAGCCTCCTAACTTAGATAAAAGGTTTGTAGATCAATAATTATTCATGTAATTTTACCTTTGTAAAGTGTAACTAGGACCAAAGCAATGTTCTTTTCTCTTAAATTTTATTTAAGACCAAAGTTATGTAATATTTTAGTTACTTCAACAAAGATGTAAAATTGTCAATAATTCAATAAAGATATAAAAAATTCAATTATTCAATAAGACGCTTATTTTCGATTATGGTATTTTAATTTTTTTTTTAATTTTTTTAATTTTTTAATAAAATAAGTAAAGGTCCATGTAAAACCCTCGATCTAATGTAAAAATGTAATCAATTGAACCACCATTATGAGAGGCACTAACATGACTCCACCCGTTCGTATGGGTTTGACCCAACCAAGGAATGTCGTGGGCCGGAGATAAGGTCTTTCACAATATAAGAACTCTTAGTTGTGACTAAACTAGTCCTGTTACGGCATAGTACAGATATGACTAGCACTTTTTCTTAGGTCATTACACATTACTTCTTAGGGCTTCTCTGCTAGCAATTTTGCTCTAAGCAATGTTCCATCATTTCTCATGCTTGAGGTTTAGAGTAGCCAATAGGAGAAATAGTCGTTCATCAAGTTTGAGAGTGTCTAATAGCATTTTGAAGATCAAAATGCACACAGGTGTACTCAAATGAAGATCGTGATCTCCTTTCTATCAAGAATAAGATAGGAAGATGCACTAAGGTTCTTTTAAGGGCCAAAGTTGTCGATGGCAATCGGGCTTCAACAACGCTTTTCTCCATAATCATCCTTGGCCAAACCTAGTTCCTCACATATATATATATATATATATATATATATATATATATATATATATATATTTTTTTTTTTTTTTTTTTATGAACTCTCGGACTAATTTTGGGCACATAGGGACAATATAAGTTTTAGGTGCACATGACTTATTATAATCGCAAAAGTAAGGCGAGATAGAAGAGTAGTGCTATCATTTGTGTGTGTGTGGATAAACAGCAGTAAAAGTAGTGTTATCATTTTACTTTTGAAGGTCACTAGCAAAGTATTTGAGCGTTAAAGTCCATTCGAATTGTGAAAGTATAAGACCCCGTTTGGTAAAAGATTTCTAATAACATTGTTTAAGAGTTATGGAAATACATATGGGTTAAGAGATTTCCAATAACGTATTGTGATGCTTAAACACTGAAAACTGTTGTTTAAACAACAATACCAAAAAATACTTAAACAACGTGTGTGTGTGTGTTAGATCCTTTTGAATATACACCACTTTCAATTTCTTTAAGACATTTTCCCCTTCTCCCCATGTGTGTGTTAAAATATTTAATATTCTAAAAAAAAAAAAAAGTACTAAACGGGCCCTAAATTACTAAATTTGTTATCATTGGAGTTTTGGTTACAATTTTCTTATATTTGCCTAAGTTATTGAAAAATGCTCTGGAATTTTTTTTTGGGTGTTGGCTCGTACAAAATTTTTGACATAGTTAATATCACAAAATCTAACACAATAAAGAGATAATCCACTATAATAGCTTCTAAACAAGTCTAACCTTCCAAAGTCTAACAAAATGTGCACAAAATTCTAAACACCAACGTCTAAATTCACAACAATCCAACCAATAAAATATCTAATGGAACAAAATAGAAAAAAAAATATCAATAATCTTAATCCCACAAATTCTAAGCCAGTCTAAAATTTTGACAATCAATATTAATGGAAAGAGGGAGGAGAAGCAAATCTCATAAGATAGAGAAAACATACTTGATTAGAGGTGGTTGTCTTGGAATTAAGTGGGTAGGGGTGGGGTGGGTCAACGGGAGAGGGGATGATTTGGGTTGGAGCGGGTGGCAATGGTAAGTATCTTTTAGGAGCAACTTATTTAGAGCATTTAACATCCGGAATTGCAAAAAATTTTCCTATTTTACTATTTAAAAAGTCAATTTATCTATTATATCATACCATTTTACAATACACCAACGTCCCAGATTTTACTTTTAGAATACAACCCATTAAAATAACTTCAACCAAAAAAAAAAAAGTCCCATAACCAATCTCTATTGTAACAACCAGAAAAACACCGCCATCACCACCCTTGCAAACCCAAAAAAATTTAGCCCATCTTAGCCATATCAAACCCAAAAAACCATGAGAAATCAAGCCAATCACCACTAATATCAACGTCGAAAATCACCACCCACAATCGTTGATCTTAGCCATAGAAAAAAATCCAACTGATCTCGATGCCGATAACCACCATACCATCGTTCACCAACCATATTAGAACCCACCAACCACCACCAAAAAACCTAAAAACCACCCACACCGAAACTTAGTCATCACCACTTGAACTTATATCAAACCAAACCCAAAAACTTAGCCCCACAAATCACAACCCAACCGCCGAAACTCAGCCCCACCGTCGATCCATAGTCACCCAAACAGCCACCCAAAATTGATCCATAGCAACAACAACCCAAACCGATCTATGGTATATAAATGTAAACAGTGAGAGGCAGTTGCATCATTGAGAGGGCCTAAACAAAAACCCCAACATTGATGGAGCTTCGGTTTGAGATGACCCAAACAAAACCTTAACCCAAACCCAAAAACCCTTGAATCTTCAATCTGAAGAGAGAGCGATAGAGTGAAGAGAAAATGGGTAGAGAGACAGTGTGCTAGAGTGATGGGTTAAGCGGCATAAGGAAAGAAAGAGTGATCAGCAGCAACATAGGAGAGAGAGTGAGCGACGCCTTGTTTGGATTTTGCAAAACTGAGTTAACAAAATTGAGTTTTGTTAACTCATAACCCAAAATCCGTGGGGCCCACACTAATAAACATTGTTTGGATGATTTGCCGTGTGCTCACTCAGTAAACAAAATTGAGTTTTTTAAGAGTTGAGTTACCAATTTCGGAAACAAGGGAAGCTTGTTTTCAAGTTATGAGTTTGTTAATTCAGTGGCAAATTTCGTAATTTTTCAACACAATTGGGCCCCACGGTCAGAGTGTTGTCCCATCAGTCTCAGCTTTACTCCCTCCAATAGTCATAAATCACTTTTCTACACAACCATCTTTTTTCCTTTTTTTCATTCTTCACTTTCTTCTAAAGAAGCTCCCAAACCCACTGCAAAAGCCTCCCATTCCAGTCTTGCACACCCATCTGAAGGAGAAATTTGGAGATGAAGGAAATCTCCATCTGACGTGCTCCTCTGTAGTGGTGTGTTTTGGATACTCTTTTATTTTATTTTATTTTGCAAGAGCATCCATAGTAAAGTAAACATAAAACAAATTAGAATCTACAGTTAGATGAACTCATCAATCTACAATACTGCTTGATATAGAACAAGTAATGAACATGTCAATAATCAACTTAATTCTTTTGCCATTTTCTCACCCATTTATTTCCTCAACAACAACACCCATATGATTTGTAAATTCCAATCTCTATCCAGTACTCCCTTCCCACATGAAATCCCAATCGAAACCTTAAAATTTGAAACAATACCACATCAAAAAAAAAAAAAAAAAAGGTTCATTTTTCCCTAAAATTTCAAAAAAGATGTGGGAAAAATTCATACACTAGTCTTGGTAATTTTCCTTTGGAGCCATCGGATTCCTCTTGATGTGAATGCTATAGCCGATCTGATTTCAAGGAGCAACGTAATTGGGTTCGGTTTCAAGGCTGATGATGTAGGAAAGGTCCATGGCTTCGGGGCAGTTGGGCGAGGATGGAGGAGATGAGGTGCTGGATCAAATATCAAATATCAAATATCATCTTGATCTTGGTGGGTTCGATGCCTTTGGGGTTTTTTGTTGTTGAAGGAAATAAGACCCAGGATGAATATAAAAGAGAAGGAGACAAAAGAGAAGCAATCCGCACGGGTAGCTGTTCTGTGTGCACTGCACAATGGCCAGTGAGTGGGTCCCACAAAAAGGTGAGTTTTTGGATTGAAAACTGAACTGGGTTTAGGTGCCAAACAACGTTGGGTGTGTTTTGGGATTTTTAAGTTATGAGAAATGAGTTATAGGGTTATGAGTGATGAATGATGATACTTGAGTGATGAGTGATAGATAACTCACCACCCAAACAAGGCCTTGGCTTGTGGGAGTTCTATCGAGAGAGAGAAAGGAGTTAAGAGATTGAAGAAAGAGAATGAAGGAAGATATTTTAGGAAAATAAAGAATAAAGAATATTATTTTATTTATCCAATCTTGCTACAGTAGATTCTACTGAAAGTTCAATATGTGTCTAAAACACCCTTGAACGTTTAGACCCCCAATTACAAAATTACCAATTCAAGCTTTATATCAAACAATGTAAGTGTGGAAAAAGATAACAAGCTTATAACAGAATTGATAAGCAATCTAAACCATAAATAATCACAATTACAGTAGTAATTAAATGGTAAAGATAAAGGGAAGAGAGATGCAAATACAAAGACAACACGCGATGTGTTATCGAAGAGGAAACCTAAGCCCTCGGCGTAAAATCTCTCCGCCGCCCTCCAAGCGGTCACTAAAAAATGTAGTTGGGATACATGAATAGCAATAGACCCTCCAAGCCTAATCTACCCAGGTACCTAAGTCCTCCAAGCTTCCTGCTCCAACGAGGTTGCACCGAACCTTTTTCTTTTCTAGCTTACCGGATTCCGCTATTAAACCATAGCATCAACCAATAGTCATTGGTTCCTTCCAAACTGCTTCCCTTAGCACCAAATGAACCTTCTCACAGACGTGAGTGTGATGAGAAAAGGATTTGGTCAATGACCTCTCAAGGATGTATCAATGGAGAGGAAGAAAGTAGAGGAATTTGTAGAATCTCTTAGATGAAGATTAGGGATGAGGCAATCTTATTTTGCTCTAGGGTTTCTCTCACAAAATTCTATCTGGAAGCTCTCTCAATTTCGTGGGTATAAGGGTCTATATATAGTGGTGTGTGTTTGGAATATGAAGAGACAGTTTTTGCCAAACAGGGCTGGTTGGCGGCTTGTCCAAGTTGTGAGTTCAAGTCGCGAGATAACGACCTGGTTAGCCTGGGACTTTTGTCCTGTAGTACGACAGCTGGCACGACCCTTCAGCTCCCCTGTGTGCTTCTCACATGCCTGCAATTGGCGGCTTGCCAGTCGCGAGTCAGCCGCGAGTCCTAGCCGCGAAACTCTGCTTTTTTGCACAAACTTGAGCTTTTCTTCATACTCTTTTCACACACTACCCTTACATGAATCCCACCTAAATACAGGGTTACTAAGTGCTAAATTACAAGCAAATTGACACGGAATAAAGCCAACAAGATGGTTGATAAATTTTAACCTTACAATCTCCCCCTTTGGCTATTCCATGACAAAACCCTAAAACAAACTCTAAACTTAACGCGTGAGTTGGGAACAGTTGGAAAACTCACTCACACCTAACTCTAGAATCTGTGAAGCTTTTGAACCATAAGAACAAGTACTCCTGAAACACAACAACACAATAAGTTCGTTGTATGCAGAAAACTTGTAATGCATATGGAGCAAGCACAATGCGATCAAACACAATGGAATGAAGCAATAAACCATGGCAAGACCAAAACAGGTAATCACTATAACCAAGTGATCACAATGCTCATTCACACTTGGAATGAACATCAGGACATTGCTTGCTCACTCCCAAGTGCAGGAGATCGTAGCAATATAATTCTCGGAGTACCGAGGTCGAACCACAAGGAGCAAAGTAAATTCAAAGACAATATAATTAAATAACAATTTGGGTGAAGAAGAAAAATATTTTTGCTTGGTGATTGTTAACAAGAATAATAATAAAAACTGATTAAATCAATAATGTAAATACTAGGGCATCGAGGTGTTTCCCTATATCGATATGAAATTCTTTGTGATCTAAGAAAATATCTATTTCATAATTGATTGTTTTTATACAATTAAAAACTTATGATTCGGTTGAACTGAGACAATTCAAGAACGCATGATAACCTCGATTAATAATGCAGTTAGAAAAGTTTTCAGAAAAACCCATTCACTTTAAAACCTGATTTCTATTTGAAACTATTAGAAATTCCTCTAAACAATAAGAAAAACATGATTGAACTTATTGAAAGCATGGAAGAACTAATACATCAAAAGAAATCTAATCGAACAATCAAATATGTTATTGATAAAATCTTAAAAAGAATCACATTGAATATTCATACCGCATAGAAGAAGCATATCCCTAGCCCTAGCAAAGAGTTTAGGCTGCCATTAGAGAAAGGAAAATACAAGTTTTTCTCTGCCAAAAACTCGTTCTCCCCGCCTCCCTTCTAAAACCCTAATGTCTAAGTGTCCAAAGAAAATAAAACTTTTCCTATTTTAATTTCCGTCCAGGTTTACATCGGTAACTTGTGAGTTAATTTCGGCCTTTAAAAATTGAGAATTTCCAAAAACTCAAAACTGGAAAGTTGTAGATATTTAAGTCACGGTTTCAACCCATCTAGCCTTGTGTCAATTGGATTTTTGAGGAGAGAGATACGCCCAAAATACTGATCAGTGCTCAAATCAGATTTTTCCTTTTCAGATTCTGCCTCTTTGATTTCTTTCCTTATTTGAAGCTTCCAATCATGTTAGATGATCCAAGCACTCCACCTGCACCTCCTTAGACATTTAGACATGGTCCTTTAGCTCCACTTTAATTCTAGTTTGGCCTCCATTCTCTGACAAATTCCTGTAAACTCATCTTTCTCACATGATTTCCTGAAAGTAGAAAATTACACACAATGAATAACATCTTATTCAAGAAATTATGTAAAAATAAATAATAGGGACCAATGCAAATCATGGCTTAATTATACAAATTAAGCATAGTAACAAGGAGATAACGCCCACATAAATATATAACAAGCACACATTTTAAGGCGTTATCACACCCCCCCAACTTAAATCTTGCTAGTCCCTAGCAATCCACAAAGCACCCATGTCTACTAACAGTGAAATATTAAAACTAAAATACAAGCCACTTTCGTAGGCTACACGACTGCACTTTCCATGTGCAGCAAGTCTTTGAACCCCTAGGTCACCCTAGTGGACGAGTTTACTCTCGTGAGGGTTTGCAGTGACTCTACCCACAAAAGTCAAAGGTTTCCTGAAAATTCCTGCAGCAAATATTAGTCTACTTTATCATTATATCATACAAATGAACTTTCAATTTTTGAGTTGGGATACTATTCATCATATTAAAGAGCTTTCACTAGCTTCACTTTTGGAGTGTGTGTGTGCATAACCCATCCAGTCAAACCAGCTTTTCCAAACATGCATAGACCAAAAATAATCTAGATTAGAGCCTCTACTCCAAAACCTCTCTTAGGTCATCAACACTCTAAAAGAACACCCATAGAAGTAATGGTTTCTCTCTTCAAATCACATGTGAACAAAAAGGAAAGAAGAAGTTTTAAGAATATCACATGTGTATACAAAAACAGCCGCTAAAACAACGAGAAAAGATCTCTTGGAAAGGATGTTGAATTCCTGGAAACATGAGGTTAATACCATTCTCATCCCTAGTTTTTATTCCAAACACATACCAGCCATGCACCTTTAGGATCAAGTAGGACTTTAGGCTCAATGATAGTATAATCTTTTGGCTAGGTAAAGGCAAACTGCTCTCTTTGAAATATGAGGTATATGAATCAAATGCAGAAAATTCAAGCCAAACCCAACTCATAGCAGTAACAACCAACTTGAATCAAAACAACCTTTATTCAACCATACAACCTTTCTGAAATACATGAAAGATGTGTAAGACACCAATGATTTATTGATTTATGTATGTCTCATCTTTCTTTCTTTTTTTCTCTCTTTTTTTTTTTTCTTTTTTTTTTTTTTTGGGAAGAAAAGAGAGACAATGGCGGTATCTAAACACATCAATTGCTCAAAACTTGAACCCCCAAGAGAACACCCATAAACAAAAATGTTTTGTGGTATTGTGAAAATATTTCTTATGGCTCAAATGATAGTGACAATGGTTAATGTCAAGGTAGGTTGAATATTTGTTTAGCTGGTGACAATGGCCTTAGGCTCTCATCTCCTAAAATTCCACATAAACCAGCATGCCTCAGGATAAAAATAAGTAGGATCATGGTATATCTCCTCATAATGTTTCCAGTAGTCAACCAAAAAAATATAGAGATCTTTTACAAAAATTGAAGCATATGACAGAAATTTAAGAGTTCAAACAAAGATATACTCTCACAAAGAAAAGTAAGGCTCAAGAACTCTCCATATGGGTTGAGTTTCAGCTTATATCTAGCTTGTTCATGATCCATGCATATCCAACATCCAACCGTCCACTAACCTGGCTATTGTGCTCAAAAGTTTCCAATTGTGCTCTTCATGAAAGAGTCTTAATATAACAAATAGTATAACCAACTCAGCATTATTCATTCCATCACATGATATAAAAATAAAGCTTATAACTCTTCTGCATTCAAATTCAAGGGTTTTTTTTTTTTTTTTAATAATTGAAAAGTTGCACCCAAAAAGAAAGAAGCAAAAAAAAAAAAAAAAAATCATGCAAGGTGCAACAAAATGTGTAGACCTCTCCCCCCAACTAAAATATTGCATTGTCCTCAATGTATCAAAGCCAAAATAAATTCAAGTATATAGGGAAGAAGTTACCATAAGCATTTGAATT
This sequence comes from Quercus aquifolioides, assembly GCA_019022515.1. Classification (NCBI taxonomy): domain Eukaryota; kingdom Viridiplantae; phylum Streptophyta; class Magnoliopsida; order Fagales; family Fagaceae; genus Quercus; species Quercus aquifolioides. The sequence continues at coordinate 8,277,872 of CM032336.1, read as the reverse complement.
TTTTTTTTTTTTTTTTTGAAATTTCTTTCACACCTGCAAATGTTAGCTCACAAAAGAAAAATAATAACAAAACAAAAAAACAAAAAAGCATAAACAAAAACAAAAACAAAAAAAAAAGGCAAAAAAAAAATAATAATAATAATAAATAAATAAATAAAAAAAATATGGTACAACTTCATAAGGCTTTTTCAAAGTTCACTTAGCATCCCAATAGGCAGGGATCTCCAGTGACATAGTCTCCTCCTCTGGTATAACCCCCCCTAAGTATGGTTTTAACCTTTGTCCATTTACTTTTAAAATCCTACCATCCCTAGGGTCCTCAACTACTACAACTCCATGGTTAAACACTTCCCTTACAATGAAAGGGCCATCCCACCTAGTTTTTAGTTTACCTAGAAATTTATGAAGCCTCGAATCATAGAGAAGGACTTGCTGATTTTTCTCAAAAATTTTCCTCGCAATGCTTTTATCATGAAATAATTTCATCCTTTCTTTATAATTGCGAGTGCTCACATAAGCCTCATTCCTAAGCTCTTCTAGCTCATTCAATTGGAATTTCCTCAATTTTTCAGCCCCTTGTAGATCAAAGTTAAAGGCTTTAATAGCCCAATAAGCTTTATGTTCCATCTCTACAGGCAAATGACAAGGTTTCCCATAAACAAGACGATAGGGAGACATTCCTAAGGGTCCTTTATAGGCTGTTCGGTAAGCCCATAATGCATCAACTAGCCTTAAAGACCAATCTTTACAGTTTGGATTGACCGTTTTCTCTAAAATTTGCTTAATCTCCCTATTGGCAAGCTCAACTTGCCCACAAGTTTGAGGGTGGTACGGGGTGGACAACCGGTGCACCACTCCATACTTTTTCAACAATGCTTGAAAATAACAGTTACAAAAATGGCTACCATTATCACTAATTATAGCCTTTGGCATTCCAAATCGTGAGAGAATGTGTTCTCTCAAAAATTTCAAAACCGTTTTATGGTCATTAACCTTGCATGCTATGGCCTCAACCCATCTAGATACATAATCTACTGCCAAGAGAATATATAGATTACCAAAAGATTGGGGAAAAGGTCCCATGAAGTCGATTCCCCAACAATCAAAAACTTCTATCTCAAGGATAGGGGACATCGGCATCATGTTCCTACGTGTGATACGCCCTAACTTTTGGCACTCTATACACCTCTTACAAAAGTTGTAAGTGTCCTTAAACATAGTAGGCCAATAAAATCCACACTGCAAGATTTTTGCAGCGGTTTTTCTCACAGAAAAGTGGCCACCACAAGCTTCTGAATGGCAAAATTTCATAACATTATGGGTCTCATTATTAGGAATGCATCTTCTCAAGATTTGATCAAGGCAATATTTAAACAAATAAGGATCATCCCAATAAAAGTTTCTTACCTCAACAAAGAATTTTCGCCTATCTTGCGTGGTCCAGTGCTCAGGAATGGCATTCATGACTAGGTAATTCACTATATGTGCATACCATGGTAGCTTAGTAACAGCATAAAGTTGCTCACCTGGGAATGAGTCTCGAATAGGCATTTCTTTTAGACCCTCATCAAAAGTAAGTCGAGATAGATGATCTGCCACTACATTCTCTGCTCCTTTCTTATCTTTGATCTCAATGTTGAATTCCTGCAAGAGTAAAATCCAACGTATTAATCGCGCCTTAGCATCCTTCTTAGAAAGAAGGTATTTAAGGGCGGCATGATCTGTAAAAACAACAATGGGAGCACCAATCAAATATGAGCGAAATTTATCTAGAGCAAATACTACAGCTAGTAACTCTTTTTCTGTGGTGGTGTAGTTCATTTGTGCACTATTTAGAGTTCGACTAGCATAGTATATCACATAAGGCTTTTTATCTTTTCTTTGTCCAAGGACTGCCCCTATTGCATAATCACTAGCATCACACATGATTTCAAATGGTAGAGACCAATCTGGGGCTTGCATTATAGGGGCAGACGTAAACATGTGGACTAGCTTTTTGAAGGCTACTTCACACTCTTCCGTCCACTCAAAATTGGACTCCTTAAGTAGGAGATTACAAAGAGGCCTAGATATAGAACTAAAATTCTTTATAAATCTCCTATAGAAGCCAGCATGCCCTAAAAGGGATCTAACATCTTTCATTGTCTTAGGGGTTGGTAGATTAAGAATTAAGTCTATTTTAGCTTTGTCCACCTCTATGCCTCTAGAAGACACTACATGCCCAAGAACAATTCCTGAAGTGACCATAAAATGACACTTTTCCCAATTAAGAATTAAGCCTTTTTCTTCACAACGGGCTAAAACCAGTTTTAAGTTATTAAGACAGTCATCAAAAGAGTCACCAAAGACAGACAAGTCATCCATAAACACTTCCAAAAATTTCTCAACCATGTCACTAAAAATACTAACCATGCATCTTTGAAAAGTGGCTGGTGCATTACATAGCCCAAATGGCATTCTTCGAAAGGCGAAGGTACCAAGAGGGCAAGTGAAAGTGGTCTTTCCCTGATCTTCTAAGGCAATCTCTATCTGGTAATAGCCTGAATAGCCATCTAGGAAGCAATAGAACATATGGCCAGCTACCCTTTCCAATATTTGGTCAATGAAAGGTAAGGGGAAGTGGTCTTTCCTAGTTACAGCATTAAGCTTCCTATAGCCTACACACATTCTCCAACCTGTAACTAATCGGGTTGGGATCATCTCATTGTTTTCATTCTTGACCACAGTCATTCCAGACTTCTTAGGAACCACCTGCGTTGGGCTTACCCACTTACTATCAGAAATAGGGTATATGATACCTGCATCCAACAATTTAATTACCTCATTTTTAACAACATCTTTCATTGTTGGGTTAAGCCGACGTTGGGGTTCTCTAGAAGTCTTACAATCATCCTCTAGGTAAATTTTATGTGTGCAAATCAATGGGCTAATGCCCTTGATATCAGCTATGGTCCATCCTAGGGCTGATTTGTGGTCTCTTAAAACATTCAACAACTTACCTTCTTGTTCCTCATTTAATGCAGAAGAAATAACTACAGGAAAAGTTTCACCTGGACCCAAATATGCATGCTTAAGACCACTGGGCAGCGGCTTAAGTTCTAGCTGTGGTGCCTCTTCACTTGAAGGCACAGGCTTTTTGTCACTCTTTGGTAGCTCCTCAAAGCGAGGTCTCCATCCTTCATTAATTGCCATCACCTGTTGTTCTTCCAAAACCTGTGAGGAATCCAACAAAGAACAAATTTCAGATAAATGAATATTACTTTTTAAATCATAAGAATCAACAGAATTATTAAGAAGAGCTTCAAGAGGATTAGAAAAACAATTCTTATTAAACTCTTCTTGAACCACTGCCTCAATGAGGCTCACATAAGCACAATCATCATCTTCATGTGGTTGTTTAGCCACATGAAATATGTTTAGCTCCAAAGTCATGGAACCAAAAGTGAGTTGCATCCTTCCATTCCTGCAATTAATTAAAGCATTAGCTGTAGCAAGGAAAGGTCTACCCAAAATAATAGGGGTATGAGCACTAGGATGTAAAACAGGTTGGTAATCTAGAACAATAAAATCAACTGGATAATAAAAGTGTTCAATTTTTACCAACACATCCTCAACCATCCCCCTCGGCTCCCTTACAGAGCGGTCAGCTAGCTGTAAAGTTACTGAAGTAGGTTTTAACTCACCAAGTCCAAGTTTTTGATATACACTGAATGGGATCAAATTAACACTTGCCCCAAGATCTAGCAATGCATGCTCCATGATGTAATCTCCAATAGTACAAGAGATCGTAGGACAACCTGGATCCTTATACTTTGGTGGGGTCTTATGTTGAATAACTACACTTACCTGTTCTGTTAGGAATGCAGTCTTCTTCACATGATGCTTTCTCTTGATGGTGCATAAGTCCTTAATTACCTTGGCATATGCAGGCACTTGCTTGATAACATGCAATAATGGCAAATTTATCTTGACTTGATGCAAATGCTCTAATATCTCAGATGCAGTGTCCAATTTCCTAGGTAATTTTAAGGCTTGTGGAAATGGTGGAGAGATTGGGCATTGTTCAATGTCATCAAGCCCAAGTGACTCAGTTTCATCCTTCCTTTCTTCAACTGGGGTCTCCTTAGAGTTCTTAGTTATTAAAGGAGCACTTTTATCAATCTCTTTACCACTCCTCAAAGTGGTCACAACTTTTACTTCATCATGTTTATCCTTAGAGCCAATTTTTAGATTTTGATTGATGGGATTGGGTTGAGTTTGGGAAGGAAACTTCCCTCTCTCTGTCCCACTCAATGAATTTGTAAGCCTTGTTATATGACTCTTGGTCTCTTTTACCTCTTCATCTAGCCTAGTGAGCATGGATTCAAACTTTTGATTTTGTTCACTTTGCCTTTGGATGAAAGTACTAAGTGCATCCTCCAAGGAAGTTCTAGATGATGATGATGCCTGTGGTGAATTAAAATTCCTTGGAGCAGGAGGATTCAACACATTGTCACTCTTATAACTCAAATACGAATGGTTTCGCATATTTGGGTTATAATTGTTAGAATATGAAGAATTATTTGGCCAATATGAATTAAATGCATGTACTTGTTCTTCTGGCACATTCAAGAATGATGAAAGTGATGCACATTCATTTGTAGTATGGTTTATCTCATAACAGATTTTACACACCTCCATTGGGTCCTCTCTAAAGGTAGCACTAACACTCCTACTTCCTTTCATTTTGAGTGCTTCAATTTCTTTAGTTAACATGCTAATTTTTGCACTTATGTTATCATCTTCCCTCAACTTGAAAACACTTCCACTAGAAGTGGTAGTGTTAGTTCTAGTCCTATCAGTGGAGTCCATAGGGCAAGGTCCAGTCCATGTGTTAGAGTTTTCAGCAATCTCATCAAGATAATCCATTGCATCTTCGGGTTCTTTTTGTAAAAAGTCCCCTCCGCATGAGAGTTGAATAAACTGTCGGTCCCTAGGTGTAAGTCCTTCATAAAAATAGCTAACTAATCTCCAATCTTCATACCCATGATTTGGGCAGAAATTGAAAAGATCTTTGTACCTTTCCCAAGCTTGGTATAAAGTCTCATTTTCGCCTTGGACAAAACTAGCTATCCTTCTTTTTACTTGCTGGACTTTGTGGGGAGGAAAGTGTTTCTTAAAAAACTCTTTGGCCATCTCCCCCCAACTACCTATAGACCTAGGTTTCAAAGTGTAAAGCCAACTTCTTGCCTTATCCTTAAGAGAAAAAGGAAAGAAACGTAACTTAGCAGTCTCAATAACATTTTGTGCATAGAAACTACTAATTACCTCTTCAAAAGCTCTAACATGGACATAAGGATTTTCATTTTCTTGTCCCCTAAACTCAGGAAGTATTACTAGTAAACCTTGTTTCAATTCTACATGTGGTGCATTAGGTGGAAACATGATGCATGAAGGAACAGAATTTTGTGTGGGATGCAACAATTCATACATAGTTCTTCTATTCTCCTCATGATTATTACGTGTTTCATCACCCATGATTGATGAAGAAGGTGAAGGCAAAGGTGTGTCAAAAAGATTACCAAAATAGGTTTCAAAAATTTCTAATCTGCCTCTCTTGTTTGTAACCCAAATGCTCATGTAACAATGAATCCACAATAAAATAAAATAAAAACAAACAGAAAAATAAAAACAAAAAAAAAGGGAAAAAAAATTGGAACGAAGTTACCAATAGAAGAATTTCCACCGGTTGTGCTTTGCTCCCAAAAATTGCCTCTGAACACGCAATAGCTCCCCGGCAACGGCGCCAAAATTGCTTGCTCACTCCCAAGTGCAGGAGATCGTAGCAATATAATTCTCGGAGTACCGAGGTCGAACCACAAGGAGCAAAGTAAATTCAAAGACAATATAATTAAATAACAATTTGGGTGAAGAAGAAAAACATTTTTGCTTGGTGATTGTTAACAAGAATAATAATAAAAACTGATTAAATCAATAATGTAAATACTAGGGCATCGAGGTGTTTCCCTATATCGATATGAGATTCTTTGTGATCTAAGAAAATATCTATTTCATAATTGATTGTTTTTATACAATTAAAAACTTATGATTCGGTTGAACTGAGACAATTCAAGAACGCATGATAACCTCGATTAATAATGCGGTTAGAAAAGTTTTCAGAAAAACCCATTCACTTTAAAACCTGATTTCTATTTGAAACTATTAGAAATTCCTCTAAACAATAAGAAAAACATGATTGAACTTATTGAAAGGATGAAAGAACTAATACATCAAAAGAAATCTAATTGAACAATCAAATATGTTATTGATAAAATCTTAAAAAGAATCACATTGAATATTCATACCGCATAGAAGAAACATACCCCTAGCCCTAGCAAAGAGTTTAGGCTGCCCTTAGAGAAAGGAAAATACAAGTTTTTCTCTGCCAAAAACTCGTTCTCCCCGCCTCCCTTCTAAAACCCTAATGTCTAAGTGTCCAAAGAAAATAAAACTTTTCCTATTTTAATTTCCGTCCAGGTTTACAGCGGTAACTTGTGAGTTAATTTCGGCCTTTAAAAATTGAGAATTTCCAAAAACTCAAAACTGGAAAGTTGTAGATATTTAAGTCACGGTTTCAACCCATCTGGCCTTGTGTCAATTGGATTTTTGAGGAGAGAGATACGCCCAAAATACTGATCAGTGCTCAAATCAGATTTTTCCTTTTCAGATTCTGCCTCTTTGATTTCTTTCCTTATTTGAAGCTTCCAATCATGTTAGATGATCCAAGCACTCCAGCTGCACCTCCTTAGACATTTAGGCATGGTCCTTTAGCTCCACTTTAATTCTAGTTTGGCCTCCATTCTCTCACAAATTCTTGTAAACTCATCTTTCTCACATGATTTCCTGAAAGTAGAAAATTACACACAATGAATAGCATCTTATTCAAGAAATTATGTAAAAATAAATAATAGGGACCAATGCAAATCATGGCTTAATTATACAAATTAAGCATAGTAATAAGGAGATAACGCCCACATAAATATATAACAAGTACACATTTTAAGGCGTTATCAGACATTCAAGATGACAAACACAAGACAAATCACTTGAATGACCAACACTCAATCAATGCACAGTACATGAAGTATGTGCATCTAGGAAAAATCCTACAAAGGCACAAGAGTGACAGTATTTAAAAGGAAATGCATAACATTTAGTTAGAAGTACTGATTTAACAAAACACATAGGCTGCATAAAGCAAGGCACAAATCATAAAGCCTACAAGGTGCATAGAACCAAACCCTAAAAGCTTACAGAAGCAATAAGGGTACAAACAGACCATACATAAGCAACTAACTGAATAAGCATCATCAATATATATATATAAGCAAAGTATTAAAAACATTCAAGAGTCATGAGTATAAGCCAAACATTAACCCAAAACCACATTGTATCAAAACAGTAAAAACAACAGTTATCCAAACCATAGTAACAAAACTATAGACAAAAACAACAAAGATTATAAAACTCCCCCTCAAATAAGTACTCCCCTTCAAGTGCTGGCCCAAAAATTCTCCCCTTTTTTGACCGGAATGGCCAAAGGGTCACTGCTCCTTGTTGGTGTAGATGCTGTCAAACTGAGCTGAAAGTACATCAAGTTGATCCTGCATTGCTGTCATCCTTTCAGTGTGCTGATTTTGAATCTCTCTGAGTGTATCAAGTCTTTCCAGGATGATCTGAAATGCATCAGGAGGTACATCTGATGAAGTTGAGGCTCTACTCCTTTTTCTTCTGCTCCTGGGTGTGACTGATTGTTCTGCAACTTTTGTTTCAGTCTCCATTTGATCCCCTTCTTCTTGTATATCCTCCTCTTCCTCACCCGGAAGACGACTTTGTATCATTGTGAGGGTAAACTTGTTAATGGCTAATAGAGGAGCCATGGGACTGATATCCTGAGGGATTGCAACACCCTTTGCTCTGAAAATCCTCATGAGAAGACTAGGAAATATCAGCTTAGGTCTTGAGGTGGTTCTAGTCTCATCCACTATAGTATCAAAAATGTGAGAGCTGATGTCAATGAAGGTTTTCTCCTTAAGTTCCATGAGAAAGATAGCTCTGGCATTTGTCAGTGTAGTCATCTTCCTTATAGGATACAGGTTGTACGTGGTTAAACACCTCATGTCTTTAGGAAAATCAGAGGTGTTGAGACATCTCTTTTCTTTAACCCCACCAATCCTGGTCTAGACAGTGTTTAGAGAGAGCATTCTATCCTTGTAATTAGTGAATTCATAATCCTCCAAACCTTCAAGCCCTAGAACCTTATCAATGTCATGAGCATCTAAGGTAAATTCATTTCTTCTCACCCAACAACTTAACTCCTCCTCCCTTATCACAGCATTTGCATAGAATTCTCTGATTAGAGGCTCACAAACAGGAGGTAGGTCACTCAGCAATTTTTCCCAACCTCTACCCTCAAAACAACCTGGAATGAAGGTGTCCTTCAAATCCCTGAAATCAACAAATCTTTCCTGAATGATGGTTCCTTTTGAGAAAGAATCCCTATATCTCTCAAAGTGTTGAATCGACCTAAATAGGTTAGGGTCCATTTTCAATCTTTTGTCAGATTTCTTAGCAACAGTCTTCTTCTTTGTTGGAGATGCAGCCATCTGTGAACAAGCAAAAAAGGCCACAACGAGACATAGCACAAATGGAAGAAATTCAAAACATTAGAAACATATTAAACAACCCAGAGTACTTTAGAACACAAACCCAACCACATTTTTCACAAGAGATAATCAGGAACAAAAACAGTGAACACCAAATAACACAAAGCAAGACATATGACAATAGGATAAGACAACATGAAAATGAGATGAATAAGAATAAATGACAAAGAAAAGACAATATTAGCCACACAAAACACAAACTCATATAAACTGATAGACCCAAAAACCAAATTCAAAGAGAAACACTGAAAACCCTAAACCCATATGCTCAAAGAGAAATGACTCTATCAAAGACAATGCACAAAACACAGACAAGCAACCTGAAGCAAGAGCAAGATACTAAATAAACTCAGCAACAGAGAAATCAAATTCAAACGCTCATCCCTAACTTTTTAGGCAGAGTCAAGATTGAACACAAGGAAAGCACATACCACAAGTGCATCTCACACAAATAAGAAAATAATGATCAAAACAGTAAGAATGAAGTGAGGGAAGGAAAACCCATACCTTTTTCTTGGTGTTTGATGAAAACATGATGCAAAAATGAAAGCTTTTACAGAGATACACGGAGTGTTTGAGAGAGAGATTTGGGGAAGACAATGAACAGTCACAAATATTCAAGGGAAAACTAAAAAACAATTTTAAAAACTGTCTTTAAAACACAAAACATGCGTTTTTCGCGACTGGATCAAGTTACCAGTCAGTCGCTAGGGTAAGCCGCGAAACACTATAAAACCAAGATTTTCAAAAAATCTTCTAAGTGTTTTTCGCTATTGGAAGGTCTACCTGCGAGATAGTTGCGAGAAGAGCCACGAAAATCTCTGAGTGTCCCTCGTGATTGGACCTTCCACCCGCGAACAAGTCGCCACACTGAGTTGCGAAAATCATAAAGACTCAAATTTTGAAAAATTTTCTAAGTATTTTTCGCGACTGAGACCTTGACTCGCTAGTGACCCGCGAAAATCTCGGAGTGAGCTTCGTGACTGGAGCATGCAACTGGACCTACCTGGGACTGAGTCGCCAAAACAGGGCAACACTGTTTTTGAAATTTTTGACATTTTTGTAAAACAAAATACACTTTCCAAAAACAAACTAAAACGCTCAAAAATCTTTCTGTGTTTGATTAACAAAGATTGAGTATGTGAAAACACATTTTATCAAGTACAATCACACAAATGAATATGACATTCATTGAACATAGACTTGTGTGTTGTGTGTGGATATCAAAAATGAGATAGTCCTTAGTCTAATGTGAAGCTTCAATGATCAATTCAATCAAGGCATACACAACTAGCACTAGATAATGTGACCTATCTCAATTATAGAAACATGCATATATGACCTCCCACATGCACTTGATAACAATTCTTTGAAACTTTTCATTTGGCTCCATATTCAACATATCATTTGCACTTTTTGAGCAAAGAAAATCTCATTGTGAGATAGATGCCTGAAATTTTTGATATTTCAATTGATGAGTTAGCCTTTGGCTTTTTAGGCATCATGCATTTTATTTTGGTCGCTTTCCCTTTTTCCTAGTCAAATACTAGTATGTGCGACAGGCTTTTGCAGCTCAATATTTCTTTTCATTTGGAGATTTACAATTTGGTGAGCTCTTTGAATAAAGCAGTAAAATAAAATTGGGAAGATATATAATCACAAGTCTATGCATGTCTCAAGATCAACAAAACCATTCACTAATCATTCATGACAAGGTTGAAGATCTATTTACAACAATCAAGCTAAACTCGTTAAATGTACAAAGCCATTAGTACAAATGTACAAGGCAAAACTTGCTTTGAGACAAGACTCAACAAAGCCGATCAAACTTTTTAGGATTTTCCACTTTTTGTGTGTTTTTGGGTTTTTGACACAAAGGCAGAAAAAAATTTTGATAAAAAAATATCCACAAAAAAAAATGAAAACAAACATAAGACACACAAAGCAACCAAGAACACAATAAGATATCATGGAAGATTGAGTTTAAGGAATGATACTGACACCAATTGTCTTACGCAAGGATTCGAACCTCGGGCCATCAAGAGGTTTGGTGAATATGTCTGCCTTTTGATTGTCAGTATTGATGAATTCTAGACATACTGTCTTGTCTTCTACCAAGTCCTAAATGAAGTGATAGCGGATCTCGATATGCTTTGATTTGGAGTGCTGAACTGGATTCTTTGACAAGTTTATGACACTAGTGTTATCACAGAACACACACATAGTGTCTTGAGAAATTCCATAGTCATGTAATAGCTTTCTCATCCATAACAATTGTGCACAACAACTTCCTGCTGCAATGTATTCAGCTTCAGCCTTTGACAGGGATACTTAATTTTGCTTTTTGCTCATCCATGAAACCAAGTTATTTCCAAGATAGAAGCACCCACCAGAAGTACTTTTCCTATCATCAATGCACCTTGCCTAGTCAGCATTTGAATATCCCGCCAAACACTCATTCGAATCTTTTGTATACCAAATCCCATAGTCAGATGTACCATTTACATAGCGAATGATTCGCTTAACTGCTGTTAAGTGGGATTCTTTAGGAGCAACTTGAAACCGTGCACATACCCTGACACTGAATGCAATATTTGGCCTACTTGCTGTGAGATAGAGAAGACTGCCAATCATACTTTGATAAAGTGTTGGATCAACGTCAACACCGGCTGCATCTATGCTTAACTTTGCCGAGGAACTCATGGGAGTAGAAGTATGTTTCTTAGAGTCCAGACCAAATCTTTTGACAAGATTTTTGGCATACTTCTCTTGAGAAATAAATATTCCATCTCTCCGTTGTTTCACTTGAAGCCCTAGGAAGTAGTTCAACTCTCCCACCATGATCATTTCAAATTCCCTTTTCATTTCTTCCGAGAACTCGTGAGCTAGTTGATCAATTATGGATCCAAATACAATATCATCCACGTACACTTGAGTGACAAGGAGGGATTTCTCATCTCTTTTAACAAACAATGTTCAATCTGCTTGACCTCTTTTGAATCCACGATCCAATAGGTAAGTAGTGAGACGATCATACCATGCTCTTGGTGCCTGCTTCAATCCATACAAAGCTTTCTTCAATCTTAGTACATGACCTGGAAAGTGAGGATCTTCAAACTCCTTTGGTTGTTCAACAAAAACTTCTTCATTTAGAAAGCCGTTTAAGAAGGCACTCTTCACATCCATTTGGTACAACTTGAAATCCATGATGCATGCTATGGACAAGAGAATTCAAATGGACTCTAGTCTTGCTACCGGAGCAAATGATTCATCAAAATCTATGCCTTCCACCTGAGTATACCCTTGACCACCAATCTAGACTTATTTCGGATAACTTCACAATCTTCATCTGTTTTGTTCTTAAAAATCCACTTGGTGCCGATCACATGTGTATCTTCAGGCCTTGGAACCAATTCCCACAGATCATTTCTAACAAATTGGTGTAGCTCCTGGTGCATAGATTCTACCCAATTCTCATCTTTCAGTGCTTCTTCTACCCTTTTAGGTTCAAATTGAGCAAGATAGTAGTTGTATGTTATATGGTTAGCAGTATACTTTGGCCCTTTTCTCAAACGAAGTCCCTCGTTCACATCCCCAATAATATTACTTGATGGGTGATTGAGAGTCACTCTTGATGAAGGTTTCTTGAAAGTTGAGAGTTCCTCATCACGAGAAATTGGGGTTTGAACTTCTGGAGGAGTGAGTGGACTTGAGACTTCTTGTGTTGATCTAGTCTCTCTTCTTGATATAGGAGGTGTGGACTCCTTTCTGGGTGTTTCTTTCTCAGCATCATCACTTAGAAACATATCATCATCATCATCCTCATTCTCCTTGAGTTTGAGCCCCTTTCCATCATCCTCAATTTCCTTTTCTGATATGGTGTCGTTTATGACCACATTGATTGACTCCATCACCGTCTTAGTACGCTTGTTGTACATTCTATAAGCTCGGCTATTTGTGGAGTAACCTAGGAATATTCCTTCATCACTCTTAGCATCAAATTTTCCCGGATTTTCCCTGTCATTTAGAATGTAACATGTGCTCCCAAATACTCTGAAATACTTCACCTTGGGTTTCTTTTCTCTCCATATTTCATATGACGTCTTCTTTGTCCCTGCTTGGAAATAAATTCTATTACAAATGTGACAAGACGTGTTCACAGCTTCAGCCCAGAACCTTTGAGGTATGTTTTTGTTGAGTAGCATGACTCTTGCCATCTCTTGGATCACCCGGTTCTTTCTTTCGACCACCCCATTTTGTTGTGGAGTCTTTGGAGCTGAAACTTCCTTCTTGATACCATGCTCTTCACAAAACGCTTCAAATTTAGCATTCTCGAATTCCTTCCCATGATCACTTCTGATTTTGACTATGGGAACTCCTTTTTCACTCTGCAGTCTCTTGCATAATCTTTGCATTTTATCACATGCTTCGGACTTCTCTCTAAGGAATTCCACCCAAGAGTACCTTGAGAAATCATCAACTACCACCATAATGTATCTCTTTCCTCCTAGGCTTTCAGTTCTTATAGGCCCCATTAGATCAACGTGAAGAAGCTCCAAGCACCGTGAGGTAGCAATCACATTCACCTTGTGATGGTTTGCCTTTATTTGTTTTCCCATTTGGCATGCTCCACATATAGTCTTCTCCACCTTTCCAAACTTTGGAAGTCCCTCAACTACCTCAAGTTTAGAGACTTTACATACTTGTTTGAAGTTTGCATGTCCAAACCTGTGATGCCAAAGTTTCAGCATGTCAACACGAGCACTTCTACACGAAATAGGTGCCGTAGGAACTACTCCATAGCAATTATCAGTAGTCCTATTTCCCTCCAAGACTTGAATCCCTTTTTCATCAATGATTATGCACCCCTTCTTTGAGAATTGGACAAGAAAGTCTTCATCACATATTTGAGTGATACTTAAGAGATTTGCCTTCAATCCTTTGATGTATAACACTTCTTTCAGTAGAGGTAATCCCGGTATTTCAACTGTCCCTTTCCCGAGAACTTGAGCATGACTCCCATCACCAAAAGTCACATAATCACATGCTTTCTCTTTAAGAGTCTTAAATAGTGATTTATCTCCTGTCATATGATAAGAACATCCACTGTCAAGGTACCATAAGCACAAGTTAAATACCTTTAATGAGGTGTGCACAAACATACAAGCATGAGACAAGCATTCTTGACCATCAAACAGAAATTCATCTTTATTTTCCATGCTTTTCCCAGATTGAATTTTCTTTTTCAGATTATCAACCTTTTCACACAATGTTCTATTTCTTCTTTCATATTTCTTAATCAAAGAGTTAGACTCACATAGACTATTGTGTAGAATGTGGTTCTTATTTCAAAGTATTTCAGCATATGAACGAACATCCTAGCATGTTTCCTGGATTTAATTAACTCTAAGAGTTCATTTTTAGAATACCCTTCAAGCATACTCATAGAGTCATTATCACAAACACCTAAACCATAATTCAGCATGACCCTTTTTACAGCTGCATCCATAGCCAAAGGGGTCTAGGATCGCACTCAGGTAATCAAACCACAAAAAGTGCACCCGCTCTGATACCAATTGAAAGTTCAATGTGTGTCTAAAACACCCTTGAACGTTTAGACCTCCAATTACAAAATTACCAATTCAAGCTTTATATCAAACAATGTAAGTGCGGAAAAAGATAACAAGCTTATAATAGAAATGATAAGCAATTTAAACCATAAATAATCACAATTACAGCAGTAATTAAATGGTAAAGATAAAGGGAAGAGAGATGCAAACACAAAGACAACACGCGATGTGTTATTGAAGAGGAAACTGAAGCCCTCGGCGTAAAACCTCTCCGCCGCCCTTCAAGCGGTCACTAGAAAATGTAATTGGGATACATGAGCAGCAATAGACCCTCCAAGCCTAATCTACCCAGGTACCTAAGCCCTCCAAGCTTCCTGCTCCAACAAGGTTGCGCCAAACCTTTTTCTTTTCTAGCTTACCGGATTCCGCTACTAAACCATAGCATCAACCAATAGTCATTGGTTCCTTCCAAACTGCTTCCCTTAGCACCAAATGAACCTTTTCACAGACGTGGGTGTGATGAGAATAGGATTTGGTCAATGACCTCTTAAGGATATATCAATGGAGAGGAAGAGAGTAGAGGAATTTGTAGAGTCTCTTAGATGAAGATTGGGGATGAGACAATCTTGTTTTGCTCTAGGGTTTCTCTCACAAAATTCTCTCTGGAAGCTCTCTCAATTTCGTGGGTATAAGGGTCTATATATAGTGGTGTATGTTTGGAATACGAAGAGACAGTTTTTGCCAAACAGGGTTGGTTGGCGGCTTGGCCTCGCGGCTTGTCCAAGTCGCGAGTTCAAGTCGCGAGATAACGACCTGGCCAGCCTGGGACTTTTGTCCTGTAGTGTGACAGCTGGCGCGACCCTTCAGCTCCCCTGTGTGCTTCTCACGTGCCTGCAGTTGGCGGCTTGCCAGTCGCGAGTCAGCCATGAGTCCTAGCCGCGAAACTCTGCTTCTTTGTACAAACTTGAGCTTTTCTTCACACTCTCTTCACACATTACCCTTACATGAATCCCACCTAAATACAGGGTTACTAAGTGCTAAATTACAAGCAAATTGGCATGGAATAAAGTTAACAAGATGGTTGATAAATTTCAACCTTACAAGGACGTTACTGTAGTTTAGTTGTAAATTTTTTTACAACTAGCACGTATTTTGGTGTTTGATGGTTTTAACTTTTTATTAAAAGTGTGCTAAAGTATACTTGTATTAAAAAAAAGTTTTAAAAAGTTGTACATAAAAGTTAAAGAAGCAAAAAACTAACTTATAAAGCTAATTCCAAACACATTTTGAGTTAATGGCTTTATGGGTACACAATTGACATCCCACGAGCTCTTTTTTTTTTTTTTTTTTTTTTTTTTTTTTCTTGCTCAATTCGAAAATATTTTTAATTTAACAAGCATTTTCAATTAGATTAGACATCAAAATATTTATAAAAACTTTTTTTTTTTTAATTTTAAAAATTTATACGAAACAATTGTATCCTACAACAAATGGATTTCTATTTTCTACCATTAATTAACCCAATAGAAACTATTTTTTTATGCATTTGATAGGAACCCAATGGAGTTTTTGTTTGGTTTTGTTTTTTTTTTTTTTTTCATCAAATGGAACCCAAAGGGGTTGATCTCTGTCTCAGCAATTGCCTTGAGCTTTCCCTTTGGGGTCAGGTATTAAGTTTTTTTTGGTATTTAAGGGCCAGGTATAATAACGTTCAAACTATAATAAGAGCATCTATAGCAGTGGATCTAAATTTTTAGCTTTTTAGTTACAAAAAAAGTCACTTTATCTATTTTACCTACATACATATTGCAGCAGTGGATCTATTTTATCTTTCAACACAATAAAATAATATAACCACTACAATAAAATAATATATTTCACTACCCAAAAAAACATCCACAGCACCATCCACAACCACCTTTACCATCAGCTACAGCCACAACCACCACCACCACCACCACCGGCCACCAGTTCACAGCCGAAAAAAAAAAAAAAAAAACCCAAATCGAACCCACAGCCACAAATCACAAATCGGACCCAGCCATCACAAATCGAACCCACGCCGATACGACCCACCACCAGCAAAACAACCCACCACCAGCACCATCTCCACCGTGACCCCTGAAATCCAGCAACCCAAACGCCGAAACCCACCAAACCCAAATCCAGCTACCCAAACATTGAAACCACACACCGATCTCAACCCCGATACCAACGCACACTGGAGCACAACCACGACCCAACGACGGAGTGGAGGTGAGGGAAGCCACTTCGATCCACAAGCACGGAGCACAACCACGATCCACAGAAGGCCACTTCGATCCACGAGGCCGGAGCACAACCACGACCCAGTGGCCGGAGCATAACGTTGAGAGAGTGAGGTTGAGAGAGATACCGGAGTTGAGAGAGTGAGATTGAGAAAGATGAGATGAGAGTGAATGAGAGAGAGAGAGAGAGAGAGAGAGAGAGAGAGAGAGAGGCACGGTGAGAGTGAGAGAGAGAGGATTTTTTAAATAAAAAACTGGAATAAAATAATGTTATTTTTTTTAGCTCTCATGAACAGTGCACGTCTATAAATAGATATGCACTGTTCATGTGGAGCTAAAAAAAAAGGATATAGCTCCACTGCTGGAGCATCAATTTTGTGTTAGTATAGCTAAAATATAACATTATAGCTTTATACCACCACTGCTGCAAATGCTCTAAATAGCCATCGCAAATTTTGACCTGAGTCTTTGACTATTAACTCTGCACTTCATTTAAAAAAAAAAAAAAAAACAAACAAACAAACCATTTTTCATTTTCTTTGTCTTCCTCACTTACCAAAATTGAAAATTCAACAATTCTCTCTTTCTCTCTCTCACCTAAAGCACAAGCATTTCTTGATGCTGTAGGCACAAATCGGCGTGGGTCTTCCAGATCTGACATCTCATCATCGTTCATCTGATCGAGTCTTCATCGTATCTTGATTGATCCACTGGATCAGAGATGCCGGTGGCCGCTTCGGCTATCTACTTTCTCAACCTCCGTGGCGATGTTCTCATCAATCGCCTCTATCGCGACGATGTCGGGTATTTACTCTCTCTTACGCATGATGTTGAATTTGATGGGAATTATTATGTACACAAATATTCCTCAATTTTGAGAATGTGACACATCGATGTGACAAGCTTTTGTTGCTAATTAATGGTTTTATGTGTAAAAAGTAGGATTTTCAATAATGGGTCAGCTGTATTTTTGGGTAAACGTATCTGGGTATGGCCTCATAGTTGTGACACATCGATTTGACAAGATTATGTTGCTGGTTAACGGTTTTATGTATACAAAGTAGGTTCTTTCTCAAAAAAAAAAAAATGTATACAAAGTAGGTTTTTGAATAATGGGTTAGCTGTATTTTTGAGTAAATGTATCTGGGTATGGCCTAATGTTTAGATTTGTTTGTGCTTTCTATGTATTTGGCCATGTTGTGATATTAAGGTCATAAATGGGCAATCAAAGTGTACTGAATTTTGGATCACACATTGACATGGCACATATAATTTGTTCTGTAAATTAGTGTCTTTGTAGGTACATGTGATCTTACCGGACATGAAGCTAGAATTGGTATATAGGTTCATAGTTTGTTCCTCAATCTACTCCATGTTGGGGGATTAAACATTTGTAGGATTATGAAGAGGATAGTATTTTGGAATTTGGATAAGGCCTTATTGGTGTTGGCACTAAAAATGTTGTTAGTACATGATTTGCCGCCTTGGATTAAGTGGCCTGATTACAAATGCTTTTTAGAAAACGTTACAGATGTTAATTTCGGTTAGAAGTTTATTTGTTTTAGATGCCAGTTACTTTTTTTTTTTGATAAATAAGATGCCAGTTACATATTGTTGCTGTGTGCTCAAACTATTGTACAGAGAGTTTATGCGGAGTTGGAATGTGAGATTACTGAGGTTTTAATGATTGGGAATTGAAGTTAGTGAACTCTTTCTTAGATCTCTTATGCTTAAATATCTCAAGGGGAGAGGGGTGTTATAAGCTGTTAAGCTGAGCTGGAGATTGAGTGGTTGTAGTCATTTCGATTTTTTTTTTTTAATTTTATTTTATTATGAGGCTGTTCAAGGTACCAATGCGACTTCTTTCCCATAGAAGATGATTTGGTGTGTTAAGGCCCTAAACAGGGTTTCATTATTTGTTTGGTTAACGGCTGGGGCAAGATTCTTACCTGTGAGAATCTTATCAGGGGAGGCTTCTCTTTAGTTGGTTGGTGCTGTATGTGTCAGTGCAGTGGGAAGACAGTGGATCATCTGTTAATACATTTTGCTTTTGCATATGTTTTTGGAACTTTTCCTTTAGAGCTTTTGGGATTCAATGGGTGTTAGCAAAGACGGTAGCTGATCTCTTTTTTAGGCGGAGGAATTAGTTTGGGAAGCACTCATTAGATATATAGAACCTTGTCCATTATTTTTGATGTAGGCATTGTGGAAGGAACAAAATAGCCACACTTTTGAAGTTACTAAAAAATCAATGGCTCAGTTGGAATCATTATTGATTCGAACTTTGTTTAATTGGTCTCGTGCATGGGGTCTTACAAATAGCAATTTGCATTTAGACTTCAATGAATTACTTTACTTTTGTGCATTTTTTTTTTGAAATTATTTTAGGTTGCTTTGTGTTCATGAAGTAATCAATTCTCTTAATAAAATACCTTTACTTATGAAAAAAATGCATGCCCTGCTGATCAAAGTGCCAAGAAATTAAGTATTTTTACCGGTAATCTGTGCCATGACTGGCTTCATTTTCTTTATTTGTGACAAGAGTGCATCCTTGTGTATTGATGTCAAATTCATTGCTATCTTGCTGCATGGTCATGCCGTTGAAGGTTCATGTGGCAACTTTATGTAGTTTCTGCTAGGATTTTTTTATTGGTTTATTGATGTGAAATTACTATTTTTCTTGTCATTTTCTTTTTAATTCTACCCTTTATTGATTGGTTTCTTGCCCCCAATGCAATAAAGATGTTTTACATGGCTTTTTTGTTGTTGTGGTTTTCTACGTACCAACGTCTATACTTCATTTCAGGGGAAATATGGTTGATGCTTTCCGAGTCCATATAATGCAAACCAAAGAACTTGGTACATGTCCTGTGCGACAGATTGGTGGTTGCTCTTTCTTTTATATGAGAATCAGCAATGTCTACATTGTGATCGTTGTCAGCAGCAATGCAAATGTAGCTTGTGCTTTCAAGTTTGTTGTTGAGGTAGTCAGCTTTTTCTTGTTGTTTACATTCTTCCGTGGCTGTGCCTTTTTCCTTTTTAATATTTTTTTGAGAAGTAGGTTTTCGTCTGTATTTATTTTCAGTTAGGTTATAGCTAGAAGCAGCTTCTAAAATACCTCAACTTTTTGATAAGTAAATAATTGCATTAAAAACCGAAAAAGTGCTACCCAAGTACGCTAGGTGTATACAGCAGGAACTAGGACAAGAAAAAAAGAAGGAAAACAACAAAAAAGGAACAGCATCTAGGAAAAGCTCAAGAATGCCAAATAATCAAAGAACCCCTCAACTGAAAATTGTGTAGGCGATGATGTCCATTCATGCAAGGAATTTAAGAAAATATATTTCAGCTTAACCATGCTAATCTCTTTATCCTCAAAGCACTGAGCATTGCGTTCATGCAAAATGCACCACCCACATAAGACACAAGGGAACTACCCGCCGCCACACAGTCCCATTACCTCACATACCAAAACACCCTTTCCAATCCTCGATCCTCTCTCTTACTGAAAGGGGCATTACCCAAAAAACACCAAAAAGGGTGTAAACCATAGCCCACAAATCTGATGCCATTGCACAGTGAAGAAATAAATGATTCACATCATCCCCATAATTTTTACACATGAAACACCATTCTGTCACGATGATACCCCTCTTTCTTAAGTTTTCTGTAAGAACCCTCCCCAATATGATGCACCAAGAGAAAAATGCCACCCCTGGCGGGACTGTAACTTTTCAATACTTTTCTAAGGCAATGCCACCCCCGATCAAGGTGCTGTAGTAACTCTTCACCTGGAAGACCCTTTTTTATTATTATTATTTTTTTATATTATTGACGGAATTCACACTCAAGAAACCAAATCTTGGTTTTGTAAAGTTCATACCGCAATTGTGTCACAACAACTTTTTCCCAAACTTGCACTGCCTGGATGAACACAGGATGCCAATACATCTGCTCATGTCTGACCTCTACATAATCTGCCACTGTAGTGGCACTATCTGAGGCTAAAAGATACAAATCTGGGAATCTCTCCTTCAGATTAGACTGGCCACAAGTCATGCCACCGGACTTTTGAGCCATCCTCAACATCACATTTAACAAATCTCACAAAACTATCCCATCCTATTCTAATGAACTTCCATAACCCACATTTTATAATCCCTGAACCTCCCCGGAATACCAAAACTTACTAGAGGAATCATGCTTTAACTCTAAACCTGCCTCCATATTGCCTTCTCTTCACGCTCATAACGGCACAACCAGTTCCCTAACAAAGCCTGATTAAAGAGTACTGCCTTCTTGATTCCCAAACCCCAAGGTGAGCAGGAGTACAGCAAGTATTTCATTTTACTAAATGAAATTTGAATTCATCACCCATATTACCCCAAAAAAAGTCTCTTTGAAGTGTTTACAATATATTTTCTACACCCACTGGAATTGGGAAAAGAGAGAAAATGAGTAGGAAGGCTCAAGAACGTACTCTTGATGAGTGTGAGGCGAACACCTTTTGATAGATAGATTCTTTTCCATCTTGCCAGTCTCCTTTGCATCCTCTCAATAATGGGATCCCAAATAAATTTTGCCTTAAAGGGTGCTCCTAAAGGTAATCCTAAATACTTTATAGGAAGAGATGTAATTTGACACCCAAGATCATTTGCCAACTCCAATTTTTGAAAGGAATTTGATAGCTGATACTAATGTTTCTGTCTGTTATGTTTTGCAGGCAGTGGCACTTTTCAAATCTTATTTTGGCGGGGCTTTTGATGAAGATGCAATCCGTAATAATTTTGTTCTCATTTATGAGTTATTGGATGGTACGTAATTTGAGAAGCAAATACGTCCCCACTATTTCTCTATGCATAAATTTACTCATGGTTATTAGACTTGGATTTACTTGGCTGGGTTTTAGCAACCAGTCCATTTCTTCTACTGCATCAAATGAAGTCAAAACTTGGTCAAACCCATTTTAACTGGCTGGGGTTTAGCGACCCATGTGACCTGCCTGGTTTGTAGCAAACCTGGTTTGTTCTATTTGCACTATACAACTCTTTTTCATTTGAAAAACATAGTTGTCAGGAATTGAATGCAAGGCCACTTAGAAGAAGATTGTTAAGCTAAACAACCAATTTGGCTGCATTGATGCTTGTGTTTATAACTTTCCTTTTGCATACAATCTCAGTAGTGTATGCACACTTTTTTTGAAAACGTAAATGCATAAAACAGCTCAATGATTAATTGAAGAATGTATAAAATCCAGCGGTAAAAACCAATGATGTTAAATACGAATGATATTCAGTAGTATACCATTGTGCTGCTTGTTAGTTGGTGTATGCATGTGTTTCCCTTGCATGCTTGTGTGTGTGTGTGTGTGTGCGCGCGCGCGCGTGTGTACAAGTGCATTTCTCTGCAGTGTAGCTTTTTACCTATGATTTGTGCCTTTATTTATCATGCTTACATGCACATATTTGTATTTTTGCTTGCAAATTATGGTTTGTGTGCGTACCAAGGGCACTACAGCGCACCTATCCTGTTGCTTTTTAATTTTCCTTTTTTCCAATATTGAGAAGTCATGTAGTTTGATTCTACTCAAAATTAATGACCATTATATAAGTGCATTGAGGATTGATTTTCACCTCTAATTGCAGAAATTATGGATTTTGGTTACCCACAAAATCTTTCTCCTGAGATTTTGAAGCTTTACATCACTCAGGAAGGAGTGCGCTCACCATTCTCATCCAAGGTTAGTAAGTTGGTAGTTAGGATTTGGTAATTTGATCAATCAATGACTGTTGACAGTCTTCTAGGACCTTTATTTTTTATTTATTTTTATATATTCATATATTTAATTTTTTTCAGAAGTATATTACATTGTCATGCCAGATATGCTTGTGAAAGATGATGTTTGATTTATTCTTCTATTTACATATAATTTTAAATAGGCTTTAATAATTTGTTTCTGCCATATGAAAAAAAAAAAAAATAGCCTACAGATAAACCTGTTCCTAATGCAACCTTACAAGTTACGGGAGCTGTTGGTTGGCGGAGAGAAGGCCTTGTTTATAAAAAGAATGAGGTGATTTTAATTTTTTCCATTTCTTTTCTGTATTGGATATAGCCATTCTGCTGGATTTTTAAAATTTTTACCCCGTACAGGTCTTTCTGGATATTGTGGAAAGTGTAAATCTTCTTATGTCTTCCAAAGGTGGGCAGTTGTTCTGGAGTATATTGCATGATTTTTCTTAGTTCTGTCGCTTATAAAACGTTTTTGTAAATATAGGTAGTGTTCTGCGTTGTGATGTAACGGGGAAGATTCTTATGAAGTGCTTCCTGTCTGGAATGCCTGATTTGAAGTTGGGTTTAAATGATAAAATTGGCCTTGAGAAAGAGTCACAACTTAAATCCCGTCCTACTAAAAGGTAATTTTTAATGACACATTTTTCTACTTCTTTATTTATCTGCCTTTTATGTCATTTATTTTTCTTTCACCCACTTTATTTGCTTAATGTAGTGTTCCCTTGATGAAATTTGAATTTTATTTATTTAATTTTTACAATATTTCCACTTGTTTCTCTCTCAGTTTCCTCTTTGAATTTAATTTTTAATTAAACTAAATTTGCACATGCGATGTCAGTGTAGCACATAAACAATAGGCCATAACAAGCCAGAGGAATACTTGATTCCACCTCTGCTTGTTGCTTTATTCTTTTACTTTGTTGAAAGTTACAATGAGTAATTACTTATCAAAAAAAAGTTACAATGAGTAATAGTCAATTAGAAATCAGATTAATTATCGCAATATACATTACATTCTTAATTTTGCATCTCTTTCCATTTTTCCAGGTAGATCCTAAGTTTTTTATCCTGAACTGCATCAGTAATTTAACATGTTTAAAATTCAATGGTTAGTAACAAATAATATATGTATGTGTATGGGCTGGGTTCATTACACCACTCAATAATTTTTAATTGGATGCAATTTTTGACAAATCCACGGTTGGATTACATTTTCTTCTTATACATTCCATGCTTGCAAAATTTCAAGACAATCAAAGATCAATAATTATGTCATCTATCAAATATTTAAATTTCAAGTTTTTGTTTTAAAATTATGTTTAAAAGATGAGTTTATGGATTGAATAGTAAATAGCATTCGATTGGCATGATGTAAGCCAAAAGTGGATTTTCAAAATATACATGCAATAAAATGTTATTAGGTGGTGTAATATTACTTGAAGTTATACTATGTGTAATTTAATCCTTTATCTATTTATCTATCTATAAATTACTCAATAACTTATGCAATGGTGTATTGTGCAAGGCTGTTTTTATTTATTTTTTATTTTTTATTATTATTATTTTTATTATAGATTTTTGGCTAATTACATTATCTTTGACAATGCTATGTTTTGTAGTGGTAAAACAATTGAGCTCGATGATGTTACTTTCCATCAATGTGTGAATTTGACAAGGTTTAACTCAGAGAAGACTGTGAGTTTTGTGCCACCAGACGGTGAATTTGAATTGATGAAGTAAGCTCACTAGTTTTCTCTCATAATATTGTATTATATAATCTGTTTGTGGTCTGTGTTGTTCATTTGCAGTAACGTATGTAATGACATCCCCCCAACCCTCTCCCTGAAATTTTTAATTTTATAAACTTTATTCAGTCTGCTTGTCTCATTTTTGAAGTTATCTGCTTTACACATGCGCGCACAAACATTTAAAAAATTTGGATCAGGAAAAAAAATTACAATTTTGAACTTGTTATTGTTGTGTTTTTTCAACAAGTAATGTTGTGATTTTAAATTTTATTCAAATGAGTGTTGGTTTATATGCCATTTTCCCCACTTCACATATTGGATTTTCTAGACGTTATGAATCGTAGGCACTAATTTTTACCTTTATTATTTCTTATATTTTCTTTTTCTAGGAACTTCCTTTGTATACTCCCTGTGTATTATGGTGGTGCCCCTTTTTGCGCTTTGTTAATAAAGTATAGTTACTTATCAAAAGGAAAAAAGAAAAAAGAAAAAGAAAAAAGAAAGAGAGAGATGCAAATATGTTGCTGTAAATCTGACACATCCTTGAAGGGATATAATATTTGATGTATGTATCTGATACATGATATCTGCCGTTGTGGGTGTATACCCTCCTTGGATCTTGTGTTTAAAAGTTCCACTTTTGCTTTATTTTATGATTTCATCATGTTCTGTTCGAAGCAATGCTGGTTTTGCTACTTTTACATTGCAATGTCCTTTTCTATAAATCATAGATACAAGATACTTATTAACAGGAGTTAGGCTGGAGGCTCATATATATATATATATAATTTTTAACTTTTATTTTACACCACTTCTATCACTTGGTGTTTCACAATTTTTGTGTTCAGCTTCCTAGAAGCTAACCTTTTGTTATTATCTTCTTACATATATGTAATTTTCCAATAACATCTGACAGAAAGTCCCATGTTTTTGCCAATTAACTCTAGCTCAAATGACACTTCCTTCTTTTGTAAGAGCAAGGCAAAGTGTGAGTTGGTGGGTTCCAAGATCCACTAGATGTGCATGTGTACCAATCAAACAAATAAACTTCCATGCTTAGTGTTTTCGGAAATTCTGTGTTTTTTTTTTGGGGGGGGGGTTTAATTGGTGACAATTTGTCATTATATTTACCATAGGTATCGAATCACTGAGGGCGTTAATCTTCCGTTCCGTGTATTGCCAACAATTAAGGAACTTGGTCGAACACGCATGGAAGTAAATGTTAAGGTTTGTAATTTTAAATGTTAAAAATTTCCAATCTTTGAAATGTTGGACAGTGTTGCATTAGCTTATTTACATATTCTTATTCATATTCAGGTAAAGAGTGTCTTTGGTGCAAAAATGTTTGCTCTTGGTGTGGTCATCAAGATTCCTGTACCTAAACAAACAGCAAAAACAAGTTTCCAAGTGACATCAGGTCGAGCAAAGTACAATGCCTCTATTGATTGCTTGGTTTGGAAGTGAGTGGCTTAGTTTTCTAACTTCTGAAAGTTTAATTTTGTTTCCTTTTTAAATGTATGTTAGTGTTGCAATGTTGTGTGGTTTTATTTTTAAATGTTGTATGTAGAAAGTCTGATGCAGGCAGGGATTTTTTAAAAATGGATTTAGGGTAAAATACAGACGCTTTTTAGCTGCTTCTGTTTGTTCCTATTCTACTTCATTTCTTGATTTTTTTTTTTTGATAAGTAATAAGTTTTATTGATATAAAAAATGGAACACCCTAGTACATAGGGAGTGTACATGGGGTCAACAATTCAAGTACAAAAATTACAAGAATCAAGGAAATCAAGAAAAGAATAGAATGATTGGTTTTGCATAGCAACCGACCAATCCAATAAAGTTCTAAAGAAAAAAACTTCACTTTAGGTCTGGTATGGATCTCTCATTATCTTCAAAACACCTATTTCTCTCCCTCCAAAGACACCACATTAAGCAATGGGGAACAATTAACCATATATGACCATTTCGATGACGACCAAACCTGCCTTGCCAACAAGCTAGAAGCCCCACAACGGATTGCGGCATAACCCAGCTGACTCCAAATAAAACCAAAACCATAGGCCATAGATCCATAGCAACTGGACAATGAAGAAAGAAATGGTCAACTGATTCACCTTTACAATTGCACATGTAACATCAATCCAATATTCAAACTTTCCTTTTTCATAAATTGTCAATCGTCAAGAATTTCCTGAATTGAAAGACTTTTAGCTTTCTAGGGTGTTGTCATTGGCATATACATTTAGAATATGTGGGTGGCACTCCCTTGGTGCATTTTAATGCACTTCTATAAGGTGAAAAGTGGAACAGAAAAGGCGATGATGAGGGGAAGATGTAGGTTTGTGGATGGTAGCTTTCGCTGACTCTTACTGCACCCAAAAGGAAAATGGAAAAAAAGGGAAAAAAAAAAAAAATCCAAAAATCTGTCTGAAACTGGATCTGGGGAAGAGCTTGGTGAGACAGATGAATATCAACTTGCTTCCAAAAAAATTATCGATATTCGTAATTTTTTCTTTTGATAAGTGATATCTGTTAATATATTTAGGATATAATGTATTAATTCCAATTATTATATAATGCTCTTGTGAAAACCTCACTAAATGTAGACAGAATATAATATCATAAGAAAAGATAATTGTTGGTTTGAAATCTGTATAAACAACATCAGACATCTCTGTGAAATGCTTGAAAAAAATATATCACGTTTCATTATTGTAATTAAAGAAGTCAGCAGGTTTTAACTGTTGGTAAAAGCAAGCTTAAATGCAAAGTGTCAGAAGCTCGGTGCTTTTTGCCTCTAAAGCGAGGTGTATTATATTTTATTTAAAAAAAGAACCAAATGTAAAATGTCGATACAATCTTAATGTTGTTGATTTACACCATGGATTTGTCATGCCAAATTCAATTTTATGGTATGTTTCTATTATTATTTAATAATAATAACAAACACGGTCATGTTTGTTAATGTATTCCATGGATGATGCAGCTGTGATCATGAGATAGCGCTCCCCCCACTCCCCACCAAAACACACACACAGAGGAAGAAAATTGCAAATAAAAGATATAGATTATTTTCTAATACGTTGCACTATTTTTTATTTTTATAAGTTGAGTTTATTATTTTCATTTACTACTTATGCTCTATATTATGTTTAGTTTGATTTGATGTTGCTCAATTCAATGTTTTTGAAACTTTGTAGGATAAGAAAATTTCCTGGGCAAACTGAGCCAACTATGAGTGCAGAAGTTGAGCTGATATCCACAATGGCAGAAAAGAAATCTTGGACAAGGCCACCAATTCAGATGGAGTTCCAGGTGCTTAATTAATTACTGTGCCACTTCCACATTCCCATTAAAATGGACAGGATGCATTTTTTATTGTTTTGTATGCCATAATCTTAACCACTTGCTAAATAAGCATAAGAATGGAGAGAATAGACCTTCTAATTTTTTAACAAGTAAAAATCATTACATCCCAAGGGGTAGTGCAATCTGCTATGAACCACCTCTCATAAACTGGAGGTAAGTAGTTCGAATCTACCTTTCCCCCTCCCCTTGGGGCCAAAAACTTGTTGAAAATAGAAGTAAATGTCATTTTATTGAATAGAGGGGAATGCTTCAATACACAGGGTACAGGGAGTACTCCTAAGAATTACATTCTAAAATTTAAAAGATAAACAAATTCTACAAAAGAAGTGGAATGAACACTGCCTAAAGGCAGGCATCCAATCATATGAAGTTGTTAGGAATCAAGATTTGATCAAGATCAATGTAAGTTAACCCTTCAGAAGCTTGAACGTTCCTCTCTCTCTCTCTCTCTCTCTCTCTCTCCTAATTATCCTTGTAAGACAATGTAAGACTCTTGAGATTTGACTAGCAACAACATACTCTTTATAGTTGTAAAAGAATAGAATGTTTCTTAAGCCTGTATGAATGAGGTATGAGTCATTAATCAATTGGTTTGTAACTGCCAAAATAACTTTAAATTGTTTTGAGTTCCTTTAGCTACCTTGTTTAAATCCAGCAGTGATACATTGAACTTATGTGAGTCCTTTTCCCACTACATATTCTCCTGAAAATTTTAATAAGGATAATCATAAAAAAATACAATAATGAGGATACATAAAAATTATTATAAAAAAAATGAGGATACATTTATTTATTTATTTTTAAATAAATAAATAAAAACTGAGAAGTTATAATGCGTTAAAAAAACACAGCTGCACCAAGGGGGGTGGGGGGTGTCATTGACAGTTTTTTTGGATGAATAAGAGAATATTATTGAGCCAAAACGAACTATACATGCAAGCTCAAGACAAATCATAAGCAGCATGTCTGCATACAAGACCAGCCTACAGAATAAGCAGCCTAGGATCCAATACAAACAACCAAGCCTGAGTTTCAACCAGGAACCAAGCCAACCACCTAAACACCTAATTAACTACTCACAAGGTTTGGTCAAAACAAGCTAAGCTGCCCCAGAACCCAGCTAAACATGGAATCTTAGCAATTCACATAGCCCCATCACCAGTAGAGCGCTTGGTTGGGACATGAGCACACACTCTTCACCTAACATAATTCAAAATTGGCTTTAACCACTTTGCCACAAACTGACCAGTATGCACTCTGCTGTTTCTCTGTCTCCAAATGTGATACACAGTGGCAGCAAGGGCTATCCTTTCCACTTTAACAAACAAGCTTTTTTCCAGTCAGAAGCACTCTCCCCCATTTGACAACCTCATCAGTCATCCCTACTCACATGCTATATGCTGCCTCAGCCACAGCCACCAGTCCTGCTTCCATACCCTCTGAGAGAATGAGTTTATGAGCAATCAAAAAACAAGTGATCCCTAGCTAAAAAAAGAAAAAGAAAAGAAGTGATCCTTGCATTCCATTTTTTGCTTCTGCAGAAACCATAAAGCACATCATCTTGCCAACCCCAAACAGCCAATATATCACAAGTAGTAAGCCTATCCTTTGTGGCTAACCATAATATGAAAGCAATGAAAGCATGCTTTGGCACAATAGCATTATCCCACGCCATTTTTCACCACCCAACTTCAGCTTTCCTTATTCTAACTGCCTCCCAAGCAGATTTCCAAGAGAAAATCCCAGTTTTTGTGAGGAACCATTTGCAGATTGTAAATTAATTTTGTAATTTTAATTCTCTGTATATCATTTATTGTCCTTGAGCTGCTTGAACTTACCTCTGTTTTCCTTGCTTTCTGTGAACAAGATTTGGTTGCTTTTGAATTGCGACATGCCTTCTTTTGGTTGAAGTAAAAATGGGAAGGAAAATGGTGAGGTGGAGGATTTTCCATGCAAAACTCCATTTTTCTGCTGGAAAAGCGTAAAGAAATTGAGGATGTTATATATATATATGTATATATTGTACTTTATGCAGATTAGAATTTCTTTCCTTACAACCAACAAAAGAAAATTTTATTCATTTTCCATCCTTCCACTTCTCTATCCTTTTTGCCAAACACAAATGAGAGAAAAAAAACAAAAAAAATATTTTCTGTCCTCTGTATATTTTTCATCTCCTCCACTTTTTCATCCTCTCAATCAAACATAATGAAGTTGGATAAAAGAAGAAATGTAAAATTTTTTTGGGTAATTTTGGAATTAATGTTCTATGCCATTCTCAAAATCCTGTCTGCATACTATGAGATAATGAATTTACATGTTTGTAGACCTTTGCAGATTGAGATTAATGATACAGTATTGGGTTTCTAGTGAAGTGGAATCTTCTTAATTTTCTACAATATTAATTATTGGTCCCATGATGTGGCCAAAAAATAATGGCACAAGGAGAGAATGACTGAATGAGGGAGCTCACAAGAAATGTAACAAACTTAAGACCTTCAGCTTTATAGTATTCTGCATGGCCATTGGATTATAGGATTTTGGAAATTGGTTCCTCATTGCCTAATGTGGTGCATATAGAGAAACGGAATGCTTGAAGTTTTGAGGGATGCGAATGGATTATTCCCAATCTGAAACGGTTATCTTTGGGTTTATTTTCTTTTACTTCTCTTTTAGAGAGCTAATTGATCATTGTAATTTGAGGTTGATTGTGATGGTCTTAGATACTTCCTGTGTACTTGGATTTTTTTTTTTTTTTTGTTGAAAATGTTAAGCTATTTCTTTTTTATTTAAAAAAATCATCATCTGCATATGCATGTAGACATGTCATTGCACTCTAAACAATGTTGGATAACTGACCTTTTGAAACATCTTTTTTGCAGGTTCCCATGTTCACAGCTTCTGGTTTGCGTGTCCGTTTTCTCAAGGTAATTTTTCTAGATTATTAGTATGCCATGCACTAGTAATAAAATGCATCATTTTCCTCATTGGGTTACAAATTTTCTGCAGGTCTGGGAGAAGAGTGGCTACAATACTGTTGAGTGGGTCCGTTATATTACCAAAGCTGGCTCTTATGAGATTAGGTGCTAGAGACTGGAAATGTTGCTGAGACTTTAGATGCCTTAAAATGGGTGGCGATTGAAATATTTGTACGTCTATTTTTATAAGGATTTGAATGGTGGCTCTTACCTATAATTTTTCCTTTCATTCATCCTATCATTTTTTCCTGTAACATATACTATATAGTAAAAAAAAGGGGGGCTTTTCTAGTTGTGTGTATTAAATGGTACTGTCACAATATGATTTTGTATTAGATAAATTTGTTTTGATTAATGGATTATGGTAATTAGTTGTGGATGCGATATTTATATTGTCAACAGTTTGGAGAGCTGAAATTCTGATACTTGTGCAGTTAAAAGACTTAAAAGGGGTACTGGAAGAGAACTTATGATATAATAGTCTTGATATTCTTGATGAAGGCCTTTGCTTGCAAGTTGTGGAGAATGTTGAATAAGTTGAGTTTATTTGATCAATGGACCTAAAGCCGTTGGGCGTCCTTTTGGTGTTGCAATTTTCTTGGGACTTAATAACATGGTTATTTGGATCGCGAGGTCCTATGATCCCATATTCCAAAATCGATCTGGATTGCCTCAAGATCTTTCATATAGTGGGATTGAAGCATGGTAACATCTTGAATCCTAGAATTGTATATGATTGTGATTATGTGTCGACTGTGGATGATTCTACCACGTGATTCATTTTTGGTCAGTTTCTATTCTTTGGGTTTATGAAATAAACAGGAAAAGCCCTTTGTTACTTCTTATGGCAAAGGATGTTCAAATAATCTAATGCTAGGTATCGTTTGGATTTTCTCCCTTCTGTTAATGAATGCCTAGCTTTCGTCAATGCATTGTGCAATCAGGGGCGTAGCCAGGAATAATTACTTGGGGGGGCCGGGTTGTAACAGAGATATACTTTGCCATTTTGACATGGCTTCTCTATTGAGGTTTTGAGCCGCAACTGATTATTCTCTAATTCTTTTGACGTTTGTTTCTCAATTAGTTTGTCAATATGTCTTGAATAATTCTTTAAATCCTCACAACATTTCACAGCAATTTTATGTGGGGAGTTTTGATCTTTCCCTACATGACGAATTAAAGGACAATTCATTCCATCTTTCACCTCTTTCCAATTATTAAAACCTGTTGAAATGAATGCATCTGATCTGGGACAACCTATTGGTTTCTTACTAAAAAGGTAGCAAGGTAGACAATAAATCGTATCCATTGAAGGTGAGTATTCCAACCAATCCTTATGTGATGCAAACCATGAAGGTTGAAATCGACGACGATGAGTATCATCATTGTATGGATAGTCTATATTTTTAGGTTGATATGGACCTTCTTTGAGATAAGCTCATCGGATTTCATCTTGTTTGTTGATAGGGAATTCACATATTTGTTTACGTGATCCTGGATCACGATCTATCTCTTCAAATTGAATTCTTGAACATTTAGAGGGGTGTTCATCAGGCATTGAAGTATCAACATTTGTTTCTACAGCCACATGTGTCCTAATTTCTGAATTGCTAACATCTTTTTTCTTAAAGAATGCATCAATTGTTTTTCGTTTGCTCATAATTCTTTTAGCTTTAAGAATATGACTCAAAAATTAACCTGAAAAGAATTTTAAAAAATAAAATTTTAATTAGAAATTTTTACTTAATTATATGGATGTTATTCATACTAAAAAAAACAAAATTTTCACTATAATTTAAACAGTCAGCCCATCAATCATCATCATTCCTATTATTAAAATTTTCATGTATTTTAATTTTTTTTAATACAACTTTAATTAATAATAACCCCTCAAACAAAAACAAAAATTAAACACACAAGTATTTGTACACAACATAAACTAAACAATTTAACAACTCCCACAGCCACATAATATCTAACTAATAAAAAATGGGTAATAAATCAAAATAATTTACCTTAGAAACTTTGTGTTCACAGAATCACAAAGTGCAAAAATGGGTGGGCCCTGTGGCAACTGGCAATGCTTATTGCCTACAACTGTAGATATTCTTCCCTTCAAGACTCATCAGTCATTACAAACAATCTCCTTATCTCCATCCCCATGCCTTCAATCATATATTTCTCTAAAAATCTATGAAAATATAAAGAGCATGTGAATATTTAGGGGTAGATAGTTGAGAAAAAAAAAAAAAAAAGACACTGAAAGTAGATGATAAGATGAAGGTCTAGTGCTTAAATAAGCAAAGAAAACTCACCAGGCAGTCACCAAGTTCCAAATCCTAAAATTTGAATGCTGAGTAATTTGTTTTAGAAAGCAAGAAGAAAGAAAAAATTGGTCAGGATTTTTTTTCGAACTGGAGGACTGATGCTGCTGAGTTTGTGGGCTGGTAGGCGGTACCAGAGACAAAGAAAAGAAAAGAATAAGAAGTAAAGTGGGAAGTGTATCAGAGAAGACAAAGAAAAGAAAAGAATAAGGATTCCGTGGGGACTGTGGGGTGGGTTTTGGAGATGGAGAAAGTGTGGTTTTGTTGTTATGTGTTTGGATTTTAGTATTTAAATGTTAGTGGGCAATTTTGTGTTTTATTTGGAATATGAGAGGCTAAAACTAAAGGTTGGGCCTGGGAGAACAGAAGCCTACAACTAAAGTTGGGAGTGGGAAAAATAGTGGGGATATGGGGGGAGGGGGGGCCGGATGTCCAACTGTGGGGGGGCCCAATCAAATTTTATACCTACCCTATTGGACTTTTTTTTTTTTGCAGGGGCCACGGCCCCCCCAAGGGGCAACGTGGCTCCGCCCCTGTGTGCAATGACATCCATGTTTGTATTTGTTTGGATCTTACACCCTCTATCTTTGTATTTGTCTTGATTCTGCACCCTTCTATATTTTCACTCACATAGAAACACCTTTAGGGTCTATTTGGTTGGAGAAGTGGAAAAATAGGAGGATAGAAAATTGGGAGGGGATAGAAAAATGGGAGGATAGAAGAGATATAATTTTCTCTTATTTTTGTTTGGTTGGGAGGATGGAAAAGTGGAGAGAAGGAAAACTTATTTATTTGGTTGTGAAGAAAAATGAGAGGATAGAAAAGTGAAGTTGGTATAAATTTACAATTATGTCCTTATTAAATAAAACAAAAAAGCAACACATTTTTTTTAGCAAAAATATTGTTTATGTGCAAACAAAAATGTAACACAATATTTTAGTAAAAATAATTGTGTGTGCAAGTGGACAAAAAAAAGAAAAAGAAAAAAAAAGAGTAACTGGACGAAACAAAACAAAAATAAAAAAGCAAGAACAATGTAATGTGCACTGTGCACATGGGCATTTTGGTCAGCTCATGAGCATAGTTTTCTCTCTATTTTAGGGAAAAAATTTTTTAATGGGCCTGGGGAGAAAACATCTCGAACCCCACCACACATTTTTTGTCTCCCCCTCCCGACCAAACACCCTCTAAAAAGTTTTTCCTCATTCTTCTCCTTTTTTTTTTTTTTTTTTTTTTTTCATCCTCCCTAAAATTCACTTTACCAAACACACCCTTAGAGAATCTACTAGTGTATTCTTATAGTAAGAAGTTTATTGTTCATGCAAAAGGTATAGATGTTGTTGCTAGGGTTAGTGAAGATTGATTAATTAAAGGATTAGTGACAAGGTTTTATAAGGTTCAGGGCATGCCTAATGTCCATCCTTGAATAAGGATTGAAACCTTTGGTTTCTGGATATTTAGAAGAATGGTAACCTTGAGTTTTGTTATTGTTGGGGAATTGAACAATCTAATTTTGTGTTTCTCAAAAAAAAAAAAGAAAAAAAAAGAAAGAAAGAAAAGAAAAATCTAGTTTTGTAACAATTTTCGGTTATACGCTGACTAAACCAGCTTTGCTCTGCCCTATTAGGGCAAAGTAACCTATAAAGAACTTATTAAATTTTAAGGAATTTGGTTAGTCAACATAAGATGAGCCAAATTGCTTTTTCAAGCTGGAGGCAATTAGGCCAAAAATTTGAGCAAATTAACAAATTAGCCTGGTGTTGTTTTTTTGTGTGTTTGTGGTCAACATATGGTCTTGCTCATGGGCTCATAAAAATCTAGGCCAAATTTACCATATAACACTCATTTTCAAATATATTAATTAGTTAGCATCGTTTTCAAACTTATTAGCAAACTGACATTTTGAGTCTCTCAGACTCGAGTTCACTGTCGCAACTCGAGTTCCATGTGCTAGCAAGTGAAACTCGAGTATTAAAGACTTGAGTTCTTCAAAACAAAACCAAAAGAACAAAATTCACAAACACCTTCAGCTCCTCACACTCACAGCTTCAAGTCTATCTCTCACCTTCAATTTCTCACAGGTTTGTATAGCATCCTTCTAGGTCTCACCTTCAAATCCTTCACAGATCTTCACTAGCAAGACCAAACCTAAACCCAACAAACGCGTCGATCGAAACCTGCAAAACCAAACACAACAAACACGCCAATCGGAACTTGGAAAACCAAACCCAACAAATGCACCACCACCTCATCCTAATCCTGATCGTTGCCTGGGTTTAGTTCAAGCTGCCGCCTAGAGCCTAGGTTTGTTGCTTTGTGTTACTGTTAAAATGGCTCCCTGAACGCAGCTATAGATATGGGGCGATCAAACTTAAAAAAAAAAATTGCATGGAACTCGAGTTCATGGAGCTCGAGTTCCAGAATTTTTTTTTTTTTCAATTTTCAGTTTGTTATAACTCGATTGTCTAAAAATCGAGTTTTAAATTGAAACTTGATTTTTAGAAAATCGAATTTCAAAATAGGGGCATTTCTCTAATTAGTTTGGAAAATGGGACAAAATGCTGAATTTTTTTTTTTAAAAGAAAGGGCAAAAGCCCATTTTCTCCAACAAAAATGATATCTTTGTTTTCGGCAGGAGCAATCAACTGGTAATTGGTGGTTATTGCTTCTTAATCATACGAAAGTGGGATATTGGCCAAAGGAGATATTCACTCATTTAGCAACTGGTGCATCTTTAGTTCGATATGGTGGAGCCGTATATTCTCCTCCTATCATTAGAAGTCCGGTACCAATGGGATATGGTGTTATGCCTGATGGTTCCTTCAACCAAGCATGTGTTTTTGAATATATTCAAATTGTGAATGCAGATTACCAAATGGTAGATATTGATCCCTCAAAAGTGCATGACTTTTATCATGATGAAAAGCAATGTTACAAATTGAGGTATTTTGATCTAGGCCCAGACGCTGGGCAAGCCTTCGTCATAGGAGGACCAGGTGGACATGCATGTCATGATTCAATTTAGATTGAGTTCAATAGCTAAATAAAGATTTTATTCCTTCAAATTCCAATTTAATTTGATATCAATCACTTGATTTTCACCATTTTGTCAGGTTTTATTTTTTATTTATAAATATCTTATTTCTAGAATATATTAATTTCTTTTGTTAACAAAAGAAATTAATATCCAAACTAGTGTATAACCCGTGCATATGCACAGTACAATTAAAAAAAAAATTACAATTATACACATATATGGATTCAAATTATACTCTCTCTCTTTTATTTATTTATTTTAATTTCTTTTGGATGTACATGAGTTTACTCTTTCTTTTTTTTCTTTTTTGTTTATTGAGTTTTTGATGATTTATTTATATTAGATCATTCATCTTTTGCACCTTATTACCTCACCTAGAACAAAAATTAAAAAAACTTAAAAAGGACACATGACGCAAAATTAGAAAACAATTGGAATCCAATTTCTTTTGGATATACACATGAATTTAGTCTTTCTTTTTTTCTTTTTTTGTTTATTGAGTTTTTGATGATTTAGTTGTATTAGACCTTTCGTCTTTTACACCTCATTAACTCACTTAGAACAAAAGTTAAAAAACCTTAAATAGGACATGTGGTGCAAAATTAGAAAACAATTGGAATCCAATTTAAAACTTAATTTGATTTTCTCTCAGTTTTACCTATTAAAATAGATGATTAGATTTAAAATAGCAACTAGTAAATTAAATCTCCATCCATACAAAACTAGTAAATTGCCATAAATTTTGCAATAATTTTATATCAGCCTTTAAGTTTCAAAATTTTGATCAGCTCCTTGAATGTCAAGTATTGTTTGGATTTACTCCATTCCATCAATGCACCGTGCCTTGCTTTCTATTAACAGCCAAATTGGCACCACCCCAATGACACTTTCTGTGTTTGTATTTGTTTTGAGTTTACATCCTTTATCTTTGTATTTGTTTTGATTTTGCACCCTTTATTTTTGAGCTTATTTTGATTTTGTATATATGGTTGGTGAGGTAAGTGAAGCTTGATTAATGTATGGATTAGTGACAAGGTTTTATAATGGGTTTAGGGCATGCCCAATATCCATCCTTGAATAAGGATCAAAACTTTTAGTTTTTGGATATTTAGAAGAATTGTAACATTGAGTTTTCTTTTTGTTTGGATATTACAACAATCTGGTTTTGCATTGATTTTGGGTAATATGTTGACTAAACTGGATTTGTTGTGCCATGTTAGGGCAAAAGGACCCTTAAAGAACCCACTAAATTTAACTGACTGAGCCAATCGACGTTAGATGTTGTCAAATTTTTTTCTATGGTGGAGGCAATTAGGCCAAAATTTTGGCCAATCCGTCATATGTTTTTTTGGTGTTTGAAAATTGAGGCTAGCACATAGGCCTACTCATGGACTTAAAAAAATCTATCTCGAGTCCATGAGTAAGCTCAAAATAGACTCACTCTTTACTCTTCATACTACACTTCTCCAAAATTTCTATTAATATTACATGGGCTTGGGCCGTGCCCAAAAATTGAAATAAAGTACAATAAAAATAGCAGGCCCAAGAGAATTGGGCTTGCTTTGTGTGGGTCTCTAGAAAATTTAGGTATCAACAAGTGATAGGTGTTTTCAATTATTCGATCTTCTAAATGAGTGTCTTCAATTCTTCAATGTGATGGACAAGTGTCTTCAAATCTTCTATGTGATGGGCATTTACATGGTATATTTTGCTAAGACACACATGACGTTACTACCATCCTAACACATGGCATAACTTCCAACTTTGTGTCATCATTTTTAAAATTACAAGTGGCTTTATGTCAAATATATGATTTAATCACTGTAATTATATTTGTAGTATAAGAACAAAGTGAAATCCTACAAACTCTTTATATATCTTTATATTGAATGTGAATTTTAAAAATTTAACTGTTGGATTGCGTGTTCTTATTATATCCTTTATGCTTGAAAAAATTCAAGAAGATCAAAGATCAATTGTTATGTCATCAAACAAATGTTAAGATTTCAAGTTTTTATGATCTAAAATTGTGTATAAAAAATAAGTTTATTGATCGAATAATAAATAACATCCGATATGAACGAAATTTGATATACATATTAAGAACATAAGGAAAATGAAATTCAACGGTTAGATTTTCAAAATTCATACAAAAAAAAAATATTTATAAAAAGTTTGAAAAGTTTATCTCCAAACTAGTTTGGAGAGAAACTTTGTTCAATATGGTACATGATAGTTTTGATTTGGTAAGGCACTAGATTTCTATCACAATATCTCTACACACCAACTGAACTTGGTACTTGATAGAGAGAAAATAATGTTGTAGAAAATGAAAATGCAATGCAAAATATTCATAGGTTTTTTAGTGTGTAAATTAACCCTCACTCGTGTATAACTATATATCCATGCATCCAGGCGGGTCAAATTAACTAGCCAAATTAATAAGAGGGATGCTACGTCTACAACAATTTTACAACATTTTTATAACAAATCACAGGTGGTTAGTAGTTATTGGTTCAAATTTGAAACTAACACTAAGATTACTTTTTTGCCCCAACAATAACAACTAGTAACAACTTGCCACTTAGGATTTATTGTAAAAATGTTGTAGATATATCATTTCTCAATTAATAAACCATAGCCCACTGATTGCGGCATCTCACGGATTGAAGGGCGTGTTATTATTGCTGACAAGCAACTAATTTTGACACTTGAAAGCATACAAATCGTAAGAAATTGTAAATATTTGCTTCAATTTCATTGTACCAAGTTCCAACCTTTGATATGTGACTTTCCCCCCTGAAATCAAGTAATTCATTAACCGTGTGTTTGGGTAAAGATTTTTAAGGCGGGATTTTGGTCACATTATGGGATTTTAAATTTCAGTATTAAAAAAATTTCTTGTTTGGGTTTCCAAATCCTACCTAAAACTAAAATACCTCACCAGAGATAATCCCGTAAACCACACAGAGTGGCCGAAAAGCTTTACATCCAAAACCAAACCACCCTGGTTCACGGCTGGAGCTCACCTAAATTGCCATGATCAATGGCCAATTGCATTCCCAATAACATTAATAAAGAAAAAAAAAACAACCACCCAGAGCCGCATTGTTTATGGTGACTAGCTACATTCAACCCAATAATCAAGATATTCAAGAAATCATTGTAAAGCACGTGCATATATATACACGATAAAGAAAAACTAATGGGATGAATATAATTCTTCAACACTAAGATTTCCAAATGTAATCAATCCAATTTCAGTACGTAAGAACTCAACAGCATCAAAACAAGCTTCCAGAAACAGTTGAATCAGAAACAATTATATTTCTCATAAAGACGTGGAAAAAGAATCCGATACTCTTATGGATTGAAACGTGTTTTTTTCCATGTAGTTAAAAGAAATCAAGCCATTAATTTGATTGCACCTAGCTAGCTAGCTATCCTACAAAATCATGATATACAAACAGATTCACATACTGAAAAACGAAATGATGATGATCAAGATCAAGCATGAATGATGGAAGATTTAAAGATTGAATCTTGGACCTCTGGAAGGGCATAGGCTGACGGCAAAAAGGTATGTGAATGAAATCATGATCAGCTGGTATGTTGTCAATTGTCAGGTACATTTCCAGCATTTGGGTGTACTCGCCGCAGTTTATGACAGTGTTTCCAAACCCAGCAGAGGAAAAGGCCGACAACGACAACGGTAAAGAATAGCAAAACCACTATTCTGACAATTAGTTCAGGTGGGAATGAGAGCGAGGGTATTGGGGAGAGATTGTTCATGGTGTAAGCGCAGGAGCAAGAAACAGAAACAGAAACAGAGGGTTTGGATTTCTTCACTTTTTGTTTTTCTTCTGAGGGGTTTGGATCTCAATGCCTTTTTATAGTTGGTTTTGTCAACTTGTACGTGGCCTTTCAAGCTATATGGGTCCAAACTCGAAACTCAATTCTTTCAACCGCCCTAACTGCTTTTTCTTTTTTATTTCAGAAATAATTACGGTTGTATTGTTATTCACTTTTTCTTGGAAGTCTACGTCATAGCACAAGTATAGAATTACAAAATCTTTCCCATTAGTCCTCGAATTGCTATGCTAAGAAACAACAAAATACTCTCTCTCTCTCTCTCTCTCTCTCTCTTTATAAATAAAAGAAATCAATTATTTGCCAGCCATTATTACAAAACACCAAAGTGCAGTGCCTTACAAAAAACCATTTGATCTCATATAATAATATTTTTGTTGCTTTCGAAACTCTATATAGAACAAATAATCACAAGTCGGGTAAGTCTGGATTTATGGTTCTCAAACTTTACACGAGTAAAACCTATGATAGAGTATAGTGAACTTTTTTGGAAGTGATAATGCGGAAGTTAGTTTTAGTGAGAGGTGGATCAATCTTATGATGCTGTGTGTGAAATTTTTATCATACTCCATTCTTGTTAACAGGGAATTTAAGGGCTTTGGTTTATTCGTTTGGGGTATTCACCAAGGTGACTCACTCATTGTGTAATGAATGTCTCCGTAATCTTATCTCACAGGCTGATAGAGATGGTTCTATAAGAGAGTTTTTCTTTGACAAGAGAAATCTCATATTAATTACACATCTGTTTTTTGCAAATGACACTTTTCTCTTTTGCATGATTAATAGAAATGATTGCTAAAGGTTCTGAATATTTTGGAAACTTATGATAGAATTTTAAGTCAACATGTTAATGGAATAGAAGAAAAATTTCCCTCTTTTTCAATAAATCTACTTCTAAGGATATGAAGGAGGAAATTCAGAAGGCATTGGGAACTTGGGGGTCATAGAATTTTTTTTAAAAAAAAATTAAGAGTTTTTTGAGATGTGTGTATTTTAAAATGATAGGTAGCTAAAATTGACAAATAATCTAGAAATTGTTTGCTAAATTCATTGTGAATGCTCTTAGTATAATGAATTATTGTAACTATTAGGCAATTTAGCTAGCTCAAAGCTAGTTAGCTTGTTGGAGAAATATTTAAGAGGTAAACTAGATAGAATTAAGAGTGTGCATTCACCCACAATCCTAACTTGATTTTGTTGGGTTGGTTTTATCGTGGGTACGTAGATGGATTAATCTTTTTTTTTTTTCTTTCTTTTTTCAAACCTAGGTTATTAGGTCGGCCTTGGATTGGCAAAATTTTCATTCAATTTTTTTTTTTTGGAGATATTTTTTTCATTCAACTAATCCAACCCAACTCACGCTATTAATAATTTTACAAAATATAGATTTATTATAAGTTTGTTTATTTGATATATTATAGATTTGTAGTCTTATTTTAAATTTGTTATTTGAATTTTTTTGAAACTTTTTTTTTTATAGGATTTGAGATTTAATTTAAAAAAAAAAACTATAATATTACATCCAATTGTGTAATATGTAATCATTTATTGAACAATATAAGCTCAATTTTCGTACTAGACTTGACGAAAATGGCCACAAACCAATAAGTTAAACAAAACCAACTCAATCCACATGGATTGGGTTTTGGTTGAAGATTTCTCAACTGAAAAAAGTTGGACAAGGTTGTGAAATACCTCAAACCCAATCCAACCAACAAATGCACACCTCTATGCCTCTACGTAAAATTTGGCGATAAAACCTGATTAATGAAATTAAATTGTTGAAAAATGCTTTGTAGTCTATAGACTTCATTTCACCTTTAAAGAGATCTCACCATATTTATATATAATATTTATTTTTTTGATAATTTATAGTTACCATAATAGAGAATTAATGATTTGAAATTTGTTTCTTCTAATTAATAAAGGAATATGAACTGTCTCTCTATACTACAAAACTATTGACCTTCCTATATGATATTTCAAGTAAAAAGGCCACACCGCAATATTAAAATTTAAAGTTTCATTATATATTTTTCCTTTTGATTTGTTTTGAGAGAAGAGATAATGGAATTAGAAAACTACTGAAGAGGAAAATCTCTTTGGCGTTTGGCGATTTCAGCCCTCCATTAACTAAAGTCTAAACAGTTAAGAAATTTGAAGTGCTAGCAGGCTGCCACAAATTCATGTCCCTCCTTGCTGGTTGGAAAAGTCCTAATTAATAAGGTCTATTTTTCTTCATATTTTATTCTAGATTTACATCTATTTTTCTTTATTATTATTTTTATTATCAAACACTATCGATCAGTGTGGTTGGTCACTTTTTTGGGAGGAGTTTTTTTTTCATTGCATGTAGAGCAAGCCTTTGTGCTGCTCATAGCATTTCCTATAGAAATCCTTCATATACTTTATGATGGCTGACAGCGACGCCACCTAAAATCACCGTTGGTCCATTGCTGGTTTGAGCCAGTTTGATCGGTGTCTATATATGAGTAGAGATGGTAAAGTAAACTTTTTTACATTATAATTCTGGTTAGTATAACATTAAAAGGAAACCCGTGTTCAGTACATAAACCAAAAAAACATCCAACAGTTCACCATTTCATTCACTCCCTTTCATGACAAATTATACATCAAGGAAACATCAAATAGTTCACCGTTTTATTTCCATTAATCAATTTTATACTACCCCAAAAAGCCACGAAAAAAAGAAAAAGAAAAAAAGAACAATAAGCACATTCTGTTTCTCTCTGTTTGACAAGTTGCTCTCTCGGGAGAGATATTTTAATGTATATGATTACCGATCAAAGCACCCAGCCTCACAAGTAAGAGGATAGACCACACACAGTAGTGGCCGAAAAGCCTTACATCCAAAACCAAACCACCCTGGTTCACGGATGGAGCTCATCTAAATTAACAATGAAAAAAATAACGACCCAGAGCCGCATTATTTATGGTGACTAGCTACATGCAAGCCAATAATCAAGATATTAAAGAAATCATTGTAAAGGTCATGCATATATACACGATAAAGAAAAACTAATGGGATGAATATAATTCTTCAACATTGAGATTTCTAAATGAAAACTTCATTCATTGAGATTTCCAAGTGTAATCAAAACAATTTCTCATAAAGAAGTTGATTCAAATGTTTTTTTTTTCAAAAAAGTTACAAGAAATCAAGCCATTAATTTGTTGTACCTAGCTAGCTAGCTATCCTACAAATCATGATGTACAAACAGAATTCACATACTGAAAAACGAAATGATGATAAGCAAGATCAAGAATGATGGAACAAAGATTCAATCTTGGACCTCTAGAAGGT
Source organism: Quercus aquifolioides (assembly GCA_019022515.1). Classification (NCBI taxonomy): domain Eukaryota; kingdom Viridiplantae; phylum Streptophyta; class Magnoliopsida; order Fagales; family Fagaceae; genus Quercus; species Quercus aquifolioides. The sequence continues at coordinate 8,234,886 of CM032336.1, read as the reverse complement.
ATAAATGAAATCATCCTGGTATGTTGTCAGTTGTCACGTACATGAGGATCAACTTCACCACCAATTTGTAGCATTTCCAGTTCCGGCACTTGTTGCTGTACTCTATGATAGACATAAGCTAGTAGATCAATATAATCAGGGTTAAGTTCCCAAAACCAACAGATGACAAAGGCTACGCCATGGACAGCAAGGACAACGATACTGACTAGCACAACCACTGCTAGGACCTTTAGAAGAATTGGGAATGAGGGCGAGGGTATTGGGGAGAGATTCATGGTGTAAGCGCAGGAGCAAGAAATAGAAACAGAGAAACAGAGGGTTTCGATTTCTTTCACTTATTGTTTTTCTTTTCAGGGGTTTGGATCTCATTGCCTTTTATATTTTGTCTTGTCAACTAGAAGCCTTTCATGCTATGGGTCCAAACTGAAACTCAGTTCTTTCAACCGCCTAACTGCTATGGGTCCAGATATATATATATATATATATATCTTTTTTTTTTGAAATTCCATAATTTAGATTATTGGTCTTGAAGTTTTTATTCCAATATTGATGGAGATCTCCATCAATATTATCTATTAAGTTCTACGTAAACTTGCCAGTGTTTAGTTTTTCTAATAAAATGATGATGCCACATCATTTTATAGCAAAAAAAAATTAAAAATGATATGTTATAATAAAAATAACATGACATTATTTTATAGAATGAATTAAATAAGCATGACAAACTTATATGGTATTTAATGGAAAATATGGATGAAGGAGTTGCTGATGCAAATCGAATGAAACTTTAGTGATAAAATTTAAATTTTGAAATTTCATGATGTAAAGTTTAATTACTAACAAACTTTAGAAGTGTAGTTTACAATTTAGCCATTCATAAATATTCACGTTTGTATTGTATTGTTATTCACTTATTCTTGATATGAAGTCCTCGTCATAGCACTAGTATACCAAATATTCACATTACTCCTCGAATTGCTATGCAAGGAAAGTACAAAATACTTTTTCCTTTAAATCAATTACTAAAAGGGTATAAAATTAAGAATACCAAACTCATGGGAAAATGACTTTCATTTTCTTCAACCTCCCACTTATGAAAACCGTATTTGAATTATCTGATCTTCCTCACATATTTCCATTCCTTATTGCTCTATCCTTCCTATTTTTTGGAACTTACATTCAATTTTCTATATCTTTTTTAGCCATGTATGTAAGAATTCCTTCTGCTGCCTATCACTAAATTATATTTTTATGGAGCATTTAAATGTATACTTTTTGAATTTGGGGATAATTTTCTCTAAACCTTGCCATTATATGTGAGTTCAATTTTGTAAATTGCATCATGCACCGAAGTAGGGAAATAAGCTCAAAATCAAATTTCAAACACGAGAAAAGAAAAGTGTATTGGAAGGGCCTCTTGGGTACATTCAAGATTAGAAAGAGCATCCGCATCAGTTTGTGCAAATATTTATGTCTATTTTATGTTTTAACAAAAAAAAAATATATATATTTTACATAACTAATTTTCAAAAACACTTACATTAGATTATTTATTTTACACTATCATTCATTCAAATATTATTTCTATATCAATTTTTTATTTTACACAATTATTGTAGCTCATTTTATATTTTACCCAAAAATTGTTTCACTAATAACTTAAGAATGAAAAGGGTCTAAATTAGTTTTATATGATTAAAGATATATGAACCTAATCCTATATTGTGTGTCAAGTATCTCTTGTTGCTTTTTTATTTTTTTAATCATTTTGAGTGTTAGTTAGCTTAGTTAATTTTCTAATCATCGTGGGTGTCTATTTGGTTTGTGTGTGTTTGTGTCAAGTGTTGTTTGCTAATAGCTAGTTTGGAAGGAAGGAAAGGAATGGAATGAAAAGAAAAAAAAAAAGAATATTCTACTCTTTAATTTCTTTATTTTATAGTTTTAATGGAGGAAATTAAAGATTCATTCTCTTATTTGAGAGTTTAAGCGGAGGGAAATAGAATGGGTGACCGGGATTACACATTTCTCTTTATTCCCTCAAATTTTCATACCCCAAAATTTGGGAAGAATTAGAAAAAATAAAATTATAGATTAAATGAATTTTTTTACTGAATCCCTCAAAATACTCTTTTATATTCATCAGCAGAATGTCCGCATACAAGACCAGCCTACAGAATAAGCAGCCTAGGTTCCAAAACAAGCAACCAAGCAACCAAGCCTGAGTTTCAACCAGGAACCAAGCCAACCAACTAAACACCTAATTAACTACTCACAAGGTTTGGCCAAAACAAGCTAAGAAGGCCCAGAACCCGCTAAACATGGAATCTTAGCAATTCAAATAGCCCCATCACTAGTAGAGCGCTTGGTTAGGACATGAGCACGCACTCTTCACCTAACATAATTCAAAATTGGCTTTAACCACTCTGCCACAAACTGGCCCGTATGCACTCTGCTGTTTCTGTGTCTCCAGATGTGATACACGGTGGCAGCAAGAGGGCTATCCTTTCCACTTTAACAAACAACCTTTTTTCCAGTCGAAGCACTCTCCCCCATTTGACAACCTCACCAGTCATCCCCACTCACATGCTATATGCTGCCTCAGCCACAGCCACCAGTCCTGCTTCCATACCCTCTGAGAGAATGAGTTTATGAGAAATCAAAAAACAAGTGATCCCTGCATTCCATTTTTTGCTTCTGCAGAAACCATAAAGCACATCATCTTGCCAATCCCAAACAGCCAATACATCACAAGGAGTAAGCCTATCCTTTATGGCTAACCATAATATGAAAGCAATCAAAGCATGCTTTGGCACAATAGCATTATCCCACGCCATATTCCACCACCCAACTTCAGCTTTCCTAATTCGAACTGCCTCCCAAGCAGATTTCCAAGAGAAAATCCCAGTTTTTGTGAGGAACCATTTGCAGATTGTAAATTAATTTTGTAATTTTAATTCTGTCTGTATATCATCATTTATTGTCCTTGCTTGAACTTACCTCTGTTTTCCTTGCTTTCTGTGAACAAGATTTGGTTACTTTTGAATTGTGACATGCCTTTTCCTTCGTTTGGTTGAAGTAAAAATGGGAAGGAAAATGGTGAGGTGGAGGATTTTCCATGCATAACTCCATTTTTCTGCCTTCCAAATTCGGTGTAAAAGGGTAAAGGAATTGAGGATGTTATATATGTATTGATGATGCCAAAATCGTCAGTTGGGTTACTCGTCCAATCCGGAGTTCTTGACAATCTTGTAGAACCTGCAAAATAAATGAGGAACTGATCGAAGAGACCACTAGGTTGTGCCCGATGGGGGAGCCTCCGATGCTCAAGTATGCTCTCTCTCTCTCTCTCTCTCTCACACACACACACACACACACACACATTTCAAATGTTACCTATTTTAAGTTTTTGACTGTTGAAGTATCACAAAATCCTCAATTTCATCATGTCCCTAAAAAGATTTTTTATTTGATAATTCCATAATTACAATTGGGAGGGGGCATTTTGAACCTTAATTTTTTTTTATTATTATTGATGAGTCCATAAAAATTATTAAGGTCGTCCATCTTAATGGACGGTATTGCGTCATTAGTAGGCCATCAAAGATAGATGAGTAACCGCTCAACACATTCAATAACGATCATCAAATGCCTTAAACCCTCTCATCAAGACCAAGAACGTTACAATTAGAGTAATAATCACCCTCATTTATGTCCAACAACTACCTAAGTCACCTATTAAAGGGACAATTTGTCCATTTGCTAAGGTACGTCAAAAAACTATTACAAAATGCTATCTACATACGAAAGATATGAGCTGATATTAACTTGAGCATCGGAGGCTCCCCCACCGGGCATAACTTGGTGGTCTCTTTGATTAGTTCCTCTTTTATTTTGCAGGTCTTACAAGATTGTCAAGAGCTCCGGATTAGATGAGTGACCTAACTGGCGATTTTGGCATCATTATGTATATGTGTGTGTGTGTATATATATATATATATATATATATAGTAGTACTCTATTCAGATTAGAATTTCTTTCCTTCCAACCAACAAAAGAAAATTATATTCATTTTCCATCCTTCCACTTCTCTATCTTTTTTGCCAAACACAAATGAGAGAAAATAAAAATCTTTTCTTTCTTCTGTTATACTTTTCATTCCCTATACTTTTTCATCCTCTCAATCAAACATAATGAAGTTGGACGAAAGAAGATACGTAACATTTTCTTGGGTAATTTTGGAATTGAAGTTCTATGCCATTCTCAAAATCCTGTCTGCTTACTATGAGATAATGAATTTACATGTTCGTAGACCTTTGCAGATTGAGATTAATGATACAGTCAGGGACGGACCCAGGTGCAGGGCAAAGGGGGCCCGGGCCCCCCCTGGGTCCAAAAAAAAAAATTTTTAGTTTGTAAAATTTTTAAAAAACAGGTTTGGACCCCTTGGTTTTTAGCTTAGGCCCCCCTTGGTTTTTAGCTCAGGCCCCCCCAGCCAGCCAGCCAGCCTAAGAGTTTTCAAAAGCCCATGAAAACCTTAAAAAAAAATATATTGTATAAATCTATTTATAATAATAATAATATAATATATAATAACGTGGTTTATATTAGAATATTAGATTATTTATTTATATCTGATAATAGTAGGAGGACAAATAATTTTTTAATTGTTTGATTTGATCTAATTGCACTTAAAAGTCTTAAATAGTAATTTGCACTTCATTGCTCTCACTTTTTTTTAACAAAAATTATTGTATAAATCTTCAAAATTTCATACCTATTAATCAATTTTTTATCCTAAATACTAAAACATTAGATGTAACTCCTTAGAAAAGCTCTAAAATGTAAAAAGGTAAGTTCAAACCTATTAATCTAAGTACAAATAATTTAGTACAGTGAAAAAAATGTAGGCACAAGTTTACTTAAAGTTAGTTTGTGAAATAAAGTAATTTAATTTTGGCCATAATTTGGGCCAAATTAACTTGAGTTTTTTGCATTTTGAGTCAATGTAGGCTTAACCTATTAACACAATGTAGGCATGACTAACTTGCTCCTTCTAAGAAAATTTCCTGGCTCCGCCAGTGACTATATGGATGTGCGTTTGAATTTTTTTTTTTTTTTTCGCTTATCTCCGGCCCCCCCTAGCTTGAAATCCTGCGTCCGTCCCTGGATACAGTATTGGGTTTCTAGTGAAGTGGAATCTTCTTGATTTTCTACAATATTAATTACTGGTCCCATGATGTGGACAAAAAATGATGGCACAAGGAGGGAATGACCGAATGAGGGAGCTCACAAGAAATGTAACAAACTTAAGACCTTCTTATAGTATATTCTGCGTGGTCATTAGAATATTGGATTTTGGAAAGTGGTTCCTCATTGCTTAATGTGGTGCATATAGAGAAACGGAATGCTTGAAGTTTTGAGGGATGCGAATGGATTATTCCCAATCTGAAACGGTTATTTTTGGGTTTATTTTCTTTTACTTCTCTTTTAGAGAGCTAATTGATCATTGTAATTTGAGGTTGATTGTGATGGTCTTAGATACTTCCTGTGTACTTGGAATATCTTTTTTTTTTTAAATGTTAAGCTATTTCTTTATTTTATTTTAGTTTTAAAAAAAAATCATCTGCATGTACATGTAGACATATCATTTCAATCTAAACAATGTTGGATAACTGACTTTTTGAAACATCTTTTTTGCAGGTCCCCATGTTCACAGCTTCTGGAAAAAGGGAAATTTTTCTAGATTATTAGTATGCCATACACTCCATAAATAAAATGTATCATTTTCCTCATTGGGTTAAAATTTTCTGAAGGTCTGGGAGAAGAGTGGCTACAATACTGTTGAGTGGGTCTGTTATATTACCAAAGCTGGCTCTTTTGAGATTAGGTGCTAGAGACTGGAAATGTTGCTGAGACTTCTGATGCCTTAAAATGGGTGGAGATTGAAATATTTGTACGTCTATTTTTCTAAGGATTTGAATGGTGGCACTTACTTATATCGCGAGATCCTATGATCCCATATTCCAAAATCAATCTGGATTGCCTCAAGCTCTTTCATATAGTGGGATTGAAGCATAATAACATCTTGAATCCTAGAATTGTACAGTATTGTGATTATCGTTTGGATTTGCTCCCTTCTGTCAACGCATTGTGCCTAGCTATCCATTAATTTTCAGATTGGCACCCCAATGGCACCCATGTTTGTATTTGTTTTGATTTTACACCCTTTATCTTTGTATTTGTCTTGATTTTGCACCCTTCTATATTTGGGGCTTCCACTCACATAGAAACACCGTTAGAGAGTCTACTAGTGTATTCTTATAGTAGGAAGTTTATTGCTCATGCAAAAGGTATGGATGTGGTTGCTGGGGTCAGTGAAGACTGATTAATTAATTGATTAGTGACAAGGTTTTATTAAGGTTCAGGGCATGCCTAATATCCATCCTTGAATAAGGATTGAAACCTTTGGTTGCTTGATATTTAGAAAAATGGCAACCTTGAGTTTTGCTATTGTTTGGGCATTGAACAATCTAGTTTTGTGTTTCTCAACAAAAAAAAAAAAAAAAAAAGTTTTGTAACAGTTTTGGGTTATATGCTGACTAAACCAGCTTTGCTCTGTCCTATTTGAGAAAAAGTACCTATAAAGAACTTGTTAAATTTAAGGAATTTGGTTAGTCAACATAAGATGAGTCAAATTGCCTTTTCAAGCTAGAGGCAATTAGGCCGCAAATTTGAACAAATACAACAAATTAGTCCGGTGTTGTCTTTCTGTGTTTGTGGTCAACATATGGGCTTGCTCATGGGCTCATAGAAATCTATCTCTTGGGTTTATACGTAAACTCAAAATAGGAATACTCTTTAATCTTCACACCACACTCCTCTGTTGCATGGGTTTGGGTAGTGCCCAAAAATTGAAATAAAGTACAAAAGAAATAGTAGGCCCAAGAGAATTGGGCTTGCTTTTTGTGGTTCTTTAGAGAAAATAAGAATCAACAAGTGCCAAGTGTTTAGAAGCATTCAATCTTCTTGATAATTGTCTTCAATTCTTCCGCATAATATATTTTGCCAAAACACACATGGCCTGACTACCAAACTAACACATGGCTATCTGACAACTTACATGTGTCATCATTTTTAAAATCACAAGTCGCTTTATGCCAACTAGATGCTCATAAACTTAGCCTAATGATAAAGAATAATCATTACAAAATGACCAATAGATGTCATAAATGTATCTTTTTTTAATAAAAAATCTCTATTATTCATTGCAGACACCAACCTAATCTTATCTATCATCCAAAATAGGGAGTGGCTTAAATTACATTTGATCGTAAGTGGTTTAAATTAGACTTATATGTAAATTATAATATTTATGGACGACATTATTTTACTTTTTAGCAATTATAACAAAGAAAAAACGTTAAAAGTTTTATTAGTTATCTATTCTTAATTTTTTGGGTAAGTATACCATGTACTTCGACAAGTGATATAGTCACTATATACAAATTCACTAAAGGATAAAGTGCAAAATACCCCCTAAAATTTGGGTTCTTTTGGTTTTGCCCTCTAAGGTTTCAAAATTTTGATCCATGCCCCTAACATTTGGGGTTGTTTTGATTGGAAGCCTCTCCATTAGAAAAATGCCAACTTGTCTGTTAAGTGACATATAAGCTTGTTACATGTGTTTACATTTTATTGGCATCCCCGCCATTAAAAAAATGCTAATGCATTTGTTAAGTGATATATAAGCTTATCATACATGTTTAGTTGTTTCTCAAAAAAAAAAAAAAAAAATTGTTTCTAAAAAAAAAAAGCATGTTTAGTTGGCCCAATGACACATAAGTTTGCCACATGTGTTTAGTTTGTCCAGTAACCCTTACAAACTAATGCATCAAATTTTTAAATACAAAATAAAAATATAATTTAGAGATTTTTATTATATTGTTAATGTCACATTGATTACATTTATTATGACATTTATTTGTAATTATTTTGTAATAAAATTGGTGGTGCATTTATTGTATTGTTTATGTAGCATTAATTACATTCATTATGACATTAATTCATTGGAAAATTCCAAAATTTGAACAAATTTTAGAGAAATGCTACATTCACAATATTTTTACAATAATTTCACAACTGCTTCATCTTACATGGGCCTGGAGGTTCTTCTAGTCCAACATCCTTTTTTCTGCTAATTAACTAATTGAATTGGGCCCCTCAGTAGCTACTTTAGCCCCCTTCTCATACTTAGGACACGTTTGGTAGACTGTAATAGATAATGTAATGCAATAGATATTCCTATGGCATAACCATTCGGTTATTTGGTTATATTTTTATTACAATGAATAGTTATTCCTTATGAATAGTTATTCCTTATGAATAGTTATTCTTCAAAATGAGGAATAACTATTCCTTATCAAAAGTACTGAATATCTATTCATTCATCTTATGTAATAACTTTTTTTAAAAATTTTCTAAAAAAGCCATTAGTTGCCACATCTTCAAAAGGGAATAAAATAGATTTTCCTTGTTATTAATTATTAGCTCTATTTTGAATACTCTAAAATAAGTGTATTTTAGGAAATTTGACTTAAAAATGATTTAATTACACCTTCTTTTTATACTCTACTAAATTATAGATACATATTCAGAATTCTATTCCTAAATGGTCACCAAACTAATGAATAATAATACTTATTACATTCCAACTTAATGTATTCCTTGTTATACTTATTCCTATTCCCATGTAATAATCATTACAGTGTACCAAACGTGCCCTTAGTTATTTTTCTTCTCCCTGCCTTCCCCTCCTTATTACTTAACTTGGGCTTTGACCAGCCCACAGCAAAACCTCCAGCCAGTCCATCCTTTATATTAGATTGTCCCTTTTCACGGATATCCTCCTTGCCCAAACTTAACGCTACATCCCTGCGATTTTCCAAAATTGAATTTTCAATATCATCCACTTTCTTCGCAGGATTTGACTTGGGTATCTCCATATTAATTGCCTTATCAATATCTTCAATGATCGCCTCAAAATCCGAAATAGGATTTGATACTTTTGAAATCCCTCCAATCTTGGAAGTTTCTAAATTTGATACTGATTGCTTTGCTAACCCTTCGATGTCTTCCCCCGCCGACACCGTATTATTTTCCGACGATGACGCCTGCTTACTACTTGTTCTTGGTCTCCATGGTGTTAAGGCTCTATCCTTCCCCACATCTCGTTCTGATATGTGTATTGATGGTTCCGAATCAAAACCTTTAACCTCAATAGTCTGACGCCTAGCCGGACTGAACTGAGGGGCTCTCAACCAAGGACCAAATTGTTGTTTGTCTACCGATAAAAATCCCTTACTCTTTAGCCACACCTCGCAGTCTTTGTCGTCATGGGTGAGCATCCTACACCAATAACACAAGTTTAGCAGTCTTTCATATTGAAACGCAACCCTGCCTTTATTATCATCGTCAAACATGATTCTACGACCCTGACAAAGGGGAACTGAGACATCAATGGTAGTCTAGACACGCATGAATGATGCTCCTTTCATCTATGATATGTCATGTGACCGAGAAACTGGCCTTATTGTCTCCCCAATTTCCACTGCTGTCTCTGGAGTCATGAACTTAAAAGGGAGTTCATGGATTTGGACCCAAAAGGAACAAAATTTGAATTCTAGTTTCGAAATAGGTTTTCTTCCATCGAACCGTTCCAGCACAACAAGATGTTTGTCATAAGACCGTGGTTCTCCCAATAATACTTTCTCAGTATCCACCTCTCTTTCAAATGCAAAAAGTAGCACATTATTACTTGTGTTTGTGACCTCAAAACCCTCCTTCATGCATCATAAAGGACGGAACGTACGCACCACCGCCTCCATGCTCAAAGCTCTCCTCGTAAAAAACTTCGCCGCCACCACATAGTCTGATGTCACCTACTTATTAGACAAAGTAATTCTCGTGTCTTCCCTTGCAGAAAGAGATAACCTATCACATCTACGCGTTAATTCCTCCATGCACCATGACTCTGGACTTCGCCTTACTACGTTGGAAGTCAGAACCCAACCCTATCAGTAACCAGGTTACTATAGGGACAACTCTTCTTTCTCAGGGAGAAAAATAACCGTGATACTACAGGCTAGGGTTTAGAGAGTACTGGGCTCCTTGACTCTAGTCTGAGAACCATTTATTTTTCAGTTGTTAGTTTGATTGAGAAAGAAACCTTCATTTATTATCCAAGTATAATATCTTTCTACTTATTTCTATAATATCTGATTTGTAGGATATGAAATATAGATCTTAATATTGTAAAAATAAGTTAGCATATCATTTAATAAATCTTCTATCTTCTACGGTTGCCCAAAACTTTGCCAATTGTACTTTTTTTAATAAAAATTTTAATTAAATGATATAAATTACTTCAAATTTAACTGCTCACTTTTTCATTTCTTTTTTTCATTCTTTTTAACCGTTGATAAGTGAATTTCTTCATTATTGTGCAACACATATAGTCATACATACAAAGGTTTAGGAGTTCTAGAGAAATGGTTTAGGAGTTCTAGAGAAATATTTCTCTAGAACTCCTAAACTAGAAATCTAAAAGCAGTACTAAACAAGTATATAGCAAATTAAGTGCGCAGCCGAAAAATAAAAAATAAAAACAATCAAAATAATACCACTGTTTGACAATAAAAGTTCAACTCTCCCATTATTTTTATTTTATTTTAGTGAATTCTAGAAATTGTTTTTCAGGTAAAAAAAGAGGGTAGTCGAATGCACAACCTCTTGAATTGAGGGGGAACCAATGGATGACTTGAAAAGGCAAATTAGCACGTCATATATAAGCAAATAAACATGGAGTAGAAATTTAAAAGTCATGAATATGTACGATCAACAAGTCTAGAGTCATAATTTTGTTTACAAAATTTTTACAACGAATGAGATGGAGAGTTGTAATTGATAGATAATAAAGTGATATTAATGATAGATCTAAGTTAAAATCAATAACAACTTGATAATTAAATAATTGTGAAATTTATTGTGAAAATATTATATATCTAGCATTATTTTATTTACAAATTTATGTAAGAGCATAAATTTGATTGTGTTGTATGTTTTGTTCTAGGTACATCCACTTTTATAAGGTGATAGTCTCACACGACTTACTGCATATTGGACTGTAAGAATTAAATTCTTCTTTCAATCTCTTTTTATCTTTTACCTTGTGGTTGGCTCAGAAAATTCCTTTGATTTAATTCATATCAACATCATATCTACAGGCAGATGGCTACCAGAACATTGGTTGTTTCAATGTATATTGCTCGGCTTTTGTACAAGTGGATCAACACAAATTCCTTGGTATGCCTTTGAATCCAGTTTCGGTCTTTAAGGGTGACCAATATATTGAAGATTTTACGATTGTTCAGGTAATACATCGATCATTTAAAAAAAAATAAGTAACAAATTTAATTGCTCCTGTTGCAACAAATATCTAGAAAAGATAAGTATATAATACTTGAAATAAGTACACAATAATATTGTGCCTTTTTTTTTTTACATAAATATTGGATTCTAATATAACTTTAATAAGTGAGATCCATTATATTTTTTAAGAATTAAGAGTATAATATTATAGTACTTCTGAAATATTGTATAATATTTCATATTAATTACTCAATGTTAATAAAGTCTACAACTAATAATGAAGTTCATTATATATATATATATATATATATATAATTCAATTATGCATTCAAAATAGAGATATTGCGAAAATTATTTGCAAGTGAAAATTATTCAATTATGCATTTGTGTGGGGATCTAGCTGGGCCGGTATTTGCAAGTGAAAATTATTTTCCTCATAATTATTAAATTTGAATATTAGGGATAGAAAAATAGTATTGAGCTAGTTTGATTGTTATTGAGAATATTCAATGCTTTTGGTCAGCAATGCACAATAAAAAGAAAATTTTCAATTATTTGATTAGTTATATAGTCCATAGTTTTCCAATTTTTTTATTTTCTGTACCAAGTGGAAACCTCAAAAATTATGTTTATTTAACAAAAATGATATCTTTGTTTTCGGCAGGAGCAATCAACTGGTAATTGGTGGTTATTACTTCTTAATCATACGAAAGTGGGTTATTGGCCAAAGGAGATATTCACTCATTTAGGTACTGGTGCATCTTCTGTTCGATACGGTGGAGCCGTATATTCTCCTCCTAGCATTTGGAGTCCAGTACCAATGGGATATGGTGTTATGCCCTACAAGGCCTTCAACCAAGCATGTTTTTTTTGCACACATTCAAATTGTGAATGCAGAGAACCAAATGGTTGATATTGATCCCTCATAAGTGGATCACTTTGCCCATGATAAAAATCAATGTTACCACTTGGTGTATTTTGATGATCTAGGCCCAGACGTTGGGCAAGCCTTCATCATGGGAGGACCTGGTGGATATAAATGTCCTGATTCAATTTAGATTGAGTTCAATAGTTAAATAAAGATTTTATTCCTTCAAATTCCAAATTAATTTGATATCAATTATTTGCTTTTCACCATTTTGTCATTTTTTTTAAAAATCTTATTACTGGAATTAATTTATTTTGTTCATTATGCATTATCCAAATGATTAGATTTAAAATGACAACTAGTAAATTAAATTGCCATTCATACAAAATTAGTAAATTACCCTAAAGTTTGCAGTAATTTTGATATAAGCCTTTAAGTTTCAAAATTTTGAATAGCTCCTTGAACGTCAAGTATTGTTTGGATTTACTTCCGTCAATGCGTCGTGCCTTGCTTTCTATTAACAGCCAAATTGGCACCCTCAATGACACTTTCTATGTTTGTATTTGTTTTGAGTTTACACCCTTTATCTTTGTATTTATTTTTATTTTGCACCCTTTATGCTTGAGCTTATTTTGATTGTGCATGCTCTATGTTTGGGGCTACCACTCACATAGGAAACCTTTAGAGAATTTATTGAAGGGAAATGCTAACGAGTGCCCTTAAGGCATTGGTTAACAATTTATTTTAGGAAAATTTTGACATCATTTTTATGAGAAATGAAAAAAGCTGTTAATGAAAAAAGCTGTTAGAACATTAATTGCTTTTTTTTTTTTCCTCATAAAAACTTTCTTTAACTGGATTACACCCTTTATCTTTGTATTTATTTTTATTTTGCACGCTTTATGCTTGAGCTTATTTTGATTGTGCATGCTCTATGTTTGGGGCTACCACTCACATAGGAAACCTTTAGAGAATTTATTGAAGGAAAATGCTAACGAGTGCCCTTAAGGCATTGGTTAACAATTCATTTTAGAAAAATTTTGACATCATTTTTATAGGAAATGAAAAAAGCTGTCAGAACATTAATTGCATTTTTTTTCCCATAAAAATTTTCTTTAACTGGATTATTAACCAATACTCTAAGGACACTCATTAGCATGACCCTTTATTAAATTCTTATAGTCAGAAGTTTTAGCTCATGCAAAAGGTATGGATGTGGTTGGTGAGGTAAGCGAAGCTTGATTAATGTATGGATTAGTGACAAGGTTTTATAATGGGTTTAGGTATTACAACAATCTGGTTTTGTACTGATTTTGGGTTATATGTTGACTAAACTAGATTTGTTGTGCCATATTAGAGTAAGTTGACCCATAAAAAACCAGCTAAATTTAACTGATTTGACCAATCAATATTAGATGATGTCAAATTGTTTTTTCTATGGTAGAGGCAATTACGCCAAAATTTTGGCCAAATACAACAAATCTATCCTATGTTTTTTGGTGTTTGAGCCTAGCAGATAGGCTTGCTCATGTACTCATAAAAATCTATCTCGAGTCCATGAGTAAGCTCAAAATAGGCCCACTATTTACTCTTTATGCCACCCTCCTCCAAATTTCCCATTAATATTAAAAAGGCTTGGGCAGTTCCAAAAATTGAAATAAAGTACAATAAAATTAGTAGGCCCAAGAGAATTGGGCTTGCTTTGTGTGGGACTCAAGAAAATATAGGTCTCAACAAGTGAGAAGTGTTTTTAAGCCTTTGATCTTCTTTTTCTTTTCTTTTTTTTGAAAGGGAACTGAGATATCATTAACTCAATAGAAGAAATACATCAGAGCTTAAACAACACACCCATTGGTTAGAGCTTGACTGAAGCAGGGAAACTAAAAACAAAGGAAAATCATCCTTCCATACATGACTAACATTGTTCCATTTTGCAAGCTGGGCGAGCCCATGCGCAGCACCATTAAAAGCCCTTTTCACGCGTCGAAATATGCAGCTAGTAAAAGAAGACTTTGCACTCTGAATCTCCTAAATTAAATGACCAGCTCCTCCTCCATATGATCCTGTGAGATAGCTTGAATCACTAGTGCAGCATCTGATTCAAAAATGACGTTAGAAATGGCCAACTCTTGAGCCAAAAAGACTCCTTGCTCCAAAGCAAAGAGCTCAGCCCACTCAGCTGGGTAGCACGAAGGCAGAGCCTTGCACAGCGCTGCAACTACCTTGCCTCCATCATTACTGACAATCACACCAACCCCAGAAATGCCACTGCCATCTAAAGGTGACGCGCCATCCACATTCACCTTAAAATACCTAGGCGGAGTGGCCATCCAGCCATCATTTGTATCTTGCTTCCCAGAACAGAGCACATCGTTGGCTTCATGGAAATCCTCAACCACACTTCTTGCCAAATCCCAAACTTGCAGAGGAGAGAGGCCCTTTTCATTATGCACATTCAAATTCCGGTTGTGCCAAATTGCCCAAGCAATAGCAAAAAAAATAATCTAAGTGCACAACATTGGGGCTTGAGCAGAAATTATGCACAACACTAATGAAGTCCGTAGCATTCACCAGTAAATTCAGGGGGCAATCTTGCCAAAGAGACCATACAGAAAGTGCAAAATCACACAAAATTAATGCATGAGTGAGGTTTTCAGTTTCTTCCCCACAAACAGGACAGTCACATCCTAAATGCAATCCTCTTTCCGCCATTTTCACATACACAGGGAGGCCATTAGCACAAGCTCTCCAAGAGAAAATCTTGACCTTTGGAGGGAGCTTCAGTTTCCACAGTTTCTTCCAAATGATACTATTTGAGTCCCTTGAAGAGCTTTCCCCCAATTCCTTATCAGCCTGAAGCTTAGCGGCAATGGAGTACGCACTTTTGACAGTGAACACCCCTCTTTTGTTTCCAATCCAAATAAGAGAATCCACCGGAAAATTCTGACTTAGGGTTATTTTTAGTATAGTGTCTGCTTCAAAAGGCAAGAAGAGCGTCCTTACCACATCGGGCTTCCACCACCTAGTCTCTTGGTCAATGAGAGAGGAAACCATAGGGAAATCCCCAAATTCTTTAGGAGGAGAGATAACTTTGAATGTGGAGGGAGTAGGGAAATACTTTGCCTTTAAAATACGGGCTGCTAAGGAGCATGGGTTTGTAAGAATCCCCCAAGCCTGTTTTGCAAGCAAGGCCAAATTAAACGCATGCAAGTTGCGGAAACCCATACCACCAAGGGATTTAGGCTGGCACATTTTCTTCCAACCAACCTAGGCAATCTTAGATTCCTGCTGCTTCTGACCCCACCAAAAGCTTCTCATATCTCTTTCAAGATCTTCACATAGGCCCTTTGGAAGGAGGAAATAACTCATAGTGTAGGAGGGGATGGCTTGAACAATCGCTTTAATCAGAATTTCCTTGCCTCCCATTGAGAGAAGCTTACCTTTCCAGCCAGCCAACTTCTTACCAACCTTCTCTTTTATCTCTACAAAGATTTGCTTTTTTGATCGACCAATTATGGAGGGGAGACCAAGATACTTTGTATGCCGAGAGTCATTCATAGGCCCCAAAATGCCAAAGATTTCTTCCTTACGTTCTTGAGAAGTGTTTGGGCTAAAGAATATTGAGGATTTCTCGGTGTTGATCTTTTGCCCTGAAGCAGATTCATAGATTCTAAGAATTTCCTTCAACTTATTGCATTCAGCACCATTGGCATTACAAAAAAGGAAGTTGTCATCGGCGAAGAAAAGGTGGCTGATTTTTGGAGCCCCCCTACTGATGGATATACCATTCAATTGCTGACATCTTGTCGCTTCATTAATTAGAGCTGAGAAGCCTTCAACACAAAGCAGGAAAAAATAAGGAGACAGAGGGTCTCCTTGTCTGAGACCTCTGGTAGGCACAATGCATCCATGAACCGAACCATTTATAATGATTGAGTAGGTTACCGAGGTTATGCACTTCATCATCAAACCAATCCAAGACTCATTAAAGCCCATCTTCCTCATTACCTTATCTATAAAGGACCATTCCACCATATCAAATGCTTTGCTCATATCCAACTTTGCAGCCATAAAGCTATCCATCCCACCTCTTTTGTGTTTTATATAGTGCATAATCTCATAGGCCACCAAGACATTGTTAGTGATGAGTCTGTTAGCAACAAAAGCACTTTGATTCTCTGAAATGATATATGGAAGAATAGCTTTAAGACGGTTAGCCAAAGTTTTAGAAATAAGCTTATAAACAACATTACATAGGCTGATAGGCCTAAAATCAGTCATTCTCTGAGGATTCTTGTTTTTTGGCACAAGGGCTATATTAGTTTTATTGATTTCAGCCATAGACATATCAGAATTAAGTACATTTAAAACTAAATTAGTTACATTATTGCCTACAATGCTCCAATATTTTTGGAAGAAAAGTGCAGACATACCGTCAGGGCCTGGAGACTTAGTGGGATGAAGCTGCTTAAGGGTAGCAAGAACTTCTTCTTTGGTGAAGCTTTTGGTCAGCTCCATGTTCATTTCTTCCGTTACCTTAACCGGGATGAGATCAGTTACTTCTTCAATTTGATTCGGCCGAGAAGTAGTGTAGATTTCCTCGAAATAGGATACAGCAGCCCCAGTAATACTATCTTGATCCCCACACCAGCTATCAAATTTATCCCATATGCCCGATATAGTATTTTGCTTCCTTCTTTCCGAAGCCCAAGCATGGAAAAACTTCGTGTTCCTATCTCCTTCCCGGATCCAATGAGCTTTCAACTGTTGACACCAATAGATTTCTTCACTATCTATAAGATCATTGATGTCTTTCCTCACCTGATTTATTTCCTCGCCCAACTGGCCATCCCAATCCAATTGCACTAGATTACTAAGTCTTTTCCTTTTCTCCTGTATTTTCTTTGGGATTTGCCCAAAAGTGGCAGAGCTCCAAGACTTTAGTTCCATGGCACATACCTCCAAAGTAGCAGCCATACCTTCAGCCGTATTCACATTGCCCGCATTGCTCCAAGCAGCCTCAATAATGTTTCTACATTTGTCATTTTTGGTCCACATAGCCTCAAAGTGAAAGCGGCGAGTACGGGGCTATTTAGTAACTTTAGAGTCTGTTACATATAATGCACAATGATCGGAAGTTGAATCAACCAGGTGATTAAATCTGACCTCCCCAAACCTATCTGTCCAATCACTGGTTGCAAAAGCCCTATCCAATCTCAAATACACCCTGCTGTCACCAGACTGCATGTTACACTAAGTAAAATTCGGCCCCAAGTATCCCAGGTCTTTAAACCCACAAGCATTAATCACATTGACTCTGTGATCTTACAGCCCCACCTAATTTTTCGTCCATTGATAAAATCTCATTAAAATCTCCAAAAAAAAAAAACCAGGGGAGTTGAGATTGATTTTTTAAGTACTCCAATAAATCCCAGGGCTGCTGCCTCATGTGAGTTTGAGGGTGACCGTAAAAGCCAGTGAAGCGCCAATTGAAATTTGAGGTCTCCTCTGTAATAACAGCATCAATGTGGTGACTGCCAAAACTTTTGATCTCTAGGTTGATTTCTCTTGTCCACAGGAGAGCCAACCCCCTACTATGACCCCGACAAGGAACAAAGAGCCCATTTGCAAACCCAATTCTTTCCTTAATTCTCTCCATTTGTTTTTTCCATACCTTAGTCTCCGAGAGGAAGACTATTTTGGGATCCCAGCACCGCACCAGATCGTGCAATACTCGAACTAACCGGGGGTTCCCAAGCCCCCGGCAGTTCCATCCTAAGGAATTCATGGCTCCCGATGGTGCTGCGTTGCAGCCATCGCCGATATATCAGATTCATCATGGAAACCATGAGCAACAATAGGAACACCAAGAGTAACACCAACCTGAGCACCATTAGCATCGTTACTTTTAACACCTTGAACAATACCATCATGAACACCATGAGCAACATCAGTAGTAACTCTACCATGAACATCAAGATCAACGCAATCAAAACTCTCACATTTTCTTTTTCTGGCTGAATTATCTAAATTTTCTATTTCCCCTTCTGTAAATAGCAAAGAATTGGACGTTTTGTACCTGAGTTTGGGCCGAGGGCTTGCTTCTCTTTTCTTTGTGTTAGGCCTTTTTCCCTTGCTATTTTTTTTATTCAGCCCTTTCCCCTTTGATTTTTAGTGACTTCTTGGGCTAATACATGATCTACTTTTGCTTCTTGCTTTTGGGCCCAATGCCGTGGCTTTTGTGGGCTTGTAACTTCAATATTACTTTCCACATTCAGAGTTGACTTGCAGCTACTTTGTAAAGTGCTCCTCTCTTCAATCCGTGTGACTAGTTTAGGTGCATCTAGTTGAATGGGAATGGAACTTTCTGCACATGCCTCCACTTTTTGACTTAAGTCCCACATTTCACACTCCTTTATGTCTCTCTCAGTCCTGACTTCTGCCGCCTGCCCACCTTGAGTACTTGACACGCCACAACTCTGACTTTGGGCTATCTTGTCTACTGTTTTTGAATTTTGAAAACACCCACCATGGGCACTTCCTTCTCTGCAACCCGCCGGTGTAACATGCAGAAAAACTCCAGCCGCAACCTCACCTTCATCATCATTAACATTGTTTCTTGCACTGAAGTTTCTGCTTCTGTAGTTCATTTGCTTCACACTTCCACCATTAAAGGCTCTATTTGCTTTTAACCACTCCCCATATTGCTTTGGAATGTTTTGCCAATCTGCATAGACCTTGCAGTGCTTGTCGGCGTGGCCAAGTAGTCCACACAGATAGCAGAAAGTGGGAAGCCTTTCGTATCTAAAGGTAACCCAAAACTTTTCACCACTCTTGTTTACTACATGCCCACCTCTTCGTAGTGGCTTTTCTAATGGGATATCCACTCTAATGCGCAAGAACTTGGCTTGATCCGATTGGTTGGCTCTTTTATCAACCTCTATCAAACGCCCCAAACTCCTACCAATATCATGTCCAACTTCCTCTGACATGAGCTCAAATGGCAAGCCCCATAACTGAACCCAAAAGGGAGAGTGGGTGAACACAATATTTGCAGTAGTGAGGCCTCTCTTCCACTTGCAAAGAAGAATCAAATTGTTCTCAAAATTCCCCTAAACCCCAACCCCAAAGGGTCTAAAGCATGAGAAAGTCATCTCAAAAGTATCTATACATTTTTTCTTTTTGACAATTTAATCCAAATAAATCGTATCAAGTACCAACATCAAGAATTATCATAATAATTCAATTAAATATACTCCCAAAAAAGGAGTCAGAGCTCTAAACAATAATTACAAGGACCATTGGTCACAAAAGAATGGAGGTTTGAATAAATAATTACATATTATCAACTTGTCCCATCAGTTGGGATAAAGTCATAACCAATACAATATACAAAAGAATGAGTCAAGTCTACTTTATGATGTACATCATCTAATATCTTCATCACAAAAGTTTAGCTTTTATCAATATTTAGTCTAACTACTGTTAGCCACCAAAAAACTGTCTCAAAATGATCCTTGCCTACTCTGAAAAATTTGTAGAATAATGGGATGAGACAAAGCCTAATAAGTAGCATAATTAATGGAGGTGGGGGAAATGCAAGTTTCATCTTCAATAATAAAAATATGACAAGAATGATTAAATAATGAATCACAAAGTTTCTCAAAGTAAATACCTTGAAACTATATACTATAATCTGTGAGCACTACTAATATACTTCCAAAATCATATAATCTAACATAAGGTAATTTATCACAAATATACCACACTACCACATTGATCGGTCAAGAGATCCATTCATTCACAACTGACATGATATTGTCCTATCTGGTATTTAGTCTCTTGGCCCTATGGACAGTAGCCTCACCTATACCATCAAGGTTTTTCTCTCCCCCCATGGGCAGTAGGGAGAGCACGTCAAATATGACATCTTTTGCATGTGGTCTTTTGTCCCCATAGGCAGCAGCCTCACTTACACACAATCAAGAAACCTCTTCCCCCTATGAGTAGTAGGGAAGAACGAGTCATCCAAAGAAAGGGCACTGACCTGGATCTGAGTCCGTTGTCACAAAGACTACAGAAACCAAATCGGATAATCATCGGGAAATCACACATGGCATAAGGTTAAATCCACATAAAGCTCACAGGATATATTTCCTTTCAAATACATAGTTTATATCCAGGTAATATCATAAAAACCTTAAATAATCTAACTTCCACAAAGTTTGTAAAGTTTTCAACTTCATTCTTGTCAAAAAGATTTTCTATCAATTTCACAAATAACAAGACAAGATAAGCATCTTTAAATTTTCTAATATACCATAAAATTCATGATTTCAACAATTCATGCATTTCCCCAAATGCAATACCAAATATGATGCACTTTTCATATATAATAATATATATTAGGGTCACAACACAACACTTTTAAGAAAACATATATCCATATATAATTTTCCAAAATTTGTTTGACCCAAAAACAACGTTTATGCAACATGATTATTTTCCAAGAATTCTATTAAAAAGCTACTTACCTCGCAACTCGCAAAAGCCTAATTCTCCAGGCTCCAAGGAGATTAGCTAGAACCTAAACAATATTAAGTAAACCTATCACAATAAGCATAAAGCTTAAAATTGCATCTAGCTACAATTAGGAATTGCCAAATAAGCACTTAATTAGGAAAGCCTAGTATTTAACCTCATCAATAATATATTCCACTTCCAAAGTTTCTCAACAATTTAATTCACAAGGCATAGACTCCAATTTATAAAGTTAACCTATTCAATATCATCTCCAACATTATGACTAGCTTCCACGAGATTTACACTACATCATCAAGAGACCCATGAAAGCAAAATCAAAATATCCTTCAAGATAAGAAATTTAGAACTTCAACTAACTCCAAATAAACCCAATAGCAATGGAAAAATTAGATTTACCAACTATCACATGTTATAACTCAAAACCCTAAATTTCCACCATAAATAAACCTTAGATAGTCATCATTAGCACAAACCATAAACTCACTCATCAAATAATTCCACCAATACAAAACCCATACATATAAACACATAAATATCACTTCCAATGCTCATAAATCACATGGGTATCATTATTAAATCTTAGATAAAAATAACCTCAAGCAAAAGTGTAAAACCCACCAAAAAGATTAGAAATCTTTACCTCAAAAAAGATGTGAAGGTGCTTATAGGTTTTTAAGGATTTTCCGGTGATCTTGCTGAAAAAATGATGGTGGAAGTGGTGGTATGGAGGTACCAGTGAGAGAGGATGAGAGAGTGATAGAGAGGAGTGTATGAGAGAAAATTAAAAAAAGAAAAAAAAAATGAGTGAGCCGGCCAAAGAGAGGAGATAAGATAGTGTGAAATGTGTGGTGGGAAAGGGTGGGGTAGGTGGGAGGCACGCGTGTCTTAAAAAAAATCTTCTTTTTGACTGGGACGTTACAGTTGTCCATGGGTCGAGTAGGTTCGGGTTTGGTAGCGGAAGGTTTAGGTCCGGTCGATTAATTTGGCCGACTGGGTCAGGTCTACAGTTTTGTTGGACACCCCTATGATGGACTATAATGTCTTCAAATCTTCTATGTAATGGACATTCATATGGTATATCTTGCTAAGACACATATGATGTTACTACCATACTAACACATGGCATAATTTCCAACTTTGTGTCATCATTTTTAAAAGGACAAAACTTAGGTACACTTCTTTAGATGTTGTTTCTTAGGTTCTCCTCTTAAGATTCAGCTATGTGGCTACTTAACTAAATCATACACTTCCATCAAACGATAAAAAATCCACATGGTAGAATTTTCAAAAGGGAATCTAAGGAACAGAATCTAAAAACTATACCTAAGTCTTACTCTTTTTAAAACTATAAGTGGCTTTATGTCAAATATATGCTGTAATTAATATAATTTTATATATATATATATATATATATATATCCTATTATTCATTGCACAATTACACACTAACCTAACCATATCTATCAGCCCAAATAGGGAGTGGCTTAAATTACATTTGATAAGGAGTGGTTTAAATTACATATTTTTCTATGTAAATTGTGATATTCAAGAAGGACATTATTTCCTTTTTTAGCCGTTATAAGAGAAACAAAATCTTAAAAAATTTCGCAGTTACCATACTTAATTTTTTTGGGGTAAGTATCCCACGTACATGGACAAGTGATACAATCACTACAAATTTATTAAAAAATAAACCTAAAACCCTTATGTGTCAGTTAAATATTGTATGTTATAATTTAATTTGATTTGGTAAGGCACTATATTTCTATCACAACATCTCTACACACCAACTGAACTTGGTACTTAAATAATGAGAAAATAAAGTTGTAGAAAATGAAAATGCAATGGAAAATATACATAGGTTTTTTTTTTAATATGTAAACCCTCTATGCTTGGAGAGGAAGAAAACAACAGGTTCAAGCTAGTCGAATATTCTACTATTTTTTTTTTAAATGATTAAAATGGACAAAAGAGATATGGTGGGAGAGGCTTCCATCATAGCAAGAGAGAGAAGGCTTCTAATTGTAAATTCCCCTTCCTTGTGTCATTTTTCTTATTGGGTAATTAATAAGGTGATGCCTTCCCATTGAAAAGTGACAAGGTCGTGTTTTGGCAAAATAGGAAAATATGTATATGGAGCTTCTATGCATAGGCGTGCTTGTATTTGTATTGCGTGTAGTGCTGCTGCTTTGAAAGATGGTACTCTGTTTTGATATGGTCAAACCTATTGCACGCATTTATGATATATCTTTTGTATTTGTATTGCATGTCTTGGCCTCCTTATTATTTTGTCATATCTTGGATAAGTGGTTAATACGGATAGGCCCATCTTTTTTTTCCAATTTGACACCTCTTGCACAAATACAAAATATAAATATAAATCAAAATTTAATTTATTATATTATTGATGCGGCACCAATTACACTCATTATGACATTAATTAATTTGTAAGTATCTTTTTTTTTTTAGAGATAATTACAACATGCTGCTAATTTCGCAGTTCGAACCTTTTCTCCCCTAAACTCCCAAGCACTTTGTGCATGGAGATGTGTCAATTCAGCTACAAGGCCGCCTTTGGCAATTTGTAAGTATCTTGTAATTAGAATTGGTAGTGCAAATTTATTTATTATATTGTTGATGTAGCATCATTTAAATTCATTTGACTTTAATTTGTAACACCAATTACGCTCAAGGGTTCTCAAGTCCTGATCAATAAACTTAGGATACTTGTTGTTGTCCATAGTGCTGGCCTAACAAACTTAGGATACTTGTTGTTGTCCACAGTGCTGGCCTGCAATCTCCGCTGTTAAGGAAAAAGACTTAGGGTGTGTTTGGATACCGCTTATTTTGCTGAAAACTAAAAACATTGTAACAAAATAATTTTTAAATGTGTGAATAGTGCCGTGGGGCCCGTTTTTAATGAAAGTTTTGTTGAAAAAAAAGGTTTGTGGGTCTCATAAACAGTGCACGAGACCCACTGGAAAACACTGAAA
Organism: Quercus aquifolioides; assembly: GCA_019022515.1. Lineage (NCBI taxonomy): Eukaryota > Viridiplantae > Streptophyta > Magnoliopsida > Fagales > Fagaceae > Quercus > Quercus aquifolioides. The sequence goes on along the minus strand of CM032336.1, from coordinate 8,211,055 downwards.
CACGCTTCTCAATGAAAAAAAAAGCGTGAAACGCAGACGCATTGCGTTTCAGTAGTATCCAAACGAATACTTATTGTGCTCCTTGTTATTAACCCAATTTTCCTTATCTCAACTCATTTTTCCTTTACATTGAGTTCCTCCACCTCCTCACTCCATTCTTGCTACAAGGAATGCTTCTCAGAATATAAATCCTCTGTATCACATTTTGTGTTTCATTTTATATTTCACCAATCACAACTTGTCATGTGTTTGTTTTTTTCCATTTTAAACTTTGGCTATTATATAAAGAAGGGAAATGCTAACGGATGCCCTAAGGGTAATGGTTAACAATCCATATAAAGAAAGTTTTTATAGGAAAAGAAAAGAAAAAATTTAATGTTTTGATAGCTTTTTTCATTTTCCATAAAAGTAGTGTCAAAACTTTCCTAAAATGGATTGTTTACTATTGCCCTAAGGGCATTCGTTAACATGACTCTATAAAGAAAATTAAACAAATACATGGTATAGAGGATTTGTATCCTGCTTCCCAACGTGTTCATATGTTATGTCATCTTTACATCCATTATTTCTTGGCCATCGTTGCTGTCGTAGACACCGGTCCAGACCTTCATTGTTGTCCATACGTATGCCAAAGTCACCTTTTCCTTGCTCACAACCTCACACCATAATTAAATTATTCATTCCCAACTATCACCGGTCATCATGCATAACCATCTATTACAAAACTCAGGTAGCTTCTCAAATTAAGTCTGAAGACCGATAAAAGTTAGAGAAGTTAGGCAAGGTCACGCAGCAGAAATGTAAACACACATTAATTTAGCAGCCCATGCATGCATGCAAAGTTAGGGAGATACGCTTTGGTAGGAATGGGAGGACATATCTCAAGACCGATAAAACTTAGAGAAGTTAACCACATTTCTTTAAATACTGTTGAAATTCAATCACACAAACAATGAACAAAATGTGTTTGGAGAGAAAGAAAGTTCTCTCCGTGTGTAATTGTAACAGAAAAGGAAACTGATCTTATATAACAGAATTCCTAACAACTTGTCCATGTGGCTGTACACTACTTAGTGCAACTAATTACATAGTTACAAGATAAAAAGTTATCAGCAAGAACGGACGCTATAAGTTAAAAATCTCTCAAAAAATAAAAACAAGAAGCCCTCAATAAATAAACGACTGGTAGCTTAAGAAACTTTCATCTGTATACGACCTATAGTTTATGCAAATCAATCTCAATTGGACTTGAGCTATATACGTCATCTTTGACAAATACTGAATTATCTAGCTGTTTAACAAGTTGCTTTTTCTTTCTCAAGATGTTTTAACGTTTATCTCTCACTATTGTATAAATATATAAATCCATGCATCCTGGTCAAATTAACTAGCCAAATTAATAAACTACAGTCCACTGGGGCGTTGCATCTTATAATTTGAATAGCTGCCTATATATGAAATCTCCTTCCAAATGTTTGATCTGTCATCAGAGGAAATTGATGTCCATAGTACAGACTTCAGCCCAAATCATTGTCATCTCACGGATTGAAGGGCGTGTTATATATTATTGCTGACAAGCAACTAATTTTGACACTTGAAAGCATATAAATCGAAAGAAGTTGTAAATATTTTCTTCAATTTCATTGTAAAGACCAAGCAAAACCTTTGGTATATGATTTTTTTTTTTTTTTTTTTGCTGAAATGAAGTAATTCATTAACAGTATGTTTGTATAAAGAATTTTAAGGCGGGATTTGGTCACATTATGGGATTTCAAATTACGGTATAAAAAAATTCTTGTTTGGGTTTCCAAATCCCACCTAAAACTAAAATACCTCCCCAGAGATAATCCCGTAGACCACACACAGTGGCCGAAAAGCCTTACATCCAAAACCAAACCACCCAGGCTCACGGCTGGAGCTCACCTAAATTGCCATGATCAGTAACATTAACAAAGAATAAAAAACGACCCCGAATCGCATTATTTATGGTGACTAGCTAGATTCATCCCAATAATCAAGATATTCAAGAAATCATTGTAAAGCCCATGCATATATACACGATAAAGAAAAACTTCATTCATTGAGATTTCCAAAGTGTAATCAATCCAATTTCAGTAAGAACTCAACAGCATCAAACACGCTTACAGAAACAGTTGAATCAGAAACAATTTCTCATAAAGAAGTGGAAAAAGAATCCGGTGCTCTTATGGATTTAAATGTAGTTACAAGAAATCAAGCCATTAATATGTTGTACCTAGCTAGCTAGCTATCTATCCATCCTACAAATCATCATATACAAACAGAATTCACATACTGAAAAACGAGATGATGATAAGCAAGATGCATGAGGAATGATGGAACAAAGATTGAATCTTGGACCTCTGGAAGGGCAACATATAGGCTGACGGCAAAGAGGGTATGAATGAAATCATCAGCTGGTATGTTGTCAATTGTCATGTACATTTGGTAGCATTTCCAGTTCCGGCACTACTCGCGGTTTCTTAGGATAGCAATTAAAAATCCAACAGAAGAAAACGACGGCAGCAACGACAGCAACGACACCGAAACAGACTAGCATAACCACTACTAGGACCCTTACTACAAATGGGGTTGAGTGCGAGGGAGAGGGTATTGGGGAGGGAATCATGGTGAAAGCGCAGGAGCAAGAAACAGAAACAGAAACAGAGACAGAGGGGGGGTTTAGATTTCTTTCGCTTTTTTGTTTTTCTTCTCAGGGGTTTGGACCTCAATGCCTTTTATATTTGGTTTTGTCAACTTGTACGTAGCCTTCCAAGCTATGGGTCCAGACTCAAAACTCAGTTCTTTCAACCGCCAAACTGTTTTTTCTTTTATATTTCAGAAATGATCACAGTTGTATTGTTTTTCACTTATTCTTGATAGGAATTCCATGTCATAGCACAAGTACAGAATTAGAAAATATTCACATTAGCTATGAAGCACAGACGCGGCTGGGAGGGTGCCACACTAGAGTCCGACGCGGCCCTACGCGGGGTGCGGCGTTCGATGCGGCTGCTTGCGCGTCGGTGCCGCGTCTGAGCCTTTTTATTTATTTATTTATTTTTACGGATTCACGCCAACTCGGCTTAATTCACTCCGACTCGGCTTGGATTTGCACCGAACCAGGTAGATTCAGCGAGAATCGTGCTGTATCGGCCGACGACCGAAACGGACCGAAACGGCTGAAACAGGCCGAAATCGGCATTGAATCATGTCGGAATAGCCGAAATCGGCTTTGAATGAGGCCCAAACATCCTAAATCTATCCTTCCTCAATTTTATTCTGAATATTTGTTGCTTCTTTTGTGTTTTCTTTTTTGTTTTGTGTTTCTTGCCTTCTTCTTTCTTTGTTTTGTGAATCAAGGCATAGTAATGTATTTCTTAAGAATATTTTAATAGTGAAAATATATAGAAAAGATAAATAAAATTTTTTTAATAATTTTTTAATCGTTGCACCTTGTCACACCTGCACCCGAATCCGGAAACGCACCCGTGCTTCATAGCACATTAGTCTTCGAATTGCTATGCTAAGAAACAACAAAATACTCTTTCTTTTAATTTTTTTTTTAAGATTAAAAAAAAAAAAAAAAGAGAAAAACCAATATGTTTGCCAGCCATTATTACAAAACACCAAAGTGCCTTTAAAAAAAAAAAACAATTTGATCTTGTATAATAATATCTTTACTGCTTTCGAAATTCTACATAGCATGAATAACCACAAATTAAGTAAGTCAGGGTTTATGACTCTCAAACTTTACATGAGTAAAACCTATGATAGAACTAAGTGGACTTTTTTGGAAGTGATAATCCAGAAATTAGTTTTAATGAAAGGTGGATCAATCTTATGATGCTATGAGTGAAATTTGTATCATACTCCATTCTTGTTAATGGGAAACCTAAGGGCTTTGATTTATTCGTTTAGGGGCATTCACCGAGGTGAACCACTCTCACCCTTTCTTTTTTTGTTGTGTAATGAAAGTCTCCCTAGTCTTATCTCATGGGCTAATAGAAATGGTTCTATAAGGGGGGTTTTTCTTTGAGCAAGAGAAGTCTCATATTAACACATCTGCACAGTCTTTTCTTTTGCTTGGCTAATAGAAATGATTGCCAAAGGGTGTTGAATATTTTGGAAACTTATAAAAGAATTTTAAGACAACAAGTTAATAGAATAGAAGAAAAACTTCCCTCTTTTTCAATAAATCAACTTTTGAGGTTATGAAAGAGGAAATTCGGAGGTGTTGGGAGTAATTGAGGTTTTTTTTTTTTTTTTTTTTAATTTTTTTAAAAAAAAAAGAGATTTTTGAGATATATGTTTAAAATATAGGTAGCTAAAATTGACAAATGACCTTCTAGAGTTTTTTTTTTTTTTTTTTGCTAAGTTCATTGTGAATGCTCTTAGTATAAAGAGTTACATATTAGGTCAGGTTTGGATTGGAAAATTTTTCATTCAACTAATACAATCCAACCCATATGCTATTAATAATTTTACAAAATATATATTTATTATAAGTTTGTTTATTTGATATATTATGGATTTGTAGTCTTATTTTAATTTTTTTTTATTTGATTTATTTGAGACTTTTTTATAGTGAACAGTTTTAGACCCCTTAAAACAACTAGATTAACCTAGTTAATTAGCCAAGTGATTAACTTAGTCAAATTATGCAACTCTAGGTTATCACAAACATACAATCATATCAAGAATATAAAGTAGCGGAATAATAAAGAACACAATGATATGATCACCCAGGAAACCACACGGTAAAAACCTGGGGAGGATTTTACCCACCGATCCTCAAGGCAAACCTGAATCCACTATGAAAGAATCGAAGTTCATACAAAAGGACTTACAAGCTCCCCGCTCAACTTCCTAATGATACCTACCAGTAGAACTTACTGACACGACCACGTGCAAGCTCCGAATCCACGGACTCCTTCTTTCTTGGATTCTCCAATCAGCTACAAGCACCCACGCTTGTTATTCTTTAAGCTCCAATGGCAGCAACCGAGTTGATCATCAAGATGTTGAAGTAATCTCTACTTTGAAAACCCTAAGCTTTGTGTAAAGGAAAGCTCCTCTAGATCTCACAAGAGATTTACACAAAACAGCAATGTATGAGCAACAATACAACAAGAGCAACTCTAAAAACGTGGCTAGGGTTTTTCCTTATATACCTAGGGCAAAAACATAAAACCCTAAACGTTTAATGAATTAGGGCTGAGTTGGAAATTCTGCAGAAAACGCAATCTAGTCGACTTTCGATCGATTGAGTCTATCCTTCGATCGATCGAGCCAGGCCGAATTGCCCCAATGCATCTGCAGCCTCTCGATTCCAACTTTACAATAATTAATCAACTTTGAGCAAGCCTAAACAAGACTAAACATATTGTTTTGATCATGGTTTGCCAATATTACACATTAGAGTTCTAAATACATAAATTCCTAAATCTTTAGAACCTAACAAACTCCCCCTTTGGCAATCCGTGACAAAACACAAATTAAAAGCTCAAAGTTTACAAGTAAAAAACCCTTTACAAAAAAAAGCTCATAAACTCAAAATCAATCCTAACTACCATCCATCAGTTGCAAGTGTAGATAGCAGCTCAATTGAATCAACATGTATATTCTTGAAACACTCAACAAACGCATAAACGCATGTGTGACAGAAAAGAGTAAAACAACAGGTATAACATTCTTGTAAGATTCACACAACACATAATAAAGACATATATCAATGAACAACTCATAAATATAAATCAATAAGCAGTAAATCACAAAGTAACAAGAATTAAGTAAATATCATGTATATCAAAAACAATGTCACTCCCCCTAACATGAATATCCCAAAAATGATATACAAAGTGAAGCACCTAGATAAAATCTAAAAACTCCACAAGCTCCTCAAAAACAAAAAAAAAAAGTCTCCCCCTAACTACAAAAACCCCTCTACAAGACAAAACTCTACTCCCCCTTTTTGTGACGGAATGCCAAAGGGCAATCACAAGTCATCATCAAAAGGAGGTGGTGAGGGTGAATGAAGATGCGCGAAGTCGGCTCGCAGAGCACGAATCTCATTAAGCAAGTCCACCAAAATCTGACCATGAGCCTCCTGAACGGTCATGACAGTCTCCAAGGTACAACGAACATCAAAATCGGCCGAAGGAGGTGGAGGAACATCAGTAGCAGCAGCAGCATCACCAACAGGATCAAGAACATCCTCACCAGCAGGACCTGTAGAAGAAGAAGGAGGAGGAGGTGCGCTTCTAGAAGGCTCAGACCTAGGATGTTTAAAACCAGCTTTAAGATGAGCGGCCCTTTGTCTAAGAAAAGACGCACCTATGGGAGCAATCACATGAACAGGCTCAGAGGAAGGGAAACCACTAAGATCAAGATAAAGCAAAATCCTATGAATGAAAATAGGATGAACAAGAGCATGAGCAGAAGATGAACTCTTATAAACATCATTCAAAGAACGAAGAAACAGATGAGAAAAACTGATAGGAGCATCAGTAACAAGAGCATACAAAAATACACACCTCTCGAGAGGAATGGTGTGAACATGAGATATGGGCCAGATAGAATGACAGACTATCCTAAAAAAAAGATAGTGCAGCCCAGAAAGCTCAGCAGAGGTGATCCTAGGATCAGAACCCCACTAGATAGATGACCCAGTGATGTAAGACAAGACATCACTCAACCCGGGAGACTCATCATAGGGATAGACAGGATTCTGGACCAAAGGTACCCCTAGAGCATCAGCCACTACCTTGGGAGTAATGGAGTACTCTACGCCTCGTATCCAACTATTTACCAAAGTGTTGGAATCATAGATGCGGATAGAGATGTTCGAAAAGAACTCTCTAATCAAGGCAGAAGGTGGAGGAGGATCAGAAATATCCACCAAGGGTAACCAGCCCCGACGCTCAAAGTTTGCCCTAATGGCAGGATCAAGTTCATCTAAGAGAACAGAACACTCAGTCCAAATCTTTCTCCTAAAGTTTAGCTTCTCAAAAATCTCTTAGTTTTTCTCACTCGGAAACTTCTCATGGTCAAAAGAAGGAGGGGGTGGAGAAGGTGAGGAAATAGTCCTACGAGCCCTAGTCTTCCTAGGCATAGTGCTAAGGAAAGGACAAAGACACACAGAGAAAACCAAAAGAACAAAAAATAAAATAAAACCAAGGGCAAACTGCAAGTTAGCACAAAAAAAATATAGAACAAAAATCTATATGATGCATGAACAATTACAATGTTATGATGCATGTACTAATGCAGTAAACAAAGTTCAAATTAAGTTCAATTACATAAAATTGGCTCGAACATAGAGTTTCTAACAAAAACTCTAAAAAATTTGAAAAACCACTTGAAAATTTTGAAACAAATTGATGAATTGATCATTACACAAGGTTGAAAACAGATTAGGATGACCAATTTCATCAAAACAACAAGCCAATTTCATCAATTAAACCCAATTGAACAAAAATCCCCAATTCGGATCAATTACAAGCCCTAGAAATTTAATTTTTCACAAAAACCAAAATTGATCAAATTAAACTACCAAGAACAAGTTTATAACATGTCCCCATAAAAACCCATTGATCAATTTCACAAAATACGGCTTGAATCAACAAAAATCCCAATTATGAGAGGTCCGAAAATTTGAGTGTAGAATGCATGAAAAATGCATGAAAATAAGTAAATAAACTCAAAAGGAAGGGCAAAACAGTCTTACGGCTTGAGGAAAGAGAAACCTTGCAAAAATTTCCGAGGAAAACGACAAAAATTTGGACTTTTAGCCTTGCTGAGTCGGAGAGAGAAAGAAAAGTTTGAAAAACCTTTTTGAAAAAGTGTTTGAATCAGTCAAGAACAGTGTTTTAAAAAACCTGATTCACGACTCTCGATTGATCGAAAATTACATTCGATCGATCGAGTCACTCCGACATTTTTAAATAAAATGAAACACTTTTTCGATCGATCGAAAAACAGAATGAATCGATCGAACCAGGCAGAGGCTCACAAAATTTTTGAGAAAAATCACAGTTTTGAAAATCACAAACCATATTTTGAAAACAACTCCTCAAAGCATTAAACTTATTGAAACAAAATGCATGAGTATGAGATGGAATGCTTTTTAAAAAAACCAAAGTTTTAATCCCAGTTTCTCCAAAGAAAATTTCGGCCATTCTCTTTTTAAATTCTCAAGCAAAAAAAATGTTTTGCATAATTCGCAAAGTATTTTCAAACTTGGTTGGTCAGACCAAAAACACACACAATAACATGTACAAAGTTTAGCAAAGAGTAACTTGTGTAGTGTGTGCAACTAGCAAAGGCTTGAGATACATGTGAGGTGATATGTGAATAGCAATCAATCACAAAGTCTACAAAATTCATCACATAGAATATAAAAGAGACTATCACCTAAAGAGTTACATCATATAACTCCCACATCTCCTAGAACATAAGCTTGCAATCATGTAAGTTTCTTGAATTTTGCCCCATTATTGGATGAAATTTGGCATCAAGCCTAATAGTACACACCAGTTTTAATTATGTGAATTGGCATCAAGCCTAATAGTACACACCAATTTTAAGCATTAAGCAATTAACAGAGGCTACATCTTATGTTCTTTTTGTGCATGTGCTACACTTTCTCGAGCACAAAATCTTATGATATGCACTAAGGTGTTCATGATTGACTAGTGAACAGTGATGAGATGGTCATTTATGCCTTTCTCAAAAGGATCAAGTCCAATAGTCAAATAACATGTGACATCAAGATTAAGACAAAGTGATAAACACCATAAACATCTTTCCCACACAACATGCACTACAAAGCTTCAACTAGTAAAGTGCAATAAATAAACCCATCAAAGCTAAGCAAGGTACATAAGACATGTTATGTGTAAATAAATTGACCAACCCTGTTTTCAAAGACCAAGAAAAATAGTGCCAAACACAATTTGCTTTTCTCCCTTTTTAAAAAAAAAAAAAAAAAAAGAGAAAACAAATAAATCCTAGAATGAAATGCATGAATGTTATGCAATGCAAATCCTAGAAACAAAAACAAAAAAAACACCAAAAAACCAAAGAACAATGGTCACAAAGGAATGAGCAATGAAGCATAAGGACCATGTCAGAAAGACTCAATTAGGTCGAGTCTTTTGCATCCAAAACCTTTTAGATGCACCACGAGCATTGGAGTTCCTATTCACATTCGAGTGATTTCCAACTCCAAGATTGGAATAAAGGTTCAACGCTTTTACCAATTCACCAATAAGTGTCATAGGATCTTGTGCTTGATGCACAGACACTTTTGGTTTGTTTGCTCTCTTAGCAGCTTGAAGCTTGTAACAGTTAGGACAAATGTGTCCAAACTTTCCACAATAATGACAAACCCAAGCAGGTTTACCATGCATCTTGTCCTTAGAAAGGGTAGTTTCCTTAGGTTTAGACTCTCCTAGATCAACCCTAATCTTCTTAGGTGGTGAAACTTCTATAGGTTTGACAACCTCACTCAAAGGTGGTTTGACAGTTTCACTCACAACTTCACTCACAAAAGGTTCAGAAGAAGATGAAGGAACAAAGTTCGTGGAATGAGGAGCAGATACAAAGATGCTTTCAACATATCCTAACCCAGATTTATCAGAAGGATACTTTTGAATATTCAGCATGTGATCAAGTTTAGAACTAGCAGATCTAGCAACAGATAAATCATGTTCCAAAGTTTTAACTTTATCAAGTAAAAGCATATTCTCAGATTTCACATGGTTCAAAAGATCATTAGCATCAAAAAGTTTAACAAGCAAAATTTTCTTTTCAAGCTCAAGAGAATCAATTTTCTTCAAGCCAAGTTCAACATTCATAGCATCCTTTGCAGCAACCTTGCAAAGTTTATTATAGGCCTCTTGAAGATCTGCATCCTCAGAGAGTTCCCCATCAGAAGGGTTCTCCTCAATAGATATGCTTTCATTGACTACAGCAGTAGCAGTGAAAGCAATGAAGTTTCCATCCTCGTCACATTCAGACTCATCATCAGAAACCTCATTATCACTAAGGGTTACAGCCATAGCTTTACCCTTATTCCTAAAAAATGTAGGACATTCAGATTTAACATGATCATACCCTTGACAACCAAAACACTGAGCACCCAAAGAATTATTTGAAGATTGACCAACTTTTTCTCTAGGTTTTTCAAAGTTATTAACCTTAGTGGGATCATTCTTCCTAAAGTTTCTAGGTTCAGCAGTGTTTGTATTTCTTGCCCTTCTGTTAGTATTCCTCAGAAAGTTTCTAAATTTTTTGGCAAGGTAAGCTATCTCTGTAGCAGAGAGCTCATCATCAAATCCACCAACATCAACATCATCAACAGACTTAAGAGCCATTGATTTGGATTTGTTTGCTTTGGGTAGGTCAGACTCATAGGACTGAAGAGATCCTACAAGCTCATCAATAGGGATGGAGTCCACATCCTTGCTCTCAGTAATGGCAGTCACTTTGGGTCTAAAGTCTTCAGTTAAAGATCTAAGAATCTTCCTAACAATTTTAGGTTGATCATAGATTTCACCCAAATTAAAAGCAGAATTAACAATATCATTAAGTTTGGCATAAAATTCATCAAAGGATTCATCATCAGACATCCTAATGCTCTCAAACCTAGAAGTTAATTGCTGTAGTTTGTTTATCTTAACTGCCTTTGTGCCTTCATGCACAGTTTGAAAGATTTTCCAAGCAGTATGAGCAACCTTAACATTAGAGATCCTCTTAAATTCCTCCATAGAAACAGTGTTAAAGATGGCATTCATAGCTTTGCTATTGAATCCAACTGCTTCTTTTTGAGAAGTTTGCCACTCACTCACAGGAGTAGTGGGCTTCTCCCATCCGTACTCAACGGAATTCCAAACTCTCTCATCAATGGATTTCAGGAATGCTTTCATCCTTACTTTCCAATAAGCATAGTTATTCCCATCAAAGTGAGGAGGAACAACAAGAGAGTGTCCATGCTCCATGATAGCAGGGGTCAACGATCAGCTCAGAGATAAAAAAATCTCAAACAAGAGAGCTACCCGCTCTGATACCACTTGAACGGTTTTAGACCCCTTAAAACAACCAGATTAACCTAGTTAATTAGCCAAGTGATTAACTTAGTCAAATTATGCAATTCTAGGTTATCACAAACATACAATCATATCAAGAATATAAAGTAGCGTAATAATAAAGAACACAATGATATGATCACCCAGGAAACCACACGGTAAAAACCTGGGGAGGATTTTACCCACCGATCCTCAAGGCAAACCTGAATCCACTATAAAAGAATCGAAGTTCATACAAAAGGACTTACAAGCTCCCTGCTCGACTTCCTAATGCTACCTACCAGTAGAACTTACTGACACGACTACGTGCAAGCTCCGAATCCATGGACTCCTTCTTTCTTGGATTCTCCAATTAGCTACAAGCACCCACGCTTGTTATTCTTTAAACTCCAATGGCAGCAACCGAGTTGATCATCAAGATGTTGAAGTAATCTCTACCTTGAAAACCCTAAGCTTTGTGTAAAGGAAAGCTCCTCTAGATCTCACAAGAGATTTATACAAAACAGCAATGTATGAGCAACAATACAACAGGAGCAACTCTAAAAACGTGGCTAGGGTTTTACCTTATATACCTAAGGCAAAAACATAAAACTCTAAACGTTTAATGAATTAGGGCTGAGTTGGAAATTCTGCAGAAAACGCAATCTAGCCGACTTTCAATTGATCGAGTCTATCCTTCGATTGATTGAGCCAGGCCGAAATGCCCCAATGCACCTGCAGCCTCTCGATTCCAACTTTACAATAATTAATCAACTTTGAGCAAGCCTAAACAAGACTAAACATATTGTTTTGATCATGGTTTGCCAATATTACACATTAGAATTCTAAATACATAAATTCCTAAATCTTTAGAACCTAACATATAGGATTTGAGATTTAATTAAAAAATATATAATATTAAATCCAATTGTGTAATATGTAATCATTTATTGAATAATATAAACTCCATTTTCTTACTAGCCTTGACAAAATGGCCACAACCCAATAAGTTAAACAAAACCAACTCAATCCACGTGGGTTGGATTTTGGTTGAAGGTTTCTCAACCGAAAAAAAGTTGGATAGGGTTGTGAAATACCTCAAACCCAATCCAACCAACCAATGCACACCTTAATGCCTCTATGTAGAATTTGGCTATAAAACCTGATTAAAGAAAATTGTTGAAATTGCTTTGTAGTCTATGGACTTCATTTTGACCTTTAAAGAGATCTCACCACATATGTGTGTATATATAATTTATTTTTTTGATAATTTATAGTTACCACAATAGAGAATGAATGATTTGAAATCTGTTTATTCTAATTAATAAAAGAATACAAACAGTGTCTCTAAGCTACAACACTATTGACCATCCTATATGATATTTCAAGAAAAAAAGACCACACCACAATATTAAAATTCAAAGTTTCATTATATATTTTTCCTTTTGATTTGCTTTGAGAGAAGAGATAATGGAATTAGAAAACTACCGAAGAGGAAAATCTTAGGCATTTGGCGGTTTCAGCCCTCCATTAACTAAAGTCTAAACAAGAAATTTGCAGTGCTGGCATGCTGCCACAAATTCATGTCCCTCCTCGGGTGGAAAAGTCCTAAGGTCTACATATTTGCAAATCTCAATCAGTGTCCTAATTAAGGATTTGCCATGCTTATCCCTCATTTCTCAACAAACTCTTTAAACACAAATGGGGCTTTCTGATAAAAAATCTTCGTATTTTATTCTAGATTTACATCTATTTCTCTTTATCATTATTTTTACTATCAAACACTATCGATCAGTGTGGTTGGTCACTTTTTTGGGAGGAGTTTTTTCATTGCATATAGAGCAAGCCTTTGTGCTGTTCACAGCTACGACATCTAAAATCACCATCGCTGGTTTGCATGGCTTGGTTTGAGCCAGTTTGATCGGTGTCTATGAGTAAATGGTAACAAGAAAAACCTTTTTTACATTATAATTCAGGTTAGATTCACATTACAAGGAAACCCGTGTTCAGTACATAAACCAACACTAAGCATAGTATCCTTTCGTTCACCATTATACATCAAGGAAACATCTAATGGTTCACCATTTCATTTCCAAAAAGCCAAAAAATAAAAAAAAAAGAACGATAAGAACTTTTTTCTCTCTGTTTGACAAGTTGTTCTTTCGGGATATATTTTAATGTATATGATTTTGCTTTTTTTTTTTGTGGGGGGGGGGGGGGGGGGGGGGGGGGGGGGGGGGGGGTTGACTACATTAGGGGGCTTGGGATTGGAAACACATCCACAAAATTTATTCAAGAATCATCGTAAAATATACCCAATAATATTTAAAGAAAGTCATAAGGGGGGAAAAAAAAATACTAATGGGGAAACTTCATTGCGATTTCCAAAGGAAAATTCATTCATTATATTTACTTGCCTGCATAGACTTCAGTGTAAGCAATCCAATTTCAGTAGGGGTGTCAATGTTCGACCCAACCCATGAACACGACACGAACCCGACACGGGTTTTTTCAGGTTAGGGTTGGGCTTAATGGGTTTGGGGTCATAAACAGGTCGACCCGAAAGCGACACGATAGAAACAGGTCATAAATGGATCAACCGCGTAACCCGCAATAGACACGTTTGACACGCCAATTTATTTGTGTCAACCCGAAATAACCCATTAACACAACCCGTTTAACTTATATACAAATAAATATTTATTTTATTTAGATTTGTCAAATTACCTTTTATATCCAATATATATTTTAAATTTAAAAGAAAGTGAGTAATTACAAAAATTTACAAGGGATTATATTGGAAAATTAAAACTTTACAGACCTTAGAACTACTAATACTTTTTTTTTTTTTTTTTTTTTTTTTGTGGCATAGAACTTACACAAATGAAATTGGATGAGCTTGTGGAAGATGTTATGAATTTGGACATCAACAAAGAATCTATGGTGATAATCTGGTCATAGTCAGGAATAGTCTATGTTTGCTCAAATTTATTCAATTGATACTTAGCATTTGGCGAGTTCCAAGATATTATATTTTAGTTTTGAACTATGTTATTTTATTTTGTGAAAACTTTGTTATTTTGAAATTTGGGTTGAAGTGTATGCACTTCTTTTGGAGTGTAAAGAATTATTTCTAGATGAATGTTATTTTGTTGAATTATATTATTTTGAATGTGGGCTGAAGACTTGAAGTGTATACATGCTTTTTGGGAGTAAAAATAATTATTTCTAGATAGATGTTATATTTAATTATATGCAGGTTGAAATGGGTTGTGTTTCATTCGTGTCAACCCAACACGACTGTTTATTAGCGTGTCAAATGGGTTGGGTCAGGTCAACCCGCCTAATTAACAGGTCGGGTTAGGGTTGAAGGATCATGACACGATTATTAAATGGGTCGGGTTAGGGTTGAGCCATTTAGTCGAATAACCCTACCTCAACACGACACGAACTCGACACGCTAACCCGAATTGACACTCCTAAATTTCAGTAAGATACCTCAACATGCTAGCATTAAAAAAGAAAAAGAAAGAGAAAAGACATGGAAAAGAAACAATTTCTCATTAAAGAAGTGGAAAAAAAGAATCCGAAGTCTTATGGATTTAAATGTGTTTTTTTTCCAAGTAGTTACAGAAATCAAGCCATTAATTTGATTGCTCGTAGCTAGCTATCTATCCTACAAAATCATGATATACAAACAGATTCACATACTGAAAAACGAAATGATGATAATCAAGATCAAGAATGAATGATGGGAAGAAATTAAAGATTGAATCTTGGACCTTTGGAAGGGCGACAGGCTGACGGCAAGAAGGTGTGTGAAAAGGCCGACAACGAAACGGTAAAGACTAGCAAAAGCACTATTCTGACAATTAGTTCAAGTGGGATGAGGGTGAGGGTATTGGGGGAGGAGTGTTGGAAATTTAGACCCTTTAAAACACCCGATTGGTTAGCTTAGTTAATTAGCCAAGTTGTTACTTAGTCAAATTATGCAATTATAGGTTTTTATAAACAATCTAACAATCATATCAAGAATATATAAAGCAACGGAAAAAAATAAAAGACATAATGATATGATCACCTAGGAAACCACACGGTTAAAAACCTGGGGAGGATTTGACCCATCGATCCTCAAGGCAAACCTGAATACTATGAAAGAATCGAAGAGTTCATACAAAAGGACTACAGCTCCCCGCTTGAATTCCTAATGCTACCACAGTTAGAACTTATTTGGACACGACCACGTGCAAGTTCCGAATCAGGACTCCTTCTTTCTTGGACTCTTCAATCAAGAACAAGCACCCCCGCTTGTGTATCTTTAAGTTCTTGAATCTGCAACTGAATGATCATCAAGGCTTTGATAATATCTTGAATCTTGAAAACCCTAAGTTTATGTGAAGGAAAGCTCCTCAAGGTTCTCACAAGAGATTCACACAACATCAAATATGAGCAACAAATACTTAGATGAGGATTTGGTACAAAACCCCTAAAACAAAAGGAGGCACAAGAGGCACTCTAATCTCTCTCTCAAAAGTCTCAAAAAACGTTCTAGATTTCCTTATATATATGATGTTTTACTTGAACCCCGAGACGTTTAAGTAGAGTTTGGCTGTGAGTTGGAATTCTGCAGAAAACGCATCTGACCCGAGATTCGATCGATCGAGTCTAATCCTTCGATCGATCGAGCCAGACCGAAATGCAC